>OZ024720.1:47443626-48643626 GCA_964016875.1 Fallopia convolvulus | reverse complement strand
TCGCCCGCCAATGGAGGCGACAATTTGGGGAGTTTTGCCAGGAAGGTCTTTAACTCAGAGAAAGCAACCTCGAGCCCCTCGTCCCAAACGAACTTGTCATTTTTCTTGAGAGCGGCGAAAAAGGGAAGGGATTTGTCCGCCAAGCGGGAGCAAAACCTCCCTAGATAGTTTACAGCGCCGTTCAGCAGCTGCACCTCAGTTCGAGACCTTGGCGACCTCATTGAGAGGATCGACTCGACCTTAGCAAGGTTAACATCGATCCCGCACTCGCTGATCATGAAGCCTAAGAACTTCCCCGATGATACGTCGAAGACGCACTTCTCGGGGTTCAGGCTGAGACGTTTGTGCTTGAGGGTAGCGAAGACCTCGGTGAGATCAACCAGATGTTCTTTGGGGCTTTTGCTCCGCACCACGATGTCGTCGACGTAAGCCGACACATTTCGCCCCAGGTGATTTTTGAAGACCCGATCGATGAGACGCTGGAAGGTGGCCCCAGCATTTTTAAGGCCAAAGGGCATGACCTTGTAGCAGTACGTTCCTCGCTGCGTGATGAAGGATATCTCTTCCTCATCACGCGGGTTCATCGAGATCTGATTGTATCCCGAGTTTGCGTCGAGGAAGCTCAAGACCCCGTGCCCTGCGGTTGAATAAACGAGTTCGTCGATCGAGGGCAGGGGATAGCTATCTTTGGGGCATGCTTTGTTGAGGTCCTTGAAGTCCACGCACATCCGCCACATGCCGCTGGCCTTCTTGACCAACACGACGTTGGACAACCATCTTGGGTACTGGACTTTGCGGATGAATCCCGCGGCCTGCAGCTTTGCCACCTCTTCATTTGTAGTGTTTACCCTTTCCTCATTCATATTTCTTCGTCGTTGCACCATGGGGCGAGTGGTGACATCGACGTTTAGAGAGTGCTGGGCCATGGTTCGTGGGACGCCGTGGAGGTCCTTCGTGGTCCAAGCGAACACGTCGCGAGACGTAGCAAGCAGGGCTTCTAGTGATGTTACCAACGTCCCGGAGAGACATTCTCCCAGATAGATTTTCTCGGATTTGCTCTCGAAGGGGGATATTACCCTTCTTTCTTCCTCAGGGGTAGGGATCGTGAAGTCCCGGACCTCGAGGTCGGCCTCGTTGGGGGATTCCACCATAAACACCGGAACTTTTTGTTTTGCCGAGGTCGTGTAGAAAACGTGGCCCTCTTCTTGGTTGCCTTTTACTTCCCCAACCCCGTCGTCAACAGGAATTTCATTTTGAGGTGGTAGATGGATACCACCGCCTGGAACTTCATCAGGGAGACCCTCCCGATGATTACATTGTATACCGAAGGCAGGTGTACAACCGTAAATTCCACCATCTCGGTCCTCCTTGTGGAGCTAGTGCCCAACATCATCCAAAGGTCTATGAGACCGACGACGTCGACTTCGTTCACTGAGAAGGATGCGAGCTTCCCAGCATAGGGTTTTAGGGATGTCTCGGAGATGCCCAACTGCTCGAAAGTGCCGTAGTACATGATGTCCACAGAGGACCCCGTGTCCACCAACACTCGCTTCACCATTTTTGAGCCGATTTGAGCGTGCACCACCAAAGGGTCCGAGTGCGGCATGTTGAGTCCCTCGGCATCTTCGGAGGTGAAGGACAAGCCTGCGTGGGACCGCGAGGTCTGGGCAACGTTGAATACCGAGGGCTCATGGTGGCTTGCCCTTGCATACCTTTTTCTCTCTGCCTGGCTTGACCCGACCAGGGAGGGTCCACCCGAGATGGTATGGATGTATCCGTCGGGTGTTGCCGTCTGCCCAGACCGCTCCTGCTTCGCGGGGGCTTGTTGCTAGACGTAGTTAGCCCGAGCCTGGCTCGGGCCTTGCTGCACGGTGTTGGCCCTTGATGCGGGGTTGGCGTGCCCTTTTTCATTCGGGTTGTATCTAGGGCCGCCCTTGCCTCTATAACCTCGTGGTTTCCCATCGAAGCAGCTCCAATCTCCCCCGCCGCCACCGCGGTTGTTATAGTGGTTATTATTCCTGTTGTTGTTGTTGTTGTTCCTGTTGTTGTTTCTGTTGTTGTTGTTGTTGTTGTTGTTGTTGTTGTTGTTGTTGTTGTTGTTGTAGTTGACGAGGCTATGGGTCTG
The DNA here is from genome assembly GCA_964016875.1 of Fallopia convolvulus. Taxonomy (NCBI): domain Eukaryota; kingdom Viridiplantae; phylum Streptophyta; class Magnoliopsida; order Caryophyllales; family Polygonaceae; genus Fallopia; species Fallopia convolvulus. Next base: position 48,641,501 of record OZ024720.1, on the reverse strand, counting down.
CGTAACATACGCATCTCGTGTGGCCGGCGCAGCCACTTTTGCCTTCCCTTTAGCCTCGGCGACGATTTCCTTGTCGGTCTTCAGTCGCGAGCTCTGGTTGGCGGCGTCTTTTGCGTACACCTAGGCCGTGATCCGGCGCACAGGCTGTCGTATGTCGTCGGGTACTTCAAGAAAATGAAATTCTTGAAAGGACCTGGGCACAAGCTTCCCATGAGGGTATCTCGCATCGATGCCTCGTCGATGTGTGCGATCTTTGCGACCGCGGTGGTGAACCTCGTGAAAAAGGTGCCCAACAGCTCGTTCTCTCTCTGCTCAATACCGCGGAGATCCCGCATGTTCTTCTTACGATTCCTTGAGCCGTTGAAGTGCCCGATGAAGGATTCACACAAATGAGAGAACGAGGCCACTGAATCTATCTTGAGGCTTATGAACCACGTCATCGTGGCCTTGTCCAGGGTTGTCGGGAAGATACGGCAGAAAATGGCGTCATTGTAGGCGTTGACGTTCATTTGGAAGGCGAAGTGTTTCACGTGGTCCTCGGGGTCGGCCGTGTCGTCGTAGAGCCCCATTTGTGGCCAATGGAAACCTTTGGGCATATGTGCCTCTTGGATCTCAGTCACGAAAGGGTTACGGTACCCGACCTCGATGCATTGGCGGCGCGACTTCGACTTCATGGGGTGCATAACACTCCCTGCAGTTTTGGACAACTCTGTGTCTCGCGTCCTTGAACGTCGTGAACGGGATCGCGAGATATGCATTGAGTCCTAGGGAGGTCTCTCCGTTGACGAACCGTTGATCGATGTCTCTTGCCCTGGCATATGCCCGGGGGATCTGTGGGGCATTGTACGTATGAGGGGCGAGTCTCGGCTGGTACTATTTGTAACCCGAATAGGGATACGGGATCGTGGGTGCACCTCCCTATTCATACCCTTGGAATGGGTGGGGGATCTGTGGGGCATTGTACGTCCAGCCCGGAGGGACCATGGATGGACATCCCGGAGGGCCCATGGTCATCCATTGCGGGGTCTCGGGCATGTTATCCGGGTGCTGGGGAAAAAAGTTGTTTGGGCAAGCCATTTTGAGCGGTTCAAAGCCATGGTTTCCACAAATCGGGAAACTACATAGGATGAAGAAATTCCCACAGACGGCGCCAGTGATGAAACCCGAAATAAACCGTTCGCTAAAAGACAAGAAACGAGGTTATCATATTTTTACTGTGCAAACACTTGTTTCTTTATTTATGGTTTTCTTAAAACGAGGTTACAAGCCTACGAGGCTTAAAAACAAACGGGATTTACACCCTAGGCCTCCTACGAGTATTTGAGACCTCGATCTAACAATGTTCGAGATCTCCTAGTTGCTATGTGATTCTACCACCTAGGTGTCGCTTGACAGATCTTGGCACGAGGCTGAGCTGAGAGTGTGGTGAAAGTGGCTTGCGAGCTTGTGTAGCGAGGTCTTTGATGTGAGCGAGGGCCTTGTATGACTTGAAGTCTCTTTTTGGACTTCACTTGTCTATAGCAAGGTCTTTTGACGATGTTTCAATCACGTCCATCTTCAACGAGCAAGATAGTTTTTGAGTTCAAGATGTTTTTCGACCTCTTCTACCTACGAGGTTCTCCTCTATTTATAGAGAATTAGAGAGTCAGATTCTGAGCATTGTCCGATGTAGGACGCCCGAGATCCGAGCTTCTGATTGGTCCGGAGGTGAGGCAACCGGTGATTGGTTTAGGTAAGAGGCGCTAGCTGAATGGTCCGGGTGGGGGGGCGTGTCAGTAGAGTCGGTTATGAGGTTGAGACCTTGTTTCGAGGTTTTGGAAGACCTCGCGGAGATGGGAATTTTATTTAATTAAATGACGGGTATGATTATGGGCCTCAGAATCCACCTTGGGAGTCCCGTTGGGTCTGTTTATTCTTTGTGTCCCGGGCCCACCTCCTATTTTACCATTTTTGACATCATCATAAGGGATAAAGCCAAATTTAGGATTTTATGTGTATATCCAATATAATAATATTATAACACTCCCCTCTTGGATGTACATTACTAACTGCCTCATTAAAAGCATTGCTTGAAAAAACCCATTGGGATAAAACCAAGCTAATGGAAAAAGTGTGTAGTTGTATTACTCCCACTCATTTTAACATATCTCTTAAGCGCCACTTTCCTAGAAGGTGAATGGGTTATTTAAAGACTCTGGTAGGCAAGGATTTAGTGAACACATCTGCTAACTTCTTACTTGATTGAATTTTTTGAACATCAATCTCGCCTTTGACTTGAAGCTCATTAGTAGAGAAAAAAACTGGCGATAGGTGCTTGACTCGATCACTCTTGATATAACCTTCCTTTATTTGGGCGATACATGTTGCATTGTCTTCATATATAATTGTTGGATTTTCAGCATCCAAATTAAATCCACAAGATTTTTGATGATAATTTCTCTTCCATTTTCATACAAGTCGATCAACTTTGCATGATTTGAGGAGGTGGCTACTATAGGCTACGTTATTGAATAAAACGAAATGGCTAATCCACCAAACATACATAAGTACTTTGTTTGTGAAATGGCTGTGTGGATCATATAGGTAACCAACAACACTATAGCCAATTAATCTTCCAATTTGTCCTTCATTAGACCTTTGAAAATATAGCCCCATTGCACTTATGCAATGTCTTAGAATAGACAATTGCCAAGAACAAGATAAAGAACTAAGATTGAAGAAAGAGAGAGGGAAGAGAGATAGAATCTGGGAAGGAGAAAGAGATTTGTTATTTCTGTTATGATGCCTTTTTGCAATTCTATTGTTACCTTTTTATAACAGTGCTCCAGTACATAAGCTACCCGCACTTGTAACCGGATAACTACCCTTACAACCGGATAACCCACTCTCGGCTAACACACAACATTACAATCTCAAGACATTACATTACCCCTCCCTTTAAAGTCATGTCTTCAAGACTTGTAATACTCAAAACATCAGGAAGTTGGTAAATCATATGTCCTGTGGTTCCCAAGTAGCCTCAATTTTGTCCATATTCTTCTACCATATGAGCCATTCAGTGACATGATCGCCATTTGTCAAATAAGTGACTCTAGTGTCCAAAATAGTTGTTGGTGCGACCACACATTCTCCTTCACTGGTCACTTCTGGTGGATCCTGAGAAGCACACAACAATGGATTAATTTTCCTCTTGAGTTGGGAAATATGGAAAACCGTATGAATGCGAGCCGTAGCCGATAATTCCAATTTATATGCGACTTTCCCAACTCGTGCCAACACCTTATATGGGCCAAAATACTTTGAACTCGGCTTTAAACACTTCCTGATTGCCAAACTAGTCTGTCTATAAGGTTTTAGTCTTACAAATTCCCAATCTTCGACTTGAAACTCTTTCTCCATTCGTCCCTTATTAGCAATCAACTTCATTCGATCTTGAGCTTGCAAAAAATTTCTCCTTAACCGTGCTAGCATATCTGCACGCTCACTTAACCACTCACCCCCAACAATTGTACTATAATATTCGAGTTTCGTTTTTCCTTTTAGGTCGGAAAATGAGTTTCTTGGTCTACAAGCAATCGAATTTTCGTGACCCGCAAGTAACTCGATTTATTAATCAATTTGAACAAGTCCCAAAATATATAAGGTATTTCTATCCAAGAAGTCAAATCCTACCCTCAACAAAATTCTTCCCAACAAGTCCGTTTGTTTAAAACTAAGTATAATCATAATTGAATTCGGTTGAGCCAAATCCTAACCAACACAATTAAAAATTATTATCTTTAATCGATCATTATAATCTTTTAACCTTATATATATACTCCACGCCTGCCTTGTTAATACACAAAAACTTCGACGCCTTCTTCAAACCAAACTTAGAGAATCGGATCTGGACGCTTCCTTGGATCGATCCATCACCTCCGACGTCCCCTTTCTTATACGGTAATAAAGTGTGAGGCATCGAGCCTCTCCACCATCCACCAACTCTTTCTTCTTTGTTAGAAAAGCTGGAAGCTTTATACCACCACTCTACCAAATTCAACCATCGAACCCACTGAGAAGGTTCATGGCTAGTCATACCTCGCAAATAATTTTCTAAACACAGGTTAATCTTCTCGGTTTGTCCATTAGTTTGTGGATGAAAAGTTGTAGACATCTTCAACTGAACTCCCAAGGCCTTAAAAATTTCTTGCAAAAAATGATTGATAAAATTTTTATCTCGATCAGAGACAATTGATTGAGGTAATCCATGTAGCCTAAAGATAGAACTCATGAATTCCTGAGCAACCTTTTCAGTAGTAAAAGGATGATTAAGAGGAACAAAATGTGCATACATCGTGATCCTATCCACAACCACCATAATTGAATCTTTGAGAGCAGACCTGGGTAATCCCTCTATGAAATCCATACTAATATGAGTCCATGGGATCTCTGGTACAGGAAGAGGCTAAAGCAAACCTGTACTTTTTGAATGCTCGCTTTTATTTCTTTGACAATAGTCATAATTTCTTACAAATTCTTCCACACTTTGTTTCATGCAAACCCAGTAAAATAGTGTCATGAGCCTCTGGTAAGTGCCCTGGACTCCGGAATGTCCCCCTACCGGACTGTCGTGTAAAGAACTCAAAAGTTGTTGCCTTAATTCAGTATTCTTGCCAACACAAATCCTGTTTTTATAGCATAACACTCCTTGCACCAATCTATAATTATCATTAGGAGACAGTGCAAATCCTGAAATTAGTCGTTGCATCTCAGTATCTTGCTCATAACTTTTAGCACCTCCTTAATCCATAATGCCTCTACAATTGTCAAAGTAGAACAAGACACCTCTGTACAATTACAGAACTGAATTAGAGCTTTCTGCCAGGTCTTCCCGCCTTGATAATGCATCAGCTACTTTATTTTCGACCCCTTTCTTATAAATGATCGAATAGGATAACCCTAACAACTTCCTGAATGCTTTTTTCTCGAGATGAGTAGATAGCCTTTGATCAAGAAGATGGCGAACTGACTGGTGATTTGTCTTAATGAAGAAATGTGTTGGTTCCAAATAATGTCTCCATTTATCCACAGTTAACAAGACTGCAAGCAATTCCTTCTCATATATTGAATAATGCCTTTGAGAATCCTTAAAAGCTTGACTCAGATAAGCTATCGGATGATCTTTTTGCATAAGCACAGTTGCAACTCCCTTATCACAAGCATCCATTTCCAAAATTAAAGGAAGAGTAAAATCTAGTAGACTGAGAATAGAAGCACTAACCATTGCTTGTTTTAGTGCCACAAATGCTTCTTCTACTGAAGTTGACCACTTAAAGGAATCTTTCTTTAGTAGATCCGTTAATGGTTTGGCCACAACTCCATAACAAGGAATGAAGTGCCTAAAGTATCCAGTTAGTCCCAAAAATACCCTTAAACTTTTAAGAGATTTTGGAACAAACTAGGACTACATCACTTCTACTTTAGAAGGATCAGTCGCCACACCTTGACCAGAGATCACATGTCCCAAATACTCCACCTTAGTTTGAGCAAAATCACATTTACTTTTCTCGGCATACAACTTATGTTTCCATAACAACTAAAGCACTATCTGAAGCTGGCTGATACGCTTCTGTAGTGTTGCATTGTAAACCAGAATGTCATAAGAAAAACCAGTACAAACTTCCTCAAACAATCAGCAAACATACTGTTCATCATACCTTGGAATCTTGCAGGCGCATTAGTAAGCCCAAATGGCATTACTTTGAATTCATAGTGGCCATGATGTGTACAAAAACTTGTTTTGTGAATGTCATCCTCATTAACTCTGACTTGGTGATACCCTACTCGAAGATCCAACTTTGAAAACCAACAAGCCCCACTCAACTCATCAAGTAACTCCTCAATATGCGGAATGGGAAACTTGTCTTTCACTGTGATGTCATTTAAGTGCCTATAATCCACGCAAAATCTCCATGAACCATCTTTTTTCTTAACAAGCAATGTAGGAGAGGCAAAAGGAGATTGACTAGGTCGAATTATAGTGTTTTACAACAGCTGCTTGACCTATTTTTCAATCTCATCCTTTTGAAAATGCGGGCATTTGTAGGGTCTCACACATACAGGCAATGAATCAAGTTTAAGAGGAATGGAATGCTCAAACCCTCTATTTGGAGGTAACCCCTTAGGTTCATCAAAAATGTCACTGAAGTTATCCAACAGCTTGGCTATTTCTTCTTTACCATGATTCTCCTCTCTTGATAAAGAAAACATATTAGCCATTTAAGTGATAACCATGGGCACCCCTTTCTTGATCAATTTGTGCAATTTATCTCCACTCATACTCTTTAAGCTTGCCTGATCAGTTACCCCTTTAATCTTTACCTGCTTGCCATCTTTCATGAATGAAATCTTGAGAGATTTGAAGTCAAACAACATATGACTATACTCCCTCAACCAGTCACCACCTAAAACCAAATCACGGCCACCCAATTTCAGTAGCCTTGGACCAAATCTAAAACTGTTAATATGCATTTCCCATTAAAAACTTGTACAAATCTAATGACTATACATCTTCTCACCATTAGCAACTGAAATCTCCATGATTGGTGCCTCTTTTAATTCAAAACCTACTTCTCTAATGATTCGAGGATCAACAAAAGTGTGAGTTGCTCCACTGTCAATTAAGATTGTAAGGGCCTTTCCATTAGCCTTCCCTTTAACACATGACTGTGTTGAGCGGACTACTTTCGGACAAAGCATGAACATAGACTTCCGGTTGTGTTTCTTCCACCCTGTCCCCTTGTACCTCTGTACTGAATTCCACATCATCATCCACAATAGTATCTTCCATCTTTTCAGCAAGTAAACTATGAATAGTATGGATTTGCACTTATGCCCAACAAAGTATTTTTCCCCACACCTATAGCATAAGCCCGCATCTCTTCTTGCTTCTCTTGATTCTCCATTGGAACCAACATTTGATCCCTTAACCAGAGAAGAAGTTGAAGGTTTCTTGAACTCCACATTGTCATTGATCGCAGAAGTACCTTGCGAATAAACTCACCAAGGCATTTTACTCATTTTGACAATAGCTTGTACAGCCTCACTATGCAGCCTAGCGTTTTCATAAGCTTCCGCCAAGGTTGTAGGACGATTAAGCTTCACTAATGACTTAATCTCCGCTTTCAATCCACTAACATAACTTGAAATGAAATAAGATTCAGGTAATTCAACATTGAATCCAAGCATACAAGCCTTTAACACTTCAAACTTTTCATTATAGTCCTCTAGTTCACCTTTTTGCTCTAGTTTGTTGAATTCCTCAACTATGTCAGCCCCCTGTCGCTCTCCAAACCTTGAACATACTGATTCTTTGAATTTTTCCATGAAACCTCTTTTTTTTGCATCAGGAACCCCTAGATCCAAGTATCAGCTCTGCCAGTGACATACATTGTCGCAAACCCTACCCTCTAAGCTTCTTGGATCACAAAAATAGTGAAGTATTTTCGCATTTTTGAATCCAACTACGAGGTCTGCTACCATCATACATGGGAAAATCAAGCATGGGAAAATGATTACCTCGATTATCGTGATTCCATGCCGAGCTATTTCCATTGGAATTCTGCGATCTTGAAAAGGAATTCAAACTCATATTGGATTCTTGAGTTTCAGAACGAACCACCCCTTGAGGAGTATCTTTTTGTCTGTCTCCTGGAACCGGATTTCCTTCCGATGCGAGAATTACTTTTTCTCTAGCTTCAACATTTGGGATCTGCACTGGTGAGTCCGACGGATTCCGCATCATCAAACCACTGATCAATGCTGCCAATTCTCTCTTTAATTCCTGGTGCGCCTCCGCGATTTATTGCTTCAACTCCTTACGCAGATCTTCAATCGATTGTTGAACTTTATCCTCTTTGGACCTTGTTTCCTCGATGAAAACCTTCGTCGTCTCCATAAATTGTTGTAGTGGTTGTATTTGTGACTCGATCACACGAAAACGAGTACCATCTGCCATATATAAAGACCGGACAAGGCTCTGGTACCAAGTTGCAATGTCTTAGAATAGAAAATTGCCAATAACAAGAGAGAGAGCCTTTTTACAATTCTGTTGTTAGGTCTTTATAACAAAGCTCTAGTACATAGGCTACCCGCACTTGTAACCGGATAACTACCCTTACAACCGGATAACCCACTCTCGGATAACCCATTAATGCATTTATTGTATTTAGATATGGTACTTCATGACATAATATCTCTTTATTTTCTGATCTAGGATGACATGGTTCTTTTTTCTACACTTAGTCATCTTACTACCATTAGTGTACTTAATGGATGCGCTTTATCCATATTAAACCACTTTGGGACCTTTTCTATATAATTTGACTGATGGATAAAATTTCATCCTTTGTATGCTTGAATTGTAGGCTGAGACAATACTTGGTAGTTCTTGATTTCAAAATCATCAAAATAAAAAGCCATGATTACTTAACCCGACTTTGTTCTTTTTATGAACACACGTGGACTTATTTGCTTGCTCACAAATCCTCGTCTTTGTAGGTATATATTCGCTAAGGTGATTATACCACTTTTATTTTAAAATAAATCATCATCTTGCACGATTAAATGCGGGTAAATTTTTAATTTTCTATACAAGGTTCTTATAATATCAATTTGGAAGGTTCTCTACAAGAAATGGAACCCGTGCCCCCTTTCTCTCGACACCCCGCCGAGAACCCCCTTTTGAAACCCCAAATTAGAAACCCTAGATCACATTTTTGATCTTGTTCGTGTCGACGGGCCTTCACTCTGGACAGCAAATAAATTTATAATTCAAGACCTCGTTGAGTATAGGGGAGTCAGGTTCGTTCCACGAGAAGCAAGGTTTGTTTATCTATCGACTACTATTAAATAAAAATCAAACAAAAACAAGCAAAACACTCACAAGCAGCCTCGTTAACGACGTTGTCAGGGTCGTTAACGAACCACCGCAAACAAATGACTAAAAATAACGAACTAAACAGGTTCGGTACCGAGGCTATGAACTCAGTAATGAATATAACTTAGGAGAATTCAAATAAAAACAAGATCTAGGATAAGGATTACCACAACATAATCATGCATATAAATCATAAAAAGATAAGTATCATGCCTTTAAATAGATAAATTCATCAACTTTCATTGACTAGCAAGTAAATTAATCCACTTTCATAAACTAATTCACTCAATTGCTTGTTTTGGATCTAAAGCTTGTAACTTTCGCATTCAAACAATATCAGCCTTCAAGTTTATAACTTTCTCTCTCAATCAAGTCAAAAACTCAAATTACCTTAATTTTCATTTAGGTATAAACACAGCAAGCAATCTAAAAAATAGATAAAAGGCTTTCAACACATCATCTTACTCATCAAACCATGCAAAACTATGCCGCGTTTCAACCCCGACCCTAGAAAAGAAAACTACTCACTACTCATAACTAAGAAACAAATAAATTCAACAAAAGAAAACATTAAAAACAAAATACTACTCAAATTAATAAGAAAATATTGTCTTACAGAAATTCAGAGGAAACCGCAAATTACAAAACATCAAATCAAAACTCGTAATCACCCACCCCGGTAACTCTCGTCCACCGAAGCTCGATCTCGACCTCCGACTCGTCTCTCTCTCTCTCGGATCCTCCTTCTCTCTAATCCCACTCTACTCCCTTGCTTCCCCCCTTTCTAGGGTAGATAGAAGGGTATTTATACTAATAAGGCTATAAAATAGAAAAGGCTAAAAGAGAAAAAACTTTCCTAAAAGATAGAAATCTACTCTAAAAAGATAGAAATAAAATCTAGAACGATAACAAGACCTAAAATAAATAATATATAACCCTAAAACTTATTAAAAACACTCTACCGACACGGAATAAATTCCCGCACAGGATCGGTAAGTCACAAAAGCAGACTCTCGAAAACTCTATCTCACAGGTAATGAACTATAAATCTTATACAGGTCTCAAGAAATATATAACCATCACAATTCCAAGAGATAATATGCATATAGAAAGTAAATCACACAAAAAAGAATAGGGATTTTTTATGTTCTCCCTATAAGGCCAAAAACAACTCACAAGGTATCAATTTTTGTTGGATTGCATCACTCATGCTAAAAAGTATATGTGCTCAATTTCATCAAATGCTATTCCTTCCTAAAAACAACTTCAAATTAAGAATCTGGCTATATTCTTAAAGACATGATTGCAAGGATTTATATGATCAAGCTAGCAACTACTGTCATAGAACCTAAGAAAGGGATATCTCTCAATTCTAAAACTCTTTTTTCGAATTTTTCAAAAAAAAATTCAATTTTTTTCTTTTCGATTTTTATAGGTTATGGAACAAAACTACTCAAAACAAATAAAGCACATAAAGCAACAAATTTTCTACTTTCTCCCACCCCATACTTAAAATTATAGTGTCCCCACTGTAAGGAAAATAAGAAGGAAAGAAATAGAATAGAAAACAAAAGAAAACAAGAAAAGAGAAAGCAAAAAAAAACTTACAAAGTCACTAAGTAGAAAACAAGAAAATCTGCTTCAAGCTGAATCAACGGTTCGGTGGCGGAAAGTAGTGTTCGACGTTCCCCATGAAGTCGTACATCGTCCTCCAGCGTTCTGCATCCTCCACCTCTCTCTGGCGATGCCTCTCATCTTCCATCGTCATGCGAGCAGAATAGACACTCTCCCATCTATCCATCCTCCGATGAATATGGTTCCAAGGTCGTTAACGACCCTGGGTAGGTTGTTAACGAGCCACCGTAGCCTCCTTGAATGATTTTCGAACCCTTTCTCCTGCATCTTGTTAGCTCAAAATTTTATCCTATTTTTCTAACCTAAAAACTACTAAAAAAAATCAAAAGAAAGCTAAGAAAAAGAATCCAAAAAGAAAAGAAAAATCTAGTCTATATTAAAAGCGGGTTGCCTCCCGTAAGCGCTATTTTTAACGTCGTCAGCCCGACGTACTCCCCTTGGCTCAAGGTGGCTCTTTTGCGGCTATTATGGGCTCTTGAGGTGCCCCATGATTAGCTTTATAGACATTATTCACTTTAGTCAATAAACTTGGTCCTTTATCTTCCATCAGTATGCTCGGTATTCCTACATACGAGTTAGTGAAATCTGAAAACCAAGGTGGTCCGGACTCCTCTTGATTGTACCCTTGCATGTGAGACTCGGTAATGGACTCTTGAGGTTCGGTAGAGACTTGTGTACAATTCTCATCCTTTTGGTATTTGGAGGAGGCTTAGTGGAAACAACTATGTCGAGTTCTGGCTGGGTCAACTCGATTTGTGCAACCGCAGTTGGGTCATTGGCATTTTGATCTAAGTTGAATTCCACACGTTCTTCTCCAATATCAAAAGTGAGAAGTCCTTTTCGCACATCGACCCTAGCACCTGCTATTGCTAGGAATGGTCTGCCTAGAATAATAGGGACGTGAGGGTCTTCAGGCATATCGAGGACGATGAAATCATTCGGTATAAAGAATTTCCCGACTTGAATAGGATAGTCGTCCATGACTCTTGTGGCTTTGACACATGATCCATCTGCCATAAAGAGGTTCATATCTCCATGATCTAGCGGTCCCATGTTACTTTAGACCAGATTGAGAGAGGAAGCAAACTAGCACTGGCTCCCAGATCACATAAAGCTTTAAACTTGTGGTCACCTATGTCGATCATTATTGCAAATATCCCTGGATCTCCTAACTTTTCTGGTAGAGCTATAGATCAGACTTCATCCTGTAGCTCCGAATGGATCTTTCCTGCTAAGAATATCTTTCAAAAAATTTGTGTAAGCCGACATTTCGCTTAGGGCTTCAGCGAATGGGATGGAAATATTAATGCCCTGAAGAATCTTTACGAAACGCTTGAACTTACTCTCAGTAGAGTCCATAGATTTCGTAGTGGGAAATGGAAGAGATTTCACCATTTTCGGAACCAAGTTATGCTCGAGAGGTGAAGTTACCGGGTCGACAGTAGGGTCGTTAGGTACGCTCGGTGGGTCGTTACCGACCCTGATGGGGTCGTTAACTACCCTGGGATTGAGAGGAGGGCTCGGATTAGAAAACTTACCTGGATTAGGGTCGTTAGGTATCCTCGGAGCCTCATCACCATGGTGTGCTGGTTCGGTACTTGCCCTCGTTGGCTCGTTACCGAGCTGAACTGTGGCGTCCTCTTCCGTCTTGTCCTTAGCCTGGACACGCTCCGGTGATGTCTTTCCGCTCCTAAGGTGTACCGCTGCTATATGTCCTTTAGGGTTCAGTTCGGGACGGCCCGGAAGTTGCCCTTGTGGCCTCAGAATCTGTGCAGCAAGGTTCCCTAGTTGGGAATCAACATTCTTCTTCCATACATCGAACTCTCCCCATCTTTTATTTTGGTGGTTAAGGTTGGCTTGAACTTCATTAACCTTGTTGTGGACTCCAATAATGCTTTCCTGTAACCCTTGTACCCATGATGGTGGCTCCTGATGGCCTAGAGGTCGATAAGGCGCAGGTCGTCTATCTGGTGGAGGCGCTGCATAGTTTGGATTTGGATTTTGATTGCCCCACGTCTGATAGTTGTTTGACCTATCAAAATTACTAGGTTGGTTCCTGTATGGGCCTCTCATGTAATTCATTTCAGCAATTGTCTCAGCGGCTCTTACCTGCTCTATGTTAGTGCAAGTAGAAGTACTATGGGAAGAAGAACCACACTCTTGACTGGATTGAGAGGATTTCAGAAAACTTACCTGCTTCTTCAGGCGGTTTACCTCGTCTTGTAGAAATTGATTTTTAACATCCGGGTCAACTTCTTCTCGGTTAGGCACGTAGAGACGTTTCTGGGGATGTGGAGCTTGCTGGGTTCCATACATGGCATCATAATTGGACAGCTTATCCAGCAATTCCCATGCAGTCGTAGGGTCCATCTCTATAAAACCGCATGCAGTATGTGTGTTGATGCGGTTCTTGGTCTCTGCGTTGATACGTTGGAAACATTTAAAGGTTGCCCATGAGTGGGGCACTGTCTAAGCATTTCTTTAAATCTTTCCCATGTTTCAACAAAAGTCTCGTTAGGCAGCTGGTGATAGGAGGTGATGCGTTTTCTCAACTCCGTTGTCTTGGCAGGCGGGAAGAATTTTGTAAGAAATTGATCATACATGTTCTTCCAAGTCCTGATAGACTTAGGAGGTAAGCTCTCCAACCAGCTCAGGGCCTTTCCAGCAAGAGACCACCTGAAAGCTTTTAACAGAACATATTCAAGTGAGACACCTTCAGCAGCTATGGTGTCACATAAATCAAGAAAATTTCTAATATGTTCCATAGGGCACTTAGTAGGTTTCCCTTCAAACTGAGCCCGCTTTATCAAGGATATAAATTGAGATTTAATCTCAAATGGTTTCTCTATATCCGGAATAACGATTGATGATTTTGGCACCCTCAATTCCGGATGCATGTATTGTTTGGTGTTCCTCAAATAGGCATTTAGCTCTTCCTGTAGATGAGCATTGTTAGCTCGTTGACGCTCAATCTCAGCAGCGGCGTCTTCCTTCTCGGTTTTCAATGCCTCCATCTGGTTTTGGAGGATTTCTAACTAACGAGCCAGCTCTTCAGGTGTGGCCATGGCTCGGTTCTCTCGATGTCTATGGTGCAGTGAACGTTCAGGTTCTGAATAATAACCAGCGTTGTCCAATTCAAGCCTTCGACGTCCTACCGGCATATGCTGAGAAAACAGATAATGAAAACAAAAATTAAAAACAAAAACGGGGTCGGGATATTACCAAACCCACAGATAAACAAACAAACTCGTTGCTTCCCCGGCAACGGCTCCAATTTGTTGACGGACCTTCACTCTGGACAACAAATAAATTTATAATTCAAGACCCCGCTGAGTATAGGGGAGTCAGGATCGTTCCATGAGAAGCAAGGTTTGTTTATCTATCGACTACTATTAAATAAAAATCAAACAAAAACAAGCAAAACACTCACAAGCAGCCTCGTTAATGACGTTGTCAGGGTCGTTAACGAACCACCGCAAACAAATGACTAAAAATAACGAACTAAACAGGTTCGGTACCGAGGCTATGAACTCAGTAACGAATATAACTTAGGAGAATTTAAATAAAAACAAGATCTAGGATAAGGGTTACCACAGCATAATCATGCATATAAATCATAAAAAGATAAGTATCATGCCTTTAAATAGATAAATTCATCAACTTTCATTGACTAGCAAGTAAATTAATCTACTTTCATAAACTAATTCACTCAATTGCTTGTTTTGGATCTAAAGCTTGAAACTTTCGCATTCAAACAATATCAGCCTTCAAGTTTATAACTTTCTCTCTCAATCAAGTCAAAAACTCAAATTACCTTGATTTTCATCTAGGTATAAACACAACAAGCAATCTCAAAACTAGATAAAAGGCTTTCAACACATCATCTTACTCATCAAACCATGCAAAACTATGTCGGGTTTCAAACCGGCCCTAGAAAAGAAAACTACTCACTACTCATAACTAAGAAACAAATAAATTCAACAAAAGAAAACATTAAAAACAAACTACTACTCAAATTAATAAGAAAATATGGTCTTACAGAAATTCAGAGGAAATCGTAAATTACAAAACACCGAATCAAAACTCATAATCACCGACCCCGATAACTCTCGTCTATCGAAGCTCGATCTCGACCTCCGAATTGTCTCTCTTTCTTTCTCTCTCTCTCTCTCGGTTCTTCCTTCTCTCTATTCCCACTATACTCCCTTGCTTCCCCCCCTTTCTAGGCTAGATAGAAGGGTATTTATACTAATAAGGCTATAAAATAGAAAAGTCTAAAAGATAAAAAACTTTCCTAAAGATAGAAATCTACTCTAAAAAGATAGAAATAAAATCTAGAAGGATAACAATACCTAAAATAAATAATATAAGAACCCTAAAACTTATTAAAAACACTCTTTCGACACGGAATAAATTCCCGCACAGGATCGGTAAGTCACAAAATCAGACTCTCGAAAACTCTATCTCGTAACCTCGTTAACGAGACCTCACAACCTCGTTAACGAGCATGTGCTTGATTTCTTCAGCACTTCTTCTTCAAAAACTCAGACTTCGACTTCTTTATCCTCCGTCCTTCACCATAGCACTGCAAATTCAGCTCCAGATAGCACCATTCCCTTGCTAAAACCTACAAAAATACACAAAACGGAGTAGCTTCCATACTTTTCACAAAATATGCAAAACTATCCAAAAAGACATAAAACTAAACTTATCAAAACTAGTCCTAACAAACTAAGAACTATTGAAGAACAAAAACACATCTCTTCTTTCTGGGTTTCCTTCTGGTGGGAGGGTGTAATGGAAATGAAAAAGACAAAATTGAAGAACAAGCAGAAAACCTTCAAGTAGGTACTTTGTTTAGACTCCTCTTTCTCTAAAGAAGAGGATGAGCTTGATAACGTTCAAACTATTCTTAAATCCAAGTCTACCATGGTCTTCAAGACCTTAAAGGGTAGAAAAAACTCCTTGCCTAATGACGCTGCCCCTTCAGGGACTAAAAAAGAAAAAAAAAGTAAAGGGAGAACCAAGCTTGACATGGCTGCATCTCAAATGACCAGGTGTAATATCTCTCCTTATCTTTAATCTCGTTTTTTTGTATCCCATGAACAACTTTCTGTATGCTTGACTGATGGTTTTAATTTGAACCCTAAAGGGTAGAGCTTGTGTGTGTGTGTGTGTGTGCTGGCTTTATTCCTCTTCCCCCGCAAATACTCTGAATTACAGCATATCTAATTTCATTTTGCACTATAGAAACTCTTATGTTTTTGTGCGGTCTCCCTGGGATGCCACCATTAGGAACTATTTTTGTTCCCTATAATGAAAAGAAATCTTCTACTGAACAAATCTCTTACTAGAGAAACCTTGAGCAATTTGAACCTGAACCCACTATCGTTGAGGAAACCTTAAGTAGTGGTGTTTTAAAGAACACCAACAACGCTAGTTTGACTGGCATAAAGAACAACAAAGGGAAAGGTTGTGTAAAGGCTTGTCTTGGCAGCCTTAAGAAGAAATTGTTTGTCAAAAACATGAACAGTGTTTTAAACTTATGGATGACAAATAGAGGTTTTTCTAGACTCTCCCTATATTGCTGCCATTACTCTAAATCAGTGTTTGAAAAGGCGAGGCGAAGGCGCGCCCAGCCACGTCTGTCACCTGCATTAGGCAATGTGAGGCAACCTGGAAGAGGCAATGCCTAGGCGATATGTCGCCTCTCGCCCTGCTACGTCTGCCGTCTCTCGCCTTGGCTCACCTAGGTTGCCTTATGCTGATTTTTTAAATATTTGAATTAATGATCTTTCTTTTCACTTTTCTTATCTTTTAAATATAGTTTCCTAAAGGTTAGTATTTCTTTCTATCCTTTTTTCAAGATATCTTTTAATAGAATTTATATTTGGAATTTATATCATCAAGATATCTTTTTATCCTATATTTTCCTCTATATCTATATATCTATATGATTAAGCTATGCAAATACCCAAATACACGATCAGACTTCACGATCAAAATTCATTCTCTCGTTCTGTTTCTCTTCCTCTGGTGGCTTTCAAGTTCCAAATTTTCAACTTTTCAAGACTTTCGACTGTTCAACAAGTGATTCTCTCTTTTCTCTCTTCCTCTTTGATGTTATCTCTCTCTCTGTCTCTTCTTCTTTTATGTTAATATAATATGCCTTATGTATCTCTTCCTCTCTTCTTATTGAATGCTATAATGGCATTGTTCTTTGTCTCTCTTTTCTCTCTCCCTCTCTTCTGTATTTCTTCTTCTCTTCTTTGATGTTTGAAGGCTACTATTGCTGTCAATATTTCGAATGCTTTATGTGTGATTGTTTGTTGCTGCTGCACAAAATCTGGAATTGTTTGAAGGCTACTGCTGGTCTGCTGCACATATTTTATTTTCAATTTTCTGAGTTAGTGTACTCACTGATTTTGCTTTCTAATATTGTAAAATAATGATTGATTGACTGCTTGCTTTTGTTAATAGTTGGAATGTTATTGTTTACTGTAAAGACGAACGAACCCAATGTTTAAATTCCCAGCATATCCTTTCTTGTACTAGCATGATATGAATGAAATAAATTTAAACAGGCTACTGGGTAGAGAAGAATAGTCATGTATTCAAACCTCTCTTACTCTCTTCCTCTCTTCTCTATCTCTTCCTCACTTCTTTGATGTTAATAGTTTGAATGTTGCAAATAATTTGTTTTCAAAATTCTGATTTTGTGCTCTTTTTGGCCACTGAAATTACTTAATGTAATGGAATTAATGTAGTAGAATTTTGTGCTCCTATTCTGATTTTGTTTTCATTTTCTACATGGGGCATCTCTATATATGTGCAATTTATTGGTTTAGTAAGTTAAATCATGTTAGTAAGATTAGTGTTAATTGGTTGGTTACCGAACATTTTTTTTTTAACTTCTTGGTTGTTGTCGCTGTTGCATTACTTGCATAGATTAGTTACTATAACAGATTATTACTTGCTGGTTTGTTTGTTTTATTTATGTTCGAATGATTTTATTATAATTTATTATATTAACTTATTACATATATATGTTCACTTACTAGGCTTGTAATGGCTGATGAGAATAACAAAGTTGAATCGGATTGGAAATACGAGTTTCTTGCCGATGAGAAAATTAAGAATGATGTGGCAAGCACTTTCTGCCAAAGAGTGCTTAAAGGTGGAAATTGTAGGCTAAAACAACATCTTGGTGGAGGTGATCGAAACATCAAAGCTTGCGCTCGGTGCCCTGAGCATGTAAGGAAAGAAATTCAAGACTACATGGATAAGAAAAAGAGCCAACATGACAGGCTGAACTTGGCTGCGAATTGCGAAGAGCCAACTAGTGTAGATGATGATTTTGATGATGAACCTGAAGCTCCAATTTCTGATTGAAAGGGGAAAAGGACAATGTCCACCACACAAGCGGCTGCCCCTACAAATAGAAAGATTCAAAGGCAAGTTGGTATTATTCATACTTTCTTCAAGTCGACATCCACATCAACACCACATGCTACAGGGACAGGGAGGCAAAGTACTATCAATGAAGCTTAGAAAAAAGAAGTGAGGGCGAAAATGTGTGAAGATATTGCTCACTTGTCAACAAGTCAGGAATCCCTTTTAACGTATTGGCTGATGAAGAATTCATTAAGGCGTGTGATTCTATAGGAAGGGTCGCAATTGGAGCAAAGCCATCAATGCCTTATGAAGTGAGAGTTCCATTATTGAAAAATGAAGTTGCTAGGACCAATGAGCTGTTGAATGTTCATAGAGAAGAATGGGCAAGGACGGGATGTTCTATTATGTCAATTGGATGGACCGAACGATTCAATCGATCGCTCGTGAACTTCTTGGTTAATTGCTCAAGAGGAAGCATGTTCCTCGAGTCTGTTGATACTTCAAGTTACCCAAAGAATGGAGCTAAGCTATGTGAGTTGTTGAGCAAAGTGGTTGAAACAGTGAGATAAGCTAATGTAGTGCAACTTATCTCTAATAACGGGGCAAACTTTGTGAATGCTGGTAAAGATTTATATCCTTATTTTTTTTCTAAGCTTTATCTTTCCTTTGTGAGTTTGTGTTATATAAGTTAACTTAAGTACTTATATTTTTGTAGGTAAACTTTTGCAAGTGAATTATCCACATTTATATTGGACCCCCTGTGCTGCTCATTGTGTATATTTAATACTTGAGGATATTGGTGCTATACCTATAATTGACCGTACTCTTAAGAGAGAAATCCATGTTTCTAGCTACATATATCAACATACTGGTCTTTTGAATTTGATGAGGTGATTTACTAGTCAGCGAAACTTGATAAGGCTAGGGAAGACAAGATTTGCAACTTCATTTATTACCTTTTCCTCAATACACAAGAAGCCAAATAATTTGAGGACGTTATTTCAATCTAATGAATGGATAACAAGAAAATGGGCCAAAGAAGTTGGAGGGAAACAAGTTGCTACGACTATCTTGTCACCTAGTTTTTGGACTTCTGTACTCTACACTCTTAAAGTTAGTGCTCCTTTAGTAGAGGTGTTGAGAGGTTGATTCTGAGAAGAAACCTGCTATAGGTTACATATATGAGGCTATGGATCGAGCAAAATAAGCCATTGTTGATGCCTTCAATCAAAATCAAACCAAATATTTTGACATCTATGCTATAATTGATAAGAGATGGGAATGCCAAGTCCACCATCCTTTACATGCAACTGGATATTACCTCAATCCCGAATATTATTATGATAACCCAGCAGGTGCAGAATGTGCAGAAGTTGTAGATGGGTTGTTACACGTTGTGAAAAGGGTGATTTGGGAGAGAAGCCATTAGGACAAGTTCATGGAGGAGATCGCTCTTTACAAACGAGCAGAAGGCTTGTTTGGAAATGAGTTGGCCATTAGACATCGTAAGACAAAATCACCAAGTACGTACTAAAAAAAACTCTTTTTTTGTGTTAGGTACACATTTTAGGGTTTATATGATTAGTAATACAATTTTGGTTTTGATTCAGATGTCAGCGAATTGGTGGAGCTGTTATGGTGCATCTACTCCTTTGTTGCAACAATTTGCAATTAAAATTCTAAGCGTAACTTGTAGTGCTTCTAGATGTGAAAGAAATTGGAACACTTTTGAGCATGTAAGTTAAAATACATATTTGATAATAAGTTGCTTCAAGTTTTGCTTATGTTACTTAAAATGGAATAACACCTTAAATAATTGCAAATTCCATACCAAGAAGAGAAACCGAATTGATCAAAAAAGGATGAATGATTTGGTCTTTGTGAAGTACAACCGCACATTGCTTAAGCGATTTGAGATGCGTCATAGCATTGACCCAATCAGCTTGGATGATATTGATGAGTCAAATGAATGGTTGACAGGAAAAGGTCTAGAAGATCCCGAAGATGAGCTCGTGTATGAAGGCGATCAAAGTTTGACGTGGGGACAGGTTTTTAACACTTCAGGTGCAAATGAAGAATGTTTCAACTTGAGATCTAGAGGAAATAGAAATGGACAAAGGGCAGCTCACAAACATTGCGCATAGTAGAGGAAGATGAAGAAGATGATGAAGCCTATAAGGCTGGCCCCGAAGTGGACGAGGATGCTAATGTTGATCTTGAACTAGAGGATGAAGATCTTGATGATTTTGATGATTGGTCCACCCTTAACTTTATTTTAGTATTTTGTGTTTGAAAAGACTTAATTTTAGTAGTTTTTTTCCCTTTTTTGCTATCTAAAAACTAAAATTTCATACTAGTTTATTACATTATCTTTAAATTTGGTTTTATTATTAATAAAATTTGGATTTTTTGCTTTATAAATATGTTTTTATGTCCTAAAATGTTTTAAATGATCTTATTTAACATTATATATTTATATTTTTGAATTACTAAATCTTTATGTATAAGGTGATCGCTTTCGCCTCTAAGGCGCGCCTAGGCAATCGGGGGGGGGGCATCGCATCGCCTTTTTAAACACTACTCTAAAGTTATAATTGTTTGTGTCAATTCCCCTTTGTGTACTCTGGACGATAGCTTGACTAGAATTTATTTGCTGAACAGAGATAAATGCTCATATGAGACCATGATGACAACTTTAGATTGTGAAACAACCTTGCTCTATGCTTATTTTCCTATGACCAAACAAAGTCATCATTATGCTTCTTTGGTGAAAGTTATTGCTGAGAAAATTGATACTAAATTCGTGTATTATAACTGCAGCTTCTACACTTGCTGGAAAGATAAGATAAATGATGATATAGATGGTCAAACCACTGAAAAACTAATCTCCAATTATCTATGCATCACTAAAAATGATAATGAGTATGATTCTAAGATATATATATATATATATATATATATATAAAGATGCTAGTTTTTGGGATTGATACTTATCATAAAGTCCATCTCTGTTATATAATAGTGTGTAGAAACCTTGAAGAAAGTTGGAATTTATCTTCTTACAGGAATTGTGTGAGAAATGATGAAATCACTGGACAAACCATTGAAAATCTTATCTCTATCCACTTAGTTACCACTGAAAATGTCAATGCTTTTATTTATGATAGTGATGATTATAAGGAAGCCACTCTTTGCTATATTATAATGTTCAGGCACACTCATGGAGTTTGGAGAAACAATTGCATATCAGAATCCAAGGCGAGAACCATTAATCAAGACTGGAAAAGAGCAACTAACTTGGAGATTGGAGGACCACATAATAAGAGCATCACAGCCAACAACCACATAGTAACTTGGCATTATAAAAAGCTCAATAATCAAAGACTTGTGACCAATATTGTAAAAAGATTGACGTGAATGTAATGATGAAAATGCATTTGCATGAACCTTTTGGATTGTTAAGAAAAATAAGGATTTGTAAAGAAAATTTTAAAGACCTTGAAGAATCTTTTGAACATTTAAGGAAAATACTAATTTGTAAAGAAAAGTTTAAGAACCTTGAAGAAAGTTGCTATGTGAACATTAAGAATAGAATACAAAAAATTAGTATCCTCCCTATCTGTATTTATCATTGTGATGTTAAGCTAATTTATCTTTTAAGAAAACAATTAGAACTCTCCTATAGACTAAGTTTTGCCAACTTTAGCAGAAGGCCCCTTGGATTGGTCCAATTTCCTAAAAAATTAGTGTCTAATGAGAATTAGTCTATAGAATAGCAGGGGTATGGCTCGAAAATCGTTCTGGCCTAAGGTCGACTCACATTGTAAGATAGAAAGAATTCAAATTATGGCAATAGTTGAAACAAAGTCTGACAAATTACCAAGTGACCAATCATGGCAACGAGCAG
The DNA here is from genome assembly GCA_964016875.1 of Fallopia convolvulus. NCBI lineage: Eukaryota > Viridiplantae > Streptophyta > Magnoliopsida > Caryophyllales > Polygonaceae > Fallopia > Fallopia convolvulus. The sequence goes on along the minus strand of OZ024720.1, from coordinate 48,619,647 downwards.
GATTTGATAACTTAGTATGGTCTCCTGCTAATGGAGGAGCGGGAGGTTTATGTGTGATGTGGAAGGAGCACCAACTGATAAATGAACAAGTCTCGATTCTAATACATGAACCAAGGTATGTAATTCTAAAATATACTCACCTAGTAAGCCACTACATTGTAGCATTTTGTTTTGTTTATGCACCGCCTAATGAAAGCGACAAAGATAAATTCTGGGATAAATTTGCGCAAACTGTTACCAACTTAAGTCTTCCCATTATTATAATTGAAGACCTGAATGAGGTCCAAGACCCGAGTGAGGAAAAAGGAGGTGAATACCCGAAGCCAAGTAGGTTTGAAAGATTAATAAATTTTAAAAATCTATGCAAACTTGTGGATATACCAACTCTAGGAAATCAATTCACATGGAGAAAAAACAGGACTAAAGATAATAATATATATGAAAAACTAGATAGAGTGTTAGTTACCAATTGTGTCTTACAGTGCTTTCCTTATATTAAAACCACAAATCACTCATTTACCACATCAGATCACTGCAAAATTTCGGTAGAAATTGCCAATGAACACACGAATAAAGCACTCCCGTTTAAAATGGAGAAGATGTGGATGTACAGAAAGGACTTTAGAACTATAGTAAAACAAGCTTGGAGAGTTGTGTTCACGGGATCTAATATGTTTTCATTGGTTAAAAAAACGCAACTTCTCAAGAGCCATGCAAAACAATGGAACAAAAAAACATTTGGAAACACATTCGAACAATTAAAAGTCTCCCCGCAACCAGGTTTGATTCAGAATCAAACCCAGTTCATAAAAAAGAAAGAATGCATACTGAACTACCATAAAATATATTGGCGACAAAGAGTGAAAACAAAACACATATGTTTAGCAGATGCAAACACATGATACTTCCATAAAATTGCAAGTGGGCGAAGAAATAGGAAAATTATTAAGGAAATAAGAACAACTGAAGGGACACTAATCTCTAGTGAAGAGAACATCTGGAATGAAATCAAGAACGACTTTAAGAAACGATATACTAGAGAACCTACTAACCAATCGCTCTTAAGAGACTTTAGTTTGATTAATGCAGAAATTACTATAGAAGACAATTTGAAACTAATTAAACCAGTCACTAATGAGAAATAAAAATAGCAGTAATGCAAATTGGATCTGACAAATCTCCAGGTCCTGATGGAATGAGTGCAGAATTTTACAAGAAATATTGGGACATAGTAGGACCCTCAGTTATAAAAGTTGTTAAAAGTTTCTTTCACTCAAGAAAGATGCTCAAACAGATCAACCATACATTCATATCGCTTATACCAAAAAATGACAACCCTAGCTCCACTAACCATTACAGATCGATCAGTCTTTGTTCAACAATATATACAGTTATATAAAAAATATGACAGACAGAATGAAACAAGTAATGGGGAAAATTATACATCCACTCCAAAGGGGCATTTGTAGCAAATCGTGCCATTCAGGATAACGTCCTAATAGCACATGATATTTTCCACTCATTTAGAGGAAGCAAAGTGAAAGATGGATGGATTGTAGTGAAACTTGATATGGAAAAAGCTTATGACCGGGTGGACCCAATCTTCACGAACTAGGTGAAATAATGTGTGTGTACGAACTCCTTCTCAATCTTAGTAAACAATGGACCTACTGACCCTTTCTTACCAGAACGTGGACTCCGTCAAGGAGACCCGTTATCACCCTTCCTATTTGTCATGGGAATGGAAATCATTGCCAGAAAATTACAACAACTAAGCATGGAAAGGAACAAACATATTGGTTTCCCCATATCCCAAGGTGGGACTCGCATTCCTTCTTTACATTTGCGGATGACATCATAATTTTTTCTAAAGCTTCCCAAGGCGCGTGTGGGCTGTAAGGCAAGTTGTTGAAGAATATTGTGCGGTGTCAAGACAAAAAAGTTAACTACCATAAATCAGATTTGGAAAAATATCTGGGATGTCCTATTATTAATGGTAGAGTCAACAAGGAAACATTTAAAGATGTGATAGGAAAAACGCAACACCAACTAACAAAGTGGAAGGCAAACTCTCTATCTCAGGAAGGTCGGGCCACTTTTATTAGTTACAACCTAGCAACAAAACCGAACTATGTGATGCAAAGCTTTATGCTCCCGAAAAATGCTCATGAAAACCCAGACAAATTAAACAGATGCTTCCTATGGAATAAGGATCAACAATACAAACCACTCATTGGGTGGGACAAAATATATAAGCCAAAATCTGATGGAGGCCTTGGGATTAGGAACTCAGAACACATGAACAAAGCTCTCCAAATGAAACTTTTATGGAAAATATTGGTAGAACCACACAACAGCTGGGTCAACGTAGTAACCGAAAAATATTTTCGACAAGACACTTTCTTCACATACAAACTAAAGACTAACACATCGTGGCAATGTAAAAAACTAATGAATTTCAGAGAAGAATTTGAAAAAGGATTTATTTGGCAAGTCGAAGATGGAAAAACGATTAATTTTTGGAAAGATAAATGGGTAATGAATGAGATTCTTGCACCTTATACGCTAGATCCTGCGATGGTTGCAGTCCCATCCAAGGTAGGGGACTTTATTTTTTGAAGACAACGAGTGGGAAATAGCACAACTACAACAACTACTTCCAAGTGATATTATTGAACAAATTAGTTCTATTCCAATCCCGGACAACCTCATTAGGGATCGATTATATTGGGCCTCGAGCAAAAATGGTTGGTTCTCAACCACCTCAACGATTGATCCAATAACAAATATTAAAGCCCAGAACCCAAGCATTAACAACTGGATATGGAAACTGGACACATTCCCGAAAGTTAAAAATTTCTTATGGAAGTTCCATTCTATTGGCCTTCCAACAAAAGTGAGACTAATGGAGAGGCATGTTATGACACCTGAGGGTTGTGTTATGTGTAACTGCACGTCGAAAGACATTGGACACTTGGTTGTCAAATGCCAACATACGCAAAGAATAACAGAACAAGTAAACCCAAAAACCGCTCAAGTGATGCATGACTATGACATAACGAATAAATGGCCACATAACATCCTTAATGAAATTAATGGTTTAATTGGCAATAAAGATTTTACAGAGTTGGCTGTCATTTGGTGGTGCCTATGGCATCATCGTAACAAGTTGGTCTTCCAACAGGATCCTAATGACCCCATACTTGACCTGAACCTCTACATACGAAACCAATTGCAGAACTGGGAACGGGCCAAACAATGGAGGGAGGATGAAGAAATGATAGGAACCCAAAAATACGCTAAAGTTAAAAAAAGAGAAAAGAGATATAAAATGGAGAAAGCCTCCGCATGGTGTAATTAAAATTAACTTTGATGGTTCCAAGTATCAAGCAAACAAGCTGCAGGGGCATTGTTATACGAGACCATAACAGAAAAGTGATAGACATGATGACGAGGAAATATGGAAAATGCTCGGCATTGAAAGCAGAAACATTAGCACTTAGGGACGCCATTAGGGAAGCACGAAAAAGGAAATTCCTAAACATAGAAATTGAGGGAGACAATTTAACGGTAATAAAAGCTGCCCAAGGATAACATGGATGCCCTTGGGAAATAGAGATGATTGTCGCTAATATCCTTGCTTCAATGTAGGAATTGGAGATTGTTCACTTAGTAACAATGTGGCTGACCAAATAGCTAAAATGGGCCACAATCTTCCTATTAGTGCGATTCGGAACTCACCAGAACTTTTAGTTCTCATCCTCAAGGATGCTCCAGGGCGGCCTCCTTCGTTTAGGAGTGCATCCTAATTCTTACCTAATAAAAAATATTGGAAGGTTCTCTAAGATCATGAAAGTTTCAAAATATTAGCATTTATCTAAACTTATAGTTAGTATCATTTTTATTGATATGTCAATCATATGATCCTTATCTTTTAAAATATTGTAATTGGTTAAAATTTAATTGAGAACATTTTAATTGGTTCAGCCCCATATATATAATTAATTTACAAATCTTATCTTTTTATCTATCTTTTCATAATTATTTAAAATATCACATTTTACCTATTAATTTAATTCGTAATATCAATAAAATTAGTTTTGTTTAAACAAAATCCGTATAAAATACGCGAAATACATATTAGTTCTTACCTGATAAAAAAATTAAGCCGGTTTAGTATATTTTAATCGACCGAAAAGACAATTAAAACCGAAATTCTAATAACACCAACGAGAAAGTGTGTGTTATTTCATCCGTGGGAAGTTTTTACAATACCTAAATCTATTTAAAGTTTTTAATAATGCCTAATAATTGAATTTCTAAAAATTGTTTAAGGGTTCAATTTGGTTTGTGTGGTTGATGATAGATGTGAACAAGTAAAAAAACAAGAGTAAAAGAGTATGGAAATAACATAGATGATTTTATTCAGAAACAAAGTAAAAACTTCTAATGAGAAACAAATTCACATCTAACAAAAGTTATGCAACCCAGGATTTAAAAACTGTTAAGGGTGCAAAACTCAAAGCACAACTTCCCAACCCTTTAAGCCAACAAAACCTACGTACAGACATATCAAAATAAAGATTATAACAACACGCAAATTAAATTCAACACAACCAACTTGATATCAAACACAACACCATCTGCTTGTCCTTGTAGCTAGCTTCACCGGAGATTGAGAAGCCTACATAAATTACCGGTGGCACCAACAGTATCAACACGAACGCTCCCACCGGAACCGCTAGCTTCAACCCTGCAGCTCATCTTATGCTTCAATGAAAACCTAGGCATAGGCAAACTGATTGGAGGAGGAGCCTCAGGGAAAACCGACGTCCCAGAAAACATGTTGAGATCCTTGGGTAGACTCTCGGGGTTGGGCCCTAATCTGTTGTTGCTCACAGATTTTGTGCCCTTTTGATTCTTGTTTCCTTTGTTGTGCTTCTTGTGACTAGGAGCAAGCCGGGTTGCACCGCCAGATGTACGAAGAGATCGAAATTGTCTAGAGGAAGTACTCGCGGGAAGAGGAAGAAGAGGCGGTTGGTGAAACCGAAGCGGGTATGGAGAAGAGTTGAGGCGAGGCAAAGAAGAAGAGAGTGGGAATGGAGGGTTCGAAAACACACCTCCGTTTGCCATAATTTCCGTTTTTGGCAAGCTTTCGGTGTGATACAAGTTGGCTATACTGTTGGCTCTTGATGGGATGAAGGATCGCATTTGCATTTGCTGGTTGTTGTTGTTGTTGTTTCTCTTTGGGTTTCTGGCCTTCTTGTAAGACGGCATGGATTCTTGATCTGTGGATGAATGTAACAGTGCTGCCTCCATAGCTAGCTGTAATCTTTTTCTTTTTTTTTAACTTTTCTTTATGCTATAAATTTGGGTATGATCTCAACTAAACACGGATCAAACCCTCACTCAAGATGTTGGATGTTCTATTAGTGATCCAAACTTAGGGGGGAGAAATATATCTATACAAGAAAATTTAGTGGAATCTATCTATACATTCATTGTAATCTATATATCAGGCTAAAAAAGTAGTAAAACTAAACCATATGAATAAACTATAACAAATTAAAATCGGAATTAGACAAGGAAAAAGAAGTAATGATCGGCCATGAAATTAAAGACCCTAGCTAGCTTTATAATGAGTTATTTCTCAAATCAATGGGTATTCTCAGAGATTCCTCCTTTAAATAGAAAGAAGCTCCAACGACTCGTTCTAAAAATCAATTTCCGTGATATGAACGTCGATTTTTTAGGATTTTAAAATTTTGACATTTAATTGTTGGGATTTTGGAATTTCTTGTAATTTACCGACAAAAGATGGGGTCGGTTACTTCATTGGTCCCAAGCTGCGGGGGCAGAAGCGCTGCTAGGGCGGTAGCCGCCGATTCGATTCTGACCGTTGGATCCGGAGCCTTTGAGTATTTTTTTATGGTACGTAGGGATTACTTCAAATAAACGTTGCGACAGATGTTGACCGTTGGATGTTTCCTCTTGGATTCCCCTTCGAATCCGGTGTTTTATATGAGCGATCAATCCTGGCCATACAAATTATTTAATTAAATATGTGCCTTACAAATTATTAATCAGACTTCTTTAACGTAATATCTTTCTATGATATTCTTCGTTTTTAATTTATATGATTTGATTTATATTACCGTGTGCACATACCTGACTGACCTCATTGTTCAACGAGTGCATGCAATACAACTGCGAATTATTGGTTATTTAACAAATTTTCTTTTGTTTGGTGCAAAGCAATAATCACGAAGTGAGTGATTTAAATAAGGTGAAAGTAATTAAAAAATTAAAATTGTTAAATATCGGTGGGCAATACAAAGTGGCGTCCACACGTCCGTCCGTGCGTATATGCGCGTTAGCTCACACATAAACCTATGAGTTTATATTTTAAAATCAATTGGTAATAGGAGAGGTAACCCAAAGGTAAATATACTAGGCTAGATCATTTTATATTTCAGATGTGGGATAGGTTATTATTCTCAACAAAAATGAAAATGTTCGCTTATATGTGAAATAGAAATGAATTTCGAATCTTTTTCAAAAAAAATTGACGTTCAAAATAAACCTTTCATTAAAGGGAAAAAAATGGAACATGTATATTTTTTTCCAAATTATTCGCATATTGTTCAAGTATTTCGTTTCTAGGGAATCCGCCTAGTCTATGCATAGATTTTGTCTTTAATTTGCATCAAAAATAGTTTTTTATACATTCAAACTAGTTAAATATGCACCAATTTTTAATGTACATTGTGTATCGATTTCCAACTCTTTTAGTTTTTAATTAACATTAGTCATGCATATGTATGATAGGTCCAAATCGAACCCCACATGTGTACGAGTTCAGTTGTAGTACATGTAGTACATAGGTGTCGAACTTAGCGACTGTATAGTAGGGTTGTCAAAACTTGACCCAAACCGAGAAACCGACTGGACCCACCTGACTCCAAACCGGACTTAACACCCAAAAACTCCAAAAAAGTGTATACTTGAAACTAGTTTGACCCGAATCGCCACCCAAACTAGTAAAAAGCTCGAACACACGATTAATCCAAAACAAATTATATCCAAATGGACTAGATCGATTAAACTCAATACCTGAAGCTACCCGATTCGAAAGCATTCGGTAATCTGAAGATACCCGACTCAAAATCATCCAAAAATCGAAAGTTACCCGATCCGAAATCATAAGAAAAATCCAAAGATATCGAACATGAACTCATTCGAAAGTTACATTATGTTTTTTAAATATTAATAATAATAAAAATATTTAATATAATTATGTTTTGAATTTAATTTTACATTGAATATTTAGCCAATTGTCTCAAGGCTCAAGACAATTAGCTCAAGATCAGCAAATGCAATTGTGGCTAATTCATCATTAATAGAAGAGATGTCTAAATTCAAAAATATGGTGAAACAATTAATTCAATCGGGTGGGAGGCAACATGTCAAGGCCTGTGGAATTTGTTCTGATAGTCTACACCAAACTAATACATGTCCTACACTCCAGGATCAACAAACATATGTGAATGCGGTGGGAGGCTATGGCCCATCTAGGTCGAGATATGATCCCTACACCAAAAACTATAATTTGGGGTGGAGGGATCATCCTAACTTGAGGTATGGGAACCATAATCATCATTAGTATAATCAACAAGGTGGTCCACCTCCATATAGGCCACCTTTCAATCCTAGACCTCAAGGGGCAAATAAGAATTCCTCAATGTCCACAAATGAGATGATTAGGACTCTTACTTAGTGATAGGCGTGAAATGGTCGTGCAAATCACGGCTATGCAAAAGAGTCCTAACAAACCTAAAGATTGTAGTCTTAGGGAAGTAAGGATCGAATCCGCAGGGAGGTTGGTTTATCTTTTTATGTGAATTTTATGTCAATTAAATTAAAAGGGGGTTTATGAAGTAAATTAAGTATCTAGCATGCAAAGCTATTAAAACAATTAAAGTTGGAGTTTTTATTAAATTAGGGAAAACACTTAATCAACCAGAAATCCACATTCGTATGACAAGTTGATCATAGATTTCACTCAATATCGCATGCATATGGAATTCCAATTCCTTTTCAAAGATAATTAATAGCACAACCAGATACTATCAATCCTAACTAATTGAATAACCCTGAAACTATCAAGATTCAATTCAAAAGCAGCATTAGAATAGGAATATAATCAAGATACAAATCTAGCATAAAACAACTAGCTTTTATACAATAGACTAGCACAACCATATACTAGTACAATGCAGTTTGCTACTATGAAATAGAGAAACTCAACCACTAATTTCTCTAGATCTAACAATTGAGATTCAATAACAACAACCCTAAAAATTGTTGATTACATAAACAATTCAATCAAGAGAGTAAAATAATTCCATGCATTAAATAAAGAGTAGAAATCTCACAACTGAAAGTCACACAAAGCTTCAAACTATCCGACTAAGCAAAAGGGCTTAGTTCTCCATGAAAGGCTAAAACTCTGAAAGAAAAATAATAGATAGATGAATGATAGGTGCAACTCTCAAAACCTAATATATCAAACTAGGTCTAAGACTATATCCCAAAAATTTAATATCTCGGAATAATAATGATAGAAAAGGAGCCAATCACAAGATAACATGTGGCGTGTAAGAGATCTCGTTGATCATCAGAGGCAGTGGGTGCCGCTGGGTTGGCAGCGGTCGCCGCCAGCACCTCGGTTCAAAACTCAAGTGACACTTCAGGGGCTGTTTTGACCTCCTTCGAGTTGAAATTTGGACTCGGAGTGAGCATGAATTGTACCTCTTTGAATTACCTTTCCAATGATGCCAAACTCAACTTTATCAGATCACTATAGCTCCCGAACGAGCCCTCACAAGATAGAGGTGTCGAACTAGCAACTCCAATAGATGGCTCGAATTCAAGCGTTCTTTTCCTAGTTTCCATTCCTTTTACACCTGTTCACTTTAAGACCTATAAAACAACATAGAACAAGTGCAAAAACCCAAAACTCCTAGACACTCTAAGACACTAAAGAAACTAACTAAAACGACCTAAAAGCAACGCAAAAGAAACGTAAATATGCATCCTAAACACTACCTATATGCAAGCTATCACTTAGAGCATGACTAGGATGCGAAGCTCAATGAGCCAATTCCAGCATGAAACTAAGTCTAGCATCCAAAATCTGGAGACCAAAGTAATAAGCCAAATTGCCAATGTTGTTGGTAAATTGGAAGCTAAAGACTCATGCAAATATCTTTCTCAAACAAAGCTCAATACGAGCAGAATGTGAGCTTCATCTCGATTCATAGTGGGTCTGTGCTGAGACCGTTGTGCATAGTAGGCCAAAATGAGTAAAAAGGAGACGAGGACAAGAAGAAGGTCGAAAAACGCGGTCATGAGAAGGATGATGTTTGTAATGAAAAAACTTCATGCCCTTTGATGATATTTGTGATGACAAACCAATGTCATCAAGGAAATCCCTTTGATGACATTTGTAATGACAATCGAATGTCATCAAGGCCATTTGATGACATTTTGTGACGAGAAAAGAATGTCATTAAGGCCCTTTAATGACAAATGAATGCCATCAAGACCATTTTGATGACATTTGTGGTGACACGCGAATGTCATTGATGAAGTATTTTTTTAATTCGTTAATACCTACCAAAGAAACCTAAGTAATCTAACTTAGTAAAGTTGGCAAGCAAGGGTCATTCCCACAAAGGCTCGTGTATATGAGCGTTTGATTGAATGCCAAGTAAGAGAATGAAAAGGGGGGTTTTAAGGTTTGGGTTAACTAAGACGCTAGATAAAGTAAAGTATGAATGCGCTTATGATTATGAATGTAAAGTAAAGAAGAATATATTCAACTAATTAATATCCACTATGAATATATGTATTGATCATTGATTCTCTTTTCTCTTGAATAATCTATTGTGGAATTCTATTACAAACTTCAAGTCTAGTTATTAGAACTACAAGTCTAACAACCCTAATCATTAAACAACCTAGAAGACATTCTAGATTCAATTAAACAAAAACTTTAAGTTCCAAGTATCGATAAAAAACAAACACTTAGAGCAACCAGACATCTAAGTGATTTGTAAATTTATTCTCTTCTATAACTAAATAGCTCGATCGGGTCTAAACAACCATAAATTCTACTTTATCTAATCAATTCCAAGCGGTACTTAATTAGTTTTATTTGTAGATTAATCTAGAACTCTTATTAGGTTATCAATCTAAAAAAACCCTGAGACAAACCTTATTCAATTAAGCAAAAGGGAAAAACCATATTCAAGATTATAGAGAACCAATCCCATCTCACAATAATATCTGATTCATAACTTTAATCAATTAATCAAAAAAGAGAGAAATTATCTACACATAATTAAGACCTTATAAATTAGGGTTCAAAAGTCTTCATTAAAAAAGCTCTCAAAATAACCACAATTACTTGTCACCAAATTATGTATTATGAAAAAGATAGAAACTAGAAAAACGTAATATCACCAAATAATCTCCAAAAGATATTCTTATAAAAACATATCCAAAAATACATAAAATTATCCAAACACGCAACACATAAGTCGGTAAACAACCTCCAACCACACAACGAAAAGTGCCGTTTGGGGACCTTGAAAAGCGCGAGCGCGTTATTTCTACACCTGCGCGCGCTTTGCCTTTTGTGCTTTCCTTCGCTCTCTACTGAAATAGCACGTCCTAGTCCATAAAATCATGTTCTCTACCATACTTAGCTGGTTTCTATCCTATCTATACCCATTCATCCTTGAATATGCAAAATGACACAAAAGGAGTGTAGATTTTGAATCTTCTAACAAACTAAAAAAACTAAAAAAAAAACCAACTAAAAGGACACAAATTTAATCTAAGCATGCTCTATAAAAAACCTAAATGCAACCTATTAGTCATCAAGGTCCTTGTTGATGAAATTTGTGTCTTCATGACATTTTTGAAGACAAACGAATGTTATCAAGGCCTTCTGATAACAAATGAATGTCACCAAGGCCATTTGATGGAAAACAAATGAATGTCATCAAGGCCATTTAAATGAATGTCATCAAGGCCCTTTTGATGAAACTTGAATGTGATGACAAGTGAATGTCGTCAAGGTTTTGATGACATTTGTACATTGATGACATTTACTATGACAAACGAATGTTATACCCTTTGATGACATTTGTAATGACAAAAAAATGTCTTTAAGGCTATTTGATGACATTTGTGATGTCAAATGAATGTCTTTAAGGCCTAGATAACATTCCTTTTATGACAAACGAATGTCATCTAGGCCCTTTGATGAAAAAAAAACGAATTTCATCACGACCCTTTGATGAAAAATGAATGTCATCATCAAGGTCCTTTTGATAACATTTGAATGTGATGACAACCAAATATCATTAACAGACCTTGATGGCATTTTGACATTTTAATGTGATGACAAACAAATGTCATCAAGGAAAGTTCTTTGATGATATTTGTGATGACAAACGAATGTCATCAAGTAAAGCCCTTTGATGATATTTATGACAATATCAAAAAACGTCATCAAAAAAATATCATAAAGAATGTCAAAAAGCGTCATCAATGTCGGTCAACAGCTGAATCAACTCGTTCAAGAGGGAAAGTGTAATAACTAATAACTGTGGTTTTTAAGGATATTTTTGAATTTTTCTCGGATATCCTTTTAACCTCTTTATCCGTTTTAACGCTTAATCCAATATTTTTGTCAGAATTTAAATCCTAGAAAATTGTTGGTGATATCCTAAAATCATAAAGAAATGATTTTATGGATCGGTGTGAATTCTAGGATTTTTCAGTGGAAAAAGAATATTCATTGGATAAGCCGTGTTTTTAATTATGTACTGTAAAGGATTTAAAATATGAAACGGAAGCCTTAAAAATTAAAGGTAGTGTTATAAAATCATGGAAAATTGATTTTATTGGTCTACATAATTTACGGGACGTTTTGTATTTAGTAAGTTTTTCCACCCGAGGTACATAATTTTACCGCTTTAATGCAAGTCCCGTTCCGAAACGGGAAATCCCATTTGACTGACTTTCAATTGCTTAATGAGGAAGGAGATTTGACTTTTCTTTGGTGAGATTCGACACTTTTGGGTTGAGACAGAGGAGTTCGAGAGCGAGACAGTGAAGACGACGACGATCTCGGGAGAAAGAATTTGAACGTCTCACCGTCGGCTACCTCTTCTCCACCTCCCTGTCATCTTCCCCCTCACTTTTACTTTCTTTTTTCTGGGTTTGTTAGCTGGTGCAAACCAGAATCAGCGGGAGAAGTAGGATGAACGTCGGACTCGGGGAGATGGAATTCGACTCTCCATCGCCGACCTTTTCTTGGATCAGCCGCCAATAGTAGCCTCACCGGACCACCATGGCTTGATCCAGGGTGAGCTCAGCCCTAGCCCAGCACACCTGCTGCCTCGAGAAAGGAAGAGAAATCAGGCGGAGCGACTGGATCAGGAGAAAAGAATTCAACACCGCCGGTCACCTTCTTGCCTCGCCGCGCGACGTCGCCGGCGATCGCTAGCTCCTCCGACCACCACCCACCGTAAGGGCTGCCACCGAGCATCACCCAACCACCCTCGAGCTCGGGGATCGAGCCACTATCGAGCTAAACGAGCCATGGGCTCGAGTGAAGGTATTTACGATCGAAATTAATCAGCGGGTTGATTGCGGAGTCACCGCAAGGGCCTTTTGGTTCCTCTTTGCTAATTAAATTTATGGTTTTTATAATCTTGACGTTGATACGGTCTCACAGGTTCAAACCGCTCGTGAAATGGACGTCCAGATCTTCCGTTATAGCGAATACAAGTTTTGACACCGATTGGAAGGTAAAGGACTTCGGATAATTGCTCGAGATTCGTTGTTAATCAGAATGATCCGAGATTTGGTCACCTTTAAGAACTATTGCTAATGAACAATTTTTATTTATAAAATTGTTTCAAAAGTGAAGCGGATAATTAGTTATAATTCCGCCAAGATGGCTCCTTAAAGCATGATAACTAAGGATTATTTATGATTCAATATTCGGAAATCAAATCGTTTATCGATTAGAAAGTTGCAGGAGTTGAGAATACAACTAAGAAGTGTACCCATGATCCCGTTGTTGAGAAATCTTTTGTTATATTTGGCAGAAGGGTGATAAAGATTTCTATTGGAATCGTTGAGGGCGTTGAGCACGCCTTCTAAGGCAAGTGGACGGTTCTCTCTTGCATTATTGTTATTAAATGAGTAATTGAATCCCATTTAATATTGGCATTGGGAACAACTTGTATGATTAATAAAATATGATAGGTTGTTGTTTTGTTACAAATAATGACCATATTGTTATTCATTCAGTTTCACGCTAGAACTGGATTTAGGTCCGTTGTGTATGTGACCTTGTTTGTTTAGTTGTCTCATGCTGAGACATTGATATAGATTAATCTAGTCCAGGGATGTGATCTTAGTCTCGTAAGCATCTCTTTAAATCTCATGTTAGGCAGTATCAATATTAATCCCCTAACACTAAGGTCATGACCATTGGCCCGCTCTACGCTTGAGGGGCGACTATGCACTCTAGCTAAGTGCATTTATTAATATGTGTTGGTAGAGGATTATGGATGAAACAGGCCCTCTAATATCTCCATCATTGGGATCTGTACTATTCGTTGTTTAAGGATGAAACATGCCCTCTGACCTCGATAGTATTGTGTTCCATCGGCAGTAGTTCGAATTAATATGTGTTGGCAGAGGATTATGGATGAAACAGGCCCTCTAATCTCTCCATCATTGGGACCCGTACTATTCGTTGTTCAAGGATGAAATATGCCCTCTGACCTCGATAGTATTGTGTTCCATCAGCAGTAGTTCGAGCCGATTAAAAGATGTCAACTTGTTTGTGAAAAGTTTTGAAAGTAATATAAGATAAGTGTGTTAGGCACATTAATATACCCGAATGGTTGGACTATTTGATAACCATTCTTACTCCCGGTTATGAATGATTCTTAATTAAACGTTGATTAAGTCAATCTGATTAGTCGATGGAGGCTTTTCAAAATGTTATGTGATTAATATGAGTTCCCAACAATTGTTCATGTTTCGTAAAGGAAACCACAAGCGGTGGTGTTCTCTCTCTTGATTATGCAAGTCTCCTTCTTATTCTCTATAAGATTGCTAACTGTTGGATAATAATCTGAGTATATTCGGATTTTGATGCCAATATGTTTAGTTACAATAATAAGAACCAAGTTAGTTTCTCCGCTTGCTTAGTCTTTCATTAGACTAACTCGTCCATCTTCTTTTCTTTTATATGGTCGGCTGGTGTCCACCGTTGGTTTACGACACATCAGGTTCTTCTTGGAAGTTGATTCAAGAGGCGGATTCAAAAGTTTGAAGCTCCAAAAGTTGAAGACAGGTTTCCAATGGCTATACTTGAGTGAAGAACATGGTTGAACTACTTCAAAGTGAAGCTGAGTTTCAGAAATAAGAACTTAAGGAAGACTTGATGAAGATTTTGTTTAAATAGAAAGGTTGTTCTATTTATTTACTATTTTTTTTAAGTTAAGGCTTGTATAAGGCCTTTTATTCTCTTTTCCGCTATAAAGTTTTACTTAATTTTGTTAGGTTTTAAATGGTTTCATTTACCTTATTCTAGTAAGTTCTGTCAGGTTAAAGCCTTGGGTAACTCTGGTTTAGTCCTAATCAGGGTTACTGGCAGTAATACCTCCAGGGTAAGTAAGGGGGTGTTACAGAAATAGTCAACTTGAGGTGGGAAGAAGGTGGAGGGGGTGATAGGCTTAGATGGTTACATGGGCAATAAAAACTATGATGTGGACTTATCCACAATTATACTTCTTAAATTAGTACTTACATGATTGAGGCTATAAAAAAACCATAAATATCATGATATTTATCATATTTATGAATATAAAGTTATTTTATATGTCATACGTATGAATAGAAAATCAAATGAACAAAATCCTTAATTAAAAATAGGGTGATTGAGATAATAGAACTTAATGACAATAATGCTCTTACATGCTTCATGTTTAAAAGATAGATATTAATTCTTAATTAAGCTATATATTAAACTAGTAAAAACGTGTTGTGTTGTGCACGACTACAATTTAAAGGTTATATATGATGATGTCCAAAACAGTAAAAGCAAAAAGTGGGCCCAGGAGGACCCCCATAGGCAAGTTGGGGACCCACGTCCACGCTCATTTAAAAACAAAACTCCCGACGAATGCGAGGTCTCTCAAACATCCCGGGACGAGGTCTCGACCTCGTCACCGACTCTGCTAATGCGCTCGCCCGCTCGAACCAATCACCAGCAACCTCATTCCCAAACCAATCACAAGCGGCCTCACTCATGGACCAATCAAAAGCCCTTATTTTGAGTATCCCACATCGAACATTGGCCTAAATTCAGCCCCCCAATTCTCTATAAATAGAGAAGAACCTCGTAGGAAGAGGGGGTCGAAAAATCACTTGAACTCAAGAACCCTCTTGTTAGTTAAAGATCGACGTGATAGGAACATCGTCAAAAGACCTCGCTACAGATAGGAGAAACCCACAGAAAGACCCCAAAGTCG
Organism: Fallopia convolvulus; assembly: GCA_964016875.1. Classification (NCBI taxonomy): domain Eukaryota; kingdom Viridiplantae; phylum Streptophyta; class Magnoliopsida; order Caryophyllales; family Polygonaceae; genus Fallopia; species Fallopia convolvulus. Next base: position 48,604,015 of record OZ024720.1, on the reverse strand, counting down.
CACAGAGACCTCGCTCACGCATAAAACCTCACTACAGAAACTCACAAAACTCCCTACATCATATCCTCAAATCTACCTCGCCCTAGAATCGACCTCGCAACGATAGGTGCGATCTCGGAACCTTGTAGGAGGTCTAGGTGTGATTCTGGAAGTTGTACATCAACCTCGTAGGTTTGTAACCTCGCAACCACGGAAAATCATAAATAAAGGAGCAAGTGTTTGCACTCAAATATAATAATATTGTTTCTTGTCTCGTAGCGTAGCCGTTATTTCGGGTTTCATCACTGGCGCCGTCTGTGGGAACCTCTTCATCCTAAGCAGCTTCCCGTTTAAGTGCAAACCTTGATTCCTAAAACCCCCTCAAAATGGCTTGTCCAAACAATTTCTTCCCCCAACATCCCGACAATATGGCCGAGACCCCTCCATGGGCGACGGCTTCTCCATCAGGATACCCTTTTGTGGTCCAGCCAGGCTGGAGATACAACATCCCGCAAAACCCATACCCGTTCCAAGGGTATGAACAGGGTGGCGCTCCTTTCAACCAGTATCCCTATCCGGGGTACGGGCAGTACCAATAGGGCCAAGCTCCCCCATACGTCCCGATTCCCCCCCCAGGGGCAACCTCACTCCGAGTACGTGCCCGCATATGTCCCGGGCTACATGCCGGGTAGGAGGCGCCCACGAACGGGTCTACCAAGGAGAGACCCTCCCGAGATCCGATGCAGATCTCGCGATCCCGTTCGCGACGTGCAGAAAGGCGCGACATGGAGCTGTCCGAGACGGCGGCAAGTGCACCACGCCCTCTGGCGAGGTCAAAGTCGAAGTCTGCTCGCCCATCCGTCGAGAGTGGGTACAGGAATCCCTTCGTACCCGAAATCCAAGAGGCACATATGCCCAAAGGCTTCCATTGGCCACAAATGGTACTTTACGACGGCACGGCCGACCCCGAAGACCACATAAAACATTACGCCGTCCAGATGAACGTCAACTCTTACAATGACGCCATTTTCTGCCGGATCTTTCCAACCACTCTGGACAAAGCGGCAATGACGTGGTTCACCAGCCTTAAGGTCGAGTCGATAGCCTCGTTTTCCCAGCTATGCGAGTCCTTCGTCGGGCACTTCAACGGCTCGAGAAAGCGCAAGAAGAACATGCGCGATCTCCGTGGCATCGAGCTGGGGGAAAACGAGAAGCTGGGTACCTTTTTTACGAGGTTCACCACCGCGGTCGCTGAGATCGCGCAAATCGACGAGGCCTTGGTCCGCGACATCCTCATGGGCAACCTTCGCCAGGGGGGTTTCAAATGTCGCATTTTCCTCAAAAATCCGACCACATATGAGAGCCTGTGTGCTTGGATCACGGCACAGGTCTACGCCGAGGACGCCGCCAGCCAGAGCTCGCGACCGAGGACCGACAAGGAAATCGTGACCGAGGCTAAAGGAAAAGCTAAGGTGGCAGCGCCGGCCGCGAGGGACGCGTACATGACGCAAACTCACGACCGGCGTGCCGATTACAAAAGCAACAACAACAACAAAAGCAACAACAACAACAAAAGCAACAACAATAACAGAGGCAACAACGACAATAGAAGCAACAACCGCTACGACAACCGTGGCGGTGGGGGTTGGAGCTGCTTCGGCGGGAAGCCACGAGGTTACAGAGGCAAAGGTGGCCCCGCCTACAACCCAAACGAGAAAAAGCGCGCCAACCCCGCGTCGGGGGCCAACCTTGTGCAGCAGGAACCAACCCGGTCCCGACCAAGCAACACAGAACAACAAGCTCCGGCAAGGCAGTCGCGCTCCGGACAAGCCGCGGCGCCCGACGGGTACATCAACACCATCTCGGGCGGACCCTCGCTGGTGAGCTCGAGCCAGGCGGAAAGAAAAAGATACGCGAGGGCAAGTCACCATGAGCCCTCGGTATACAGCGTGACACAAACCTCACGATCCCACGTGGGTATGGCCTTCACGACAGAAGACGCCGAAGGGCTCCATATGCCCCACTCCGACCCCCTGGTGATACACGCTCAGTTGGGCTCGAAAATAGTGAAGCGAATACTGGTGGACACGGGTTCCTCCGTGGACATCATGTATTTTGGCGTTTTCGAGCAACTAGGGATCTCTGCGACATCCTTGAGGCCCTACGCTAGGAAGCTCACCTCCTTCTCGGGAAACGAGGTCGATGTCGCTGGACTCATAGACCTGTGGATGACCCTCGGTACTGGCTCAACAACAAGAACCGAGGTAATAGAGTTTACGGTGGTGCACCTGCCCTCGGCCTACAATGCAATCATCGGGAGAGTCTCCTTGATGAAATTCCAGGCGGTGGTCTCCATCTACCACCTGAAAATGAAGTTCCCCACCAGCGTGGGTATCGGAGAAGTAAAGGGCAACCAAGAAGAGGGTCGCGTCTGCTACATGACCTTGGCTAAGCAAAAATGCCCTGTGTTCATGGTGGAGACTTCGGGTGAGGCAAACCTCAAGGTCCGGGATTTCACAATACCCACTCCCGAGACAGAAAGAAGGGTGATTACCCCCTTCGAAAACAAATCAGAAAAGATCTACCTCGGGGGTTGCCTCACTGGGGACGCAGCAGCGTCACTAGAAGCCCTGCTTGTTGGGTCCCGCGACGTGTTCGCCTGGACTGTAAAAGATCTTCGAAGTGTGCCTCGGACCCTGGCCCAGCACTCCCTGAACATCGACGTCGCCATGCGTCCTGTGGTGCAGCGTCGAAGAAAAATGAACGAAGAAAGGGCAACCGCCGCAAATGAAGAAGTGGCCAAGCTGTTGGCCGCAGATTTCATACGCGAAGTCTAGTATCCGAGATGGTTGTCCAATGTCGTGTTGGTCAAAAAAGCCAGCGGCAAGTGGCGGATATGCGTAGACTTCAAAGACCTCAACAAGGCATGCCCCAAAGACAGCTACCCCCTGCCCTCGATCGATGCACTTGTAGATTCGACTGCTGGGCACGAGGTCTTGAGTTTCCTCGACGCCTACTCGGGGTACAACCAGATCTCGATGAATCCCCACGACGAAGAGGAGACATCCTTTATCACTCAGCGGGGGACATACTGTTATAAGGTCATGCCATTTGGCCTCAAGAACGCAGGGGCCACATTCCAACGCCTCGTCGATCGGATTTTCAAAGACCACCTGGACAGAAACGCATCCGCCTACGTCAACGACATCGTGGTGCGGAGCAAGGGCCCCGAGGAGCACCTGGCTGACCTCGCCGAGGTTTTCACCACCCTCGGACACCACCAGCTCAGCCTGAACCCCGAGAAGTGCGTTTTGGCATGTCCTCGGGGAAGTTTTTGGGATTCATGATCAGCGAGCGCGGGATCAACGTCAACCCCGCCAAAATAGAATATATCCTCGCAATGAGGTCTCCCCGATCTCGTACCGAGGTACAGAGACTCAATGGCGCTGTAAATTACTTGGGGAGGTTTTGCTCCCGCCTAGCAGACAAGTCCCTCTCGTTCTTTGCCGCCCTCAAAAAGAATGACAAGTTCGTCTGGGACGAGAAGCTCGAGACAGCCTTCTCCGAGTTAAAAACCTTCCTCACCAAGCTGCCCACTTTGTCACCTCCACACGCGGGCGAAGATTTGCAACTATATGTGGCGGTGAGTCCCGAGACCGTCAGCGCGGTGCTCACAAGAGAGGCCATGCTCCCGGTATACTTTGTGAGTCGCGTGCTCCAGCCTGCGGAGCAGAGATACTCCCCGGCAGAAAAGATGGCGCTGGCTGTGGTGACCGCCGCAAGGCGCCTACGCCCATACTTCCACGCACATCCCATCCAGGTTCTTTCGGACCTCCCACTTCGTCAGATTCTGCATCAGCCCGCCCTCTACGGGCGTATGACCAAGTGGGCCGTCGAGCTCTCCGAGTTCGATATCAATTATCTTCCGAGAACCGCGATGAAGGGACAAGCCCTCGCCGACTTTATGGTGGAGGTCACCTTCCCCGAGACAGACACAAGCTCGGACGAATGGAAGGTGTTCGTTGATGGCTCACGATGTGACGCCGGTGGCGTGGCCGGGGTGTTCCTCGTTGGCCCCTCAATCGAGACGGAGTATGCTCTCAACTTCGCCTTTGATGCCACCAACAACGACGCCGAGTACGAGGCTATGATCGCTGGGATCGAGATGGCGCTACTCAACGGAGCCCGCAAAATCATGGTCTACATAGATTCCGAATTGGTATCACGACAACTCAACGGTCAATACGACACCAGGACAGGTTTTCTTCCCGCCTACCAAGCAAAAGTCAAGGCCTTGGTTTCATGCCTCGAAACCTTCGCGGTGGAGTCAATCCCGCGGACCTCAAACACCAAGGCGGATGCCCTCGCCAGGTTAGGCTCCGCACTTCCCTTGGTTGTGGGAAACCGCGTAATGGTGGAGAGAAAGCTCTCACGAAGCGTCGATAGCGAGGTCATGTCCATAAGGACCAAGGACTGGTGGTTCCCGGTGACGAGGTACATACAAAGCGGCATCCTCCCAAAGGACCCCGCGCTGGCCAGAAAACCAAAAATGCAAGCCGCCCGCTACTGCGTCGTCGGCGACCAGCTTTATCGTCGGGGCTACGCTGAGCCTAACCTGCTGTGCATACCGCCCGAGGCCATGGACCACGTCCTCTACGAGGCCCACGAGGGAGTTTGTGGTGGACACCCGGGGTGGAGGTCTTTGGCACACAAAATCGTCCACTTGGGGTACTTCTGGCCCACTCTCCGACAACACGCGAGAGCTTACGTCCAAAAGTGCGTCGGGTGCCAGAAGCACGGAAACGTCCAGCACACCCCGACGACTCCCCTCCGTAGCATTGACGCGCCATGCCCATTCGCAATGTGGGGAATGGACATTCTAGGCCCATTTCCTAAAGCTGCGGGCCAAGTGCAATACATTTTGGTCGTCGTGGACTACTTCACGAAGTGGATCGAAGCACAGGCAATGGCAAAAATCACCGGGGCAAAGGTCTGCGAATTCCTGTGGAAGAACCTCGTCTGCCGTTTCGGTGTCCCCATGACAATCATGACCGACCATGGCCCCCAATTCGACTGCGAAGAAACTCGGACATTCTGCTGTGAGCTGGGCATCAACCTCAAATTTTCCTCCGTGGCTCATCCCCAGTCCAATGGCCAGGTAGAAAACGTTAATGCCCGCATCTTGACAGACCTCAAGAAGCGCCTGGGCATGGCACAGGGCCGCTGGGCCGAATTACTTCCCCTCATCCTCTGGACGTATCGCACGACCTCGCGCCGCACAACGGGCGAGACCCCCTTCGCTCCTACCTACGGGGCGGAAGCCCTCGTTCCCATAGAAACCCTAATTCCATCAGCAAGGGTGTACAACTTCGACGAAAAAGAAAACGAGGCCAACCTCAAAGTCGAACTGCAGTTCCGAGATGAAATCCGCGAGGTAGCGGACCTACGCTCTAGAGAATACAAGCGACGTGTCACCGTATACCACGACAAGAAGGTCAGACCTCGCCTCTTGGCCACGGGAAACCTCGTGCTAAGACGCACCGAAGGAGGAAAATTGGACCCTAACTGGGAAGGACCCTACATCCTCGGAGAAGAAGTCGCGCTCGGGGCTTTCAAACTCAGGGACGACGAGGGGCGCACACTGAGCAAAACGTGGAACGTCGCACGACTCAAAAAATATTACATGTACAAACTCGAAACCCCGTTGTTCCTCACAGTTGGTAAATAAAGGATTGCAGGCTTTTCTAAAAACACTCCCTCATTGAAAAAATTCCACCCCTCGCTTCCCGCTTGGGGTTGGAGAATCTCGTTGAAAAATTCCACCCCTCGCTTCCCGCTTGGGGTTGGAGAATCTCGTTGGAAAATTCCACCCCTCGCTTCACGCTTGGGGTTGGAGAATCTTGTTTGGAAAAAAGTTCCACCCCTCGCTTCCCGCTTGGGGTTGGAGAATCTCGTTGAAAAGTTCCACCCCTCGCTTCACGCTTGGGGTTGGAGAGTCTCGTTAAAAAGTTCCACCCCTCGCTTCCCGCTTGGGGTTGGAGAATCTCGTTTGGAAAAAAGTGCCACCCCTCGCTTCCCGCTTGGGGTTGGAGAATCTCATTGAAAAGTTCCACCCCTCGCTTCATGCTTGGGGTTGGAGAGTCTCGTTAAAAAGTTCCACCCCTCGCTTCCCGCTTGGGGTTGGAGAATCTCGTTTGGAAAAAAGTTCCACCCCTCGCTTCCCGCTTGTGGTTGGAGAATCTCGTTGAAAAGTTCCACCCCTTGCTTCACGCTTGGGGTTGGAGAGTCTCATTAAAAAGTTCCACCCCTCGCTTCACGCTTGGGGTTGGAGAAACTCGTTTGGAAAGATTCCCACCCCTCGCTCCCCGCTTGGTGTTGGAGAGTCTCGTTGAAAAGTTCCACCCCTCGCTTCACGCTTGGGGTTGGAGAAACTCGTTGAAAAGTTCCACCTCTCGCTTCATGCTTGGGGTCGAAGAGTCTCGTTGAAAAGTTCCACCCCTCGCTTCACGCTTGGAGTTGGAGAAACTCGTTTGGAAAAAATTCCCACCCCTCATTCCCCGCTTGGGGTTGTAGAGCCTCGTTTAAAAGTTCCACCCCTCGCTTCGCGCTTGGGGTCGGAGAATCTCGGTGACACGAACGAGGTTCGCGGTCGAGGTTCGCGGACGACTATTTTTAGGTTGGGACACGAACGAGGTTCGCGGACGACTATTTTTAGGTTGGAACGAACTTCCACAAAAACGACGTCCGAACTGAGGCTCACGACCTCGTCGCAGGACTACAACGCCCGGTGTGTTCCGAGCCCCACAAAAGATGTGACACTCGAACCATGGGGTTGGACGGATAAGGACTGACGTATGCAAGAAAATCTAAATCAAACAAGCATGATAAAAGAAAGTGACAAAGGGCACAAGATCAAAAGCAGGTGTTTCGATTACAGACCCCGTAGGGTCACCCAAACAAAAAAAAAGAAGATGTTTTAATTACAAACCCCGTAGGGCCACCAGAAAAAAAATTCATTTCTTCGAGGTCTCAACCTCGGGACCGGTAAGATCAATGGTCTTAGGGGCTTCGGCGGAGGCCACCGGGGCTTCAGCAGGAGCAGACTCAGCAGGAGCAGGGGCAGCGGAGGCAAGAGGTGCGGACGCACTGGTTGCGGGCTGAGGTCCCATGGAGGTTAACTCCGGGTTCCCTCCAATAAGCTCTACCTCGGGGGGCGCAGTGCTGGAAACAGTCCCGTCCTCGTTGAGGAAGAACTCGCATTCCCCCTCGGGATCTTGCGACCCCAGCTCCCCCATGGTTTCATTGTAGTTGGGGTTGAAGAAGACGATCTAGGGGTTGAGGTGCCCATACTTGGCCACCGCCTGCTTCACGCCCATGCGGACTGCCTGGTGGAACATTGTCCTCACACTCTCCACCAGCTCCGCCTTGTACTCCTCCGAGTCCACATACCTAGGACCCGCGTTCACGACCTCCTCGTTAAGCTCGACAATGCGCCCCTCGAGGCGCCTGATCTCCTCCTCGGCCCTCAGGAACTCCGCCTCCTTTGCCTTGTAGAACTCATGTTCGGCGGAGAGCTTACCTCGAAGCCCTTCAACCTCGCCCCGCAGAACCTCGGCCTCGCCCCTCGCCCTCTTCTCCCCTTCCCTCGCCGCCTTCACCTCCTCCCTTGTTGCGGCCTCCGCGGCCTCAACCCGCTTCTTGGCCGCAGCCTCCGCGGCTTTGGACGACTCCGCGACCTCGGCCAGCTCCTTGGCCTGTCGCTCGCACACCTCGCTGCGGGCCCGAAGCACCGCCTCCATCTTGCCCATCCTCGAATGAAGGAGGACGATGCGACTTCGGTTGTAATTATCAAAAAAGGTGTGCTGCAAGTTCACAGAAGGATGAGAAAAGAAACAAGAAAGAGACAAGAATTAAACACACAAAAACAAAAAAGAAGAGGCTTACCATGGTCGAATACCGAGCGGCCTCGTCGTCAAGCGCCGCCACGGTGAGGTTGTTGGCCCACGCGACCTCCTCCTTGTAATCTCCCCGGGCCCAGTCCAGCGGGGCCCCTCTGATGGGTCCAGGGCAGTGAAACCTGGCAGGATGGGGGCCTGCATCCCCGTGGCTTCGCCCTTCGAAGTTGAAAGCAGGAATGAGTTCCAGATCCCGCGAGCTTCGTTGGTGGTCGCCCGACCGAGGTTTCTTCTTCTTCTCGGGGGAAGACCCCGCTTCCTTCCTCTTTCGCAGGGTCTTGTCGTCGGACGCCCGGGGTGGATGAGTGGTCCCCTTCGTGGTGGCCCCTTTTGGCGGAACCACATCAGGTCGTGACGTCCCACTGCGACGCCCTTGTAACGCTCCCCTTGGGCAGGGCTCCCCCTGCCGCGGCCGTTGGCGGGACAGGTCCCGGCTGCGTGGTACCTGTCCTCGCCTGCGAGCTCGGCTGCGAGTTCGGCTCGTTGATTGAAATCCCCTTGAGGACACGGGGAGCAGGGGTCTTGGAAGTAGACGTCATAGGTTGTTTCCCCTTTGACGTCGTGGTAAGAGCGTGCAGAAAATTCACTGTGAAGAAAGGAGTAAAAAGAAAAAACAGGTTAGGACGAGGTCAGAAATAAATGTAACAAGGTGTATAACCCCGCGATCCTACAAGGAAAAAGAAAACAATCAGAGAAATAGTGGTAATAAAATACCCTCTCCGCCCTCGCGAGGAGGGAAATTGAGGCTCAGCCCAGCCCGCTCAAGCCGGTCCTGAGAAAGGTAGCGCTCGTATGGCGCCTGGTACACTGTGGCATACTTGGCCTTGAGCGCCTGGAACTCGACGACCTTGTACGGGCACACGCATCTCTCGTATTTACCCGGTGCCACAGGGAAATTAAGATATCTCCCGCTGAGGTCTCGGACCAAAAACCATTTAGGTTTCCACGTCCCTACGTTCGACTAGGTCGAGATTATTTTGATGTTCGGTGTGCTGAGATTGACCAGGGAACAGCGAGGTTCCTCCTCGCCAAGACTAACGCCGACAAGTCGCTGAGATTCGGCTCGTCCAGAAGCTCGCGGCTTCGAATTGTGTAAGCACATAACAACCGCCAGGCGTTCGGGAACAACTGAGCGGGGCAGACGCCCATGTCCCACAAGAAATCAACGATATGCTGGGGCAAGGGCAGCCTAAAGCCTGCTTGAAGGCTGACGAGGTTCACGACCGCACACCCCTCGTAAGACGCCAGGGATCGCCCCTCCTCCTCTGGCAGCGCCAACTCGACTCCCTCGGGCCAGGGGAAATCTTTAGCTATGTCCGCAAGCTCGTCCAGCGTCAAATCGGTGGCCACCCCCTCGGACAGGTAGGCCTCGGGAGTGCTCGGACTCATAGGAATCCGTTCTCTGAGGACGACGGGAACGCCGAACACAGTGTCGGTAATATAGGCCTCGGGGAAGCTCGAGGGCACATACGCGGCCGAGGCTGAGGCAATGACCGCGTCCAACCTCACCTCGACCTCAGCGGCGATCACATCAGGAGAAGAGGAGGAAGCCATTTCAACACCAGAGTATATGCGCAGATGGGGGAAATGCGAACTGATCGAAACAGCGGAGTCGCTGGATGAGGGCTCGCTGAAGACCAACGAAGGAGAACTTGGGTTCTGGGAATCACTAGGCTCTACGCTTCCTACGGACTCGGAGACCTCCTGATAGAAATTCTCTTGGAAATTAAAGACAAAGTCGGGCGGTGGGCTCGCAGAGGCTCTCCTAGGCATGAAAAGACAACGTCCAGGCCGCGAAAAGCTAGCACCTGGAAAAGAAAAGGTCAGTAAGGCACTAAAGGCAAGGCAAACAAAGAGAAAAACACGAGATCATGACCCCGGGAAAGAAGGAAGGACGAGGTCGAGCCCGAGAGCAAAGCACGAAGATCTTAGCCCCGAAAAGAAAAGAGCACGAGGTCATAACCTCGAAAAAGGAAAGGCACGAGATCATAACCTCGAAAAGGGGAAGGCACGAGATCATAACCTCGAAAAGAAAAGAGCACGAGGTCATAACCTCGAAAAGGGAAAAACGCGAGATCATAACCTCGGGAGAAAATGGGCACGAGGTCGCAACCTCGAGGGACAAAGCAACGCGAGGTCATAGAGGGAAAGGCCACGTGGCACCCTACGGGCTACTCTGACAAGATAGGACGACAAAGAAGAATTTGAAGCGCCAAAAGAAAGGAAAGAGAAAGAAGGCCAACCAACGGTGGAAGCCAGCGGCGGAAGCCCAAACGTCCCGTCAATCAGACATCATGACGTTTGGGCTCCCGAGGGCTTTCGAAATTCGAAAAATGGTGAGCGGAGAAACGGGAATTCAACCGTCACCCCAAGCAAAAAAGAAAGAGAGTAAAGCGATAAACCCAAAAAACCCAGCGATACCTTCACGGCGGCAACCGCCCCCCACCACCGTCTCACCACCGTCTCACCACCACAACACCGCCCCCCGGAGCGTAACGCAAAGAAAAAAGAGGGGAGAAAAGCAGGGCGAAAAGAAAGGAGAGGAGACAAAAAACCAAGGGAAGACGAGGGCTCTACGGAACAAAAACCACCAACAACGCCACCGCGCAGCCAGCAGAGAAACACCCAGAAATCACAAACACCCACCCAGATGCGAAACGGAACGAAGAAAGAACAAAAAAATACCCAGGAATCAAAAACACCCATCCAGATGCGGAACGGAACGAAGAAAGAACGAAAAAATACCCAGGAATCACAAACACCCACCCAGATGCAGAACGGAACGAAGAAAGAACGAAGAAAAATAACAAAGGGCAAACGCCAAAAACCACACAACCCTGCCACCGCCGCTTCGCCACCGTGACACCGACGCGAAACGCCGGGCGACACACCGTCGCCCTTACGAAACGCGGGGCAAAAAGTGAACAAGGGAAGAATCAAAAGCAAAAAATACCAAAATACAGAAGGAAGAAGATCAAGAACTTACTTGTTTAAAGGTTGGCGAACGGGAGGCGGTGGCGCAACTAGCAAACGGCGAAAAGCTCGTCGGAAACCGTCTGGAGAAACCGCTCAGAAGAAACCAAAGAGACGAAGAGAGAGAAGGAGCGAAAATATTGGAGAGAGAAGATGAGGGGGAAGCGTGTGGGATACGCCCTTATATAGAGCATATCTGAGCCTCCCCCCACTCCCGAAAGGCTTCTTAGGCCTCTTACCTGGACGGCCCACTAAGCAGAGAACAACGAAAAGGCCCAAGGATCTTCATCCGCGCAGAACAGAGCCTCACACCTCGCAAAGCGCCCTCCCAACCTCGAGACCTTCATAACCTCTAAAAAACACCCCACATCTCGCGAATCCAGGAAACTCATGCCCTGTGACCCTCGGGGCGAGGCTCCCAGGCCATGGGGTTGTGATGATGTCCAAAACAGTAAAAGCAAAAAGTGGGCCCAGGAGGACCCCCATAGGCAAGTTGGGGACCCACGTCCACGCTCGGTTATTTAAAAACAAAACTCCCGACGAATGCGAGGTCTCTCAAACATCCCGGGACGAGGTCGAACATCCCGGGACGAGGTCTCGACCTCGTCACCGACTCTGCTAATACGCCCGCCCGCTCGAACCAATCACCAGCAACCTCACTCCCAAACCAATCACAAGCGGTCTCACTCATGGACCAATCAAAAGCCCTTATTTCGAGTATCCCACATCGAACATTGGCCTAAATTCAGTCCCCCAATTCTCTATAAATAGAGAAGAACCTCGTAGGAAGAGGGGGTCAAAAAATCACTTGAACTCAAGAACCCTCTTGTTAGTTAAATATCGACGTGATAGGAACATCGTCAAAAGACCTCGCTACAGATAGGAGAAACCCACAGAAAGACCCCAAAGTCGCACAGAGACCTCGCTCACGCCTAAAACCTCACTACAGAAACTCACAAAACTCCCTACATCATATCCTCAAATCTACCTCGCCCTAGAATCGACCTCGCAACGATAGGTGCGATCTCGGAACCTTGTAGGAGGTCTAGGTGTGATTTTGGAAGTTGTACATCAACCTCGTAGGTTTGTAACCTCGCAACCACGGAAAATCATAAATAAAAGAGCAAGTGTTTGCACTCAAATATAATAATATTGTTTCTTGTCTCGTAGCGTAGCCGTTATTTCGGGTTTCATCAATATAGATAAAATTAATTTATAAATTAATTTAGGTTAGTATTTATAAGACTAATTGTATTTGTTTTTAAAAAATGAAAAACCAGTCCAATATAAAATGATTGTATATCTTGGTATAATTAAAATATACAAAATTATTGCAAAGAATCGGATAGGTATGGATATCAACATTATCATAAAAGAGAGACAAATTTTTATAAACAATAGTGTAAATCCAAAAAAACCAAGCCCCTTTTAAAAATTTACGGAAATGCCATTTTCATATTCCTTTAAAACCATGCCCCTTTAAATAAATTTACGGAAATGCTATTTTTATATCATTTCCTTTAAAACCATGCCCCTTTAAATAAATTTACGGAAATGCCATTTTCATATCATTTTCCAAAAAAAATCATGCTCCTTTAAATAAATTTACGTAAATGCCATTTTCATATTCCTTTCCAGTGTAAATCCAAAAAAACCATGCCCCTTTAAATAAATTTACGGAAATGTCATTTTCATATTCCTTTAAAACCATGCCCTTTAAATAAATTTACGGATATGCCATTTTCATATTCCTTTCCAGTGTAAATCCAAAAAAACCATGCCCCTTTAAATAAATTTATGGAAATTCCATTTTCATATCATTTTCCAAAAAAACCATGATCCTTTAAATAAATTTATGTAAATGCCATTTTCATATTCCTTCCAGTGTATATCCAAAAAAAATCATGCCCCTTTAAATAAATTTAAGTAAATGCCATTTTCATATTCCTTTTTCAAAAAACATGCCCCTTTATACCATTTCCATATCCCTTTCCATCATATGCAAACAAATACTCTTCCACGAACAATACAATTCTTAGTTCCAGAAAAATCATGCCCCTTTAAATAAATTTACGTAAATGTCATTTACATATCCCTTTCCATCATATCCTTTTTTGGAAATCCAAAAAAATCATGCCCCTTTAAATAAATTTACTGAAATGCCATTTTCATATTCTTTTCCAAATAAAACATGCCTCTTTAAATAAATTTACGTCAATTCCATTTTCTTATTCCTTTTCCCAAAAACATGTCCCTTTAAATAAATTTAGAAAATGCCATTTCCATATTCCTTTTCCAAAAAAACATGCCCCTTTAAATAAATTTACGAAAATATCATTTTCATATCCCTTTCACAAACAAATTATTAAATTAATGTCATGAAAATTCAGTTTATTTTTATGGACTTTGTCCTTTTTATAAATTTTCCTCGTCTTATTCTTTCTTTTATAGTAGTTTCCAGTTTTGGACTTACATAGGCCACGTTTATCAGACGTGTTTCGTATGCCTCTTTGAATGCAGTGAATACATTGTACGAACTACTTACAGGTCACCCACCAGCAGAAACATGCAGAAATAATTCAAGAAAATAAGGAAAAGAGACGGAAACTTCAAGGCAAAACACTCTCAATGAATTAAAAATTATAAGTAATAATATAATTTTATTTTTTTATTCAATAATTAAATTTGGTAAGTAGTAGTAATAATAATAATAAGTGAGATAATATTATTATAATATATAAAAGATATAAATTTTATAATATATTAAGGAAAAATAGGTAAATGAATAAATGTTTACGTGGATCATAACTGGAGGTCGTACATAGATAAGCGCAGTATACAACTTCAATGGGGTTACATCATATACTATTCAAGTTGGCAGTATTTGGCAGAATACATAAACGGCCCCCTCACCTTTAACCAATTGGTCACTTTGACACCCCACCTTTGAAAATGTTCGATTGAGTACCTAAACTTGCATATTGTGACCTATTGAGCACCTGATTGCTGATGTGGAACTGATGTGGACAAATGCGTGTATCTCACTCTCTCATGAGCGAGTAATAATTCCTATTTGGCAAAATTTTAATTTTTTTCTTTTTTTTCTTTTTTTTCCTATTTTTCTATTCTATTCTTTTATTTTTATTTTTTGTTTCATGTTTTCCTTCTCTTTTATTTATTTATTTTTCTTTGTACCTAATTTGAGGTAGAAAGAATTCGTTCGTCGTTCCTGATTTCAATGCCGACGTTCGTCGTTCCCGAGTTTGTCGTTCTGTCGAGTGAATGAAGCGCCGGTCAGCGGGTGAAGGAGGACGGGAGAGGACAAGCAGGGGTGCAGGGCGTTTTGACTTATGCCCTTCTCTGATGAATCCCGTCGCGTCTCAGCCAGTTAGTCAGAATCGCCCTCAACCTCGTCGCCTCGTCGGTCATCGCTCTTCAAATTGATTAAAAATCAGCTCCAAATATAGCTTTTTTAGGTTTAAAGGGGACCAAAAATGGTGGATCTAGATCTGGTGTGCATTTGACATGGTGGAGGCGGTGGTGTGCACTTTGACATGGTGGATCTAGATCTGGTGTGCAGTGCACCTTCCGCAATCAACAAAGATTAGGAATTTATATTTTTTTTAGTTGGGCAATTAATTAGTGATGTGGTATAAGTTTTTAATTTTTTTAACTTTATTATCGAAATATATGATGTGGCACTTTGACCTGGCACGCGTGCTATGCACGATAAAATTTCTGACCAAACAGGTGCTTAATAGGTCATAATATGCAAGTTTATGTACTCAATCGAACATTTTCAAAGGTGGGGTGTCAAAGTGACCAATTGGTCAAAGGTCAGGGGGCTGTTTATGTATTCTGCCTATTCAAGTTTATGTTCCAACTTTAGATGTGTAAATGTATTCTAAAACGTGGTATAGTCAAGATAAGAACACATAAAAAAAATGATTCGATTTTAAGTATACTACTGTATATTGATGATTGAATTAATTATTAGCTACCTGCTGGAAACTTAACCGCTCAGTTTCTTAAAAAAAAATTAACCACTCCGACTTTAGTAAAAGGACCGTGTGGTCAAGTCAGCTCTACACGACATATATATGCGTGTTTGACAAAATCAAACTCCCGCCGCGTTGGTAAAGCAAACGCTAGCTTTATAAATTCATTCCCAATTAAATCAATACACAATCAAACGCAAATTAATCTCACCAAGAACACCAACTCCAAGTCTCCAAGTAACGTACGTACAGTCTCTGTGCTAAATAACATGGCAACAACTTCTGGAGTCAAGCTCTTTGAGAAGAAGGTAAGTGAGGTTGATATCCAAAACGGATTGGTTTTGGAACCCGATTCTAATTTCATACATCTACCTAAATTCAACGTCGGAAATAGCTATGTGGATATCTACGTGATGGATGAAGAGCGACTGGCTTGGCATTTTCGGTGTGACACTAGTTATAGGCCTGTGATTTTAGATGGATGGGTCGAATTTGTTCGGCATTACGGTTTGAAAGCAAAGGATAAGGTTATTTTGTATGATAATCAAGGGGAGAGTAATGGTGTACCCTTTGTGATCCATGTTAGAAGGACTATTAATTAGGTTATTTGGGGTAGATATTACCGAGGCTGATTGATTACTACTTTTACTATTTATTTGATCAATGTATAAAATTTGTGATAGATGAATGTACGTATTTGAATGTCCGGGGATTGTTTTCTTATAAGTTCAATTCATATTCCATTGTATTACATCAATTGCTCCTCAAAACTTGAAGTTTGAATAACATTTAATTTGTACGTTGTTTCCAAGAATATACATATTCCTGAGTTTAGATTTTTCATTTTTGTAATAATGAATTCAACCTAATAAATTAAGGTATTATAACTTACTCCCTCCGTTCTATTCTATTCGTGTTCATTAAAACTTGTCATTTTAGAGTATTATTTTAATTAATGTATTGGAAAGTGTTTGTATTGACCTTTTTCTTTCATTCTATTGGCTTTAAGAATGGATTAGTAATTAATTTTTGATACAACAGGATATTCACGCAGGGGCACGACATCGTCATACCTAGAAGGATCTAATTGAGTGAGGGCCACAAGTTGGACAACACCGACGAAGAAGTAATACGTTGAATAAGACCAATTGAGCAAACAAGACCGCACCGAAAGACGTGGCCGATCGAGCAAGCGGGGCCTCACAAGAAGACGGAAGATCCAACATCATTTAAGACGCATGGCGATCTGGGTACAATGATCATGAAATAAGAATCAAGGGGGGTCGAGGATCCACAACGTGACTAAAGACACAACCGATAAAAGCAAGAAGCAAGTTGGGAAGGGCATCATCCCGCACTGGGAACAACTCATTTAAGGGAAGTTTTATATTTTTATGTTTTATGAACCTTTTAGATAAATAAGTTTTTGCAGATGTATGCATTTGTTGTAGGGAAAAAGCTTGGATGTACACGATTGAACGAATATCTAACCATATACGAAATCTTAAGATTAAGTTGGTTTTCCAATCGAGAAAGCAGATGTTGAGTCAAGTTGATCTTAAATTCTAAGTGGTTAAACGTCTAGATTTTGATTTACATGTCACGAAAGTGGATGTTTAATTGAGTCTAGATAAGTTTGCTAACGTTCGAAAGAATTTAATTAGTAGATACATTAGACATTTGTCTTCAAAAAAGTGAAAACTAAGATTGTGCAATCATCCTTTAAAGTCTGCCAAAGCAATTGGTGTGGGGATCCTTAATCTTAGAAGCTTTTCTCCCATTGATATTCTCATATTTTACTTGTTTGCTTGGTTTCATTAGTGCATAGTCACAATCATCTCTTAATATTTTTTTTTACTTTTTACGGCTTAGTCTTTTGATAAGTTGCAATTAATACTATTTAGTTTCAAAGTTCGACACCTTCGTATTACAACCGATCATGTACACTTGTGGGGTAGGATTTGGCCTATCAAGTTTTTGGCGTCGTTTTCAAGGAACTAGCCCGGGTTGCCCCCAAATTGATGACCAAACAAAAGTGAACAACCACACATTGGAAGCTCTCCTTGGCACTATGGTGATGGCGAATCTCAAGCGCTGGGAGGACTTACTATCTATTTTTTATGTTTCCTATAAAAGGTCTAGACACTTAGTGACATAGTTTACTCCATTTGAGTTTGTTTACGATCGTATCCATTGACACCACTAGACTTGACAGCGAGGCCCCTTTTAGATTGTGAGCATATTATCATTGCCAACCATGCTGAACAAATTCGAGAGCTCCACCGGAGGACCCATGAGTAGCTAGAGTGGCGTGCCTTACTGATGTGACAAACAAGTAATGAGAGACTTGTATTGTGTCTGATGAACAAGTAACCGATAGCGCTTGAGGATTTGAGCCTAGAATCAAGAGGGAAATTAGATTTTATTCATGAAAGACTCAAATTCAAGGGAGAAATCGAGATAGGAAGAGAGGATTTGAGGAGACGACGCCTAATAATGCAAGTCTGGGTTAAAACCGAAAACACTTTGTTATCATTCAATCAAACGTGTCAAAAAAAGAGAGGAGGCTCCTTTATATAGAGGATTCCCTTGGAAAACCTGGAGAGGCGTGGGGGACGACTAGGGCAAAGCATGCAAGCGGCCCAACGTCAGTCCAAGTCCAAAACTACGATGCTAAAACAAGCAATCATCCAAACTAGAAGGTTTTAAGAAGGAGAGATACTAAAATAAGCAATAAAAGGATAGTGGTCACTATGGCACAGTCGCGAGTATCGCGACAACGTGTGACAAGGGCTAGCGTAGCGCGACAAGGGCGTCGGCGGGCCAGCGTCGTGGCACAAGGCTATCGTTGGCCGATGTGACTTTGTGCGCACGAGCACCTCATGTGCCAATGTCGGGTTGGCACGGTGCTGGCCAACAACGGCGTGGTCCGAGGCATCCGAGGCAAGGTCTTCTACGCCGAGTGGCGGAACGAGCGCGGTGCCGATGGAGACTAGACATGTGAAGGCTGGCTCGGCCGTGGGTGCGCGGTGGCTAGCGAGCGTGCACACGACAATGGACATCGTGGAACGAGCAATGGCGCTGGTCCTAACTCGTGTGATGGGTCCGTCGGAGCGAACTGACATAGACTCCTCCTCCTAGCTAGCCGTCATGGTCGGGGTCACATCACCCTCTCCCCTTGGGTGGGAAGTCTCCCCGTTTCCTCGTCATGATACTCGGGATCCACATAGGGAGATCCAACACATTAAAGGAAGCATGGACATTATACTTACTCGGGAGGTCCAGGATGTACGAGTTGTCCCGATGCGATGTAGAACCTTGATGGGTCCGTCTCCCCTCACGTATATCTTCATCTTGTGAGCCTCGAGAAATCGATCCTTGCAAAGATGAAGCCAAACCAAGTCTCCTAGCTCGAAGATCAGTGAACGATGCCTATTATTGCGTTGGGCGACGTATTACTCCGAGCGCTTCTCCAATTATGCCTTGGTGTGCTCGTGAAGGCGGAGCACATAATTGGCGCGGTGGCCACGTCAACATGCTCGCCGGTCTTGAAGGGCTACGACACCAAGCCCATGGGCGTGCACGGCTTACGCCCATAGACAACCTCGAACGGGGTCATCTTTGTCGTCGTGTGATAGGACCTGTTATAAGCAAACTCGACATGGAACAGTAAGTCCTCCCACCGGAGTGGGTTAGCCTTGAGCATTGTTCTAAGGAGGGTGCCCAAGGTCCGGTTGGTCACCTCAATCTGACCATCGGTTTGGGGGTGATATGCAGTGGAAAATAAGAGTCGTGTCCCTAACATCCCCAAAGTGTCCTCCAAAAGGGAAATCAATACCATAAGCTTCTAATGCAAACGTGATCGTCCATGCGAAGGGAAGTAATTGATGAGGTATTTTCGTGGTCATTAATACCTACCAAAGAATTCTGACTGAACCAAACTTAGTAGAATGGTAAGTAAGGGTCGATCCCACAGAGACTCGTGTATTTATGTTATTACTTACGTGCCAAGTAACCAAAGTGGGGGGTTTTATGATTGAGTATTTGTAACATCCCTATTTTGCAACGATAGATGTTACTGCCAGTGACCTCGGATTTTACCATCCAAAGTCACTCGGGGCTTTATATGGTATTAATTTAAATAAAACATGCCGAATTATAAATTTATTACAATTAGAAGAGTTGCTCATATATGAGACTTTAGAAGTATTAATCACATACAATGATTTAGTTTAGAAAAACATAAAACCTTAAGGGTCGTTAGGCAGTGGAAATTAAAATAATATTGTTTTTGTATAAGCGTAGAGTGACCCGAAAGTGAGCAAAACACCATACTTGGTTTTGAAACCAACCTTCCTTCCTTCACTTGATTGATCTTCGTCCTTTACATGTTCGGTGGAGGTTTCCTATTGTCTGGCATTTGGCGTGAAAGGCGAGAAATGCCAGGCAAAGGTGCGGAAAAACAGAATTAGTCTAAAGAGACTAAGCAAGCGAGAATGGACATCCTTAAGGTAGTTTGGTAAAGTATCAAACTTATGACGAGGTATTCGAGATGTGTTTCGAGAAGTGTATACTTTAAGTGGAGCTATTAAGAACGGAAATGAGTGAATCTTGAGATGAGATAACTCTTAAATCGAAAGAACGAACTACGAGATGATAGAATAAATTTTGGGAACGTTAATTACACACAAGTTTCTAGAAAACCTCTCGCGCTCTTGCAGGCCGAAAGCCGGATAGATCATTGGAGACCGGTCCGATTTTTATTTCATTTAAGGTGCATAAAACCTTTCACATTTGTTAATGATTTTTAAGAGTGTGGGGGCTTTGAATGGGCCGACGTACCACTTACGGGAACTGAGTTCCGACACCCAGCTAGGGTGCACACGTCCCTCCTCCGAGTAGGAGCAGACTTAGATCATGATCCTTAAAGTCGGAGGAAGATAGGAATTTCACTATACGACATAATATGTTATATAGAGGTGTCGGGCCTAGCCCGCACCCTTATCACGCTACTTACGATTTTTCATAACAAATTTCAAAACGAGATTTTTAAACAAGCAAGGCCACACAACAAGTCTAGCAATAATCCTATTAACAAAAGTAATAGTAATAATGCTAACAATGGTCATTATTTCTAACAATCGGTATTTCCTAGGTTCGTTTTTATTTAGCAAGCAAGGTGTTCCGAAAAGCGCCTTACTGGCAAAACTAACGTGATTACGAGTATTAAACTTAGATAGGAAGGAGTATCCATCTATTCCTCTAGAACATCTAACGCAAAAGGTTCGTCACTGTAGTGCATCTCATGGAGTTGTTGACCTTGACTCTGAGATGTCATTAGCCCTTTTCCCTTATTATGAGCAGTTGACTATACCGAAGCAGTTCCGGCAGTCCTATTTGAGGCTTGAGGGTATTGGGATACCGAGTTGGAGTGTGCTTCCCCCCCTGAGTTACTTCCCGTTTGCCTACAGTATAGGCGAACATGTCCTTCTTTTCTACAATTGTAGCAAGTTCGACGGTCCTTAGAGCAATTCCTGTTGATGTGTCCTTGTTCTTCATAGTTGTGGCAGACTATCGGACCCTTCTTAGATCCAGATCCTTGGAAGGACCTTTCCTTAGTTGACTGAGGTCTCCTCTTGTTCTCGTTTGACCATCCTGAACCTTGTGGAGATGTTGGTCTCTTAAACCCACTTTGATTTGAGTGATGAGGCTTTCCACCACCGTTCTTTCTGCGTTCAGGTTCACCTAGAGTGGTTTCCATTCGGTAGGCTGCATCCACATACTCCTCGAGTGTTGCAAAGTGGCGGTTTACCATCCAAGGTTTGATGGAGTCGCTCATCCAATTGTGAAAATGTCGGATCTTCTGTCGTTCAGTGGTTATTTCCTCTTCAGCGTATTGCAGCAAATGATTGAACTTCTTTGCTCTGTCCAAAACACTAAGCCTGTGGACCTTTGGAGAAACCAACTCGTCCAATTTCTCGTCTTTCATGGCAATAGTGAAGAAACGATTCATCATCTTTTCTTTGAACATATTCCAGATTAGATCAGGATGGGTAGCCAAGCTCGAGTTCTCCCACCACTCTCCGGCTTCACCCTTAAGTCTTATGGCAGCCATGTGCACCTTGTTAGCCTCAAAGCAGTGCACCTTCCTTAGCAACCTTTCTACATGGGAGAACCAATACTGAATTCCGGCAGGATCTCCACTTCCGTCATATGATTTCGGTTTCATAGTGTTGAAGACCTTATGGCCGCTTTCAAATCTTGTCTCCACTTCTTTTCCACGAGCATCAACTCCTCCTTGTCCTTCCTCTTGATTATCCTCATTAATTGATTGGGCACAACTGGCGGAATTGCCTCTCATACTATTTCCCGAAACATGGCCCGAAAGGTTTCCATAGTGCCTTCATTGAGCACTACATGAGGGTTAGGCACAAGAGGACGATTGACTCGAGGCAATCCTCTAACTTCGGATTGGCTTTCCTCATGCTCGTCTCCAACTTGAGTTCGGTTTAGTACCTCTTGTATCCACCATCTGAAATTATACACAAATATTTTCCTTTAATTATTTAACATTTGTAAAAGACAAGTACTAAGACATACTTTTAGTAAAGGAGTTAATATAGAATGTCCTTGGATTCCATAAGGCGAAGATACTTGAAGGAAGTTTAAGGAATTTTAAACAAATTTTTTTTAACATGAGAAGTGGTTTAAGATAGATATACTTTTTTCTTGCAATTACTTAGAAGAATTTTAAATTCCTAAGTTTTCTCATAAAACTTGAATTCTAAAAAGAATTTCTAAATTATAACTCTCTTTTTTTGGGAAAGAATTTAAACATGGAATTTTTTTTTTACAAAGTGATTAGGATAAGAAGTCTAAGACTTATTACTTAAGTTTTGAAAGTTTAGAAGAAAATTCTAATAATAAAATTTTCGAGTTTGAAGATAAAGACTTTGGTTTTGCAAATTTTTAGTTTCGAAAGTTTTCGATTTTGAAAACAAAATGTTCGGGTTTGATACCATAATTGTAACACCCCTATATATTTTGCAACGATAGGTGTTACTGCCAGTGGCCTCGGATTTTACCATCAAAAGTCACCCAAGGCTTTATAAGGTATTAAGTTATATAAAACATGCAGAATTGTAAAGTTATTACAATTAGAAGAGTTGCTCATATATGAGACATTAGAAGTATTAATTACATACAATGGTTTAGTTTAGCAAAACATAAAACCTTAAGGGTCGTTAGCCAGCGGAAATTAAAATAAGATTGTTTTTGCATAAGCGTAGAGTGACCCGAAAGTGAGCAAAACACCATACTTGGTTTTAAAACCAACCTTCCTTCCTTCACTTGATTGATCTTCGTCCTTTACGTCTTTGGTGGAGGTTTCCTAGCGTCTGACATTTGATTTCTTTTAAGGTGCATTCGCACTTACAATTAGAAGAGTTCCTTCCTTCACTTGATTTCTTTTAAGGTGAATCAATTCACTAATAGAAGCGGTGTTGTTAGATGCATTATCAAAAGAAATAGTGAAAAATCTATGAAGTAGTCTATACTCTTCTAAAATAGTACGTATAATGTTACAAATATTTGAAGCGTAATGCACTTATGCACTCCATCAAATTCTCGAAAATCCAAAACTTGTTTTTGCAAATGGTAATGATAATCTACATAATGACATGTAACGCCCATGTATGAATGAGTTTGAAAGCTATCACTCCAAATATCACTAAAATAGAAACATCAATATCGTTTTGAGCAAAAAAACTACGACAAATCATTTTTATGAATGTTATATGCTTTAAGCATATTTTTTCTAATTGTTTTTGTATTAATTCATTTATAAGCGGGTTTAAAATGGTTAGTGACCCAATCATTTAGACCGACACTTTCCGCAAATTGAAATGGCAAATGATCAACACAAACAGTTTCGGACAAAGCATAAACACTACGTTCATGATTATAATAACTAAACAAATGAGGAGGTTGAGAGGAAGAACTTGGTAACCCCAAAAATTTGTGTTTTTCCTCGCAACATGCCCAACTTGTCCTTATGTTTTGCCTTCAAATGCTTGTTCAAGGTGCCATAACCTTCATTATACCTCCAATTGTACTTCGAGGAACAATAGTTGCAGTTGATCACATATCAGTCTTGTGCATCCAATACACTGTCTTTTCTGAAGTCCTTTGTGAAAATGTCGGATTTGAAATCCTTTGAGATTTGGTTGGCTGTAGATGCCCCCTCCTCATTGTCCTCCTCATCGCTTTCCTCATTGCCTGATAGCATGCATTTAGGAGTTATTTTTAGGGCATATTATGTTTAAATCATAGGTAGTTGCATGCATTTTGCTTAGTATTTGTAGTTTTTGCATTTCGGTGTCTACTCTTGTGCTTTCGTGTTTTTAGGTCGTTTTGAAGAGCAAGGATTGGTTAAGTTGAAGGATTCTAGATTGGAGATATTCAAGTGTCTTTTCCAAGGATATTCAAGCCATTTCTGATGATGATTAAGACCCAAGAGGTTGTGGAAAAGAACGCTTAGAACCGGGCAATCCATTGATGTTGTTGTTTCGACACCACTTTCTTGTAATGCTTATTTAGGGAGCTACAGTGATCGGATGAAGCTGAATTTGGTATCATTGGAAAGCTAACTCGAATAGCTACAATTCATATTTTTACTCCGAGTTCAAATTCCAACTCTAAGTGGGTCAAAACAGCATCCTAAAGTACTGTCAAAATGTTGTCAGGACTAGAGCCGCGATCGCGGCCAACCTATACCGCGATCGCGGCTATGGCGGTCGCAGCCCCAACTTATTTTTCACGCGAGGAGATCTTCCGCCTATCTTTATTGCCTTTTTATTATATCTTTCCTTTCGTATTTTTAATTGACTATTTAAACCTAGTTTCAGCCTTTGTTTGAGAGATTCTGCTAGACCTAATTTCAGACCTTTTGTGTTTTTCTCTCTTATGGAGAACTAAACTCCTTATATTCTATTCGAGTTGAAGCTTTTCAGACTCAAGTTGTTGTGAGATTCGTCTATTCAGGTTTATTTCTACAGGTTATTTCAATTCTCTTGTGCTTAATTATTATTGCTTGTGTTGATTTCTGCTTGTCTGGCCAACTTGTTGGAATTGATATTATCTATTGCTAGATATAGGTTTTCTCATAGCAAAGCCTAATCTTTGTAGCAACTCAATTGATTAGGACTCGTTGGACTAAAACAATTGAGAAGAGATTTGAATGCATGTTGATTGTTTGACTCGTTGGAATTCAATTGCATGTATCCTGTTTATCCTTGTTCTTAATGCTAATATCCTTATTATTTATGATCGTTTCATGAATTGTTTGGATGTTAAGTTGCATGTCTCGTTGCCATGTCATAATTCTGATCAGGATAGGAATAACTGAAAGAAATAACTTGTTTGAATCTAGGATCAATAACTTGAGGAAGAAAAGTGGATACTTGAATAGAATTGTTTTCCCTAATTGATAAAAATCCAACCTTTGCCTTGTTTGATTATTTGCTTTGTTTGTTTCAATTCATTAGTGCTAGTTTAATAATCAAAATCCCCCCTTTGTTACTTCTTTGAGTTGATAATAATAAAACTTAGGATACAAGTGTCTCTTGGGTTCGACCCCGACTTACTGACTATACTAGTTTAGTAACTAGGGAATTATTTTTGATTTGGCATCAACGATTTTAAGCCAGTCAAATTTTGGCGCCTTTGCCGGGGACACTTTGTTTAATTCTAAGTTTTTATTGTTACCAACTTCTGTGTGGACCTATCTTACGGTCCACGCCTGTGCTACTAATCAATGGCTATGTTTGAATGTAGACAACTACAGGATGAACTTTTTCATGTGTACTTCTCTAGAGTGCAACAATATTTTCATACACTTGGTGCTTGGGGCTATCACCCTTGTGAGAGGGATTTATGTCAGTGCATCCTGGATGGGGTGAATTTTGAGACTCTACAGTTGGTTGAGTACATGAGCAATTATAGGTTATGGTGTATGGTACCAGAAGAGTGTTGGGATTTCTTTTGCTACATGAGCGATCAGTGCGAGCAGGTTGAACAACATCCACCTATGCTCCATCCAGTTGAGAACTCCTCTTTCAATGCTGAGGAGGTGTTTGCAAGGCTTGCTAACATAGTAGACCAGTTGGGACAGAACACTCAGACTAGTTTCAAGAACATGGAGACTCAGATCAGTCAACTGGTCACTATTGTGAATAGACTAGAAGCAAGAGACTTTGAGAATTTGCCTTCACAACCCATAGACCCGATGGAGAATGTGAGTGCCATTACATTGAGGAGCGAGAAGGAGGAGATCAAAGATGATATGAATTCTGGTGAAGAACCGCAACCGGTCGTGAACTAAAGTACACGGTCGTGCAGGCGGTGTTCATAATTCTTCGGATCGTGCGCCATAGGCGCACGATCGTGCGCCTCAGTTCAGAGAACGCACAGTCGTGCGGTGCCAAGGTGGTGATCGTGCGTCACAATGTCCAGCCCCGTGCGTTGCTTAGGATCGGGCGGCATTCAAGCTAGGATCGTGCGCCATCAAGGCACGGATCGTGCGCCCCAACGTACGATCGTGCGTCTCCCCCGTGTGCCCGACGTCTCCCGTGCGCGGCCAAGGCAACAACCGTGCGTTTGTCCAGCGTCGCCCGTGCATTGCCCTATGGATCGTGCGCCTCGGTGCACGACGCGCGCCGTGAGTTGTGCGCCTCTCTATGTCGGGTTTTTGGGCCGCCTCTTCCACCCTATCCTTAGTATACATACTTTACTTTGTTTTGAGATTAGGGGTTCGATTTTTAACCTAGTTTTAATCCTTGAGAGACAAGTTTAGAGAGATTGTGGAGATTTGAAGACTTTGTTTTGATCTTGAGTTTGGATTTGTTGGATATTAATCAAGTTTGCTTGTTTCTTCAATCCGGTATGTTTAATCTCGTTATTGATTTGATTTCTTCTATTTTCATGTCTAGCTAAACCCCATATTCTAAGATTGGGGTGAACCCAATGATGTCTAGGTAGACTTATTCATTAAATTGCACAATCCGTTGTTTGAAGCTTTGTTTGATTCAATCCTAGATGTTTTATACCCTAGTAATTTATATGAATGGGAACTTGCCAAAGTTTGAGACTGAAAGGTGAAAACTTTGTTAAGTGTTCAGATAGGGGATTGAGACTGAAAGGTACTTTTTCCTGTTGGAACCCTAGGATTTGAACCTGAGTTTTCTCTATTATGAAAGTATTTTGAATTCTCTTGTGGAATAACAATTGTCATAGAAATCTTAAGGTTAGGTCGAGTTAGCAAGTCGCGAAAGCGGATGTTTATTCAATTTAATCTTAAATTATAAGTGCTTAATGGTCTAGATTTTAATTTGCAAGCCACGAAAGTGGATGTTTAATTGAGTCTAGATACGTCTGTTAACATTTGAAAGAATTTAGCGGATACATTAGACAATTGCCTTCAAACAAAGTCATAATTAAGGTTATGCAATCATCTTTTATAGTCTACCGACGCATTATTGTGGTGATCCTTGATCTTAGAAGCTTTCCTCTCATTGATTTGCTCATATTTAGTTGTTTATTTGTTTTAATTAGTTTCATAGCTAAAATCACAATCCAATCTTTTCTTATTTTACGGCTTAGTCTACTGATTTGATTACAATTAATACTGCATAGTCCCAGAGTTCGACACCTTGGTATTACAACCGATCCCGTACACTTGCGGGGTAGGATTTGGCCTATCAAGTTTTTGGCGCCGTTGCCGGGGACTATAGTTAGTATTGGTTATTTCTCACAACCGGTAGATTAGGTCTGTTTTTCTTTTTTATTTTGTTTCTTTTGTTTGTGTTTTCAAATTGTTCTCTAGTTCATGCGAAGAGCCCTGAACGCTCAACCACTCAACAACTTTGATCCTGAAATTGAGCGTACTTTCCGTAGAAGACTAAGAGAGCAACGTGCAATCCAAGCTATGGGTGATCAAGAAGAAGATGCTCAGGTTCTGCATAGAGCCTATGTTGGTGATCTAGAAACCCAAATAGCGGCTGCCAACAATCGATTGGCTGAGTTGGAACAAAACCAAGCGGTCCAAGGGGAAGAACAACACCCACAGACTCTTGCTGAATATATGAGGCTTGCTCAACATGGGCCTATTTCTGGTGTTGTCTATCCTGAGGTGCAAGCTCGTTACTTTGAATTGAAGCCCTCCCTGATCAACATGGTCCAGCAAAATCAATTTGGAGGTCTTCCATCTGAAAATCCTCATCAGCACCTCACTACTTTTATTGAGCTCATGGAAACTGTTAAAATCCATGATGTCCCAGATGACGCACTAAGGATGAGAGCCTTCTCATTCTCTTTAAGGGACAATGCCAAGATATGGTTCAAGACTCTTCCTCAGAACTCCATCAGAACATGGGATGAGTTAGCCTCAGCCTTCTTGTACAAATACTTTCCACCTAAGAAGACTTCTGAAATGAGGCAGCAAATACGTAATTTTAGGATGAAAGATTTGGAATCTTACTTTGAAGCTTGGGAGAGATTCAAGGAGCTTCTTGTGTTGTGCCCTCATCATGGGCAATCTAAGGTGGCACTTCTTGATATCTTCTACAATGCAATTGATGGTGCAACTCGACTGCTCATTGACGCCTCATCTGGAGGTGGCCTGTCTAATCTGCAAACAAACAATGCATGGGATTTGATTGAAAGAACTGCATTGCACTCCCACAACTATTCTGATGTTCGTTCCACTTCTTGTGCCAAGAAAGCCTCTGGGATGTATGAAGTTGATTCCAATACTCAATTGAGGGCTCAGGTTGATTTTCTTACTCAGAAGGTAAAGCAGTTGGAAACAGCTGCAGTAGCAGGAAAGCCCATTGGTTCTACACCATCAAGCTCAGTGGTAAATTGTCAGTTTTGTGGAGCACGTGATCACACAATATCAGCTTGTCAGTTGTATGCTTCTGAACGTGAGCCACAGGTAGGAGAAGTGAGCTACATGAATAACTACAATCGGGATGCAAGGAATGATTCATACTCCATTACTTACAACCCCGGTTGGAAGAATCACCCAAACTTCTCCTATGGAAATAGTCAAGCACAACAAAGACAACCACCTGGGTTTTAACCAAAAGCTCCTCAACCACAAATTGCTCCTCCTGTGTCACAACCTCAACAATCAACAATGGAGCTTCTACTTGAGCAACTTGTGGCGGGTCAAAAAGCAAGTCAGTCCTTTCAACAGGAGGTGATCTCAGAGCTACAAGAGATGAAAAAGCAGAAGAAGTTGTTTGAGCAACAATTGGCTCAACAAGCCTTGAATGCTCCAAGACCCAGTGGTCAATTGCCCGGTCAACCTGAAGCTAATCCAAAAGGCCAAGTGAATGCTATATCTCTAAGAAGTGGAAGAGTGCTTGAGACTCCA
The DNA here is from genome assembly GCA_964016875.1 of Fallopia convolvulus. NCBI lineage: Eukaryota > Viridiplantae > Streptophyta > Magnoliopsida > Caryophyllales > Polygonaceae > Fallopia > Fallopia convolvulus. The sequence continues at coordinate 48,575,675 of OZ024720.1, read as the reverse complement.
CCAATGACTCAGAAAGTGAAGGAGAATGAGCTACAAAAGAAAGAGGTTCTGGAAAAGCCAAAAGAAGATGAAAAGGAGCTTCCATATGTTCCTCCGCCACCATACAAGCCACCTCTACCATTCGCTCAAAGAAGATTTAAAGCCCAATTGGATCCACAATTCAGAAAATTTGTGGATATGTTGAAGAAGCTCTGCATCAACATTCCTTTCGGTGCCAAGGTGGTGATCGTGCGTCACAATGTCCAGCCCCGTGCGTTGCTTAGGATCGGGCGGCATTCAAGCCAGGATCGTGCGCCATCAAGGCACGGATCGTGCGCCCCAACGCACGATCGTGCGTCTCCCCTGTGTGCCCGGCGTCTCCCGTGTGCGGCCAAGGCAACAACCGTGCGTTTGTCCAGCGTCGCCTGTGCATTGCCTTATGGATCGTGCGCCTCGGCGCACGACGCGCGTCGTGAGTCGTGCGCCTCTCTATGTCGGGTTTTTGGGCCGCCTCTTCCACCCTATCCTTAGTATAAATACTTTACTTTGTTTTGAGATTAGGGGTTCGATTTTTAACCTAGTTTTAATTTTTTGAGAGACAAGTTTAGAGAGACTGTGGAGATTTGAAGACTTTGTTTTGATCTTGAGTTTGGATTTGCTGGATATTAATCAAGTTTGCTTGTTTCTTCAATCCGGTATGTTAAATCTCGTTATTGATTTGATTTCTTCTATTTTCATGTCTAGCTAAACCCCATATTCTAAGATTGGGGTGAACCCAATGATGTCTAGGTAGACTTATTCATTAAATTGCACAATCCGTTGTTTGAAGCTTTGTTTGATTCAATCCTAGATGCTTTATGCCCTAGTAATTTATATGAATGGGAACTTGCCAATGTTTGAGATTGAAAGGTGAAAACTTTGTTAAGTAGTCAGATAGGGGATTGAGACTGAAAGGTACTTTTTCCTGTTGGAACTCTAGGATTTGAACCTGAGTTTTCTCTATTATGAAAGTATTTTGAATTCTCTTGTGGAATAACAATTGTCATAGAAATCTTAAGGTTAGGTCGAGTTAGCAAGTCGCGAAAGCGGATGTTTATTCAATTTAATCTTAAATTATAAGTGCTTAATGGTCTAGATTTTAATTTGCAAGCCACGAAAGTGGATGTTTAATTGAGTCTAGATACGTCTGTTAACATTTGAAAGAATTTAGCGGATACATTACTTAATTGCCTTCAAACAAAGTCTAAGGTTGTGCAATCATCTTTTATAGTCTACCGACGCATTATTGTGGTGATCCTTGATCTTAGAAGCTTTCCTCTCATTGATTTGCTCATATTTAGTTGTTTATTTGTTTTAATTAGTTTCATAGCTAAAATCACAATCCAATCTTTTCTTATTTTACGGCTTAGTCTACTGATTTGATTACAATTAATACTGCATAGTCCCAGAGTTCGACACCTTGGTATTACAACCGATCCCGTACACTAGCGGGGTAGGATTTGGCCTATCAGATTTTCCATTTTTGAAGAAGATTAGGAAGGAGAGTAGTAGAGAAAGATAAGAGAGTAGCTAAGAAATTTAAGAAGAGATTTGCAACTTAGAAGCTTGTAGGATTATTAGATTATGAATGAGAGTAGTAGAGAAAGATAAGAGACTATGAGATTGGTGTGAAAAAAATCGAAGGTGTGTTATGCTATTTATAGGGATAAAAATGGATAGGAATTAAGAGAAAAATAGTCCTTGGAACCTATGTGACCGTTGGAAAATGGACGTTGGAAAAGCAGCCATGATCGCGGTTCCAACGGCTAGTTAACCGCTACTGCGATTTCTCAAACCACGGTCGAGATGTTGCGTTCTGTCTAAGATAGAATTAGAATGTAACAGAATGCAAACTGCAGTGACGATTTTACATTTTGTCTTAGACAGAATGTAACAGAATGCAAAAGTGCAACCACGGTTTTTCACACCGCGGTCGCGGTTTCTATAGTTATTTACCAGAGAATCGACAGTTCTCCTGTTCCAGGGAATGTGGAATCGAGACAGGGACCAGCTGAGCCCTATTCCACCGGTTTCGGTCCCGATTCCAATCGCCAGTTTTTTTCCGATTCGGTTTCATGTTTCAGTGGAACTGAACCCATGGCTTGGTGAGAGGTAAGAAGGTGGTGTAACTCAAGTGTGTAATTTTGAGTTTAAAGTCAAAACAAAAACAAAGGGTTGGTGTACGGAGCATATATAACGTGAACCTCGGAGCTAGAATGTAGGAGCCCTAAAAATCAAATTCTAAACAGAGAAAAGCAGTTGAGTTGAGATCATGGAGGAGGAATACGTAAACAGTTGTCAGTTAATATGTACCGTAATTACTAGGGACGACAGTTGAGCAGTGAATTGATTGTAAGCATCCCAATCCCATTTATCTATTTGCATTTTTAAGTGCCCACACTCGTGACAGATGATTTGAATCCCCCCGGCCCTAGCTTTTTAGGCTTATGCCCTTTTCTAGCTTTAATTTCTTCCCTTTTCACCAATCAATCCTAGCAATTTAATACTAGTAACTACTCCGTAGTAAGAAACAAAACAACTCAGGAAAAAGATATACTTGTATATTGTTTAAAATTCTCCGTAGTGTGATGATGATATATATAGGTGCTGAAAAGGTGAACTTTATTCAAGGATGATTTTTATCGAACAAAAAATTATGGGCAAGTAATTTTGTGTAATTTAATTATTACAGTATTGTTTTCGATCAGCTTATAGTTTGCCACTTATTATTTGCCCACGTAGAATTTCTATCATTCCTTGGTGGTTCACCCAACTAAAGCTATGCTTCTCGAACGTGTCTGTACATGAATTATCATCGTCTATTTATTCCAAGAAGATTGTTAGGAAAATTAATGAAAAGTATGTATACCTACACAGTTCACATTCATATTTCATGTTGAAAATGATATTACATTTGGATTAAAGAGCATAATCAAGAGAAAGAAAAGCACAGTATTGTGTAGGTAATTTGTGCTTTTTTATGAGCTCGCTATTCAATCGTTGATGTTATGACTATGCTATACGACTTTGATATCATCTGGTTTTATAATATATTACAGCGGCATTCTTATTGAAAAAAAAGAATCTACATATATAACATTATTATATATATTCAAAACCATTTCTATTTCTATTTTTTTTTTCTATTATATGTCCAAACTCCTTAAGTTTCTAATAGTAGGCTGTCAAATTTCAAAAATGTTTCCTAAGACAGGTTGTACACGAATAAAGTAGACGCTATTAAATCATTTTTTTTTGCGCTTATTCAAACCATCTGAACCTAACATGAAGTTTATTGTTGTTAGGAACATACTAAGTGCATGTTATCTACCAATATATAAACTAAAATATATATATATATATATCCTCACTTCTGATTCCAACATAATTTCCTCTTAACAATAAAAGTGTCGTCAAACATTATTTATAAAAATCTGCATATATTATGATTGAAGGTAAATCAAAGCATTGAAAAATGTTAGTTGTGGATCATTAAATACATCGAACTGCCAATTAATTAGTAACAACACATAAACTAATACTATTGATAATTGGATGGAATCTAACTAGTGATCGGTTTAGAGTTACTCTATTTATAGAATTCTTATTACTTCAGTAGAAATTAATGAAATCTAGAAAAGATAAATATAGAAAAATAAATTAAATATCATATCAATCAATTTATATTTTAAATAATAGAGATCTCACCTAATCTATTCATAAACTTAAATTACAACTCTACTGTAAAGTACAACTTTTTACATACATTTTTTACGAGAAAAAATATTAGCGGGATCTATTCATATAGATATGATTACATGAGCCATTTTAGCGCATTTTGATGGATGAGTTCCTAGATGTTTGGAGTCGCTTCAATCTCATTGAAAGTGAACGTACACTTGTTTTGCTATATGATCCACCGACTGATTGACTAAACAAATCCTTAATAAGGGTAATAGACTTGAAATGATCAAAATAGTTTAAATATAGCTATTTATAAAAGAAAAAAGTAAAAGCTAAAATGACAAATATTTCAAAGAAAAAATATATGTAAAGGAGAGATTTCTACCATATGTTAATTTTGTGGCTACAAGTCCGCCTATAAATTATTTTATATACATAGATGTTTTATAAAAAAAAATTACAATGTTAGGTCTCATCTACCAATTTGACTGGAATCAATAATAACTAAATTATTATTATTATATTTAATATATATATATATATATATATATATATATATAACAACTCATGCATCAAATAATTATGATATGTCAAGATTTTATTTTATATAGTTAAAAAGTTAATTGATTGATATATATATACACTATTTATATTTAACGAAACCTTGTGTAAGGAACGCGGACTTATCCTAGTATTAAAACTATTGTTTTTTTTTCATTTTTACTCTTTGTGATCGAAAATAAGTATCGTTTTAACACTTAACACAAAATTACAAAAATCATTAAACTCAACATTTTGAATTTTTTCTTAATTTTATCACCTATTTTAATAAGTTTTTCTTAATTTTAATAACAATTTTCATATTTTATTCGTAATTAGTTGTCTAAGAAATTTAAAACGACATATAAATTTGGTCAAAATTAAGTGTCAAAATGATGTATTGATTTGATGAGAGGGAGTAATAATAAGTGAAGTTGACACATGTAAGCACACACATCATATCATATATTATAAATACGAAAACCAAGTATCAATTTTTGAGCAGTACACCAAGCATCAATAAATAGAGCATCAAGTGTCAATCCAAATCCTTGGGGGTCTTTTTCTCCATCTCTAGCTGCTCTTCTTTTGCTTCCTATTTTCCTTCCAAACAATTCCAAAGCCTCATCTAATTAATTTGACGAATACGTGAAAATGGTGAGATCATCATCATCATCATTTGTAGTTGTATCCAGTACTCTGATGAGCATTTTCATGGCGGTGGTGGCGGTGGTGGTATGTTCAGAAGATGCAGGTGAGATTAAGCTGCCACCAAACGTTACGTTCCCGGCGATAATAGGGTTCGGAGACTCCATAATTGACCCGGGCAACAACAACAACATCAAAACTGTGGTCAAGTGTAACTTCTCTCCTTATGGTAAGGATTTTGAGGGGAGCCGTCCCACCGGAAGATTTAGCAACGGCAAGATTCCCACTGACTTTATAGGTGCGTATGAATATCATCCTCCCATCCTCTACACAAATCAAAAAACATAGATTAATATTTGTCTTCAGTTTGTTTTAAGTTGTGGACACTTATGTATAACATAAGCTTAAACATGTTAATAAGGCTCAAATTGATGTTGGACAGGAGTAGGCTTTTGAATGTTCCAACTACTCTCTTCCTTTAGTAATTAATAAAACGTTACACTTGATGTTATTTAAAAGCAAAATCCATCATGGCGTTGGCTAATTGGTACTCTGACCATTCGATCTGTAAGCTTTTAAACTGCATGGTTAAGAATGTTTTTTCTTTTTTTTTTTGTATAATATATAATTCGTTGATGCCAATATACGTACGTACGTACAGTGGAGGAACTGGGAATAAAAAGCTATTTGCCAGCGTACCTGGATCCAGGACTGAAACCCGAGGAGCTTCTAACAGGAGTCAGTTTTGCGTCAGGGGCTTCTGGATATGATCCTCTTACTCCCACCATTGCTGTACGGCCTATCCTATCTCTTGATCAGTAATTATATATAAACTCTGATCTAATTAACTGGCCGGAGATTAATTAATTTAATTAATGGCAGTCAGTGATCTCACTAAGCGAACAGCTGAGAATGTTCAAGGAGTACACGGGGAAGCTCAAGGCGCTGGTTGGCGAGGAAAAGACCCACTTCATCATCACCAACAGCGTCTTCATAGTAGTGGCCGGCAGCGACGACATTGCCAACACCTATTTCGGCTCCCCTTTCCGAAGGAAGGCCTACGACTTCAACGCCTACGCTGATCTCATGCTCGACTCCGCCTCCTCCTTCATCCATCGACTCTACGCGCTTGGAGCCAGGAGAATCGCCGTTTTCAGCGCACCTCCCATAGGGTGCGTCCCGTCCCAGAGGACCCTCGGCGGAGGCCCCGTTCGCTTCTGTGCCAACGACTACAACCAAGTCGCCCAGCTCTTCAACTCCAAGCTCTCCTCTTCCATCTCCGACCTCAAGCCCCGCCTCCCTGACTCCAGGCTCGTCTTCGTCGACATCTACACTCCTCTTCTTGACATCATCATGTATCCCACCAAATATGGTACGTACGCTACGTACCTACCTACCTAGTTAATAGTTATATATACTTACATATCATATCCTAAATATTAATTTGAACATATATATACATATACATGTCAGGATTGGACGTTGTGAACGACGGATGTTGTGGAACAGGGCTGCTAGAGGTCTCCGTGCTGTGTAACAAGCTTGAGTCGGTGTGTGCGGATCCATCCAAGTATCTCTTCTGGGACAGCTTCCACCCTACCCAACAAGGATACCAGATTCTTACCCAAATCGTCCTTGCAAAATATGTCACCAGCTTGTTTTGAGTCTACGTACCTCTAGTAGATATAGTTATTAACTAATATTTCATGCCCATTTTGTTGCACAAGCTCGCTCTACTTAATTATCAATGCATTTATATTGTTTCCAGTTTCCTATCATTATAGTAATATATTAATTAATGTTTTATTACGCCGTACGTAGTTAAATGTTACCTTTCGTCCTTTGCACTTTTCCACTCTGCCGTGTAAATATATCTTATGAAATTCTTGTTCCTGGCCTTGTTGTGTCACAAAGGCTCGAAAACATGTATGTACGACGAGCGATTGGGCCAAACTATTATGGGCCCATGGGCCAGCTACACTGATAGCGTACGGGCTTGGGATGAATTGAAGAAACGCGGCATCAAATTAAGCAACAAAACCACTACCTTCGTTCATATTACCTATTCGGCTGTTTATTTCCCACTCCAAGTTTCGTTTTCTCTGTTGCTTTTATTTAAATGGTCATCATCCACCATGCATAGCATATCAGCATATGCAATACATTTTTTACCAATTCTTCTAGTGTGAATTTGATCGGTGGGTTTTGGGAGTGCTACACATGCACTAACATAACAGCAGCAGTGTGTGAGTGGAGGCCTCCTGCTCATAAATACCCACCAAATAAAAGCGTCTTTTTCCAGTTTTGTCGTTGAAGAAACCATAAAACCATTACTGAAATTTTGGGAAATCAAGGCATCTTTTTTTAGTTCGTCTTCCAAAGTAATTAAAAAAAAAACTAAAAAAAGGGGTTAAATTCCTGCAATCCCTTTTTCCTAGGGATTCAGGGTTTCACCGTAATCAGGCTTCGCTGGTTTTGCCCCCAAGATGGTTCCCTCCTTTCTTTCTTCCTTCTTCTTCTCCTCCTCGGTTCTCCTCTAAACTTCAGTCAACAGTTTCATCTCTCAAACTTTAGGTCACTATCCTACAAAAGCAATGCTAAAGCAGATCATTCAAAGTCAGTGATACTGGAAATCTCTTCTTCTGAGCAACATTCTGTAACAGCCATTTTCATAGGATTATCTTATTTTGCCTTGCTCTGAATTAGGTTGGATCATGGCCATGCAAATTGTCTTGATTTGCTGTTATTGACTTGCTGCTTCTCAACTTAGCTGTGCAAATTGGATCCTTGAACAATTGAAAAGGGGGAAAATGGCATCTGGCTTGGAAAATTTCACGGAATTAGGAAACATAGCTCAATTGGCTGGCTTGAACGCCATATCCATAATTGCGTTGATAGTGAAGGCCGCTAATTCAGCCCGTTTGCACAAGACCAATTGCAAGCAGTTTGCCCAGCACCTGAAATTGATTGGGAATTTGTTAGAGCAGCTTAAGATTTCGGAGTTGAAGAGGTACCCTGAGACTAGGGAGCCGCTCGAGCTGCTCGAAGATGCATTGAGAAGGGCTTACCTTCTGGTTCAGAGCTGTCAGGAGAGGAGTTATTTGTACCTTCTTGCTATGGGCTGGAGCATTGTCTACCAGTTTAGAAGGTCTCAGGAGGAGATCGATCGGTATCTTAAGATTATGCCTCTTGTCAGTCTTGTCAGCAATGCCCGGTTTAAGGTATACTCATAATTTTCTGTTTATTTTGAACTCCCCTTGTGTGCCCTGCTCCTGAGTAAAGAAGTTGATCTGATCTTGCTTCTCTGATAGTCGCTGGGAACTGGTTAAATTGTCCATGCCCTTCAATTTGTCTGTACATTCACTTTGAGTGAATTGCTGCAAAATGTCAGAAAGTAACATGTCTTACTAAGGGGAGTAGTGGGAAGTTAGACTTACAAGGATCTTGTTATGGTGATCAAACTGGTCTTATTTAGCTAGGAAAACGTTGTGCTTATCAACTTAGCACTGTGATTCTGGGCTGCCATTTTCAATACTGGTTATACCATTGCATTTGTTCACCTGAGGGTTTCAAATTTTAGGTGAATAAGGATGGAAATTGGAATTACAATGTCTTTCTAGAAACACCTTTCACAGAAATCCAATAACATATACCAAAATGTGCTCTTGTATGGCTATTGTTTTGCAAGTTTGTACAGTAACAAAAATCATTAACTTCTGCCTTTCTATCTTCGTCCTTTCAAATATCAGGAAAGGTTGGAATATATTCATAGAGATCAACGTGAGTACACATTAGACGAGGAAGAGAGGAAGGTGCATGTTGCTGTGCTCAATCAAGAGCCTAGCAAAGCTGATACTGTGGTGCTCCAGAAGACGCTTTCTCGTTCTTACCCTAACCTCCCTTTCGAAAAGGCACTTCAAAAGGAGACTGAGAAACTCCAAGAAGAGCTACAACGGTCACAGTCTTTGAATAATCCACAGCAGTGTGAAGTAATTCTGCACTTGATGGAAGTAACAGAAGCTGCTGTTAAACATTCCAGAAATCTGGAGGATAACCATTTACATAGTCATCAGCAACAGGGACTCTCTGTTGAGAAGAGTTGTCCTGGTGGTAATGATACTTCATCCTCTCCAAGGTAGTCTTCTTTCTTTCAGATCACTTCGTGTTTGTGAGTGTAGTTACTTAATTGCCTATGAATGTGACCTGCTCAGTGTGATTAGAATTATTTAGGTTTTCATTACACTTCATGCTACATATTTTTCGTAGTTGTGCCTCATTAATAAGACAATTTTTGCTTGTATGCTTGAGTGTAGGGTTTATTACGATGAATCAAAAATGGAGGAAGAATGGCACACTGATTTACTCGATTGTTGTCAAGAACCCAAATTGTGTATGCTCCAACTAAAATTCTTTTGCGATCAAATTTTGTTTTAAGTTTTCTTGAAATCATTTATTTTCTTGTTCTCAGGCATAGGGACCTTTTTCATTCCTTGTGGAACGCTCTCTAGGGTCGCTTCCGTGGTGAAGAACAAACCCATGTGTAAGTACTCAGACGCACCAGAGTTTTTTTGTTTTTGGTTTTGTGGGTTCAACTCTCTTGAGTTCAATTCATTGAGATTTTTACAAATTATGCACAAGATGCTGAGCACTAGAACTTGAAAGTTCACACAAATCTTAAAGTTGTTGCTTGCAATATTACAGCACCTGGAGAAGCCTGCAATACACTGACAGCATATTCATTAGTATTGTCATGTTGTTGCTACACTTGCTGCATTAGAAGGAGGCTACGTAACATGCTCAACATCAAGGTAGCTGTTCTTTAACTCAGCTCAATTAGATGGAAACATTCTATTTAACTCTCTGAAGATGATTGTTTGCCAATAACTATAACTGCACATTTGCAATATTGGTTTCTAGGGAGGCTTGTTTGATGACTTCCTTTCACATTTAATTTGTTGCTGCTGTTCCCTTGTTCAAGAGTGGAGAGAAATTCAAATTCGTGGCATAAAAGGTGATTTTCAGATTCTTTCGTACAGTTTTTTTTTTTTTGTTTTTTTATATGTAGCTTTTATTGTCCTATGAAGTCCATTTCTAATGTCCAATGAAATCTTTGATTAAGCATCTTGATGAGAATGAAACCTAAAATAAAAACACCACGCTCATTGTTAATGTTCAGGTCCAATGAAGACCACAACCACTACTGCTCCTCCACCAACTCAGCACATGGAGTCATGAGCCACCTCTAATCAGATGGGCAATGAACTAGGTAGGCAGAGAGAGAGAGAGAGCGAGTGAAAGCAATTATGTAAGTTCAAATAGGCAAGTGTGAGTATTATCTTATTATGCACTAGTTGGTGTCACTGATATTTGGAAGTTTATGGAGAAGGATATATATGTAGTGGTTGCTCGGTAAAGTATGATCATATGATGTAGATAGAAAATGAGATATACACTACAAGTTCATATTTGTATGAATTTAGTTTCTTAAATTAGTATGCTTATCCCTCTATTATACTAGATCTAACGACTCAAGTTTATTTCCCCGTTCCTCCTCAATATGTGGTTACTCTAGAGCGTAATGTTTTTTATATTTTGTCAAAGGGCCTCTAATATGTCAAGACCTGGCCGAACATGTCGCATTGCATAGCTGTTCTGAACTCGTATAGAGCATAGAGAAAAAAAAGCACCAGGAACGCATTGTTTACTCGTTTTGCATTATTATTACCTTCTGCGGGTGGTGTAGAAATCATGGGCCGTAGGAGTAAATTCTCCTAATGGGCTGTCGTTTCTGCATCAACATTTAACAATTCTCTATTGACTGATTATCAAAAAAAAAAAATTAATGTAAAGATAAAATCTATGGACTTACTAGTATCATGAAAAGCCAAAGCTAAAGGGAGATCTGGATTTGGTAAAATTTGCACAATAGGCTAGGAAAAAATTGGAAGCATATCTTAAAGCTGTAATTAGTCTTTTCCTCCCTAGTCTGCTGCATTTGACAAATGATTGGATATTGCATTTCACCCTTTGTATGGTGAAATCATTTTTTATTAAACCCTCTCCTCTTATATTTACCAGACCCATACATGAACATTAAAAAGATTATATTGTCAAAACATATTTGGAGTCTTGATCAAGTAAATAGCACTATGTGTTAGAACTTCATTGCTCTGAAGATACATGCATAATACATTGAGATAAAAAAAGGGAAAATTGCATTTAACCACCCGTTATTTTGCTATTGTTGCATTTCACCACCCCTTATTTTTTTTCAACACTTAACCACCCTTTATTAACATAATGGTGCATTTAACCACCTAATTAACAGTTTCCGTTTGAACTGCTGTTAACTCTGATAAATTACACTTTTGCCCTTTTTTATTTCTATTTAATTAAAAAAAAACCACCGCTTCCCGTTGGCTACTACGGCGACGTCTTTGTATACCCAGCGACGGTCTCCACGGCAGGGGAGCTCACCGGGAACGCCCTGGACTACGCGGTGGAACTGATCAAGCAAGCCAAGGCCAAGGTGTCGGAAGAGTACTTGCGGTCCGTGACTGTTACAGGATTTTAGGAGTTGGTTTTTTTATTTGCTTTACTAAACCCGGTTTGTTATTTCTTTTTATTTAATCCGGTTTGTTCCGACTTAGAACCCTCGGTTGTACTTAAGCCTCGTCTGGCTTCCTTTTCATTTCAATCAGAATTACAACTAAATTCCCAAATCTCTCAATTCCCTCAATGGATTCAATGAATTCATAAATCCTTTCTCTTGCTCCTCCGAAACGATCCTTCTAACCCTCGATCGATCTCGGGACTAGAGATACCTAAGTCCAGGTTATCAGTTAACCTCACTTAGGATTTATCCAACTCCAATTGTGCTGCATCAATGGTATCAGAGCAGTTGATCCTCCGACCTACTTCAACGGAATCTGCTATGGCGAATGAAAGCGATGATGACTTAACTGTGCTGAAATTCGCACCTAGATCGAGACTCCATCTAAGCAACCTGAAGGAGATCATCGATGAACACTTCAATTTACCCCATGTGCAAGTCAGCGTTAAAAATGGGGGAGTTCTCTTCTCCAGTCTGTTTGACGGGATCCCCGACGACGTGGAAAGCCAAGACCACGAGTCATTCGATGAGATAAACAAGTTGCTTGGCTGGATTGCAGGGAGCATCGAACTTCCAGAACTCATAAAATCTGCCGCCTCCAAGGATTTTGAGAAGCTTAAAACTGATGAAGTTGTGATGTTGAATGAAGAACCTGCTCATCTTGATGCAAAGTCTGAAACGAGCGTGGTGAAGGAGCCTTCAAAGTCAGTTGCACACCACATGTTCGGCGAATTGCCAATGTTGAATGCAGACAAGACGGTGGATCAAATAGAAAAGATAGTTGATGAGTTGCTGCTGCTCATGGCCTCAGACAAAAGGAAATTGAGTTTGAAAGCTCTGAAGGTAAGTGATCTCAAATCAGCTAAAGCGTTAGTAGTTGTTAAGAATGAGTTCACTGACTTGATTATAGTGCTAAATGCGTTTCCCACACAAGGAGGAATTACAATGGATCATGTGAGAGTAGTATCCTTTGATCCCGGTGGAGAATTGATTCTTGTTGGAGATTCTCTCAATGTGAAATTTACTCCTAGGAAGAATAGTGGTTTGATGTGTAAGGATAAGGAGTTGGCTAGCATGACAAATTTGCATAGAGCTGCTTTTGGATTTGTCGAGGATCAATCTACTCTGCTGACTTCTAGATGTGAATTAGCCCAAGTTTTGAAAGGATCCTATCTTGCAATGTTGATTTTTGACCCTGGAGGAATAGCATTGATCTTTGGTGATACTTTACTTGGTACTTATGAACTTGTTTCTTTAGAAAAGAATAGTAGCTTGTGTTGTACTGATGATGAAGTTTCTGAAATGAAACTTGGAAAGGGTTTTCTGCTTGATTATTTGTCAACTGAGATTGAGAACTATGAAGCCAAGAAATTTCCAATGGCCTATCTTAGTACTTCAGGTGAAGCTGGGAAAATTAATGGTGAATCTTATTCATTTGGTATAATTGTGAATGGATGTGCTAGCTTGAGGCATAAGCTTAATTATGGGGGAGTGTTTGCTTTTGATCCCGGAGGAGTAAAAGTAGCTTGTGTTCATTGTGCTACTCTAGTATTAAGTGAGATATATGCTAATTTCTGGTGTCCATTTGGAACTGATTCAGAACCTGACCCAACTAAGGCACAATCAATGTTTCAGAAGTTGATTTTAGGAAGCAAATCTGTTGTCACATATTATTATGCTGAAAGTTTTGCTTGCTCGGTTTTGAGAACCATGTGGGTTGCACGAGATAGAGCCAAGACTGTGATGTTTGATCCTGGTGGGAAATGTTCGGCACCTATTGACATACATAGCAACAGCATTAAGGTCACATTTTACCCCTTGATGGTGAAGCTAGTAAAAAGTAATAAGCAGGAGTTGTTTTTACTTGGAAATAGCGGGCCCTCAGTGATTTTTTTGATAGGAATTCATTCAATTCTATGTGCTGAAAATGGGATTGATATTTTCTTTGCTGAAACTTATCTGCTAAAGCCCCAGGAATTGACTGATGTGAATAAAAATGGTGAGAATGTGAATTTTGAACCCAGGGGAATAGAAGAGTTTATGGCTGGTGACCTCATCCTTTCAAGGCATGAGAAACTCTCTCAGTTCTTATTGCATCAGCTTGGAAAACTAATCATTGGGATAGAAGATATCTTTGTCAGATCTGATAGTTGGCTGAACACTAAAGAAACTTGCAATGAGAATGAGAAAATGAGATCTTTTGATCCTGAAGGAATTAAGCTGACTTCGAAGTGTAGTGGTTTAGCTCAGTGCCTGATAGAGTGTTTAGTTGTTGAAGATCTTTATTCTGGTGCTTGTGGTGGTTTTATTAAGATTAATTCTCCCCTTGAAGCTTATAAATCAGGAAGTGACTCTCCACTTGCTGAAATATCTTTACTGAGGCTTAAGCCATTTGTTAATAAAAAGGGGAGTAGGGAATTTGGAGATTTTTCTCATGAATGTGAGGGCTTTATGCTTATAGACCATGTTGATTACTTGTTAAATGAAGCTTGCTATGCCTACTTAGAATGGCCATTTGAAGCAATCACATTTTCCCATCTTAGAGCAGCTGAGTTTGATCAGTTTACAGCAGCTTTAGCTACTATTTTTGGGCACAAAATAGAAAAATTACAGCAAGATCAACTACTTAATTTCAAGGAGCTTACTAAGGATTATTTTCCGGGAGACATGAAGTTGCTATCTGCCATTGATGGAAGTTTTGGGGCTATTTCTGCTGGCTTAAAAGTTGCTCTCTACGAAGTATTTGGTTTGTTGAAGGCAAGCATTATCATACTCATTTTTTATCCCGGTGGTGAAGGATCAAGGATCCCTGATACAGAGCAACACTCACTAGCCACTCTAAAGTCCATGAAGCTCGTAATGTTATATTGCCATGCTTTCAAGTTAGTCTCAAAGATATCTGGAGAGGATTGTTCTTTGATCCTTGAGGACAAGGATCATTTCAAGCGGGAAGTATTGTTATAGGATTTTAGGAGTTGGGTTTTTTATTTGCTTTACTAAACCCGGTTTGTTATTTCTTTTTATTTAATCCGGTTTGTTCCGGCTTAGAACCCTCGGTTGTACTTAAGCCTCGTCTGGCTTCCTTTTCATTTCAATCAGAATTACAACTAAATTCCCAAATCTCTCAATTCCCTCAATGAATTCATAAATCCTTTCTCTTGCTCCTCCAGAACGATCCTTCTAACCCTCGATTAATCTCGGGACTAGAGATACCTAAGCCCAGTTAACCTCACTTAGGATTTATCCAACTCCAATTGTGCTGCATCAGTGACTGATCTCTTGGCGACCCAAGGGAGGCCCCTTCACACGGTGCCAGGGAGTTGGGTGGTCTGGTCTCCGACAACACCAAGGCCGGATACCTAAACATTGACTTCGGGTGGGGGAATCCAGTGTACGGTGGGCCCGCATCCGCCATGGTCGGACCCATGCCGGGCCCAATTGGATTCTCGTTCAAGGGGACGAATGCCATGGGTGAGAGTGGCGTCTTCGTTCTGATTTGCCTGTCTGCGCATACCAGGACCGCCGGATTTGTTCAGATGCAAGCGGGCAACAACGTGAACCATCGGATCTGTTGGGATGGAAGTGGGTAGCAATGTGCACCATCAGATCTGGTCGGATGCAAGCGGGTAGAAGCGTGCACCATCAGATCTGTTCGGATGTAGGCAAGCAATGTATTCAGATCCCCGGAGATCTCGCTTCTAAGCGGCGTCGAGCATTTGCTACACCCTTATTTCAAAGTACAGTAGTTGGTATTAATTAGGATGATTAGGGTGAACATCAAATTGGGTACTTCTTTGATTTCATACGATTGCTCTAAAAATTCTAAGAATTGGGTATTACAAACTTCACAAAAGTCAGCATTAATAAATAATTTGTTTTGAATCTGAGTATCTTAGATTGTGCTGTTCAATTGAAGATTTTTTTTTGGTAGACGTTCAATTGAAGATTGAATAGTTAAATAGATGGTTAAAGCTCAAAGCACTTGACATGGAAAGAGAGAAACATAAAAGGCCAAAACTAATTGGAAAATTTTTGCTCATTTAACGGACTTTGCATTGATTTAACGGAAGAGTTAAAAAAGGTGGTCAAATGCTAGATTAAGAGTATAAAGGGTGGTTTTTTTTATATATTTTAACTTAAGGGGTGGTTAAATGTAAGGAACTTAAAATAAAGGGTGGTTAAATGCAATTTTCCCATAAAAAAAGAAGGTAGCAACAATCCTTGACTTGTATATATATATATGTGGCCATGAGTGGTGAATTTGTGTACGTTGTGAAAAGAGCAAACAATTTCCAATGGTTGCTTCTTATTGAAGCATAACACACTTTCTACAATGTAGAAATAGCCCCGAGAAGCATACAAACCTTTTTGAGTTTCAAGGCTTTGCCTGCTTTGATGTGTACTCGTCATCTTTGAGATGATATAAATATGGCGGGCTGCTCTAAACACTAAAAAAATAGTTAGCATGCCTCTGCCTACCACAACCCTTTCAAATCATTAATAAAGACTGAATTTTGTTGTTGTTCTTTTTTCTTTTTTGGTTGAATTCTTGATTGTTGTTGAGCAAGCAAATGGCTAGAATTGAAGTGAACTGGAAAAGGTCTGGCCAAACGCCCAATTGGAAGTAGCAATGTTGTCAAATTGCTTTGTGACTCCATCAGTTGTGGTGACCTTGAAAGACAGAGCTTGGCCGTTGAGATAGGAATTTGACTGCCAATTGGAACCCCAGTTTCTCGACATTGCCGTCCACTCGGTTTTCGTCCCCTTGATCAAAACCGATTGAATGGATCCAGCTCCTCCAACATTGGTGATCAACACCAGCTCAAAATAGTCCCTTCCATTGATGCTGAACCTTACTCCACCATGCTTCTTGCAAGGAACCCTTTGGAAGAGAACAGGAATGATGCCGCCTTTGTAGATGCCAATCTTCTCCCAAGCAGGCTCAGCCATGTCGAAGTGCTGAAGAGGTGGGTTACACCATCCTCCGTCGTCATTTGCAAGGGCGTAGTTTGGCGGGCAGAAGTTAGTTGCTGTGACAGTTACCGAGACACCCTTGTGACACCATCTAGGATCCGTTTTGTAGTCGCACATGATCTTGTAACACTGCCCACATGAGGCCCCGTTGTTGAACAGAGCCGTGCTCAAAGCAGCAGTCCTCGTGCCATACCCAGTTGAGTACAGATTGCCATACCCACAAGCTCCTCCTGTTTTACATAACCAAATCAAGATAATGTTAATTACATTTTTAACCAAAAACCATGGAGAATTGGGGGAATTAATTAGATGCATACCCATAGTTCCTGAAGCATCACTTCCACCATAGAAAGTGGCATGAGCTTTGGTCCATCCAGAAGCAGCAAAGGCATTGACAGTTAAAGCAAGGCAGCAGATCCCGAGCAAGATTCCGAAAGCAATACTTGAACAACTCGCCATTTGTTCAAGTGGAGATTGGTTGTGAGTATTATTATGAAGAAAAGAGTTCAATGGCCTCCCCAATTTATAGTCAGATCTCAAGCCACCAATACAGCCCAATCACATGGACAAATGAACACACAGAAACTTAGAAAAATATTTCCAAGTATTTTAATCTGGATTATCCCTGCAAAGCTTGAAAAGGATTATTTATTGGCCTTATGGGGGGGCCTCTCTTCAATTATTCCCACGTTCTCTTCAAAAGCAACGTCAAGAATTGCACTCCCACATGCATCTCCTACCAGAAAACCCGTGAATAGATCAAATTCTAAGATACAATTTGCCGCTTTTTTTCCCCTCTTGCTTAATTGTCTTTATTTGTTGCAAGGTGAAATTTGTCAATATTGTTAAATTGTTTTTTTATTGTGTATGAAATTTAAATTGATTTTGATGAATCCATATTTTATGGGTGGAAAACTGATCTGCACATGGGTATTCCTTTGACCTTTTGTGGATCAGTCTGATCATGTCATGTGTTGTGCACATGACACATCTTAATTTCTTACATCTAGATTTGTGATTAATTTGATTCCTTCATGGAGAGGTTGTTCAGGAGGACATGTTAGTTCGTATATTTGAAAAATCAGCCATCATCATACATACGCAGGAGAATGTAGCTGAGTTAGTGATGAGAACTTTCAGATTAATTACCAGTACTATATATCCAGTTTTGTTCAGAGTGAAGTTATGTTGCATTGAAATGCTTAGCTGACAAGGTGACAATTAATAGGAGCATCCTAAATGTATAATTGAAACTTTAGATGAGAGAGATCACTCGGAATCATTCATGATTAGATGTGAAACATAGCCAGCAATCATTCAGCTTTAAGAAAGCAAAAGGCTTTTTAAAATCTGTACAGCTAAAACCTTGAAATTATTAGATGCTAACTATAATGTTAATCCTAACTGTATGGGATTTTAATCATTGGTGTGAAAGCTTGAAAGGTGGCAATCATTGGGGATGTGGTAGCTTCAGTTTTTCAACAACAAGCAAGTGGGTAACTGAACTACCAATTACATACTGAGTATTCAAGGAATATAAGAATTTGATTAAATTACAAGGAAAGTATGGACCATATTTGCCATACTTGGTGGTAGTCATGGCAAGTTGCCATGTTAAAAGACTATTGTGTTAATTAACACCCAACTAATCATTAAATACAAGGCATATGCCATTAATAGGTCGTTATTACATTGAGGTTTTGAAGGTAAGTGATTCACCAGCAAGTGCTACGGAAGTTGAATAATTTTAGCGCAAATTTGTGCGTATCTTAAGGGTCAATTGTGGTTATGCAAGAAACAAAATCAGGATTATTATAGTGCTTTCTTCATGGCCATGTTGCAAATTGCAATGAATGATTTCTCTAATGCCCGAACTAACTTCTCATTTCATTTTAGTTTTATACAAGTTGAGCAAAAATATATTCTCCGTTATTGCGTCACTGAGGATAGTGTTACTGTTTAAAGCGCACAAAGTATATTGTACGTTAAGGGCATGACATGAGCTATTTCTAATTAAACAAAACACCCTACTATTTGAATTGTCAGATAGCTTACCAATTACAAATGACTCCTTTGTTCGTATCAGCTTCAATTCCCACCTGGAAGATGAAAAATCTGGATTAGTAGATCACAATTCTAATTGAAGAACTAATCAATAAGTTAACAAGTAACAGTAGCAGTATTTTAAGACAAGAAAAAAACAAAAGCAATGCTTATTTTTAAGAACTATAGCAAGGCCTAAGAAATACATAGATGTAAAAATTCAACAGACATTAACAACAAATTTGAGCAATTAGCCAAAAACTAAAATTTTAAATCAAACTTAATAGGTATAAACGATGAGTTCCAGTGAAAGTCACGTTTCCAAAGGCGATCTTTTGGAAATTTTGCAGACTATGAACCCTCATACCCATGGGATGAAATCACGACAGTTTCAACAATACAGCAGCTCAAAAACAATCCTGATAGTCAACATGGTAACTAATAACCTCGAAATATTTGATCTCCGGTATCAAATATAAAACTATCCAGACCTAATGTTGAATTTAACCCAAAGATCAGTACAGACAAACATTAAAATAGACCAGATATTCTTGATATTCAAATCCCACGAAGAGTTGAGTTCTGCAGAAAATGAAAATCATCAGAAATCGTCATCTTCCTCCTCTGCAATATGCTTTGCAAGCTCTTGCTCCTGTTGCTGCCTCTCCCTCCTCTTCTCAGCACTTTCTTTTTCCTTGTGGGAATTTGGCGGGAACCTCAAGGCACGAACAGCTTCATTGTGCATGTTTAGACAGAAGGCAATTCTAGAGTTAAAGGCGGCCTGAGGCTCATTGGTGGAGTATATATCTCCAGTCTCCTTCGAGAGCATGTATCCATTTGCATGATCCAAGGTTGCATCAATTGCACCGTCACGAATGGCTTTCGCAACTATGCTTTCAGCATCAGCAACAGGGTTCGGGGAATCCAGCCTCAGCTTCTTAGCAACATCTGCAAGTGAGATGCGTGAATATGAAATGCTAATGTTCCTTAATCCAGTCCTGATAACATTGTGCCTCAGACGAACAATCAAATTGTGAGTCCCATCTGTATTGAAAGTGCTTGCAAACTTCTCTGCAACACATCTGAACAGCTCGAGGTCACCAATTCGAACAGCCTAAAAAAGTAACCACAAAATGGAAAGTGAGATTAAAAAATATAAATAAAGATAAAAACGTCTATACTGAAAAAAGAACCAAAAAAACTCACATTTGTGAGTTCAAAGTAGGGTTGTAAGGCCTTTTCCATGCCTTTCTGCACAAATATTGTCCTCTCAGGAATTTCCCCAAGAAGTAAGCGGACTATAACAGCCCATTTCGTACACTGAATTCTGAATCCACGTGCAGCAACAGGGGCTTTCCTAGCAGCTTGAAGAAGACTTTCCTTTGCATCAGTGTACTCCAGCTGAATCGTTCGAATCTTTCCCAGATAAAAAAGGTATCGACTAAACTGCAGCAAACATTGCATTAGGATTAACTACTTTATTCTCAACATGCATAAACATTAAAACAATGTAACTTGCAAACTCCATGACAGGAAAGGAGAAAGTCAAAAATAAGTAGTAAATATCATGAAATTGCTGACACATTACAAGTATTTCAATGGGTCAACACTGAATGATAATAACATACACATATCTACCCTCAAGAAAGCCTGCAACTTAGAAACAGAGATGAATGTAAAATAATCATGCCAGGACAAATATAACAGTAACACTGCAGTAGACATATTCTTACCATACAACTCATTAAATTAAGATTGACCTTGTCAGAAAATAATCGACTGAGTAAAAGTCATCACTGTCATAGACAATACCTGCTGGTTTGAGTGGGCTTCAAATCTTGGAGCCTTTGACCTCAGCTTCTCAGCCTGATCATACAAGTTGTAATGAAGGTAATTGCGGAGAAGCAAGTTGAGCAATGTTTCCTGTATCGAACATATCAACAAGTCATAAGGCCCAAAATCCCAAGGATATGAGAATAAACAGCTCATATAACACATGTAAAGAGTGAATTTTTTTACAGAAACTGTTTTCCGGCATTCATAAACCAACCTGACCAAGCTCATCATGATGCAATGTCGCAAGCCGGTGCAGAGTGAGGAGCTCACTAGAAACAAAAGCATAGGCAAACAAAAGCAGAGGTTTTAGAGCAAGAACTTTACTTATTTGGAATGCTATACTTCTACCACAAATACATACGAACAAGCAACTCTATGCTTTAAGAACAGAAGATAACTGAGATAAACTCACCCACGAATTTCAGATAGCTCTCCAGCAATTTCATAACTCAATGAAAAATAGAAGTACAATCGGGATGCTATCACATCAAGGGTTCTCCTATTTAATGATTTCAGACGAACAATACTTGCAGAAGAACAAGCTTTAGCCTAATGTTAGACAGTAAGAGCACAAGTGTGTAAGAAAATAGACAAATACCAGCCTTAGTTATATAGATAAATAAGGGCATCATATAGGAAAAGAATACAGACCTCATTGTATTTTTTTTTATCAATCAAATACATTAGCACAAGCAAGTAGCAGAAAATCTCCAATTCAGGTAAGACATGCTTTCCAGATGTTTGAGCAGAAGATGAGGCTGTATCAACTTCCATTTCGTGTTCTCCTTCCTACAATACATCTCTAATAAAAGGGCTTCAACAAATTATAAAGAACAAGAATAAATCGAACAAGAATGTAAAACATTAGTAGACTAGTAGGCAAATGAATCTTAGTTGTGCAAGATCCAAACACAAGTGGAATAATAAAAAAAAAAAAAAAAAGGAAAAAGAAAAGCCAATCTAACACTGGAAATAGATTGAAATTAATTGCATTCGAATATTCCATCCCACCAGCCACATATTGAAAAAATCAAATAGACAAAAGACTCTACCCACATCAAAGGAAATTAATGCATACATTTGCTAATTTGTATCTACCAGTTCAGTATGAGTCCACCTCAAAACACAATAACATCTGTCCTAATTTAAATTTAACACTTTTTAACAAATTAGAATTTTGCTAATGCAATTATCTTCTACATATCAGGCTCCATATCAAGTTCTCTGTCGGGAAATTTCTATCTTGAGCTCTTGCAATCTTCACGACCTGGAAATATTGAAAGACCGGGCTACTGTCGAAAATATGATTCGTATAACATAAATTCGTGTGCTTCTATACTCCACAGACATGAAAATCGGAAAGCAGAAGCTAACTCAGAAACGAAATTGCACCTGTCTCACTACAGCTCTAGTCATCATTCATCAAATCTAGTAATGAAGAATACAAACCAATAGGATCCGGTAAACTAAGAAACAAAATTCATCCAACCAAAAAAATTGCACCTTTGGAACAAAAGCAGATAACTTGATATGCGCATCAGAACCCGGAACGAGCGCAAAATCAATGAACGCCGACAGGACGGAAGGAGCAAGCTTTCCTCGCAATGCATATGTCAGGCGAACGGCGCGAGCGATTCGGCGGACTTCCTTGGTGTACGACCCAGTCTCGATCAACGAAGCAATCTCCTTCAAATCTATAAACAGAGAACCTAAATCTAAGAACCTTTGAACTGGAAAAGTTGACAAGATCTTAAGAAAACTGAAAGCAAATAGTTAGGGTTTTACGCTGTATAGTGGGAGGGACGGCGGGGGAAATGGAATTGGAAGGAGCTTGAGTGTCCTTCATCTCCACATCTTGAGTCATCTTGGTCGCGTACTAGAAGATTCAGAGGATTGGGAGAAATGTAGAGTCTGGATGTGGAAGAGTCGTACCAGCTAGGTTCTTGGTGAAGTAATTCGTTTCTTCCTCTCCAAGCAGGGCAGAACGAGGAGTGCTAAAATTGCATACAGGTGTTAAAAAATATCCGATCCGGTTAATTCAATTCGGCTATTTGGCCCGATTCGCAAAATTCCGATTCTGATGAATAATTATACGAATCTGATCCGAGAAAATTAGACGGATTACCGGATCAAGTCGTAGACCCCGGATACATATATACTAGTATGTTTTCCCGTACCTTGTACGGGTTTTTGTTAAATAAAATATTAATAATAAAATATTTTTAAATATATTTTTATCCGAGAAAAATAACCATGTAAATGCTTAAATATAAATTTTGAACAAATATTTAAAATCAATAAACTATAAAAGTTGTTTATTTAAAACAAAATTAATATCCAAAACATGATAATTTATTTATTTATGAAAAGAGATTAGTAATAAGATAAAAACCGATTCTATCTAAAAATAAAATAAATATTCTAGAATTTGTATGATAGTATAAAAAATTATCCTAATGATTTTCCTATCTATCATATCTAAAAATAAAAAATTATTTGGATTTTCTATCCTATATTCTAAAAATATGGATAAGAATTTATCATATCCAAATTTAAAAGAAACCTGGCCACCAAGTTTCTAGAGAGAAGGCTAGAAAATCTTTCAATGATTTTATCGAGGATGCTTTGGTTTTGCCGAGGAGGCGTAAAACCAAGGAGGCGTAAAATATGCATTGTTCTACTATGCCGAGAAGGCATATGATTTTTTTTGCCAAGAAGGCTTGATGGTTTATAGAAAGGCTTGATCTAAATTGGTTCGTTGGGACTAACGGAACTACCGATTTGTCGGATTAATTATTGTTAGGGGATGGTTGTTCTTTTAATTTCGCCCATAGAACTTGTGTGGGAAGTGGATCTTCCCGCGATTTTTCATCTACGATAACTTTCATCTCTTCCGACAATTGTTTTGACTGATTTTGTTTCGATGTTGGTCGATTCGCTAATACCGCTTGACCTTTGGGCCTTTGCTTTTATTGTGGTCTTTTCTAGAAAGAAAGATGGGGGTTTATTATCGACGATCGATTGGCCGGACTGTGTTCCCGTCATCGTCATCGTTGCGTTCGGCCTCATTTGTCAATCGACGGCTTTTGTTAATCTACTTGCTTTCCTTTGTCGACTGATGGTTACCGATTCCTTTTGGCCTTTTGGTAGACTTTGTTGCCGTTGTTAGCTTTCACGACGCTTTACCGTCGTTTCGTTCCCCGGACGCCGTGTTGATGACGACGACGATGACATGTTGATGATGATGACCTGGCTATCCCCCTTCCATACGTTGTTGTGGTGTTTTGTGTTGCTACGTGGCTTATTTGTGGGCTTTGGCCCTTTAGAAGTTGTGGATTTCCCTCTTCCATACTTTGTTGTGGTGTTTTTTTGCTGCTATGTGGCTCTCTTGTGGGCTTTGGCCCATTAGAAGATGTGGGTGGCTTTGGCCATGTGCTTCTTGATGTTGTATCTTAGCTCCTGATGTTGTTTTCTTTGGTGGCTTTTGGCTTGGCAGGCTCGTTTTAGTTTGAGTTTATGGGTGTTTGTTATGGTCGTGTTGGGTTCCGGCTAGAGTTTGATCTTTTGGATCTCATCTTGCTATTCGGCGGCACTATACGCCTTGGTTTATTAACCCGCGGAAGTGTCATACTCGTCCGTTCAATCTTACTCATAGATTCGTGGTGTTTGCATGCTTTCCCTTGCCTTGATCATGGCCTTTTGCTTGTTGTTGACCCCCAGTTTCGTGTTTGTACCTCACCGAGATTGGGAACTGAGGTTGGGCTTGGATTGCTAAGCATGGTAGTGATGCTTTTGCGGCTCCTGATGGTTCTTTATCTTGATGGAGACTCATCAGTGGTCCTTTGTGCATCCCTCTGGATCGTTCAGGGTTGACCTACAGTCCTACGACGCTTTGACTTTTTGCGTGTTTCTCTCCAGCTTACAACCTTGTTTCTTTTTCCTTTGTTGTACTTTACCTTACTTGTAGTTACTTGTTTTGCTTGTTGCTTGTCGAGCTCTCGGCTGCTATCTCTTGATAGCCTCTCGGGTTGCCATGTTTTGTCTGGTACCCCGAATTTTTACCTATTCAAAAAAAAAAGATTAGTTTTTTAATAAAAAGGGGTGGTATGGTCCAATCTAAAAGTGACATGTGTCGTTTAATAATTTTTTAACCTCCGCTTTAGGTTATAGTTATGATTTCTTCCATTGTACAATAACAAAAATATTAATATTTCAAGTGATTTTATGTACTTCGGCCCTCTATTACTACCTTTTTTTGTTAGTTTTTAATTATTTTTCTAATATATTTTTTTTATAATAAGGGAGGGATTATAGCCCGTTTTATTTAATAAAATAGAGAGATTACATATTAATACTCATATTCTTATTCATATCTAGGATCTTCCTAATACCTTCCGGTTCCTCTTCAAATAAGATAAAATTCTCCATACAAGATTTGCTAAAGTTAGCTAACCAATCCGCTGCTTGATTAGCTTGCCTCGAGATATGCTTTGTTGTGAAAATCCATTCAGGGCTATTAGCAATCTCCCTAATCTTTTTAACCAGTTCCGAATTCTGCCTAGTCATCGGCTCATCAGCATTGATCAGATCAAGCGCCTTCAACGCATCCACTTCAAGAATCACTTTATCCAGCTTCATTTGCTTTGCAATGGTAATTCCTTGCAGTATCCCCAGACTTAAGAGCCGATGAACCGGCAGACCTAACAACATATCCCTTGATAAAGTTGCCATCCGAATTTCTAATCAATCCACCAGCTCCAATCCAACCTTCTCGCGCTGCGAAAGAGCCATCTGAATTGGTTTTGTGCCAGCCAGCAGCAGGGCGCATCCAATGCACCATTGAGCCAAATCCCCCCGCTCATGTGTTCTTTTTGTTCCTAAATGTAGTGCTGAATTCTCTCGCCCGGTCGAGAATGAACGCAGCCTTCGAGCCATGAATTGTGCAGTCACTATCAAAAGTTCTCGCATTCCTCCAACACCACAACCACCAAACGCCATAAGCAAAGGTAGATCCAATCCAACCTTCTCTCGCTGCGAAAGAGCCATCTGAATTGGTTTTGTTTCAGCCAGCAGCAGGGCGCATCCAATGCACCATTGAGCCAAATCCCCCCGCTCATGTGTTCTTTTTTGTTCCTAAATGTAGTGCTGAATTCTCTCGCCCGGTCGAGAATGAAAGCAGCCTTCGAGCCATGAATTGTGCAGTCACTATCAAAAGTTCTCGCATTCCTCCAACACCACAACCACCAAACGCCATAAGCAAAGGTAGTCGGCCAGGAACTAGGCCTAGTCAGATTCCTCTCCAGCCAAGTCCTGACATCGCCTTGAATAAACTCCTGCATACGAGAATCGATGAAAAAATCAGCCTACACACCTCTTGCCTCTGTGCAGTCCTTGAGAATATGCAAAGTTGTCTCCTCTTCATTATAGACTCCGCAATTTGCATTTGTTCCTATGTGTCTTCTAACTCGGTTGGCATTACAAAGGTAGCATCATGTGTTACCAACCACGAGAAATTTTGCACACGCTCAGTAGCTTCGACCTTCCAAATCACATTATATAACCTATCCCTCCCCTGTTGTTGATCATCTCGCATACTCTCCAACACTAAATTGATTGTAAACTTGCCAGAGGAAGTAGCTCCCCAAGTGAAGTTGTCATCGACCCCTTCATCACTTAAATTAACTGCTGAAATTTTGTTTAGAATTTCCGGCTCCAGCAGATGAGCAAACTCATGCCAATTCCATGAATTTCCATTCCAATACTCAGCTATTGTCTTTCCAATGTCATCCTCTTCAATCATATCAATTGTAAGCTCTTCGAGTGGCCTTTCAGTAATCCATGGATGCAACTAGAATAGTGTTCTCTGTCCATCCCCAACTTCCGTCTTCAAGTTCTTCATGAGATGAGATTCAGCCTTAGAAATCCCTTTCCAAGCGTTTGATGCCCCAGGACGGTCAGCAATCATGTCTCGATCACATCTTCCGCTGCAATATTTGACTCTTAGAACACGGGACCAAAGCATGTCCGGTTCATTGATCATACGATACCCCAGTTTCGTCATGAAAGTTGTATTAACCTATCTCATGCTTCTCATATTTCTCCCACCAACGGCCTTAGGCGCCTTCATAGTTTCCCAATTCACAAGATGAATTTTTCTTTTTTCATGGGTTGATCCCCACACAAAGCCTCTTGTTCTCTTTTCCACCTCATCACAAATCAACCTCGGAAGCTCCCCAGATTGCATAGAGTAGTATGGGATGCTAGCAAGAGTCGATTGAGCCAAAGTTACACGATCCGCCATTGAGAGAAGTCTTTCTTTCCAGCCTACCAGTCTCGAAGACACACGATCCAGCACGTATTTATACGTGTGTTTTTTGATCGGCTCCTTAGAGAGGGGGATTCCAAGATACTTACCGAAGTCCTCAATCTATAGCATCCCCCCGATCGAACACACCTACTCACTAGTCTCAATCGACGTTGAATTTGAAAAGCAGACCCTAGATTTCATAAAGTTGATTTTTGCACCAGAAGCATGACAAAACCTTTCAAGGCATGCCTTGATCATGCTCATTTGTTCACCACTAGCCTCAGCAAATAACACCAAGTCATCAACGAAAAAGAGGTGCGACAAGCTTGGGCCATATTCCGATAAGCTAATTGGCCTCCATGCCCCCATTTCCACCGCCTCCTCAATTATATACCCAAGCATTTCCATACATAGCACAAAAAAGGTATGGGGATAAAGGATCACATTGTCGGACTCCTCGACTCGGCTTGAAAGGCATGTCCATCTCCCCACTCCGTAGAATCTTCATGCTATAGGAGGTAAAACATTCCATTATAACCTGAGTCATTATACTTGGAATTCGAGCTTCTTGTAGAGTTTCCCGTAAGAAATTCCACCTCACACGATCATAAGCCTTTTCAAGATCAATTTTGATTGTCATGATCCTTGCTCCATTTCTTCCTCTCATTGAATGCATCACTTCCTGGGTAATAACGATTTTATATGTTATTTGTCTTCCGGGCACAAAGTTGGACTGCGTTGGAGCCACAATAGTCCTCATAACTGACTTTAGCCTCATAGCCATAGCTTTAGTCACGATTTTGAAAGCCATGTTGCACAGGCTAATAGGCCTCAGCTGATTAGCCGTCTTTGGATTCTCCACTTTCGGTATGAGCACCAAAAGAGTTTCATTTAAAGCACCAGGAACACATTCTCCCTGCAGGATCTATAAGACTAATCTTTCTACCTCCGCCCGAGCAATTTCCCAATTTTTTTGGTAGAACATCGCGTGAAATTCGTTCGGCCCTAGCGCTTTTATCGGCCCCATGCTATCTACTGCATTCTTGATTTCTCTTGCATTGTACTCTCAATTCAACATCTCGAACTCCGAGCTCGGAATTTCCGGAAAGCAGCCATGCTGAGTGTCAAACAGGTTGTCCTCATTGGTTTCCTCCAAGTATAGGTTTTGGAAGTGAGACGTCACATGCTGTTGCAACATGTCTTTATCCCAAATCCACTCACCATTCCCGTTCATGAGCCCATCTATTCTGTTTTGTCTCCTTCGAACCACAACGCAAGCATGAAAAAACCGGTTATTTTTGTCCCTGTCTACCATAGCATCAGTTCTAGCCTTTTGTTGCCAGAAAATGTTAATTTGCTCAAGAACACATTCCAGTTGGCCCCATAGCTTACGCTCCAGTCGCATTAATCCTAGTATTTCTATTCCCCACGCTCCTTTGAATCCCCTCAATGCGTCTCCAAAGGCGATCTCTTTTTCAGAACAAATTTTCGAAGACCGATTTGTTCCACTCATCAAGATGCAAAGCAAGACCCTGTAACGATTGGTTTAGTTCCACCCCCTCGTCTAGTGAGAAGCTAGGAAATATTGAAACTCATTTTGCATCAACCAAGAGGCTTGGAATCGGAATGGTTTGTGATAAGGGTTTTGCATATTGAAGCCACTAGAATCCAACAAAAGCGGCGTATGATCAGATTGATTGGCTGCCAAGTGACATATTGCCCCATTTTCAAACATTCCTCGCCATTCCATGTTGCACATCCCCTCGGTCCAAACGAGCCCCAAACCAATTCTCTAATTCCAATCCACGTGACCAAGTGTATCTTTGCCCAGAAAAACCCAAGTCAAGCAAGCTCATATCTTCAATCTAAGTATTAAAGTTGTGACACCACCTAATCAGTTCATCAGACCTCCCCGTTCTTTCATCCAATGATTTGGTCTCATTGAAATCTCCCATAAGAAGCCATGGGAGATTATTTTCAGCACCAAACTCACGCAATCGTTGCCATAGTAGATTCCTCGAGGTGGGTTGCGGGCTAGCATATATCGCCGAGAGAAGCCATGTCACCTCACCAGCTCTCGAGATTTGGATCATAACTACTTGTTCGTGCATATCCACCAGTTGAATGTTGACCCTATCCTTACGCCATAGGATCCATATGCCATCGCAAAAGCTTCGAGCCTCCGACCTCATAACACCATCAAAACCAATAGCCCGACAAATATCGTTGGCACGATCACCATTGATTTTAGTCTCCACGAGAATAAGAATAGTGGGATCATGTATTCTCAAAAGCTCCTTTAAAGTAAGCATAAAATCGCGGCTTCCTGTGCCTTGGACATTCCATGTAAGAATGTTTAATTTTGGCACTATCATGGATAACATTTGGAGGAGTTAAGGGTCATCAAAAACTCATTCAGAGATCGATGCCACCATCCGATGAGACCATGATAGTGTCATCGTCTTGTACATCATCACCTTCTTCCTGATCATCGAGCCTTCCAGTTTGAACATCAGTCTCCATTCTGGTGTCCAAATCCTCCATCGTTCCACCGTTAGTTTCTTGGATGGGAGAATCCATCGCCATTTTGCCATATTGTGTATCGGGAGGGTCTCTACTATGCTTTGAGGGGTGAGGATGAATAGTTGGTGATGGATTATTGTAAAGGATCACATCCCCTTTTGTACTCGTCCTAATTATATTTTCATTGGGTAGCATATTTCATTCTCCCATATTGTTTCCTTGTTTGATTATATCCCGTATACTATCTTGTTGTTGACACAATTTTGAAATTAGCTCTTCTTTG
The DNA here is from genome assembly GCA_964016875.1 of Fallopia convolvulus. Taxonomy (NCBI): domain Eukaryota; kingdom Viridiplantae; phylum Streptophyta; class Magnoliopsida; order Caryophyllales; family Polygonaceae; genus Fallopia; species Fallopia convolvulus. Next base: position 48,546,206 of record OZ024720.1, on the reverse strand, counting down.
TGTGCGTCGTTGGGTATGGATTTGTTTCCATTATTTAGCTCCCTAGAATCTTCCTTTGTCATCCCCAATCCATTTTTTGGCGCCTCAGTATCTCCTTCCTTGTTCATGGCCTTTTTTTCGAATTCTTTCCTTATATCCTTGCCCTTGTTGCCATCTTTTTTGATTTTTTCTTAGGATCCTTTCCAAAATTTCCAATTTCCTTATCCTTCCCCATGGAACTTGCATTCCTAATCTCGTGGGATGCTTCTTCCATATTTGAGGTAGAAATATTCTCTTCAATCTCCAATATTTCAAATCGAGACCCGCTTGAGATTGGACCGCCTGATTTTTGGCTAGTTCTAGCAGCATTAGTGTGAACCGGATTTGCCTGTTTTTCTTTACACCAGTTTTGGTCAGTCACGTTGGAGTTTCGATTCCCTTCGGCAGAATTTCTGGTGTTTCGATTCCCTTCACCATCCTTAGCCGAATTCCCCTTCTTTTGCCCATCCTTCTGCATCCTAGGCCTTGTGTTTCTCTATACTAACATCCATTTTTCATACTTTTCATTAACTTCCTGCTTGTGACTTTCATTTGTTTGAGATTATATTTGTTGTTCTGCCACCGCGCTCCTCCCATTTGTGTGCCCAATTTTTCCGCATTGAAAGCAGACCATCCGAAGTCCCTCGTATTGAAAACGCCACACTCTTCCATTGAGGTAAACTTTGGGAAGGAGAGGTTTTGAGATACTATTTCAATACACAATCATGTGAATTTTCCTTGTTCCGCTATACTTGTTGTTTTGTCCACTTTAAGCACCTTGCCAAGCTTTGCACCAATTTGACATAGCACTTCCCTATCGAAATATTCCATTGAGAGGTTTGGGATACAGATCCAAGCGGCCACAAATTTGATGGTCTCCTCCTCTCCTATGAAATTTGGGCGCCATCGTTGGATCGTTAAGTAACTATCACCAATGATCCATGGATTGTCCGTCATCACATGATTAAGATCATCATTGCGCAAACTTGACCACGTAGTACTCATTTCCCACATCAATCATCACCACTTCCCCTTTCGACTTCCATTTATTCATGAGGCTATTCCTTAAGTAGATGTATCCCACATTGCGATCTAGGACTTTGATGATAATTGCATCTTTCCATGGAGCTCTTATCCTTTTGTTTTGTTCTGTTGTGAGGAGTATTTCAGGACACAATGGATCATCGTCTTGCCTTGGAATGTCATCCACAAGATCTTCGTCTTGTGGATTATCGTCCCAAAACGGATTATTGTATGTCGTCACTCCGTCGTGCGTTTTTGTCCCTCTTATTGTGTCCTTAAACGACACAATTTGGTTTCCTGGTGCGTTGCCCTGCGTATTCTTCCTTTGGTCCCCTAGAGCAGGGTACTCTTCTTCTTCTTCTTCTTCAAATTCCAGTGCACCATCTCTTGTGTGTCTTACTTTCCTCTTCTGACTTTTCTTTCCATCTGGATCCCTAGAGGTTCAAATCCGGCGGTTTTTGGTTCCCCGGTAGCAACGTTGCATTTTCCATTCTAGAGCTTTTTTTGTATATATTTGTTGATCTTTCAATATTTTTCTAATATATTTAACCCACAATTAAATTTAAAGATAAATAAATCCTCGATATATATTTAACACCCTTTTTTGTTTTTAATTATTCTTTTTTTTTTCTTTCTTTTATGTGGATGGTTATTCGGGTCATTCTCGAGTTAAATTTACCGGTTATATGATTTATTTGGAACTTACATACACAAATATTTTTTAAAAAATACAAATATAAATATTCGGTTATCCAACAAAATATCTAATCCGAACCGAGGTACGGATTGGATATCCGAGTATATGCGGTTCAGGTACGGTCATACGGATATGGGTTTGGTAAAAAAATCCGCAAATATCCGATCCGATTAGCCTAATTGTGGCCAGAAAGCAAAAAGAAGAGATCAGACGTGTGTGATGCAAATGATATCAGGCGCGTTGCATGTTTTTTGGTCAGTTTTTTTTTTTTATTTTAAAAAGGCTCAATCTCAACGTACATATGAAATTGTGCATCCTTTCGCACGTGACTCTTTCTTTGATAATATCTCTAAAAATAATTTTTAAAATCTAAATCGTAGACAAGACAGATATATAATTTTTCAAAGAGTTCGATAGTGATTTTTGAGTGAAACTGTTCATTCAAGTTCATCCCGTGAAGAGATTCGAGTGATTTTCACCCAATAGTTCAATTCAAATCACAATCGAAGTCATTTCGAGATGAAGAATGTTCAAATCGACTCTTAGGAAAAACAAGGTTTGTGTCCTTTTCATCTCTTATTTTACTTTGTTTGAAACCTTAAGTTTTTTGTTTGCTATTTTGTTTAATGAGTGTGTAGACACTAAATGAATGATCGATTGTTTGTGCTTTTTGAATTAAAAAATCGATGAATTTCACTTTTCTTTAGTGGATTTTTTATCCTACCACTTGAATTCAACACAAAATATTTAGTGCATGTGCGTATTAGAAATTTTTTAATCGATCTAGATGTGTGTAATAGACAATTTTAGGGTTGTCGGAATCTTAAAAGTCTATATCGAGTAAGATATGCATAAAAGGATTACGTGTACGTGTGTGGGAAAGTGTTTTTATTATTAATGTGATTTTGTCCATTCTTATTATCATTTTCTTCATAAAAAATTGCATACTATTTATATAACCATGCTTTATATGCTTTGTGCATCAATAACAACTATTTGTTCATTGATAAAAGGGCAAATGGTGGTAAATAACACAAACTTTTACTTTGTGGTGTTCAATAACACCAACTTTCAAAAAAACAAATATAATCACCAACTTTAAGGCTAATGGTATTTAGTATACCTGTCAATCGGGTCGGGTCAGGCGGGTTTGGGTTCAATCATTTCGGGTTCGGGTTAAATCGGTTTCGGTTTCGTTATGGCTCACGGGTCAATCGGGTCAGGTTTTAGCGGGTTTTCGGTCGGTTCGGGTTGACCATCGGGTCTAAAATATCAATTTTTTTATGATTATTAAAATCAATTTTTAATTAAATAATAATATTTAATTATAATATATTATTTTCATTTATTTTAATAATAAAATATATTATAATTTTCAAAATAAATTTTAAAAATTCTATAAATATACTAAATCGGTCAACCTAACGAGTTTCGGGTTCTACCGGGTTCGGTTGATTTCGGATTTCGGGTTCAAATTTTCGGGTCATGACCCTAAAATTATCGGGCGGTTCGGGTCGGGTTAGCAGGTTCGGTCAGCTTTTGACAACTCTAGTATTTAGTGACACCAATTTAAAAAAAAATATTCACCAAAATGTGGTGGTTAGAGCTATCAAAAGTTGACCCTATCCGAATCGTCCGAAAATTTTAGGGTCAAGACCCAAAAATTTGAACCCGAAATCCGAAATAAATCGAACCGATAGACCCGAAACCCGTTGGGTTGAAACCTGAAGACCCGTTGGGTTGACCCGATTTGTTATATTTTCATAAAATATATAATATACTTTAAAAATTATACTTTATTTTATTATTAAAATATATAAAAATAATATATTATTTTTAAATAAAATAATATTTTAATAATTGCAAAAAATTCGATTTTCTTGACCTGTTGGGTTGACCCGACCCGCCCGAAAATCCGCAACGACCCGACCAGATTTGACACGTGACCCATTACCCGAACGTGAAATGACAAGACTCGAACTCGGCCTTAATGACCCGTTTGATAGGGTGATTGACGTCAAAATGGGATCGGGGCATGACCCGATTTAAGTTCAAATCGAGTCTAAGAATATCTTATGTCGTTAAACGCCACCATTTATAAAATTTGTTAACAATTTTTTATTTTTTTCAAATTTGGTGTTACCGAGCAGGCGAACACCACTACCCTTAAAGTTCATGATTATATTGAATTTTTAAAAGTTGGTGCTATTAAACACCACAAAGTGAAAGTTTGTGTTATTTACCACCATTTGGCCTTGATAAAACTAACGTTTTGGATGAAGACATGTTAAATATGTGCTTTGTATCATTGTATCTTTAGGGAAAAACAATCAAGATCTATTAAAAAAAAGTTCTACAAAAAATAAACAAGTAAAACATAGATGATACCAATCCTATTCAAAGAGGTTTACATAGAGAGAATTCAGAATGGGGGTGTTAACTTGAGGTTCTTCGAGTATCTGGTTGATTTCAGAAAGATTAATGAGTATGACTAGTGTTCTCATCTTGTTGACAAGTTGATTGAGAGTGTGGATGCATTAAAAAACTAATTCAGAGGTCCTATTTTGTTGTTGTTGGTATGATTTACATTCAACACTTTGTTCATTAGTATCATCAATTTGTGCATTACTAAGAGCATATTGCTCATCAATATTAATACTTTATTCATCATCAATCATAATTTTGTTCTTTATTGTACATTGTTCATCAATATTAGTACTTTGTTCATCATCATCAATATTTTTTTCATCACAATCAATATTTTGTTTATTAGTAACATCAATTTGTTCATTGATAAATTCATATTTGTTCATTGATAGATGCCTATTTGTCCATTGATATAATATATTTGTTCATTGATATATACATAATTGTTCATTTTTGCCGATTTCGTACACAAATTGATTTTTGAGTGGTGAATTGAATTTGGCCTCTTATGTCTTTGTGTGGGAAATTAAAGCTTGTCCTCTTATGTCTTTATATAACCTTCTTGTAGCATTTTTTTCATTTACGAGAACAACAACAACAACAACAAAATTACAAAGAGAGTAGAAAGAAAGGACGAGAGGAGAGGAAGATTTAAGGAATTGGATTTTTGTTGTTTTTGTTGATTCTGGTATAAGATCTCTTCTATCGGGCTTTAATCCTGAAGTATAAGCATGATTTGGTAAGTTTTTAATTAGTTAATTGTTTATTTAAATTTTTCTAATTGTCCAAATTTAGATCTACTGTTGATTTTGATTCAAAAATCAGTCGATTTATAGTTCTTAGAGCATGTTTTCGATATTGGATTTATATTCGGTAAAAGATTTCAGAGTAATTTTAGGGTATTGCCTTGTAATCATATTATGGAGTCCTTTGGTCAAGTTTTTCATAAAGGTTTGAACTAGAAAAAAGTTATTCTATATATTTAGTTTATTATTGTCAAGTTTTAACGGATTTTATTGCATTTAGGGTTAGAGTTTAAAAGAATAAATAGCCTAATTTGCATTGAGTTACATATAGGAGCATAAGTCATAGAACGGGGTCAGAGACACGTGGGAGAAATATAGTAATTATGTTGAATAGGTGAGTATATATTGGAGATTCAACCCTATGTGTTATATGTGTTATATTTATATATGTGATATATGTGCTATATGAGCTATATGGATATATGTGTTATATGAGTTATATGGATAAGTGTGTTATATGAGTTATATGGATATATGTGTTATATGTGATAGCTCTAAAATATCCAGAGTTGTTTGCATAGAAAGTATGTTAGCAGATGGCATATGATATATGATTACAAGATGCACTTGATAATATAGCATATTGCAATGAGATTAAAGGACTTGTGATTGTCCTGCCCTGAATTTGTATACAGAGGAGACCTACGGGTCATACATGAGGCCTAAGATGCCTAAGAGATGGTATATGAGAAAATGAGGCCTAAGATGCCTAAGAGATGGTAATGGAAAAAGGTCGGTAAATGGAAAAAAGTTGGTATATGGAAAAAAAAGAAAGAAAAGTTGGTATATGGAAAAATGTCGGTAATGGAACATGGGGCATATTCAGGCTTGAATAGTTCACAGAATAATGAATCGGATACATCAGCATTTGTATTCGCATAGTAAATTCATATATGACATATATATATAATATGTATGTATATGTACATGGACTAAATGTTTGACTCTGTGTGAAATAATTGATGATGGTATATTCACTGAGTATGCGACTCACGTAAATCGTACAACAATTTTTCAGGTTCAACTAGAATTTTCTGACGCGTGTCTCTTTTGGAGGTCAAATTCATACAGGTCGGTCGGCTGAAGCTCAATGCAACCTTCTTCTCCTCACTTTGCATCTTAGACATATGAGTTGTAATAAAGTTAGAGCAATAGATGTATTAGCACAAGAAGTAACGACATAGAACTTTGTGTGTGTGTGTGTGTGCAACCTTATATGGTTGTTTGTTTTGTTATATGTTTACGAGGATAGTTGTTATATGTAAATTATATGTTTATATGTGAAATAAGTTATTTCAAAGTATACTTCATAGGGTATAAGGGTGTCACAACTAGTTTTTGGTATCAGAGCAGGGATATGATTCTTTAGGGTCATTCTGCATTCATGAGCATATGTAATTGACATTAGAGTTGCATTTAATGGTATAGGAACATGGAAATGCATGAGCATGATACACAAAGGACAGAAGGTTCAACCGTGCCACGTTAGTCTATAGGAGCATCTCATACAGAACAACATGAGCATATATCTCATACACATAGACCAATAGAACAGGAAATACAAGGACCAGCTATGATGTCTAGAGGAGGGAATTTTAAGGAGCTTCGTAAGTTAGGAGCAGTTGATTTCTATGGGACTACATATCCTGCAGAGGCTGAGACATGACTCAAGAGAACAGAGAGTATTTGGTATGATGAGATGCATAGAAGAGGAAAAGTTTGATTTCTCAGTATCACTTCTAGAAGGGGATGCTTTTGACTGGTGGGAAACTATTTCACATGCTATAGTACAATGTCCAGTTCTTACATGGGAAGATTTTCTCACCGTTTTCAAAGACAAGTATATCCCAAAGGTATATCGAGATGCAAAGCAGAATGAGTTTTTGTCTCTTAAGCAAGGAAATATGTTTGTGGTTGAGTATGAAGTTAAATTTACCTAGCTATCGCATTATGCAACTGCCAATGTGGCCACCGAGAGAGATAGATGCAAGCGTTTTGAGGAGGGATTGTCTTATAATATCCAGAATAAGATTACGCCATGGGATCTTCTTACCTTTACAAATTTGCGTAGTGCAACAATTAGAGTAGAGACACTGTTAAAGGAAAGATAGACATTCTTCCAAAAGCAAAAGAGAAATCATCAGTTCATATAGGTGAGTCGAGTAAAAGACCACCTAAGCGTCAAAGGTTTTCTTCTCTAACACCAACAATTGGCAGAGGTGGATCAAATAGTCAAAGAGGTGGACACACCTTGACTTTTGGTCGTAGTAATGACAGAGGATCTGGTATGATGGTACATACACGAGCTATGTGTACTTATTATGGTCGATCTCATGCCGGAGAGTGTCGAGTATGTAATGGAGCATGTTATCATTGTGGACAACAAGAGAACTTTTATAAAGACTGTCCAGTTAGATTAGATAGAACGAATATTGGAAGAGCAACATCTGAAACAACTGTACAAAATGTTCAATCAGAAGCACCGGTATGGAGTTTTGGTAGAGGTCGTAGAAGAGGTCAGAACATGAATATCACTGCTAGTAGAGGAAGACAACAAACGCATGAATCTCGACCGTAGGGTCAAGCTCGAGTTTTTACTTTTTCACAACAAGAAGCATCCAAAGCACCTAAGGTTATTACTTGTAAACTTTATTTACATGATCTTGAGATACATGCATTAATAGATTCAGGATCTACTCATTCATTCATATCATCTGATATAGCATCTCAAGTGCATAAGAATCCTGAACCCTTAGATTACAATTTAGGAGTACAGACTCACTTGGGGGAAATGCTAAAGGTACATATAATATATCGAGATAGTATAATACGAGTGGATACAGTAGAGTTACCAGCTGATTTGATCTTGCTATTCTTGTATGAGTTTGATGTTATTTTGGGCATGGACTAATTGTCAAGACATCATGCTAAAGTAGATTGTTATACCAAAGAAGTAGTGATAGAATCGCCTGGGAAATCTAGCGTGATTTTCTATGGTGATAGACAAATGGTTCCCACTTGCCTAATATATGCAACAACGGTTTTTCTCATGATTAGAGAAGGATGTGAGGTATATCTGGCCCATGTTATAGATCGTACAGTTGAATGTGATGAGATTGGAGATATTCTAGTTGTTAAAGATTTTCTTGATGTGTTTCCAAAGGATCTTCCTGGATTGCAACCTGATAGATAGATAGAGTTTACTATGGAATGAATGCCAGGTACTGCAACAATTTCTATTCCTCCATATCGCATGGCTCTACTAGAGTTACAGGAACTGAAGAAGGAGTTACAAGAATTGTTAGACAAAGGGTTCATTAGAGCTAGTGTATCACCTTGGGGTGCACCGATTTTATTTGTTAAAAAGAAAGATGGTACCTTACGACTGTGCATTATAGAAAGTTGAATCAGGTAATATTGAAGAACAAGTATCCATTGCCAAGGATAGATGATTTGTTTGATCAACTTCAAGGTGCTAAGGTATTTTCAAAGATAGACCTTCGATCAGGATATCATCAATTGAAAATAGCTAAAGATGACATTATCAAGACAACATTCAAGACCCGATACGAGCATTATGATTTTCTGTTAATGCCATTTGGTTTGACTAATCCACCAGCAACATTCATGGCTTTGATGAACAAGGTGTTTCAACCTTTTCTTTACAGATTTGTGATCATCTTTATTGATGATGTATTGGTGTATTCACGAAGTATAGAGGAGCATGATGATCATTTGTCTACCGTGCTACAAGTCTTGAGGGAAAAACAGTTGTATGCTAAATTGAGTAAGTGTGAATTCTGGTTGGATCATGTGATATTTTTAGGAGATATAGTATCTGGAAGAGGTATAGAGGTTGATCCTAAGAAGGTTGAAGCAGTGGTAAACTAGAAAGCATCGACAACCGTTACAGAAGTTTGTAGTTTGCTTGGGATGGATGGATATTACAGATGATTTGTTAAAGGTTTCTCTATTGTAGTTGCACCACTCACTAAATTGTTGCGGAAGAATGCTCCATTCCATTGGAATTCTGCGTGCCAACAAAGCTTTGATGAGTTAAAGCACCATTTGACTACAACACCAATACTAACAATTCCTACAGGTACAGGAGGGTGTTGTTTACACTAATGCTTCATATCAGGGTCTTGGTTGTGTTTTGATGTTGAATGTAAAAGTAATTGCTTATGCATCACGACGAATACGACCACATGAAGTTTCTTATCCTGTACATGATTTAGAATTGGCAACAATAGTATTTGCCCTAAAGATTTGGCGAAATTATCTATATGGAGAAACATTCCAAATCTTTATAGATCATAAGAGTTTGAAGTATTTGATGAGACAAAAAGAGTTGAACATGCGTCAAAGGCGCTGGATGGAACTACTAAAAGATTATGATTGTACAATCGAGTATCATTCGAGAAAGGCCAACTCTGTAGCAAATGCTTTGAGTCGAAAGTCAAGTGGTATGATGGCTAATATGCACATGACTTCATTGTTAGATTTGATTACTTTGCAAGGTCTAAATGCTAGACTACAATTTGACACAGATGGAGTATTGATTGCTACTTTGGAGATTCGTCCAATGCTGAGACAGAAAATTAAAGATGCACAAGTAAGAGATGAAAAGTTGACAGAAATTATAGAACATGTTCGTCAAGGAAAAGATATGACGTTTGTTATTCAGGATGGCACATTGATGTTTGGCACCAGATTATGTGTACCTGATGTTGATGATCTAAGACGAGATATTTTAGATGAGACACATAATGCAACATATGTTATGCATCCTGGCACAACAAAGATGTATCTTACCTTAAGACAACATTATTGGTGGCCAAGGATGAAGAAGGAAGTTGTTGAATTTGTTTCCAAATGTCTTACTTGTGAACAGGTTAAAGTAGAACACCAAGCACCTACAAGTATGCAGAAACCTTTATCTATTCCGGTCTGGAAATGGGAGCGGATTACGATGGATTTTGTTGTGGGACTACCCCGAACACAAAAGGGAAATGATGCTATCTGGGTAATTATTGATATATTGACAAAGTCAGCACATTTCTTGCCTATACGACGTGGTTGTTCATTGGATCAATTGGAAAAGATATACATGAAGGATATTGTCCGACTTCATGGAATACCAATGTCCATTGTATCAGAAAGAGATCCTAGATTTACTTCTCATTTTGGGAAAGTTTTCTAACAGTTATGGGGACCAAATTACATTTCAGTACAACTTATCATCCCCAGGAAGATGGATAGTCAGAGAGGACTATATAGTCATTAGAAGAAATGCTTCGTGCTTGTGCTATTGAGTTTCAGGGTTCATGGGATAGATATATTCCATTGATGGAATTTTCTTACAATAATCAATTTCACAGTAGCATTGGGATGGCATGAGATTGTACAAGATACAATTGATAAGATTGATATTGTAAAGAACAAAATGAAGGCGGCACAAGACAGACAAAATAGCTACTTTGATCAGCATCGCAAGAAAATGGAATATCAGGTCGGAGATAAAGTATTCTTACGAGTTTCTCCATGGAAAGGTGTCATGAGATTTGGCAACAAAGGAAAATTGAGTCCCCGGTATATTGGGCCATATGATATCATAGAGAAGGTGGGACCGTTGGCATACAAATTAGCATTACCTTCAGAATTGGCTTAGATTCATAATGTTTTCCATGTTAGTATGTTATGACGGTATCAATCTGATGCATCACATGTGCTAAGGGATTCATAAGTACAACTTTCAGAGAATTTGAGCTACATAGAGGAACCAATCACGATAGTGGATTGTAGAATTAAACAGTTGTGGAATAGGAAAATTCCGATGGTTAAAGTATTTTGGAAGAACCATGGTATAGAGGAAACAACTTGGGAAACTGAGGATAAGATGAGGAAGTCATATCCACATTTGTTTAATGGTAATTGATTCCCTATCATACTGCATCATATGAAGAGATAGCGAATTTTGAGGATAAAATTCTTATAGAGGGGGAGGATTGTAACATCCTCGACCAAAGTGCATACGTCATTTTGCATTCATATAATATTAGAAGCATATGCATGGCATATTAGAATGATATATAGTGAATTTTTAAAAGTAATATTTATTTTCTAATTATGTTTTTCTATTTTAAAAAGTTTATAATTAAAAGTTAATTATTAATTATTTAAGGGCAAAGTTTGTAGTAAAGGAAATTTGAGGGTGGAAACGAAATTATCTAAAACTTAAGTTGACTTTGTTATGATATTTGTAAGCTTTGCCGATTTCGTAAACAAATTGATTTTTGTGTGGTGAATTGAATTTGGCCTCTTATGTCTTTGTGTGGGAAATTGAAGCTTGTACTCTTATGCCTTTTTATAACCTTCTTGTAGCATTTTTTTTCATTTACGAGAACAACAACAACAACAAAAATTACAGAGAGAGTAGAAAGAAAGGACGAGAGGAGAGGAAGATTTAAGGAGTTGGATTTTTGTTGTTTTTGTTGATTCTGGTATAAGATCTCTTCTATTGGGCTTTAATCCTGAAGTATAAGCGTGATTTTGTAAGTTTTTAATTAGTTAATGGTTTATTTAAATTTTTCAAATTTTTCCAGATCTAGATCTACTATTGATTTTGATTCGAAAATCAGTCGATTTATAGTTCTTAGAGGATGTTTTCGATATTGGATTTATATTCGGTAAAAGATTTCAGAGTAATTTTAGGGTATTGCCTTGTACTCATATTGTGGAGTCCTTTGGTCAAGTTTTTCATAAAGGTTTGAACTTGAAAAATGTTCTTCTATATATATATATAGTTTATTATTGCCAAGTTTTAAAAGATTTGGAATTATGCACAAAAAGTTATAATGCATACTGAAATTTTATTGCATTTAGGGTTAGAGTTTATAAGAATAAATAACCTAATTTGCATTGGGTTACATATAGGAGCACAAGTCATAGAACGGGGTCAGAGACATGGGGGAGAAATATAGTAATTGTCTTGAACATGTGAGTATATACCAGAGATTCAACCATATATGCTATATGTGAAATATGAATATATGTGCTATATGAATATATGTGCTATATGAATATATGTGCTATATGGATATATGTGAGTATAAATTGAAGATTCAACCCTATGCGTATTATGTGCTATGTGTTATATCACTTATATGTATATATGTGATATATGTGGTATATGTGATATATGTGCTATATGAGCTATATGGATATATGTGTTATATGTGATAGCCTTAAAATATCCAAAGTTGTTTGCACAGAAAATATGTTATTAGATGGCATATGATATATGATTACAGGATGCACTTAATTGCATAGCATATTGCAATGAGATTAAAAGGACTTGTGACTGTCCTGCCCTGAATTTGTATATAGAGGAGACCTACGGGTCATACTTGAGGCCTAAGATGCCTAAGAGATGGTATATGAGAAAATGAGGCCTAAGATGCCTAAGAGATGGTAAGGAAAAAAGTTGGTAAATGGAAAAAAGTTGGTATATGAAAAAAAAGAAAGAAAAGTTAGTATATGGAAAAATGTCGGTAATGGAAATCCGGGGCAGATTCAGGCTTGAACAGTTCACAGAATAATGAATCGGATACATCGGCATTTGCATTGGCATAGTAAATTCATATACGAAATACATATAATATGTATGTATATGTACATGGACTAAATGTTTGACTTTGTGTGAAATAATTGATGATGGTTTATATTCATTGTGTATGCGACTCACGTAAATCGCAAAACGATTTTTCAGGTTCAGCTAGAATTTTTTGACGTGTCTCTTTTAGCAGTCACATTCATACAGGTCGGTCGGCTAAAGCTCAATGCAACCTTCTCCTCCTCATTTTGCATCTTAGACATATGAGTTGTAATAAAGTATTAGCAAAGAAGTAACGACATAGAACTGTGTGTGTGTGTGTGTGTGTGCAACCTTATATGGTTGTTAGTTTTGTTATATGATTAAGTGGATAGTTTTTATATGTAAATTATATGTTTATATGTGAAATAAGTTATTATAAAGTATATGTCACAGGGTATAAGGGTGTCACAATTATTTTGTTGAAAGATAGAGTTTTAAGATCTATAAGGGTGGTTTTGGCAAGGAGCATTTCAGAGGGTTGCCTACATTTGTTCTCCCTAGTGCACCAGTACTTAATGGTAGATTTGATAAGAGTAAAGGAAAAAGGCCTGTTGGTGATGAGGTTGAAGAAAGCCATCGGTCTGGTTGTTGTTGGTGATGTACGTTTATATGATTCTATTTTAATATTTATGTTGCGTGTTATTTTTATTTGTACTAATTCATTTTGCTTTTGTGCATTTATTTCTCAAAGAACATATTCGGATATCCATGGAGCTTGCATCAACTTTAAAGAATTATCTTGATTATGTGCAAAAAACTTCTTCAGAAATTGCCAATGATGGATTGTTCAATGATGTCCATGTTTTTAGCATAATTTTAGTACGTTTTTCTAAGTCTTTTAGTCTAGAATAGTTGTGTATTTTTGAGTGTTTTGTGTCTTTCTAGTATAGTTTGTGAAAAGTATGGAAACTATGCTATTTGTGTGTTTTTGTGTAGGTTTTGAGGCGGATTTGGATACATTCAAAGGACATTAGAAGAGAGGATCAAGCTAGGAAGAAGGAAAGGAAGAAAACTATGGAAGAAACACCCGCAAAATCCAAAGGACGAAGGAAGAAATATGAGAAATCAAGTCAAGACTAACCTTGAGGGGTCGATATCGACCCACTCAGCCCATCCGCCCAAGTTAAAGGCCCATTAATTGCTTTTATTCCATAATCTTTTATCTTTAGTAGGTTTTGTTTTTATGGAAACTTTATAAGAGGGATATTCTAGTATAAATACCTCTTGTTTAGACTCAATCTCTATCTCTCACACGTTAGTTTGGAGGAGAGACGCATCTAGGATTTAATTTTTCACGTTATTTTAGAAGACAAGTGTTGCTTGGGGTACAAGCAAGAAGATTGTGGGAGATTTTCTTGTGTTCTAGGTGTGATCTAAGACAAGTTTGAAGTTTTTAATTCAAGTAAGTCTTTATTTTTGATTTAATAATGTTCTCTTTCAACTGTTTTGCTTGTTTTTCTCCAATCATGAGTGAGTAGTCTCCTTTTATAGGGTTGGGGTTAGAAACCCAACATGATTGTGCATGAATGATGATGTGATGAATGAATTGATTGCCTTTTATCTATTTTTCTACTTGTTTGTGCAAAAGCTTTGACGAAAGTAGAAGTATTTCATGTTCTTAACTTGATTGAAAGAGAAAGTTGTGAATTTGAATACGAGATAAAGTTTGAGATGAAAGTTGAGAGCTGTAGATCAAAGAAAGTATAATAAGTGAATTGATTTGTGAAAATTGATTGATTTTCTTGATTAAATCAACGAAAGTTGATAACTTTATGTTAAAGACATGATATTTATGATTTATGTTATTTAAAATTGCATGATTGTGGTGTGGTTAACCCCTATCCTAGAGTTTTTCCTATTTGAGTTAAGTTTTCAAACCCAGGTACCTTGATATCGACCCTGCCTAGGTCGATATCGACCTGCAGTTTTCCCCTGTCTTCTTGCTGTTTACTTAGTTTTTCTGCTGCATTCATACCTCGATAACGACCCTGACAAGGTCGATATCGACCCCTTCAGTGCATTTATTTAGTTGTTTTGCTTGGTTCTTTGCTTTGTTTTGCCTTCTCTTTTGCTTTTTAGTTTAGTAATCAAACGTACCTTGCTTTCCGTGGACGATCCTGACCTCCCTATACACAGCAGAGTCTTGACTACAAATTTATTTGATGTCGGGAAACCCTATCAACAAATTGGCGCCTTTGCCGGGGAAGCAACAATGTTATGTTTGATTACTTTTTGGGTTTGGGAATAGCCCAACCATTTGTATATTTCTGATTTGTTTTCTTTTGTTTGTCTTTTTAGGTTTTATACAATGGCTGCTCCTAAGGATATTGCTCAACAGATGGCTGCTCTCCGCAAACAGATGGAGGCATTGCAAGTCGAGAAAGACCAAGAATGGGAGCAACGTATTCAATTACAAGAGCAGTTAAATGATATCCCTAGGAATGCCAAGCAATACATGCACCCGGAATTGAGGGTGCCAGAATCAGCAATAGTGCTTCCTGAGATAGAAAGGGCGTTTGAAATGAAATCTCAGTTTATATCCTTAGTTAAGAGGGCTCAGTTTGAGGGAAAACCAACTGAGTGCCCTATGGAGCATATTCGTAACTTTGTTGATTTATGTGACACTATTTCTGTTGATGATGTTTCTTTAGAATATGTCCAACTAAAAGCATTTAAATGGTCTCTTGCAGGTAAGGCCCTGAGTTGGCTAGAAAGCTTACCTCCTAGGTCGATAAGGACGTGGAGAACCTTGCATGACTTATTCATGACTAAGTTTTTCCCTCCATCCAAGACTACGGAGTTAAGGAAGCGTATTACTTCTTATCATCAGCTGCCTAAAAAGACATTTGTGGAGACATGGGAGCAATTCAAGGAGATACTAAGGCAATGTCCCACCCATGGACAACCACAATACGTTCTGCAAGAGATATTCTTTCAGGGTATAAATGCTGAGACAAAGAACCGCCTCAACTTGCATACTGCTTGCGGTTTTATAGAGATGGAGCCTGATGTTGCATGGGAATTGTTGGATAAATTGACCAATTATGACGCCATGTATGGGACCTAGCAGCCACCCAGGCCTCAAAAACCGCTCTATATTCCAAACAAAGACGAAGTTGATCCTGATATTCAAAACCAATTCTTACGTGATGAGGTCAACCATTTGAAGAAACAAGTAAGTTTTCTAAAAACCTCTCAACAATGTCTTGAATGTGGCTCTCAGGCCCATACTACTTCTGCTTGCACTAACATTGAGCATGTAAGAGTTGTTGAGACATATGCTGAAATGAATTATATGAGAGGACAATACATAAATCCTCCTGCTATTTATGACAGGCCGAACAATGATCCAACTTGGGGAAATTCCAATCAAAATCAAAACTATACAGCCCCTCCACCGGATAGACGGTCCGCTCCTTACAGACCACCAGAATATCAAGAGGTACCTTCATGGATACAAGGGCTACAAGAGGGCATCCATAGCAAGATTGATGAACTCCACAACAAAATCCATGACATGCACAACAAGATTGATGGAGTCCAAGCCAACCTTAACAATCGGTTGAATGGTCTAGAAACATGGAAGAAGAGCATTGACTCCCAACTGGGTAACCTTGCTGCACAAGTTCAAAGACCTCAAGGGCAACTCTCGGGCCATCCCGAAGAGAACCCAAAAGACCAAATTGCAGTAGTCCACCTCCGAAGTGGAAAGACACTAGCGGACCGTGCTAAGGCCAAGGAGAAAGAGCTCGATAACGAGGACGACGACCCTAACAAGGTCGATACCGAGCCCCAACAAGTCAATATCGACCCCAACTTAGGTAAGTCTTCACCTCCATACCACTCTCTTAGTCCAAGGCTCGATACCGACCCCACAAGGGTCGATACCGACCCTTCTGAAGCATCACTCGAGCCTGTTTTGGTTCCGAGACCGGTGAAGACTCTTCACTTTCCTTCTAAGAAATCTAAAGATTCAACAGAAGGGAAGTTTAGGCGTTTTGTTAAAATCCTTCAGGGCTTAAATATTTCCATCCCATTCGCTGAGGCCCTAAGAGAAATGCCAGCTTACACAAAATTCTTGAAAGATATTCTTAGTAGGAAGAGGTCTATGTCCGAACTGACTGACGAGGTTCGATCTTTGGAGCTTCCGAAAAAATTAGGTGACCCAGGTATGTTTTCTATTACTATTGGTATAAGAGCTTATAGGTTTAAAGCTTTATGTGACTTAGGAGCCAGTGCAAGTTTACTTCCATTATCAATCTAGTCCAAAGCCAACATGGGACCATTGGAACCTGTCAATATGAATTTGTACCTGGCGGACGGATCCTGTGTCAAACCTACCGGGGTTGTGGATGATTTTCCAATTCAGGTGGGCAAATTCTTTGTCCCAAATGATTTCATTGTCATGGAGATGCCCGAGGACCCGGTGGTGCCTATCATTCTAGGGAGACCCTTCCTATCCACAGTTGGAGCCATCATCGATGTTAGGCGGGGACGCCTGACTTTTGAGATTGGAGATGAGGTGGTGGAATTCCGATTTAACCCCACCATGAAAGAGACCAATGAAGTCGAGGTCAAAATGCTCTACACCCGCACTGACTTCATTGAATGTGGAGACCCAATCGAGAGGTTGTTGGCTTATGATGCATTCTCCGACAGAAGGTGGGCGGAGATTGATCCTGTAGCGTTGATACCGATCCTAGAAGGGTCGTTATCAAAGCTTCTGGCTGGAAAAGATGAACAAAAAAATTATGCATCATCGATATCGGACACTTCTACCTCGGTACTGAGGCTACTAGCAGGCAAAATCGAGTCGATATCGACCCCCTTTGGGTCGATACTAACCCTAGTGATAGAAGATGAAGAGCCTGTGGCGATTGATTACCTTGAGGAAGTTCTAAAGACAGATCATGAAGAACCAATTCTCATCCCGGCTGAGACTACTCCAACGCTCAAGCCCCTTCCAAACTCCCTCAGGTACGAATTTCTCGGTCCTAACTCTACCTTCCCCGACATCATCAATGCCAAATTAAAAGATGAGGAGATAGATAAGCTAATTTCTGTTCTTAGGTACCATAGAAAAGCCATTGGCTACTCTTTGGATGACATAACTAGCATATCCCCTTCACTATGCACGCATAGGATCTACATGAAGGATAATCACAAACCCACAATTGAGCATCAACGTAGATTAAATCCTAACACGAAAGTTGTGGTGAAAAAGGAAATATTAAAACTACTTGATGCTGGGATAATCTTTCCTATATCGGACAGCCAATGGTTGAGTCCGGTCCATGTAGTCCCTAAAAAAGGGGGAATGACTGTTATAGAGAATGAAAAAGGTGAACTAATTCCCACTAGAACCACAACTAGTTGGAGAATGTGCATTGATTATAGGAAGCTAAATAGTGCTACAAGAAAAGATCATTTTTCGCTTCCTTTCATTGATCAAGTTTTAGAACGCTTAGTCGGACATGATTACATTTGTTACTTAGATGGCTATAGCGGTTTCCGGCAGATTCCTATTCATCTTGATGACAGGAGAAAACAACTTTTACTTGTCCCTATGGGACTTTTGCATACAAAAGAATGCCATTTGGGCTTTGCAATGCCCCTGCAACTTTTCAAAGATGCATGATGGCTATCTTCTTTGACATCATAGAGGACATAGTAGAAGTTTTTATGGATGATTTTTTTGTTTATGGTTCTTCATTTGATGTTTGTCTTGCTAATTTTACTCGTGTGCTCAAAAGATGTGAAGAAACCAAAATTGAGCTTAATGAAAAACTTAGGGTTGGGCAAAATCTGGTCTGGACCGGATATTTGGACCGGACCGGGACCGAACCGGACCGGGGGGTATCAGGTCCAGTCCTTGGTCCACGAATTTTTAAAAATCCGGTCCTGGTCCAAGTCCGGTCCCGGTCCGGATCGACATTTTATTTTATTTTTGTTTTTTTTTAAATCAAGTAATAGAATAGAACTAAATACTAATTAACTAAATGGCTGGGGGCGTTCTTATTCTCGGGAGTCTAGGGTTTTTGTCTGCTTGAGATTTCCACAACGGCGCAACCTGTCGAGTCTCCACAGTCCACAATCGACCGCAAGTCTCTTTTGTGACGGCCGACGGTGGTCCAATACAAGTTCTGCTCTCTTCCATTGTGGACTGTCGAGTCTCTACCTGACTCCCTTTTTGTCTGCTTCTCTCTCGCGATCAGTCTGCACTAGTTCATCCCGGCATCGTCGTCTAGTCGTCTGTAGCAGCAGCATATCGCGACCAACCGAGAAGGTGAAGTAGTCCCCGACTCCACTCCGACGAGTATCCTAGCACATCAGCACTATTCCGGCGTCGACCATTCCTGTAGCAGCAACTCCGATTCCTGCTTCCTGGCGGTGGTTGGTAAGTAGTTGATGATAATTTCAATTTCAGTAGCCCATATGCCTTTATATTTCAGTTTGTATTCCTGCTTCCTGGTGGTGTGTGGACCGTGTGGTGTTGTTTGTATATCAGTTTCAATAATCACTAATCAGTAGTCAAATTAATGGGTTATGGCTTAACTAATGATTTTAATATAGAAATTTGAATGTGATTGCCTTACAAACACTATTTAGTATTCTCCTAATTTCGGTTTATATGATCAACAAGAAGCAATTAACTCCATGATCCACTGAGGAACGTATTTTTGTTGCTTGTTCCTGCAAATTAAAACCTCCTCATCCTACATATAAGCTACAATTGTCTAACATAATCAGTGGTAAAAAAGAATATGTCATCAACTAGAATAGACTTAGTAATGACTACAAAGAACTATATTCAATAATTCTTTTATCTTTCACTATAGAAAAAAGCGAAATTAGCGACCATATTTATGGTCGCTAAATGCAAAATATGGTCGCTAAATGCATTTAGCGACCATATTATGGTCGCTAAAAATGGTCGATAAAAGGCCGGTCGCTAACCATGTTGCGACCATATGGTCGCTAAATTTAGCGACCACGCGACCATATGGTCGCTGATTTTAGCGACCATATGGTCGCTGATTTTAGCGACCATATGGTCGCTGATTTTAGTCGCTAGTTAGCGACCATGGTCGCTGGTGGTCGCCCCCATGCGGCGACCAGTTTGGCGACCACAGCGACCAGGTGGTCGCTAAAATCGGCGACCATATGGTCGCTAAAGTCAGCGACCATATGGTCGCTGGTTTTAGCTACCACTTGGTCGCCGATTTTAGCGAACATATGGACTCTAATTAGAGACCATATGGTCGCTAAAAGCACCAAATAAAAATGTGTAATATAGCGACCAAATGGTCGCTAATTGTTTTTAATTTTAAAAAAAATAATTACGAAATATTATAAATAATTACGAATTAATATAAATAGTTAATATTTAATGTTTCATTAATTACTAGAAATTCATTAATTTCCATAAATTTCAATAATTTACATACATAAATTCATTAATTTACATAAATTCAAATAATTTACAATAACATAATAAAATTACGCTAATCTATACGGCTGCGCCGGAGCCGTCGTCATCGCCGTCGTCGTC
This sequence comes from Fallopia convolvulus, assembly GCA_964016875.1. NCBI lineage: Eukaryota > Viridiplantae > Streptophyta > Magnoliopsida > Caryophyllales > Polygonaceae > Fallopia > Fallopia convolvulus. Next base: position 48,526,026 of record OZ024720.1, on the reverse strand, counting down.
GGGACCGGACGGGTGGGAGGTGCCCTCACCGCCTTTCTGCTGGCGCATCCACTCCTCGAACATCGAGAACTTACTCTTGAGCTCATTTACGTCTTGCCTAAGGCTGACGTTTTCCTGCAATAATTCCACCACCCGAGGAGGTGGACGACGCGGCGCCGTCAATCGATTGCCGTAAAACTCATGTGCGGCGTTGCCATGGCCGAAGACGGCACCTCCCGGGCCCACCCCCCCGGCGGCCGTAAGAAAGGCATCACACTAGTCCTGGAAGGACGGCGGGGTGCCCGTTTCCTCCGACCTCTGGGTAAGGATCTCTTGGGTCCGAGCCTAATGAAACAATTAAAATAAAACAACAACAATCAACAACAACAACAAACAACTAAACCATTTACAACATCAACAACAAACAAAAAACAACAACAACAGCAAATCAACAACAAACAACAACAACATTAAAAATCAAGAACAAAATTTAACAAGAACAATAACAACTTCTTAATCAAATCAACAACAACAACATCAACAACAACAAAAAACAACTACAACATCAACAACAACATCAACAAAAACAACAAAAACAACAAAAACAACATCAACAACAACAAAAACAAAAACAACAACAACAACAAAAACAACAAAAACAACATCATCAACAACAACAACAACAACAACAACAACAACAACAACAACAACAACAACAATTTTTCAATCAAGTCAAACAACAACAACAACAACAAACACACAACACCAACTCCTTTTAAAATAGAGAAAAAATTATTAAAACTTACAGCGATTAAGGACGACCGCTCGTCTATAAAATGTCGATCGGCACCCTGCGTGTGCGTCTCGATGAGAAGCTCAAGAGGCGTGCAGGGGCGTTGCAGGTGTTGCTCCTACGAAATTCATTAAGGGTGTTAGAAACTATTAGAAAAAATTAACTTAATTTAAATTTAATCAAATTAAGATAAAATACTTACCAAACGACGCTTGGTGTCGAGGTGGGACCTCGAACCACTACTATGGTTCGCCGGATTGGCATTCCGGATTGCCTTCTGGCGGGCACACTTGACTTTGAACTCATCTGTGGCCCAATCCGTCGTCTGCCACTTCTCCCAAGTGGCCTCTGCGATGAAAGCCGGCCTCTTCCCATCCCGACGGTGCTTCCCGATGTAGTCATTGTATCTCTTCTTCGCTCTCTTCTCCCACAACAACCAGACGGACTCCACGTCCATACCCGGCTCGGACTCATCCCACCTAAAGTGCGTCTAATAAAATCCAACAAACAATTAATTAAAAATAGTAATTAATTAATGCGGAAATTGTAAAAAGAAATATAAAAAATTAAAATTTACCTTCCAAGCATCAAACCAACGTTGCTTCGACGCGGCAGTGGCAAAGTCGAACTGCGACGCCTTATCGTCGGGTTGACTTTGTAGGATAGTTGTCGACCACCGCGACACCGGTCCCGACGGCTGCAAGCTACGAGATTTGAAAACACATATTATAACATTTTTAAAAGTAAGAAAAGACTTAAAATAAAAATTTTGTCTTAGAAGAAATTATACGTACCACCCGCCGGCAATATAAAGCTCATAAATGCGATTGGGATCGAACCCTCGACACGATCCCGACGAGGACGCGGACGTAGTTGCTCGGGTCGCCTCCGCTTCGGTGCCCGTGTGGGCCCCGTCGTCATCGGACAAATGTGGTGTGTCCGTGTGGGTGGCCTCGGACTCGTCATCGATCGGTATCCGGGACGAGTTCGGCTCGTCCGGACGAGGACCTCGTCCACGTCGGCGTGATCCTCCGGCTCCGGCCATAATAACACAACTAAAAAACAAACAATTCAATACAAATTCATTTTTTCCAACATTTGCACAACAACAATCAATTTCATTCAAACTTGACAAATCAACAATCAACTTGTTCTAATTCATTCAAACTCTATCAATTTCATATTTCTCTATCTCAATCAATTTTTCTCAACATTTCAACAACAACAATCAATTTAATCTACTTTTTTTTCCAAATCAAACTCTATCTCAATCAATCAAATTTTGCTCAATCAATTTCTAAAACAACAACAACAACTAACCAATAACAACAAGCTACAACAACAATTTCTCAATTATATTTTCTCAAATTCAACAACAACAACAACTAAACCATACCAATTTCTCAAATTTCACAAATTTCTCAAATTTCAACTAAACAATCTCAAATTCAATTTCACAAATTTCTCAATCAATCAAATTTTCTCTATCAATTTCTCAAACAACAACAACTAAACAATAACCCCTAAACAATACCAATTTCTCAAATTTTCTCAATCAATTTCTAAAATTTTCTCATTCAATTTCTCAATCAATTTCACCCTAAACAAAAACCCCTAAACAATACCAATTTTCTCAAACAACAACAATCCCTAAACAATACCAATTTTCTCAAAAAACAACAAACCCTAAACAATACCAAATTTCTCAATCAACAAACCCTAAACAATACAAACAACAAAAATCAATATCAAAACCAACAACAAATCCACAAATCACTTACAAATAAAGAGAGGGGTGCTCGGACGGGAGGAGGAGGCGGGGGAGGCGAGTCGGACGGAGGCGGAGAGGCGGACGGAGGCGGAGGGGCGGACGGAGGAGGAGGCGGACGGGAGGAGGAGTAGGCGGACGGACGGAGGAGGAGGCGGACGGAGGAGGAGGCGGACGGGAGGAGGAGGCGGTGGCGTCGGGCGACAGAGGCGGCGAGAGTCGAGCGATAGAGCGAAAGAGAGGAGTCGGGCGAAATGAAGAAGGAGAACTAGTGTTCTCCTTCTTATTCGCATTTAGCGACCATATGGTCGCTAATTGTAAAGGAAAAGGGGTGGGACCAGTCGATATATCGGCGACCATATGGTCGTAAATTAGCGACCACATGGTCGCTAATTTGCGACCATATGGTCGCTACTTGTAAGTGAAAAAGGGTTGGGACCAGGCCGATATTTCGGCGACCATATGGTCGCAATTTAGCGACCACATGGTCGCTAATTGAAATATTTCGTGAAAAATTGAATTCTCAGATTTTCCCTCCACGTGGCGCCATAAATTTCGTGCTTAGCGACCATATGGTCGCTATTTAGCGACCATGTGGTCGCTAAATACGAAATTTAATCAAACTACGCGCTTAAAAACCAAATTTCGTGCCAAAATTTTAGATTTAGCGACCATATGGTCTCTAAATAGCGACCATATGGTCGCTAAGAACGAAATTACTACCAATAGTGTTATCAGAAAAGTGAACAACTAAACAATAGTGTTATTTCGATTACATGTCTTCCTCATCTGTATCAGTCTCACTCTCAAACTCACCCTCAGACGTTTCAGTAGACGTCTCTTCTTGATCCTCAACGACATGATCCTCTCCGTTTGGGTCGTTTAACGGACCAAGTGGATAATTATCTTGTGTACTGTCGTCGATAACTCGTGGAAGGGAAGAATCATGTTGAAATGCCTCCTCAACAGCAACGCCCCTTGACCCACTCTCATGAGGGTCTACGCACGTACCTTCATCGGGCCACACTCGTGACTTCACTTTACAGACCGCTCTCCATTCAGCATCTGCACGCCTCACCTTTGGGTAATCGAGGAAACAAACTTGAGTGGCTTGATGTGCTAATATGTAACGATCTTTTGTTCTCAACATTTTATGTCGATGAACATCGACAAGCTTTAGGTGAGGGTGAATGCGTGTTCCCCCACGACTTCTAGTGTCAAACCACGAACAATTAAAGACAATAGGACGCTTTACGGTTGGAGATAGGTAATGCAGCTCAATGATTTCATCTAGCACACCATAGAAGTCTTCCTCGTCGGTGCCGAAGCTTTGTCCTAGAACACAAACTCCACTATTGTCTGTGGCTCTGGTTGATGCGTGTGCCCTCGTGTGAAATCGGTAACCATTGACAAAGTAATCAGGATACGTCCTCACTTTTTTAGAGGGTCCACGAGCAAGTGTTGCAATGTTAGGATCTGTAACTGCCGGACTGTCGGCCTGCATGCAATTTTAAATCAGCATGTATATACAATTTCGGATGCAACATAAAAATGTATATTTTGAAACTAAATTGAAATTAATATAAGAAATCCTTACATGGGAGTAAAACCAGAGGCGAAAGTGTCTTTCCAAAATGTTTTGCTCTTCAGCATCGGTTATTGTTGGATTTGACGACCGCACGAAGTTTGTCAAATAGTACCTACGATAGAGTAATTGAATGAAATACATACTTTATATATATCGAACCAACTTTAGTTGAGATTATAGAAACGTACTCAATATAGGGTTCCACTTCGACGCAGTTCATGAGAATGTAAGTTTGGATCACATGGAATTCATCATCTGTGAGGAAACGAGCAGTTGATCTGCCCAGGGTTCGACCAGTTGTTGTGAAAATAGACAAATCTCCCGGATCAACCCCAACTGGAAGTGTGCAACTGAAGTTGCGGGCGTTATCCATATGAGTACTCGCCACATGGTCGCTAAAATAATACGAGCAGAATGTGGACGTCTCCTTAACGAGAAAGGCACTACAAATTGACCCCTCAACGTGGGCTTTGTTGCCAACTGAGGCCTTCAGCCTTTTTAAGAGCCTACATGATATACATTCAAAACCATTAATATTTATCGTACAAGTTAATTATATGAATCCAAAACTGAACAACTGCATACAACTATACGTACCTTTCTTCTGGATACATCCATCTATAATTGACAGGGCCACAAAGTGAAGCTTCCCGTGGCAGATGAATAGGCAAGTGCTCCATTGAATCAAATAACGCAGGGGGAAAGATGCGCTCCAGCTTGCACAAAATGATTGGTATTTCCTTGTGCAACTGCGTAACCACCTCAGGCTTCAGCTCGTAACACGTCAAGTCTCTGAAGAACGCACTTAGTTGAGCTATGGGCTCCCATACTTTGTCATCAAGAAATGGACGAAAAGCAACAGGCATCAACCTTTGCATGAACACATGACAATCATGACTCTTCATCCCAAAGAGCCTAAGCTTGTGCAAGTCAATGCAGCGGCTCAAGTTGGAGACGTAGCCATCCGGGAATTTTACGGATCTCAACCAATCTAGAAGCACTTGTTTTTCATGACGATCTAGTGCATAGCAAGCCTTTGGGTACCTATTGTCCTCCTCATCAGGTTCCAACTCCGGACGCTTGCACAATTCCTTCATATCCTTTCTAGCCGACCACTTGTCTTTCGACTTCCCCGGAACATCGAGAATGGTAAAGAAAATATTATCGAAGACATTTTTCTCAATGTGCATGACATCTAAATTATGTCTTACCAGCAGACTAGGCCAGTAAGGTAGGTCCCAGAAAATGCTTTTCTTCTTCCAACCCGAACCTCTACTGACCGCGGCATTGTGCTCCTCAGCTCCCACTTCAGTTATCTTCATCAAGCCCATATTGTTTATCTGGTCTAATATCTCGTATCCATCACGAAGTACCGGGGGACCACGACGCTCCCGTCTACCTTTCTTGAAATCAGTCTTGTTGTTTCGGAAGCGATGATCAGGTTCTGTAAACCTCCTGTGACAATCGAACCAGCACATTTTGTGTCCATGTGTTAGATAAAATGCATCGGTGTCCTCCATACAATAAGGACATGCGTATTTCCCAGAAGTGCTCCAGCCTACACAAACATATATTTTATATCACACATTAATTAAAGTTCACAACTCATATATATGCATTATTATTATATATAATAGTCTCAAATTAATTAGCACATGTAAAATTAACAACATACCAGACAACATCGAATATGCGGGGAAGTCACTAATAGTCCATATAACAGCTGCACGCAACACAAAATTCTGCTTCCTCCAAGAATCGTATGTGCACACCCCATTAAGCCACAGATCCTTCAGCTCGGCTATCAACGGCTGCAAGTAGACATCCAACTTCTGCTTCGGGCTCTTCGGTCCAGGTACAATAACCGTCAAAAACATAACCTCTTCTCGCATACACATCGACGGCGGAAGGTTGTAGGGTGTTAGAATCACAGGCCAACATGAGTACTGGCGTCCGGACACCCCGAACGGATTGAAACCGTCCGTGCACAAGCCTAGTCTTACATTTCGTGTTTCTGATGCAAAATCTGGCCACATAGCATTGAAGTGCCTCCATGCCTCTGCATCCGAAGGATGTCTCATCACCCCATCTTGTGCGTGCTCTGCATGCCATCTCATGTGTTCGGCAGTCACCACAGATGCGTACAACCTCTGCAACCGTGGAGTTATTGGCAAGTAAAACATACGAGAATAGGGAATGAGCTTTGTCTTGCCTTGCTTCCATCTAGGATAGTCACATATCTTGCATGCCGCGTATTCTGCATCTGCACCCCAATATATCATGCAAGAGTTTGGACAACAATCAATCATCTCGTAAGGAAGACCGAGACCCTCAACCAATTTTTTCGTGTCGTAAAACGTGGCTGGTAATGTCGTCTCCGGGTGAGAAACGCGTCCGCAAAAATCCGAGATCATGTCATATCCGCGCTCCGTCATCCTCAGCTTAGACTTTATGTTCAGTAGCTCAGTCGCAGCCTCCAATTGCGTCATATCACATCCAGACCACAAAGGCCTATTTGCGACCGACAACATGTCGTACATACGTTGTGCATCGAGATTGGGCGCTTCATTATAATATTGCTCCCTTTGCTCATGGCTTATATCCGCATTCTGCACGGGATCATCAGCAGTGTAATCACTTCGGCCATAATTAAAACCATCATACACCATCTGTTCCATTCGATTATCATTGCCAACATTTAATGGTGGTGCTGGATCGGAACTGCTACAACCTTCATGTTGTCTAGACTCGGCCAACAATGCAGCGAACCTTTCATCTGTCTCCCCGTGCGAAACCCAATGGTAATAGTTCGGAACAAAACCTTCCTTAACAAGGTGATAATGCACATCATCCGCAGATTTCATTTTCTTATTCTTGCACCTACGACACGGACACCTTAATTCGGATGGGTTATAGGACGGCATAGATTTGCAGAAATCAAGAAATTGCTTTACGCCAGCTAAAAACTCGTCGTTCAAAAAACCATTTATATTACGCACATACATCCACTCACGCATTTTTTCCTTCCTGCATTTCAAAATAAGAGTACAATTAAATTAATTCAACTACATTTAGCGACCATATGGTCTCTAATTAGAGACCATATGGTCTCTAATTAGCGACCATATGGTCGCTGATACACTTTTAGCGACCATATGGTCGCTGATACGCTTTTAGCGACCATATGGACGCTAATTAGCGACCTTATGGTCGCCAGCTTCAAAACAGTAGATTAGCATTCACAACATAACCAATTGCTATTTGCGGTAAAATTCTGTAACACAATCTCTTATAAATATATAAACGAAAGCTTTCTACCTTTAATATCTTTCTAAAACAATATAATGACGGAATGAAAAATTAGGAATAAGATTTAAATACATACCTTTAGTGAGGATGTCGGTAAAATTTGACGTAATTTCTTCCTACAATCAATTCACAGTTGTGGTTGATTTTTTTCTCTTTTCTGAATATTTTGGAAGAGAGCGGAATGAGAGTGAAGTTGTGTTGAAGCGGAACGAGAGTGCATTTTTTTGTGGAATGAGAATGCAATACATGCTGAAATGGCGGGAATTTTACCAATTATGGTTTTTCGCGACCATATGGTCGCTAAAAACGCGGGCTATTACCCGCCAAAGTAGATGTGAAGCGCCAAAACATCTGACCAAGTCTGCGACCAAGTGGTCGCAAACATCCGCGACCATATGGTCGCAGATCTGTTTTCTTGTTATTGCGACCACATGGTCGCGGATGTTTGCGACCACTTGGTCGCAGACTCGTTAGCGACCATATGGTCGCAGACATTTGCGACCATATGGTCGCCAATATGTCTTTTTGTTTTTGCGACCATATGATCGCAAATATGCGCGACCATATGGTCGCTAAATGCTGGCGGGAATTCTTCCCGCGAACCTTTTGCGACTATAAAAGCCTAGCGACCATGTGGTCGCGGATATTAGCGACCATATGGTCGCTAATTTGTTTTTATTTTTTTTCCCGTTTTGACGACCAGATTTGCGACCATTGGCGTCCATATGGTCGCTAATTAGCGACCATATTTCGTGGTCGCTAAAATATGGTCGCTAAAACTGCAGAATGGTGTAGTGTTTTATCTTTAGAAAGCTAATTTCCCTTTGATTCATTATCTAGTTGCAAGGGTGTTTTAAATGAAAATTTTTTCTGTATCTTTTTGTTTGATGTAGGTGAAGTTGACCATTAAGAGCCACAATTATTCAAGACGGATTTATCAACTAAACTTTCAACCAATGTTAGTCTAATTTGTTCTTTTATATTCAATTGTTGTTAACTTTTTGATGTAATTTGTACTTTATTATTCCTAAGTCTAATACTTGTTCTTTATATAGATGTCGAGCTCTCAAATCCAAAACAAAAGCTCTAAAAGGGCTCGAAGAGAGTCAAGGGATTTAACATCTGCTTTATCCCATGCACGATCTCATGCATCTGAAAATTCACCTGAGAACAACATGGAAGATGATTCTACGAAAAGTTCTGATGAGATGGTTAATGAAGATGAGCAAGAGCAAGTCGATGAAGAGCCACAAGCAGAGGAAAAGGGTGAAAAGGGAGTCAGAACTTATATTGGTGTATCGAAGAGAGCAACGGCCGTATTTTGGGCACACTACAAGAGATATAAGGAAGATGGCAAGATACGAGTTGAATGTATTTATTGTGGGTCTACATTTGCTGATCATGGATCAGAAAACGACACCAAAAATTTGGGCAGACATGCGAAGACGTGTTTAGAGAATCCCGCCAACAAGAGTAAAGGATCTAAAGGTACTCAGGCTAAACTTATTTTAGATAAAGTTCATGAATCTAGTATTTGCAAAATGAGAAATTGGGTGCTTGATCAAAATGAGGCTAGGAATGTTGTGGCTCAATTTTTAATCTTGGATGAGTTGTCGTTTAGACTTGTATAAAAGCTTGGTTTTAAGCGTATGTTGTTTGTTATCTGCCCCACTTTTAAGTTACCTTCACGCTACACTGTTGCACGTGATTGCAATGATTTGTTCTTGCATGAAAAGGTGATGTTGAAAGGATTTTTGAGCAAGAGTTGTCAAAGGGTTGTCTAACTACCGATACTTGGACTTCCATTCAAAAGATCAATTACATTAATGTCACTGCACATTTTATTAGTAATGACTGGAAGTTGCAGAAGAGAATTCTGAATTTTGTCCAATTGTTGGTCATAAGGGGGAGGATATTGCTAGAGGAATTGATGATTGTCTGAGGCCTTGGGTTTAGAGAAAAAAGTTTTTACTATTACAGTTGATAATGTTAGTGCTAATGATTCAAATATTGCTTCTTTGAAAAGGCTTATGATATTGAATGGTGGTTGCATTAATAAAGTTGAAAATGTGCACATGAGATGTGTAGCTCACATAGCTAATCTTATTGTGGGGGGTGGCTTAAAAATGCATGTCAAGGTTATTGATAAAGTGAGAGCTTTTGTTAAGTACAATAGGGGATCTCCATCAAGGCTGCGTTTGTTTAAAGAAGAAGCTGGAAAATTGAGAATTGAGAGCAAATGTGCATTGGTTCTTGATGTTCCTATTAGATGGAACTGAACCTATATGATGCTAGAAGTTGTATTGAAGTATAAAGATGTGTTTTCTCGGCTAGATCCTCCTAAAGATGCTAAAGGTGAGATTATTGAACACATTACTGGGGAAGAGTGGAGTAAAATTGAGATCCTTGTGAAGTTTTTGAAAGAATTCTATGATTTCACAAAGGAAGTATCGGGTTCTTCCTCTGTTTGTGTTAATAATGTGTTCTTTTATATTGCTAACCTTGTGGATGCCTTGAATGAGTGGATGAAAAGTGATGATGATGATTGTCGAAATATGGCTTTTGACATGAAGAGAACGTGTGATAATTATTGGGATGACATTGAGAAGATGAATATGCTGATTTTTGTTGCTATTATTCTTGATCCAACATATAAGTTCTCTATGGTGGAAACCGGGTTTGAAAGTTCATATGGGCTGCAGAGGGGACAAGAATTATCCCAGAAGGTGAGGGCTTTTGCTGATAAATTGTTTGAGGAGTATAGAAAATTGTATTCACCTAAAGCTCCTACCAATGAAGGTAGTGGTGGAACAAGTGCATCCATTTCAGTAAAGAAAGGAGGCCCGAGGTTCTTGAAATCATGCAGCCAAATTGTGAAAAACCGAGAGGAATCTGATGGTGGAGTCTTCAAAAGTGAATTTGAACGCTACTTGATGAGTTAAAGCCATAATGTGATCAGAGTGAGATTTTGACATAGTGGAAACTCAATGAGCTTAGGTATCCCATTCTTGCACGCATTGCTCGTGATGTGTTAGCCATCCTTATCAGTATTGTCCCATTTGAGTCCGCCTTTAATACGGGAGGACGCACTCTTCACCAATTTCGAAGCTCGTTAACTCCTAAGGTATCTAGAAAGTTTTTCCTTATTATGGTTATTTTTCAGTTAAATAATTAAATTTATGTTCTAATGGATTTAATTATTTATGTAATTCTTGATAAGACGGTCCAAGGTCTAATTTGCGCACAAAACTGGCTTCGTGAAAATGAAAGTTCAGTTAAATATGGATATGGAGAAGAAGATGAGATAGAAAATGAAGAACAACTACAAACTATGGAACAAGGTATTCTTTTTCAATTTATCTTTTTCAGATTACATTCTATAAAATGTTTAATTTTCAAACCTTTAATTTGCTTGTAGATGTGGAGAAAGATATCCCATTAAGCACATTGACCATGGAGGATAAGGAGCCGATTTATTTTTGAGGGGAAGGTATGTGCATTATACATTACTATATCCTTCTAATGATAGCTTGCTTTGAATTTAATAGCTTGCTGATTTCTCGTTATAAAAATGCTTAGGTAATAAGTATACTGATTTTCATGAATCTCATACTGGAAATGTTGTCAATGATTTTTTTCCTTTTAGTTGTATTTGATATTTAATAGGCTGAAAATTTATGGGCTGGTACGAAGACATATTCTGAAATGATTTGGTTCGTCCTGTTCAAGTTGTGCCTTTTAAGTAATGCTATCGATGTGTATCTTTTTAAGTGATCTTAAATGGCTGTATATTGTCTTTTATTTAGTCAATCATTGGTTGAAACAACTTTCCTTTACGTGGAAAACACATCAGAACTTGAACTTGGACATAACATTTCCATATATTATATGTTAGTGTGTTTTTTGCCATGATGTATAAAATCATTGATCATGTTGTCATGTGACTATGTGAGAGAATGTTGCTTGGAGTTGTACAAATTATGTCATTATGATGCTTAGGTATACTGTACAGGTCAAGCATTGGGTTCTACTGTTGATGATTTGGCATTGTGCCTTCAGGTGAAGTGAAATTGGCATTTTGATGAAGACTCAAATTTAGAGAAACTAATGATCATTTGGCATTGTGCCTTAGGTCGTGTATGTAGACTCTGAGAATGACAAGAAGAAAGTTATGGACCTATGTTCATTGGTCAGAGACTATATGTTTTTAAGTTTTTTCTTCTAATATTTGTCTAGTTTTTTTGGGCATTAGAGAGACATTATTATGAGTTATGGCTCTTAATGAATGATGAAAGTTTATGACAAGTTCCTATATGATTTTAAATCAGCCCAACATTATTATAAAGAGAATTAGAGATACTAATTTCGGTCCAAAAGACCAAAACAGGGCAATCAACAAGGGTATGTAAAACCGGTCCAAAACTGGTCCAAGACCAGACCGAGACCGGACCGGACCGGCCTTTCCAGGTCCGGTCCTCGGTCCAAGGAATTTAGAGAATCCGGTCCCAGTCCGGTCTTGGACCGATGCCCAGCCCTAGAAAAACTACCTCCTCCCTCTTCTATAAAAGACATTAGGAGTTTCTTAGGACATGTTGGCTTCTATAGACGTTTTATTCAGGATTTTTCTAAGATAGCTAAACCTTTGACTAACCTACTAATGAAAGATGTAGTGTTTGAGCTGTCTACAAAATGTCTTGAGGCTTTTTACAGTTTGAGAGAAGCACTTGTCTCTAAAGTGATTGTTTACATTGATCATGAAGCTGTAAGATATTTAATGGCTAAGAAGGATGCCAAACCTAGACTACTTCGTTGGATGCTCTTTTTGCAGGAATTTGATCATGAAATTCGGGACAAGAAAGGAGCAGAAAACTTGGTGGCGGATCACCTATCTAGGTTACCAACTCAACACATCACGGATTCCAACAATATTGTACCAATTGAGGACTTGTTGATAGGGTTTCTTGACAACAAATAAATTTATAAGTCAAAACCCCACTGAGTATAGCAGAGTCAGGATCGTTCCACAGGAAGCAAGGTTGTTCGTTTATCAACTACTAAAAAGAACAAACAAAATCAAGCAAAAACACTCACAAGAAGCCTTGTTAACGACGTTGTCAAGGTCGTTAACGAACCACCGTAAACAAAAGACTCAATCTAACGACCTAAATAAATTCGGTACCGAGCCAAATAGCTCAGCAACGAATATCACTTAAGATAATTCAAATAAAAACAAAGATCTAGGACAAGGGACACCACAACATAGCCAAGCATATACGTAAGAAGATAAGATCATGCCTTTAAATAGATAGAGTCATCAACTTTCGTTGACTATCAAGTAAATTAACCTACTTTCGTAACCCAATTCACTTAATTGTTTGCTTTGGATCTAAAGCTTGAAACTTTCGTTGTCAAACAATATCAACCTTCAAGTTACTAACTTTCTCTTTCAATCAAGTTAAAAACTCAAATGACCTCAACTTTCATCTTGGTATAAGCACAAAAAACAATCTCAATAATAGATAAAAGGCATTTAACACACAATCTCACTTATCAAACATGCTCAACTATGTCGGGCTTAACCCCGATCCTAGAAAAGACAACTACTCACTAATCATAACTACTAAACAAATAAATTCAATAAAAGAAAACATTGAAAACAAATTACTACTCAAATTAAATAGAAAAATCTGTCTTACAGAAATTCAGAAGAAACCGAAAAATACAAAGCATCGAACCAAAAATCTCGATCAACGAACTCGGTAACTCTCGTTCACCGACCTCGGAACTCAACTCCGATCCTCTCTCTCCTCTTCGGTTCTTCCTCTTCTCCAAAATAATCCCTAAAAATCTGGCCTCTAAAGTCCTCCCCTTTCTATGCTAGATAGAAGGGTATTTATACTTAAAAAACCTAAAAACTAAAAAGGCTAGAAGATATAAACTTTCCTAAAAAGATAGAAATAAAACCTAAAAGATAGAAAAAAAATCTAAGAAGATAACAAGACCTAAAATACATAATATAATAACCCTAAAAAATCATAACAAGATACTCTACCGACACGAAAATAATTTCCCGCACAGGATCAATGAGTCACAAAGTCAACCCTCGAAATTTCTATCTCGTGGCCTCGTTAACGAGCCCTCACAACCTCGTTAACGAGCCTGGGCTTGGTTTCTTCCACACTTTATCTCGTAAATCTTGAACTCTGACTTCTTCAAACTCGTATTCCTCCGTCTTTCACTATAGTACTCCAAATTCAGCTCCATATAGCTCCTTTTCCTTCCTAAAACCTACAAAATACACAAAATAGAGTAGCTTCCATACTTTCCACAGAAATATGCAAAACTATCCAAAAACACACAAAACTAAACCTAAACTAATCAAAACTAATCCTAATAAACAAAGAAAACCTACTAAAAACTATACTAAAAATGCGAACATCAAAATACCCCATACTTAAACTTGCTTGTCCTCAAGCAATCACTAAACACTAACCAAAGCAAAACAAACATACTTATCAAGACATAGCCATCATCTAAAAAGCAAATTCTACACCTGAGAAAAATATAGCAAAAGACTATTATGTCATTACACATACATGCACTAGATAGACATAAGAAAATACAATCCAACCTCACAAGGGATATAATGTGTTTCACTCAACTCTCAAGTGTTTAGGCTCATAAATTCAATCTCTCAACTCATCTTATATACACAAACTCATAGAAATTGGAACTTATATCACCAATACTCTCCACCCAAGATTTGTCAAAACAAGCAAAAACCATCAAGAGAACTTAGGGGGCTTAATGAAAAACTTCATAGAAGCTTCCATTCGGCCGGGTTGTAATGGTGCTTGGTAAAGACAATAAGGCGTGGAAAATATTTGGTCATGTGGTGCTAATAATATCCGGGAATCAAAAGACTCCTAAAAACTCACACATAAACAAAACTCTCATAACATAAACCAAATCCACTCTCTCATTATGCACACTCATTTTCACTCACCCATTATCATCCTAGAAAGTCTCATAAGAAATAAAAGAATCTCTGATATTATCTATAAACACACATGCACTCCAACTCTTCACTTCTTTTTTTCCTTTCTTTTTTTTATTCTTTCTGCCTCGCTGCCTCGTTAACGAGCCAACTTCAGGGTCGTTAACGAGCTTCCGTATGTATTCTTCCTTTATTTCTTTCTCATTACCTCCAACAAATAACTTTATTTTGTGCATCTTTTACTTATCAAGAGATCTTTCTTTTACATAATATTAGAACGAGCGACTTCCAATCTACCCTTCCCAATAATCCTTCAATCAAAGCAAACATTATATATCATCCCTTTTTTTTAAAACACTCAACAAAAAATACCTCTCCAATCTAAGTCCTAATCCCCGAATAGGGTCAAGCTTATCTCGGCTAGGGAAAATTTTGTGGAGCTTAAAAATAAAGGCTTCAGTCTAGAATTGGTTGTCAAAAGAAGGATCATGTAAAGGCGGATAAGGAATAATAGGGCTTATACAAATTAAGTTCTCCATCATATGATTTTCACAAGTAATGAACTATAAATCCCATATGGGTCTCAAGAAATAGATAACCATCGCAATTCCAAGAGATAATATGCATATAGAGAGTAAATCACACAAGAAAAGAAGAGGGATTTTTTTTGAATGTTCTCCCTATAAGGCTAAAAATAACTCACTAGGTAACAATTTTGTTGGATTGCATCACTTATGCTATAAAGCATATGTGCTCAATTACATCAAATGCTATCTTCTTCTAAAAACAAATAATTTCAAAATAAGAATCCGGCTATACTATTAAAGACATGCTTGCAAGGAATTATATGATTAAGCTAGCAACTACTATCATAGAACCTAAGAAAGGGATATCTATCAATTTTAAAACTCTTTTTAGATTTTTTCAAATTTTTTGATTTATATATATATATATATATATATATATATATATATATATATATATTCAGAATAAAAACTACTAAAAACACCTAGACACATAAGACAACAAGTTCTCTATTTTCTCCCACCCCATACTTAAAATTACAGTGTCCCCACTGTAAGAAAAATAAGAAGAAGGAAAAGAGATAGAAAAGAAAACAAATAAAGATAAAAATAATAGAAAGAAAAACATAAAAACTTACAAAGTTTTAAAAGTGGGAAACAAGGAAAAACTGCGTCTTCAGGCTGAATCAACGGTTTGGTGGAGGAAAGTAGTGTTCAAAGTTCCCCATGAAGTCGTACATCGTCCTCCAACGCTCAGCATCATCCGCCTCTCTGTGACGATGCCTCTCATCCTCCATCGACATGCGAGCAGAATAGACGGATTCCCATCTATCCATCCTCCTATGAATATGATCCTGCTGGAGGTGAAGTTGCTGCATCCGTGCAGAAAGATCCTCGGCCCATGGTGGTGGCATACTCGATCCTGTGTACTCGGGCTGAGGAAGTGGTGGATAGTGAGGCTGGAAATGATCTTGATACATCACCGGGTTGTAAGGCATGAGTCCATAACACTGAGGGTCGGTAGGAGCTGGTGGTGGGTCGAAAGAAGCTCTCGGCGCCTCATTAACGAAGCTGGGTGCCTCGTTAGCAGTGTAGGAAGGAGGCTGGAAATGGTCGTTAAAGAGCCTGGTGGGCTCGTCAACGAGGACGTTGCTCCCCAATATTTCCGTGTCGAGGTCTTCATCCTCGAGGTTTAGCTCCTCAGTTCCACCCTCGGTGTCGGCCTCTTCAGTGTCGTCGCCTACTACCTCGGTATCCTCTTCTTCATCTTCATCTTCATCCATTGCATCTTCCTCTCGCTCAAACCTCGTCTCACACGGCCTAAGTGAGAGCTCATCTTCCGGCTTGGGTTCCAATGGGTAAGCACGCCCCGTCCACGCCTCGTACCAATTCGGTACGTAGAGAAGCTCCAATTTATCGAGGGTCGGTGTAACGATGCGATCTTGTACTTTCACCTTGAATCCTCCCTCGGCTTGAATGAAGACACTCGAGCTATACCAATAGTTCTTGTTGAGGAGTTGGGCGTGGGCCGGTGTGTACCGAGTGAGGTCAACTCCAAGGTTCTTAGCCAAAAGGCTAACCAAGTTGCCACACCAAACCTCCTTGGACTTGGTTGATTTCTCGATGTAGTAGAGCCATTCGTACCCAAATTCCGGGCTCCTCAAAAAGGATGGCACGGAGACAAGCAACTTCCGTCCTCGTTGGCCTGTTCAACTCTCTCTTCGGCCAAAACGTAGCGGCTAGGACTCGGAGAATAATCCTGAAGATGGGGTTGATGATGTTTGCCCCAGATAATGCCGTTGTGGAGGATTGGACCTCCCCGGTGATGTAGCTCCAAGTACGAGTCACTCTGTAATCTTTCAAGCTGTATTCTCTAGACGGGTTCGGAAGCTCTAAAATTGCATTGAACTTTGCCATGGTGAACTCACGGCTCACATTGCCGAGCCGAAACCGGATTCGTCCCGCCGAAGTCTTCGACGAGAAGCTAGTCTCTAAGGTGGCCAAAAACTCGGATGTGAGGGCCGGATAGTGTGGTAGATTCTCCTGCTTCAGGAGATGAGCGGCACCAAGAATAACAAAGGCCTCCTTGACGTCCGTGTAGATCCCCGTGTTTACAGCACTGGACTTCGAGAACCAACGGGTGTAGTGGTCCTTCTCTAGAATGGCACGGTATCGATGCACTTGGCCTTAAGTACTCAAAATCACGTTGTCCACGCGAGGTGGAGATGGGGACCTCTGGTTCCTTCTCTTCTTCTGAACTCGGGTAGCGGGTCTGCTTGAACTTGCCATGAGATCCTACAAAACAGTCAAAAATTTTCCAAGATAAGATCCACTCAAAATAGATAGGTAAGAGACCTCATACTTGGTCTCGAAACATCCTCGGAATTATTTGTTAACTACCCAATTGGGTCGTTTACGATTATGGATTGGTATTGATTTTTGAAGCTATGCAGGGTCGTTAACGAGCCTGAGTGGGTCGTTAACGAGCTGCCGAGAGCCAAATCACAGAATTTCCGAGTTTAATCTACCTTAGAATTCAAGAAAAAATCAAGCATGCAATCCTCTATGCTTATTCACTAGTCACACAATCGGATATACGCACCCCATACTTGCTCGATTACCCATCCCGAACATGCTAAATTTACCCGAAATTTTGACATGCTAAGTTTAAAACTTGATACTATAACAAGAAAAATTCATGCTTTTAACAATCATCTTTTCACAATGGAACATCTAACATGAATATCCTTCTATAGATCTAGAATTAGGAAGCAAAATCAAATTTTCATGGGCAAAATTCCAATTATGAACATCGACCCTCTATATGAACTCAATTCTAGACATGAAATTTCTACCCTAAAAACCATAAATCATGCAATTTCGAATTAGAGTTTAAAAAACATACCGGAGAACCGAGAAATTTGAAGAACAAGGGGTTGGAAATTGGGCAAGTAACGAGCTCGGTGAGGGTTATCGAAAGCTTCGGATCTTCGACGGTGGAGGGAAGGGTTTTCGGGCTTCGGTAACGACGGTTGCTCGGTGGTGGTTATTGAGGGATTCCGATCGGTGGGAGGGGGTCTTCAAGATCTTTGGTTGATTTTTTTTTGAGAAGGATGGAATTGAGAGGATTTGAGGGTGGATTTTTGGAAGGGGTAAGAGGGTTTTATAGGAGAGGGAAGGGATAGGAATAGGAAGATGGGGGGCTGCGGCAATGGGTAGGTAAAAAGATAGATTAGGTTAAAAAAACTTACCTGCCCGTTTGTCGAGTCGGGTCGTTCGAACCGGGTCGTTAACGAGCCACCGTAGCCTCTTGGAGTGATTTTCGATCCCTTCTCCTGCATCTTGTTAGCTAAAAATTTATCCTAATTTCTATCCTAAAAATTACTAAAAAGAACTCAAAAGAAAGCTAAGAAATAATCTAAAAAATAAAAGAAAAAGAAAAATCTAATTCTACACTAAAAGCGGGTTGCTTCCCGTAAGCGCTATTTTTAATGTCGTTAGCCCGACGTGCTCCTTTGACTCAAGGTGGCTCTTGTGTAGCCATGTTGGGGTCTTGAGATACCCCATACTTAGCTTCGCAGCTTTTGTGTGCTTGAGTTGCTAAATTAGGACCCTTTTCTTCTATCAGTATGCCCGGTATTCCTACATGATGGGTAGTGAAATCCGAAAACCAAGGTGGTTTGGACTCTTCTTGATTGTACTCTTGCACGTGGGACTCGGTGATTGGACAATGAGGCTTGGTAGGGACAGTTGTGTTGAGTTCTGGTTGGGTCAACTCGATTTGTGCGACATTCTGATCCAAGTTGAATTCCACCCGTTCCTCTCCAATATCGAAAGTGAGGAGTCCTTTCCGCACATCAACTCTTGCACCTGCTGTGGCTAAAAAAGGTCGGCCGAGAATTATGGGGACATGAGGGTCTTCAGGCATATCGAGGACGATAAAGTCATTCGGTATAAAGAATTCCCGACTTGAATGGGATAGTCGTCCAGCACTCATGTGGCCTTGACACATGATCCATCTGCCATGTACAGATTCATATCTACCGGCTCTAGTGGTCCCATATTAGCTTTAGACCAGATTGAGAGAGGAACTAAACTAGCACTGGCGCCCAGATCACATAAAGCCTTGAACTTGTGGTTGCCTATGCCGATCCTTATTGCAAATCTCCCTAGGTCTCCTAGCTTTTCCGGTAGAGCTATTGATCTGACTTCATCCTGCAGCTCTGTAATGGATCTTTTCCTACTAAGAATATCTTTCAAAAACTTGGTGTAAGCCGGCATTTCGCTTAGGGCCTCAACGAATGAGATGGAAATATTAATGCCCTGAAGAATCTTTACGAAACGCTTGAACTTACACTCAGTAGAGTCCATAGATTTCTTAGTTGGAAATGGAAGAGATTTCACCATTCCCGGAACCAAGTTAGGCTCGAGAGGTGAGAGTACCGGGTCGACACTGGGGTCGTTTGTTGGCCTCGGCGGGTCGTAACCGACCCTGGTGGGGTCGTTAACTACCCTGGGGTTGAGAGGAAGGCTCGGTTTATAAAACTTACCTGTGGTAGGGTCGTTAGGAACCCTCGGAGCCTCGTCACCCTGGTATACAGGCTCGTTATTTGCCCTCGCTGGCTCGTTAACGAGCCGTTTGGTGACGTCCTCTTCCTCCTTGTCCTCAGCTTGAACTCGCTCCGGCAATGTCTTCCCGCTCCTAAGGTGCACCGCTGCTATTTGTCCCCTAAGGTTCTCCTCGGGGCGGCCCGGGAGTTGCCCTTGTGGTCTCGGAATTTGGGCAGCGAGGTTCCCTAGTTGGGAATCAACACTCTTCTTCCATATATCAAACTCTCCCCATCTTCTATTTTGTTGGTTCAGGTTGGCTTGAACTTCATTAACCTTGTTGGTTACTCCGTTAATGCTTTCCTGTAATCCTTGAACCCATGATGGCGGCTCCTGATGGCCTGGAGGTCGATAGGGTGCAAGTCGTCTATCTGGTGGGGGCACTGCATAGTTTTGACTTGTATTCTGATTGCCCCATGCCTGATAGTTGTTTGACCTGTCATGATAACTAGGCTGGTTCCTGTATGGTCCTCTCATATAATTCATCTCAGCAATTGTCTCAGCGGCTCTAACTTGCTCTATGTTAGTGCAAGCAGAAGTACTATGTGCAGAAGAACCACATTCTTGACATGATTGAGAGGATTTCAGAAAACTTACCTGCTTCTTCAGAAGGTTGACCTCATCTTGTAAGAATTGATTTTTAACATCCGGGTCAACTTCGTCTCGGTTAGGTAGGTAGAGACGTTTTTGGGGCTGTGGAGTCTGTTGGGTTCCATACATGGCATCATAATTGGACAGCTTATCCAACAGTTCCATGCCTCCGTCGGATTCATCTCTCTAAAACCGCACGCAGTATGCGTGTTGATCCGGTTCTTGGTCTCTGCGTTGATACCCTGGAAAAAGATTTCTTGCAAAACATATAAAGGTTGCCCATGAGTGGGGCATTGTCTAAGCATATCTTTAAATCTTTCCCATGTTTCGACGAATGTTTCATTAGGCAGCTGGTGATAAGAGGTGATGCGTTTCCTCAACTCCGTCGTCTTAGCAGGAGGGAAGAACTTTGTAAGAAATTGATCGTACAAAGCTTTCCAAGTCCTGATAGACTTAGAAGGTAGGCTCTCCAACCAGCTCAGGGCCTTTCCAGTAAGAGACCACCTAAAAGCTTTTAACAGAACATATTCAAGTGAGACACCTTCAGCAGTTATGGTGTCGCATAAATCAAGAAAATTTCTAATATGCTCCATAGGGCACTCAGTAGGTTTCCCTTCAAACTGAGCCCGTTTAATCAAGGATATGAATTGAGATTTGATCTCAAAGGGTTTCTCTATCTCGGGAAGCACGATTGCAGACTCTGGCACCCTCAGTTCCGGATGCATGTATTGTTTGGCATTCCTCGGATAGGCATTAAGCTCCTCCTGTAGACGAGCATTAGCAGCTCGTTGATGCTCAGCGTCGGCAGCAACGCCTTCTTTCTCAGTCTTCAGCGCCTCCATCTGATTTCGGAGTTCTTCCATTTGACGAGCCATCTCTTCTGGTGTGGCCATGGCTCAGTTCTCTCGGCGTCTACGGTGCAGGGAACGTTCAGGTTCTGAGTAATAACCAGTGTTATCAAACTCAAGCCTTTGTCGTCCTACCGGCATAGGCTGAGAAAATAGACAAAGAAAACAGAAATTAAAAACAAAAACGGGGTCGGGCTATTCCCGAACCCACAGATAAACTAACAAACTCGTTGCTTCCCCGGCAACGGCGCCAATTTGTTGATAGGGTTTCTTGACAACAAATAAATTTATAAGTCAAGACCCCGCTGAGTATAGCAGAGTCAGGATCGTTCCACATGAAGCAAGGTTGTTCGTTTATCAACTACTAAAAAGAACAAACAAAATCAAGCAAAAACACTCACAAGCAGCCTCGTTAACGACGTTGTCAGGGTCGTTAACGAACTACCGTAAACAATAGACTCAATCTAACAACCTAAATAAATTCGGTACCGAGCCAAATAACTCAGCAATGAATATCACTTAAGATAATTCAAATAAAAACAAAGATCTAGGACTAGGGACACCACAACATAGCCAAGCATATAAACTCGTAAGAAGATAAGATCATGCCTTTAAATAGATAGAGTCATCAACTTTCGTTGACTATCAAGTAAATTAACCTACTTTCGTAACCCAATTCACTTAATTGTTTGCTTTGGATCTAAAGCTTGAAACTTTTGTTGTCAAACAATATCAACCTTCATGTTACTAACTTTCTCTTTCAATCAAGTTAAAAACTCAAATGACCTCAACTTTCATCTTGGTATAAGCACAACAAACAATCTCAATAATAGATAAAAGGCATTTAACACACAATCTCACTTATCAAACATGCTCAACTATACAGGGCTTAACCCCGATCCTAGAAAAGAAGACTACTCACTAATCATAACTACTAAACAAATAAATTCAATAAAAGAAAACATTGAAAACAAATTACTACTCAAATTAAATAGAAAAATCTGTCTTACAAAAATTCAGAAGAAACCGAAAATACAAAGCACCGAACCAAAAATCTCGATCAACGAACTCGGTAACTCTCGTTCACCGACCTCGGAACTCGACTCCGGTCCTCTCTCTCCTCTTCGCTCCCTCTTCTCCAAAATAATCCCTAAAAATCTAACCTCTAAAGTCCTCCCCTTTCTATGCTAGATAGAAGGGTATTTATACTAAAAAAACCTAAAAACTAAAAAGGCTAGAAGATATAAACTTTCCTAAAAAGATAGAAATAAAACCTAAAAGATAGAAAAAAAAATCTAAGAAGATAACAAGACCTAAAATACATAATATAATAACGCTAAAAAATCATAAAAAAGATACTCTACCGACACGGAAACAATTTCTCGCACAAGATCAATGAGTCACAAAGTCAACCCTCGAAATTTCTATCTCGTGGCCTCGTTAACGAGCCCTCACAACCTCGTTAACGAGTCTGGGCTTGGTTTCTTCCACACTTTATCTCGTAAATCTTGAACTCTGACTTCTTCAAACTCGTATTCCTCCGTCTTTCACTATACTACTCCAAATTCAGCTCCATATAGCTCCTTTTTCTTGCTAAAACCTACAAAATACACAAAATAGAGTAGCTTCCATACTTTCCACAGAAATATGCAAAACTATCCAAAAACACACAAAACTAAACCTAAACTAATCAAAACTAATCCTAATAAACAAAGAAAACCTACTAAAAACTATACTAAAAATGCAAACATCATGACTCTAGACCGGATGAGCACCTCATGTTGAACGAGGTCGAAATCTGCCAAAGGCTCGTTATTGATCCTACAAGGGTCGATATCGATCCTTCATCAAAGAAGCTGGAGAACGTTGAGCACATCGATACCGAGGCAGGACAACTCAATTCCGAGGTAGAACAGCTCAATATCGAGCTCAGTGAGGTCGTTACCAAGGAGATTAATGGAGTCAGAGGGTCGATATTGTCCTTTGTAGGGTCGGTAACAACCCCCCAGGCCCCAGGTACGTTTGCTAACCTTATTTCCAATTCAGATCCTTCCTCATATTTTCCTTCTACTTGTCTTCATTCAATTTATGCTATAAGAGGGTCAAAAACCCCTTGGTTTGAAGATTTTGCTAACTACATTGTAGGAGGCGTAATTCTCGAGGGTTTGACCCCACAAAAGAAGAAGTTCTTACATGATGCCAAACAGTACTACTGGGATGATCCTTACTTGTTTAAACAAGGAAGTGACCACCTCTTTAGGCGCTGTATTCCAAAAGAAGAGATAGGGAGCGTAATCCGTCAATGTCACACTCTCCCAACTGGTGGCCATGCAAAAGGTTTCAAAACTACGACGAAGATTCTTCAAAGTGGTCTCTATTGGCCAACCATTTTCAGGGACGTACATGATTATGTGACTTCATGTGATGAATGCCAACGCTCTGGAAACATCACTTGGAGGCATGAGAACCCGCTAACAGGGATCCTAGAGGTCAAGCTTTTTGAAGTTTGGGGCATAGACTTTATGGGACCATTCCCCTCATCTGGCCCTATAAGTATATCCTTGTCGCGGTTGGTTAAGTCTCTAAGTGGGTAGAAGTCGTCGCTACAAGAACCAATGACGCCAAAACTGTGGCCAAATTTATTAAAACTAACATTTTCCCCAGGTTTGGAGTACCACATGTTCTCATTAGTGATGGCGGTTCACACTTTATAGAAAGAAGCTTTAAGGCTCTCTTGGGTAAGTATGGGTTATCACATCAGGTGGCAAACCATACCATCCCCAATCTAGCGGCCAAGTGGAAGTTTCAAACCGGCAAATCAAGAGCATTCTAGAAAAGACGGTTTCCCGCTCAAGGAAAGATTGGTCATCCAAGCTCGATGATGCTCTGTGGGCTTATAGAACGGCATACAAAACACACATGCGCACCACTCCATACAACCTAGTTTATGGCAAGGCGTGCCATTTGCCAATCGAGTTGGAGCATAAGGCTTTATGGGCTCTCAAGGAGCTTAACATGGATCTCGACAAGGCCGGTGCAAAAAGATTCATGGACTTGCAAGAGCTAGGAGAGTTGAGGCTACGAGCATACGAGAATGCCGAAATCTACAAGGAGCGCAGCAATCTATGGCATGACAAGAAGTTGGTGCCAAAAACCTATGAAGTTGGTGACAAGGTACTTCTCTTTAACTCTAGACTTCGCTTATTTCCAAGGAAATTAAGATCAAGATGGAGTGGGCCATTCGTCGTCCACCACATATATCCCCACGGAGCGGTTGATTTACTAGACAATAATGGAGCCATCTTCAAGGTCAATGGGCATCAGTTAAAGAAATATTATGAGCAAACCGACCCGGGTGAGGAAATCCGAGCCACATGGGATCTAACATCCCTCCATATGCTCTCTCTCACCGGCGCTCCCTCCCTCATGCCTCGCGCACCATCTCACCACCACAGTTTCACAACCGCCCCCGCCCCAATCAACTGATCGTGTGTCGCCTGCACACGAGCGTCTCATGCAGCAAAAATCCCAGCCCCACCACAATTCCACACAACCGAACCCCTCTCATTCGTTATCGAACCAAACTCCTTCGTACCGATCCAAACTTCTTTTAATTCACCTTCTAATTTCGGATCTAAGGTATGAGTTCTCTAACCTTCATCTTCAATGGTGGATTTCTTGAGTTCAATGGGGGGTTTTTGGTAGATTTTTGCATATTTAAGATCTTGATTTAGGTTGAAGTTCTTAAGCACAAATTTGTGCGTCTTTGCCTTAATTTGGTGTTGATTGATGATGAATGATATTCTTCCATTTTTAAGATTGAATTAATTTCGTTTTTTTAGCATGCACTTAAATTGTTCTTGAGTTCTCTAGATCTACACCATGATTTCGGCTATTTGGCATGATTTTTGGATGCTTTTGGATAAGTATGGGGTTTATGATGTTTGGAATTCGTTGAATTGATGTTACATATGCTAAATTGAGGCATTGGATGAAGAATTGTGGGATAAGAACCAAAAAATTCGGCTCTTGCTCAAAACTATACACAGTAGGGTCGATATCGACCCCCTAAGGGTCGGTATCGACCCTTGCCGAGTTCTTGTTTCTTGCTTTTTGTGTGCATTTGGATATACTTCTAGGATGTTTCTTGGCTCTTTATATGCTTAGTTAATTAAAATATTAATCAATTATGCATATTTGCTTAGTTCTCCTCTATATATGGCATGCAATTAGGTGAAATTGAGTGATTCTAGCTTGTGTTTTCAATTAAAAGTATGGGGTTACTTGGTTTATATATTTTGAATAGAGCATTACCTTGGATTTTTTTTGATTATGTAGGATCGAAAGGGATAGCTCAAGCCGCTCGAACAAGAAGTCAAGCAAAAGCCCAAGGAAGCCTAGCCCCCCCCTCCAGATTTTGTGCTCGAGCTCCATAGTGATTGTGAGGAGCAAACCTTCAATGAGTTAGTGGCTAAACCTCACAAGATAAGGTGGTTTTCTAAGTCTCATGCCCAGACACTTGGCATTTACGAGGACGTAAAGGATGCCTTTCTTCATATTGGTGCCTTTCATCTCTTGACCACCGATGAGCCCCATTACCCGGCCCTCACATCCGAGTTCATCACCACTCTCCAACTTTCACCTAACCATTCCGGGAGGTCTGGAGGAGTCCAATTTCAACTTGCCAATCAACCTTACTCCCTCAACCTTTTAGACATCAATTGTTTACTCTAGTTTTCAAATTTCGAGCATGGGTATAAGGCCCCAAAGGACTTCAAGGTTAAGGATGCATGGAAGTATATAACGAGTAAAAACTTGTCGGGTGGTGTGCTCCCTCCTAAGGAGATTGTAAATCCTATTTTCCGCGTCATCTTGCGGATTTTAACAAGTATGATTTGGGCTAAGGTGGAACCGACTCGACCAACAAAGAAAGAGATAGTGTGCCTTCGTACTATGCTATTCAAGGATCCACCACTCATGAATTTGGGTCTCGAGTGGCTCAAGCATGTGCTCTCTATTCGGGCACGGTCGGTGGAAATTTATGTGGGAGGCATGGTTACTCGGTTAGCTAAGAAGTGTGGGATCGATTTATCCAAATACAAGGAGGGGCAACCCCCATAGTTTCTTGATGAGCGGCGTTGGCAAGGAAATGAGGATCGTTTGGCAGAGACTGATAAGAGTTGGACGGAGACCTGTGTGTTCATGACTAAGATGGAGAGGCACTTCCCTCCTCCATCACCACCGGATTATCAATGGTTCCGCCTCTCTTTCAAGTGTTCAAGGATGTCTTCAAAGCAGCTTCAAAATTGATCTTGTGAGTTCGTTTTCTTTTCCCTACTTCTTTATTTTTACCTTGTTTTTATTCTAATAGTGGGGACACTGTTAGGTTTAAGTATGGGGTAGGGAGGGAAAAGAAAACTCTTGTGTTTGTGTTTTGACTCGGCTAAAATCGTTGTTGCCAAGACCAAAGATAAATAACCCTAAACTAACAACTAGTATAGTGTGCAAGTAAGGGGTCGAACCCAAGAGAATCGGGATTCTGATCAATTAGCAAAAGCAAAGACAGGGGTTTTTGGAAGTTCAGGCAAACAAACAAAACAAACAAATATTATTGGGGATTTAATCAATTGGAAGAAAGAAGAGTTCATTCAATCAATTCCACCTTTTTACTCATCCGATCATTGATTCATTCACTTTTCTATTAATTCCCTAGTTAATTCCAATCCTAATAAAAGATTTCCGCTTGTCCACGGTCCAAGCGAAAGGATGATATGAACAAGAACGCTTAATTCAAATCATGCAAAGTATTAAGGGTAGAAGGATATTAAATCATGCAATCAAGCTACGAGTCTCATGCATAAAATAACAATCAAACACTCTTTCTCAATTCTAGTCCACGGTCCTAGAAAAGAGTTGTTTCAAGGATAAATAAGATTGCACAGACAACAATTAAACCTAATCCAAACAGTAGATCTAAGTCAATCAAACAAGTTGATCAGGCTTATCAAATCAAACATAGATCATATAAATAAAAACAAGAGTTTTTATATTAACCAAGGGATAGAAAAGTTACCAGAATCTCACGAATTACATAAAAAGGCTTCCTTGATCAAACAAACTCCAAAGGAAAATTAGTTCTCCATAAGAGAGAAAAATACTAAAATCTGAATAATTGAAAACTAGATCTAAGAGAGAATTCAAAACAAAGCTCCAAAACTAGGTCTAAATAGTCTCGAACTAAGCATACGAAATAAAATAATGTCGGAAATAAGATAAAATAGATAGATAGAAAGATCAGTCGCCGCCTCGGAATAATGCTGACGTGGACCTCCGCGGGCGCGGTGAACAACCTCCGCGATCGCGGACCTGATCGTGACAGAATTCCAGCACTGTTTTCGGAAGATGTTTTGACCACCATAGAGTTGGAATTTCGACACGGAGTAAAAATATGAATTGTATCTCTTCGAGTTAGCTTTCCAATGATACCAAATTCGTCTTCATCCGATCACTGTAGCTCCCGAAATAAGCGTTACAAGAAAGTGGTGTCAAAACAACTCCAAATCAACACTTGTCTTCAAAACTCTTGCAATTCTTCAAATCGTGTCTTCGGTCTTCATATGACAATTATGCTCAAAAATAACATAAGCACACTCAAATCATGCCTAAAATACAAGAGTAATATATGCTAAACTAGAGCGTATCATGTTTTATGTCTTGCTTTGATGTTTAAGTTGTTTAGTTGCTTTCTTTGCTTTGCTTAAAAGAAAAATGAAAATAAATTTAAAAATTTAAAAATACAAAAAAGATTTTCAGGATTGATGAGTATCCTTGTCTTATGGTTCTAGGATGGTAATTTCTTGCATAAGTAAATCCATTTAGCATGTCTTTGATGGTTTAGCCCGAGTCTACCTTGAAATTGTTTTTATGTGAATTTTTAGCTTGTGATGAAACTGAGCATGTATAAGTTTTAGCATGAATTTAATTGCAATCCAACAAAATGATCTACCTTGTGAGTTATTTTTGGCCTTATAAGGAGAACATCAAAAATCCATCTTCTCTTTTTTGTGTGATTTACTCTCTTATGTGCATATTATCTCTTGCAATTGTGACGGTTATCTATTTCTTGAAGCCTCTATAAGATTTTAGTTCATTACTTGTGAAATCATATGATAAAGGACTTTATTTTTCATGAGCCTTATTAATCCTTATCCACCCTTACATTATCCCTCTTTTTGAAGTCAATTTCTTTGTGCCTTAAAGCATATTTTTTGTATAGCTCCACAAAATTATTTTCCTATGCGATATAAACTTGACCCTATTCGGGGATTAGGACTTAGTTGGTTGGATTTGTTTTGTGAGTTTGAGTGTTGGTTCAATTAAAAAGGATGGGATGGGTAGAATGGAAGTCTAATTGTTCAAAGCAAAGTTGTAAAAGAAAGGATTCTTGGCTTAAAGAAAGAAATACACAGGTAAGAAAAACTACAACCTTGTTATCGACCCCTCTCCTCAGAAAAAAATTCAAAAAAATCAAAAAATCATTGAAAATGCAGAAAACGGAGGAGAAGGAAAAAAGTGAATAAAGTAAAGAAAAAAAGCCAAGAATTCTTTTGTATACTTTATGTTAAAGGCAAGATATTTATGATTTATGTTATTTAAAATTGCATGATTGTGGTGTGGTGAACCCCTATCCTAGAGTTTTTCCCTTATTTGAGTTAAGTTTTCAAACCCAGGTACCTCGATATCGACCCTGCCCAGGTCGATATCGACCTGCAATTTTCCCCTTTCTTTTTGTTGTATACTTAGTTTTTCTGCTGCATTCATACCTCGATAACGACCCTGACAAGGTCGATATCGACCCCTTCCAGTGCATTTATTTAATTGTTTTGCTTTGTTCTTTGCTTTGTTTTGCCTTCTCTTTTGCTTTTTAGTTTAGTAATCAAACATAACCATGCTTCTCGTGGACGATCTTGACCTCCCTATACACATCGGGGTCTTGACTACAAATTTATTTGTTGTTGGGAAACCCTATCAATATTCAATAAGATCAATGAAGTCTTTGAGAATCTTTTAGGTATGAAGGGCTGTTTATCATCATCCCAATTTGGCGACCTGGAAGAGGCTGATTCTCCAAGCCAACAATCATTTTGGGAAGAAGCAACAAAAAGTGTTGGATGAAATCGATGCTATAATGAAGGTGAAACAACAGTTTCAATTACCTTTATTTGACTTAGACATGTCTCCATTGAGGAACGATTGGGTTGGCGTTTTAGATATCGCTAGAGATAGTGTTGTGATGTAAGAAGAGGAGGCTAGGAAGAGAGAAGAGCAACAAAGGGCTATGCAATTGGAAGCCACGAGGAAGAAGGATGAAGAAAGAAAAAGAAAGATTTATTTCATATATAAGAGGAAGTGTGAGGAAGAGATAAGGAAAAAGGATGAGGAGAAAGAGATGAGTAAAAAGGCTGAGGAGGATGAAGTTTTAAGGAAGAAGGAGGAGATGGGAGAGGAGAAGAGAAAAAAGAGAAGAAGAGGAAGCATAGAGGAAGAGTTGGAAGCTATAAGAAGAGAGGATCAATTAATACAAGAGGAAGAGAAGAGAAAACAAGAGGAAGAAGAGAAGAGAAAAGCAAAGCAAAGGAGGAAGATAAGAGAAGGTGAGAAGAAGAAACACAAAGAGGATGAAGAAGAGAAGAGAAAAGCAAAGGAGGATGAAAAGAGGGAAGGAAGAAGAAGATACAAAGAGGAGGATTCAAGAGGAGGAATAAAAGAGAAGGCAAGAAGAGGAGAAGAGGAATGAAGGTTGGTTGGTTGGTTGTAGTTCAATGGACACTCCTATTGGTGGTAAACATATTATGGGAGATGTACTTAATAAGAGAATATCTGATGTGATTCTACCACATCAAGAGCAAGAGCAAGAGAAGGAGCATGAGCACGCCATGGATACTTCGTTGTCATGCCTTGACACGTCGAGTTCCGCGCCGAGTAGGGCTTTGAAGCCAAGTCCATCGGGTACTTCTCAAGTTCCCTCAGACCATATTTTGAGAGGCCGTTTCATTCCTCAAATATGGACCAATGATACCAAGAACGACCATGAACGGCGTCAAGACTCTTCCATTCCCCGAGAGCCCCTCCTTGATGCTTTGGGCGCGGTGCAAAGTTCCAAGACCAACGCTTTACCATTTTGGGTTGAATCACCCGTGACAAAGCTCGAGCACATTTTTTGGTTGTTGTCTTTGTTGAGTGTTGTTGTTGTTGTGTTGGCTGAGTTGTGCACGACCCTTTATGAGTTCAGTCAAGGATTTTCGACCAAAGGTTGAAGAAGATAACCCAAGGGTTTTCCATTCTCAAACTAAAAAGCCTCAACCCCCCCTTTGAAACAACCTTTCGTTTTCGGTGTCTTAAGTGTTGTCTTGTGTGTTTAATTCAAAACCAATCCGTCCATAAACCAGCCATGACCTTGCCCATTTTCCATGAACGTCTTGCATTTGGACTTGTAAAGGCTTGGTTTAAGATACAGGAACGACATTGGGTTGTTAAACATTTGAGAAAAAATTGCAGTGTTGCTTGTTACTTTGAATTGTGGTTGCTTGCTACTTTATATTTAAAAAAATTCAGAATTGTTCCTTAAAAGAAAAAAGCCAGATTCGGAAAGGAAAAGAATCGGGACATAGAAAAACTCGAACCCGGAAAAAGTGAAAGAGTGGTCGAGCATAGAAAAATTCGGATCCCGTGAGAAAGAGAATCTGAGCAAGGCCGAATTTGCTTAAATTGTTGTTGTGAAAAAAACACTTGGTGCCTAGTAGCTTCTTAATTCCTTTAAGTCCTTGTTGAGTTCGGGTGCTTGGGTGTGCGTTTGGATTGTTCTTTGCCTAGCCATACATAACTCCTTGCCTTGACCTTGCACTTGCATTTCATTTCTCTTTCTTGGTTGATTTAGGAGGAACTTGTGGTTGGCATTACTTGTGATTTGTGGGATAATATTGTTTGTTTAGTGCTTGTGAGCATGTTAGACGCATGGCATGATGCGGATGATCATCGAGGCTCCAATCCAACTCTTATTCATGCGTCTTTGGAGGCTATGATGTTGACGTTCCAACAATCCTTTAATCAAACCGTCAATCAATCCATCCGAGACTCAATACAACTAGTGACTTCAAGACTTTAAGCTTTGGAGCTTCCTTTGCAAAGATCCGAAGACAGGGCCCAATCACCTTTTGGCCTAAGTGTCAATTGTGGTAATCCATTGGCCTTGGAGGGCACACAAAACGAGCTTCTCCATGCCACGAGCCGCACCATCCATTTGGAAGAGGCCTCCACCTCCCATTTGCCACAAGTGACCCAAGGGACTTATTCAGAGCCGCCCTTCATTACACCTCATGTCCCATCCACCGGGGTAATACATGACTTTGTTGCTTTTGCTAATTACCCTAATAATATTCCATTGCCTAGATCCACTAACGATGCAGACAATGAGCAATATGGCACCCACCTTTATGGCTACACGCTTGTGCCATCGCCATCTCCCTCAGGCACGACCCACTTGATGCCACGATGCTTTGTTATTCGTGGTGCCACGATGTTGCCGCAAGGCGCGCCCCCGCAACCAGCTCTTTGGCAACATCCGCCTGCCTACCATGAAGAGTGCCAACAAGGGAGGGAGGAACACCACAGCATCAAGCTCACCATCCAAGCCTTCTCCAACACTAGGAGTTGATCCGTGCCTTGATTGGATAGCCAAGACGGAGTCTATCTCTGACTACTATGGCTATGATGATGAGAGGCGAGTCGCCATCGCCACCATCCACTTCACCGACCTTGCTTACAATTGGTGGGTGCAACTAAAGGCGACTAGGCATCGTATGGGTGAGCTTTCCATTCAAACATGATGTGCCCCCAAGAAAGTACTTGAAGAGAGGTTTGTACCTCGAGATTATGAGGAGAGGGCGCATGGTAAGTTGTAGCAATTACGCCAAGGAAGTCGGTCTCCTGAAGAGTACTACAAAAAGTTGTGCACACTCATGTTTCGGTCCAAGGTTCAAGTTCCCGAAGGGTATGTGATCCCTAAACTGTTAATGGTTTGAATTTTGACCTTAAATCCCTTGTGAGTATGCAGCACTTTGCTAAGGGACCGACATTGATGCAGTGTTACTCTACACCAACCATCTCTACAAGAACAATCCTCAACGCCCCACACATTCGACCACACCAGCCTCTAACCCGCCAAGGAAGCCCCAAATGATGCGTGAGGAGTCCACTCCACAGCCCAAGAAGGATGCTCCCCAACGCCCCAAGATAGAGGGTCAAAACCGAGCGGGATACCTTAAGTGCTTTAAGTGTGTCAGACTTAGCCATTATGCTCGGGATTGCCCCAACCAAAAGAGGGTTCTTCTTAATGAACAAGGTGAATATGAATATGTTGAGGGACTGGAAGAACAAAAGGAGGACAGCCATGAGATCCAAGAAGAGACCACGATTCATGCTATGAGAGAGGAAGGTGAATACTTTGTGGTGCAACAAATGCTGTTCATGACCGAGAAATCCACGGCTCCGAGCCAACATGAGGTCATTTTCCACACTCGTTGCAAGATAAATGATAAGGTATGTGGTGTTATTATTGACTCTAGTTCATATTGCAATATTATTAATGAAGAGGTAGTTAAGCGCTTTTCTATTACTACTACACTTCATCTTTTTCTATAGGTCCATATTCTAATGTTGTGGAATAGAAAAGAGCTTTGGTTTCTTTTCTATAGGTCCATATTCTCATGTTGAGGAGTGTTATGTCGTGTACATCTCCGTGTTCCACTTACTCCTTGGACGTCAATGGAAATTTGACCACGGGGTCATATATGATGGCGTTTCCAACGAGTATTCATTCCATCAGGATGGCAAGAAGGTCACATTGCATCCCATGACTCCTCATGATATTATGCTTTATCATTTGGCCAAGTAGCAAAGAAGAAAGCGAATGAACCGTGAGGAAAAGAAGCTTGCCATTGGAGGTGGCGTGGACGCTTCTAAACAAGTTCTCATAGCTAAGCCAAGGGAAGTTGTCCATGCCATCAAGGGGAGTAAAGTTTGCTTCCTACATCTCTCTCATGAGTCCTTGTTTTCTAATCAAGATTTGGAAGAGCTTCCTTCACCCAACTCTTCTCTTTTGCAAGACTTTGAGGATGTTTTTCAAGAAGAGGTGACAAGCGGGTCGCCACCAATTCGAGGGATAGAGCACCAGATTGACTTCATACCAGGGGCATCACTTCCAAACCGGCCAGCCTATAGGGCCAACCCCGAGGAGACCAAGGATCTTCAAAATAAGGTCCAAGAGCTCCTAGACAAGGGTTATGTGCGTGAGAGCCTAAGTTCATGCACCGTTCCGGTCATCCTAGTCCCTAAGAAAGACGGTACTTGTAGAATGTGTGTTGACTACCGTGATGTCAACAACATTACTATCAAGTATCGCCATCCTATTCCACGACTTGATGATACGCTAGATAATCTCGATGGAGCTGGAGTTTTATCCAAATTTGATTTGAAAAGTGGCTTTCATCAAATTCATATAAAAGAGGGTGATGAGTGGAAGACTGCGTTCAAGACCAAGTATGGTCTCTATGAGTGGTTGTTTATGCCTTTCGGCTTGACCAATACTCCTAGGACCTTTATGAGGTTGGTGAACCATGTATTACGCCCATTTCTTGATAATTTTGTGTTTGTACACTTTGACTATACTCTAGTGTATAGCCATGACTTGCATGAGCATATGGAACACCTTAGGCAAGTGCTAGAGGTCCTTAGACGTGAGCATTTTATGCTAACTTTAAGAAGTGCCATTTTTTCGATCATGTGGTGTTTATTGGTTTTGTTGTGTCTAGGGAAAGCCTCAAAGTTGATGAAGAGAAGGTCAAGGCCATCCGAAATAGCCAATTCCCACCACCATGACGCAAGTCCGGAGCTATCTAGGCTTGGCGGGTTTCTACCGCCAATTTGTGAGGAACTTTAGCTCCATAGCCGCACCCCTCACCAAACTCACCAAGAAAAATGTTCCATTCAGGTGGGAGGAGCCTCAAGAAGACGCCTTCAACACCCTCAAGGACAAGCTCACTCAAGATCGCCTCCTTGTGTTGCCCGATTTCAACAAGACCTTTGAAATGAGTGTGATGTGTTGGGCATTGGCTTGGGAGTTCTTTTGCAAGAAGGTAAACCCATGGCCTATTTTAGTGAGAAGATAGGTGGGGCTGAGCTAAATTACCCCACCTATGAAACGGAGTTGCTCGCCCTTGTCCGAGTGCTCAAAACGTGGGAGCACTACCTTAGGCCACAAGAGTTTGTTATCCATTCCAACCACGAGGCGCTTAAGTTCCTCAAGTGGCAAAGCAAGCTCAAAAAGATCCATGCTAAGGGGTCGAGCTCATTGAGACATTTCCTTATGTCATCAAGCATAATAGGGGGAGAGACATTTCCATGCTCCTATGGAAGACATTTCCATGGACTTTGTTTTAGAATTACCTCACTCTAATAGGGGGAGAGACTCCATTTTTGTTGTGGTTGATAGCTTCTCTAAGATGGTTTTGTAACATTCCCGTCCAAAGTGCATATGTCATTCTGCATTCATATAATATTAGTAGCATATGCATAGCATATTGGCATGACATATAGTGAATTTTTAAAAATAATATTTATTTTCGAATTAAGTTTATTATATTTTAAAAATAGTTTTTAACTTAAAGTTAATTATAAATTATTCAGGGTAAAGTTTATAGTAAAGCAAGATTTGAGGGTGAAAATTGTAGTTTTTACAAAAAATTTGCCGACTACGAGATCAGTTGATATACAAGTGCAATTTCTTTCACTTTCACAATGAATGCTTCGTACAAAAGAAAAAAGAAGAAGGAGAAAACGAAGACAAAGAGAAAACGAAGAGAAAGAATTTTGATTGTTTTGATTTCAGTTGTTTTTGCTGGATCTGGTACAAGATCTTATCTATCGGGTTTTAATCTCGAAGTATAAGCTTGGTTTGGTAAGTTTTAATTAGTTAATGCTTTATTTAGATTTCTCTGATTTTTCCAAATCTAGATCTACAATTGATTTTGATTTAAAAATCGGTTGATCTTAAGTTTTCAGAGGGTGTTTTCAATATTGAGTTTATATTCGGTAAAAGAGTTTAGAGTAATTTTAAGGTTTTGCTTTGTAATGATATTAGGGGGACCTTTGATCAAGTTTACAGAAAGGTTTGAACTAGAAAAATGTTCTTCTATATATATATATAGTTTATTGTTGTCAAGTTTTAAGGAATTTGGAATTATGCACAAGAAGTTATAATGCATACTAGCATTTCATTGCATTTGGGATTAAAGTTTGTAAGAGTAAATAGCCTGTTTTTGCATTGGGTGATATACAGGAGCACTAATCATAGATAGTGGTCAAGGACAAGGGAGAGAGATATAGTATCTGTCTTGAACAAGTGAGTATAAATCGGAGATTAAACCCTATGTGCTATGTGAGCTATATGGATACATGTGTTATATGGATATATGTGCTATATGTGTTATATGGATATATGTGATATATGTGCTATATGAGCTATATAGATATATGTGTTATATGAGTTATATGGATATATGTGTTATAAGTGATAGATTTGAAATTTCTAGAGTTGTTTGCACATAAAGTATGTTAGCAAATGGCATATGATATATGATTACATGGTGCACTTAATTGCATAGCATATTGCAATGAGATTAAAAGGACATTTGACTGTCTTGCGCTGAATTTTTATACAGAGGAGACCTACGAGTCATACATGAGGCCTAAGATGCCTAAGAGATAGTATATGAGAAAATGAGGCTTGAGATGCCTAAGGGATGGTATATGGAAAAAAAAAAGTCGGTATATGGAAAAAATTTGGTATATGGAAAAAAAATTAGTATATGGAAAAAAGTTGGTATATGAAAACTCGGGGCAGATTCAGGCTTGAACAGTTCACATAATAATAAATCGGATACATCCACATTTACATTTGCATAGTTAATTTATATATGACATATATATAATATGTGTGTATATGTACTTGGACTAAATGTTTGACTTTGTATGAAATAATTGATGATGGTTTATATTCACTGAGTATGCGACTCACGTAAATCGCAAAATAATTTTTTCAGGTTCAATTATGTTTTACTAATGTGTGTCTCGGTTAGAGGTCACATTCATATAGGTCGGCCGGTTGAAGCTCAATGCAACCTTCTCCTCCTCATTTTGAATCTTAGACATATGAGTTATAATATAAGTTAAAGTGATAGATGGTTTAGTATGAGAAGTAACAACATAGATGTGTGTGTGCAACCTTTTATGGTTGTTAATGTCTGCTATGTGCTTACGTGAATAGTTGGTATATATGAATCATCTGTTTATATAAGAGATAAGTTTTACTAAGTATATGTCATATGGTATAATGGTGTCACACGTTCACTTCATTGCTTGCCATAAGACTGATGATGCATATCGTGTAACTAGTTTATTCGTTGAGTTATTTTTGGAAGACTCTTTAGGCCAAGCTAGGCACAAAGTTGCTAAATCCTATCATGGAGATTGGAGTTCCTAAATCTATAATGTCTGATCGTGATTTGAAGTTTTTGAGCTATTTTTGGAAGACTCTTTAGGCCAAGCTAGGCACAAAGTTGCTCTTTTCTATCACTTGTCATCCTCAAACGGATGGACAAATCGAGTTCATGAATCGAACTCTTGGTTTTCTTTTGCGTTCTCTTTTGTCTACTAACTTGAACATGTGGGAAGAATGTATTCCATTTATAGAGTTTGCTTATAACCGCTTGGTGCATTCGGTCACTAAGAAGACTCCTTTCGAGGTGGTGTATGGGTGAAATCTCATTACTCCTCTCGATCTCATTCCTTATGGCACCAAGGACCAGGAGAGCCATGAAGGCCTTGACCATGCTTCTAGGGTCAATAAGTTAGATGAGGATACTCGTCTACAATTGGAGAGGCGAACCATGCAATACACTCGCCAAGCTAACAAGGGGCGTAAGCAGCTCATTTTGTAGTTTGCAGATCTTGTTTGGGTGCACTTGAGGAAGGAGCACTTTCCTACTCTTAGGAACTCCAAACTCAATCCTAGAGGGGACGGCCCTTTCCAAGTTTTAAATCGCATCAACGAAAACACCTACAAGTCTACAACCTTG
Organism: Fallopia convolvulus; assembly: GCA_964016875.1. Lineage (NCBI taxonomy): Eukaryota > Viridiplantae > Streptophyta > Magnoliopsida > Caryophyllales > Polygonaceae > Fallopia > Fallopia convolvulus. The sequence continues at coordinate 48,488,828 of OZ024720.1, read as the reverse complement.
AGCTTCCTCCACAATATGGTGTTCATGAGGTATTTAATGTTGCCGACCTTGTTCCTTTCTTTCTTGAAGATTGTGATGACTTGCAAGATCTAGGTTTGAGCTCGAACCCTTTTCAAGAGGGGGAGGATGATGTGATTCTACCACATCAAGATCAATACCAAAAGGAGGAGCATGAGCATCCCATGGATGCGCCGACGCCTTGCCTTGACGTGACGAGCTCGCGCAGAGTAGAGCTTTGAAGCCAAGTCTGTCGGGTACTTCTCAATTTCCCTCAGATCATATTTTGGGAGGCCCTTTCATTCCTCAAATAAGTACCAACGATACTAAGAACGACCATGAACAATGTCAAGACTCTTCCAACTGCCGAGAGCCCCTCCTTGATGCTTCCAGCGCGGTGCAAAGTTCCAAGACCGACGCTTTACCATTTTTTGGTCGAATTGGGTTATACTAAGATTAGAGTGGAATTGGCATGGAAATTATGGTTTTTTCTTATTCCTTAATTGTTGAACAGAGTGCTTTCTTTTACCAATATTCCAATGTTCAATCTTAGTCGAAAATCTGCAATCTTGATTTTCTGTTGCAGAGAACAATTTTTGTTGTCAATTATAGTGACTGGAAACTTATGTGATAGCCTATTAGCTCAAATGGTAGAGTAATGTGCATGTGCACATAGATGTGGGTTCAAATCCCTCATAGGCTAATTGATATGAACCTACTTGTCTTCGGTCCATGAAGGGTAGATCTAGGCTCGAAACGCCCGACTCTTCTTCATAAAAAGTAACAAGATAAGTACGAGTCCAATGTTATAGACTCGCGGGCCTATAATGCTCTTCAGAACGAGAGCAGGGCGAGGCAGATATGAGAGGTGTCGGCCTTAGGGAGGATCGACGAGAGGAAAAAGGGTTAGAAGGTTTGCGACGTCGGGCCAAGGCTAGGAGGAATATCAACTCTACTTATATTTCGCTATTCATTATGACGTGAATAATACAATGCTAGATGTCTCCCTTATATAGAGGAGAGCAAGAGAAACCCTAGTCTAATATGGGTGGCGGACTAGGCGTAGCAAGCATGATAGGCCCAACATCCAAAGCCCATAATACTATTAAAAGTAAGTATTAAAACGACAATAATGCAACTAACCATAATGGGCTTTATTCTAGTATTAGGCCGGTCTCTTAAGCATAAGAGAGAACACTCCCAAACGACGAAATATAAAAGATGGAATTATAAATAATAATATAATAAATACATAAAGAGACCATGTCCTAATCCAAGGGGGTCTCCAAGGTCTAGGTCGTCTCTGGATGGTCGAGATCGAGTCCAAGCCAAGGCAGGGTAGCATCATCCTCCCTCTCTTACATTTGAAACGTCCTCGCTTCAATGTGGTGTGGACAAGGGAAGAAAGTTGCGGCCTTATGAAAATCTTGTTGTCGACGTTGGTCTTCTTGAAGCGTAGAATGTATGGTGTCAAAACAAGGGCGGGCTTGAGTTTGAGCTCGGATAAGGCATCAAAGACAAAGGCATGTCAATCAGGGTGTCTGACGATGTAGGCACATTCAAAGGGGGCGTCGGTGTAGGTGAGGGCTCGACGTCAAGCTCGGGCGGGACCTCGACCTCGGGCGTTGGCATCGTGGGTGTGGGATCCTCTAGGAGGACTAGCTCTCTCGGCACGTCGCTCGACACGTTACTCGGTACGGGTGCTTCGGTTGTGGTTGAAGTGTCGAGGCTGACTCGAAGGTCTTGTTGAGTGCCAAGAACTCGGCGAGTTGGTGCTCAAGGGCACCGAGTCTTGCCTCGGTGTTAAGTCCCTCATAGACGGGAGAGGGCGGGAGCTTGACCGACGGTGTCGGTCTTGGCACATGGTGCGCCGAGGCTGGTCGTGTCCTAAGTCTGGACGGTGGTTCCGGTTCGCGGTCTCGGTTGGGTGGGGGCCGAGGAGGTGGACTATAATCCCGCTCATCGTAGGAACGATGCCAAGCCTTGGGAGTTTTGCGAGGGCACCGAGGAGGCAGACTCCACTCCAGCTTGTTGTAGGAACGATGTCGGGTCTAGGAGTTTTGCGTGGGCGCCGAGAAGGCGAACTCCAATCCCGCTCATTGTAGGAACGATGTCGAGATCTAGGAGTTTCTCCATAGTAGTGGGCCCGATTCTCAGGAAGTCGATATGGTAGGATCCAATTCGGGTGGTCTCTTGGAAGCAGCTTATAGGGACGTGCTACGCTGGATTTTATACAACGTAATTAGGTACTTTTTATGATTTCTGAGTGATTTAGGCTAGATCAGAGCATTTAATTGTAAAATCAGTAATGCCTATAGAAGAAGAGTTTGAAGACAAAAATCTAAGTTTGAGCTGAAGGCCCGCTACACAGCGGTTGCGAGGAAGTGCAAGGAAGAAGGCCCGCAGGCGCGGAATCCTACCGAGACCACGGTGATGTCCATATCCGCGAGGCTGTGTAACCGCCGTTGCTACGCTCGCAAATTCCTACCGCGCTTGCGGTGGCTGGTGTTTCGCGCCACCAGGCGTTTCGCTATCTTGTATTTTGTTTTCTTTTTATCTTTTTCTCTTTCGGAACATATTATAAAAGTCTGAGGTTTTTAGGTTACGAGACATTCTATTCCATAATATCAGATTCAAAGTTTAGTTTAGACCTAGTTCTGTATTTCATTGATGGAGACTTAAACCTTGGAGTTTATTCATCAGTGAAGCATTGATTTATGATTTCGTAAGATTTTCGGTATTGATTTCTTTCCCTTGATTAATATGTTTTCTCTTTGTGCTTAATTTCATGATTATCAATTGATTTCACTTGGTGCGCAACTTGTTGAATTTGATTGATATTCTACAGTTTGATTAGGTTTGAATCATTATCTATGTGATCTTACTTGATCTATGAAAACAACTTAATTTCTAGGACCGTGGACTAGGAATTGAGAAAGAGATTTGATTGTTTGTTCTTGCAATTGACTCGTAGCTTGATTGCTTGAATCGATATCATGTATATCCTTGTTCTCTATGCTAATTCTAGGTTAAGCGTCCTTGCCTAGGATTAAAGAATTGCTTGGACCGTGGACTTGCGATTGTTAATAATCAGGATAGGAATTAATCTTGGGTGTGAATGAAATCAAAGGAAAAAAACCAATGCTCGAATGACTTTATCAATGTGAATCTGCTAGATAAACTTGTTTGCTTCTCTTAATTTGAATACTTGTTTTGTTTATTAGTTTGTTAGATAGTTTAGATAGATCAAACTATTTCCAAAACCCCTTTTTTCTTAAATTGATAAAAATATTGAAACTAGAAGCCTTAGTTCTCCTGGGTTCGACCCCTTACCTGCATGCTATACTTAGTCTTTAACTTTGAGTAATTTACTTTTTGATCTCGGCATAACGACTTTAGTCGGGTCAAATTTTGGCGCCGTCGCCGGGGAACTTTTGTTAAATTTCAGTTTTAATAGTTTTATTGACTTTGTGTAGACCTATCTTACGGTCTACACTTGCATATTCTAATGTCTTTCCTTGAGTTTCATCAGTTGCAGGATGAGCCATTCTATAAGTACTTCGCTAGGTGTCAAGAACAGTTGGATAACCTCTCTGGTTGGGGGATGCGTATAGATCTTAATGATGCTTGCTATAGCATTTTCAGAGGGATGAAGAGACCAAAGCCATTGCACATCTTAAGAATCAAGTTGCTATTTTGATGAATCAATTAGAGGCTTTGCGCATTGCGGACGAGCTGAAAGTAGGAGAACTCGTTTCTGGAGAAGAACCATGCACGCGGAATGAAAACCGCGCTCGCGGGACTTATGCAGAAACGAACGACTTCTCTCTAGAGGAGGACCGTGATCGCGGCTCTGAAACCGCGACCGCGGTTTTCTTGGATTCCAGTCCGCCGCCTGCTATTGTTGAGAACTGCAGTTTTGAGCCTCATATTTTGTCTGCGGAGTCCCAAGAGGTCTTCAATCTTGTTTCAATAGTAACGGGAGAGTCCACAGGATGCGAGACGACGAAGGAAGAAGACGATCCTTAAAACCGCGACCGCAGCCTCAAAACTGCGACCTCGTCCAACTCAGTTAGTTTGAGAGAGATAGAAAAAAAAAGAAAAAAAGAGTGTTCTCCCATATTCTACCATCACCCACCAATCCACTTTTCTATATCTTTCCATGTCTAGTTCCTTGGAATTGTTCGTTACTATTATCACGTCCCATCCCATTGTGGTGAGTCCTCGTCTACAACATCTTTGCAACATAGTTCAAGTATGGGGGTGATGCCGTCGTCAGAGTTTTTTTTATTATTTTGAGGAGTCCAGTTCATTCTCATTGGAGACGTCCTATGGTGTGGATCTGGTTGCTGAGTTGTGAAGACGACGTTCGAGATTTGTTGTTCGAGAGTCAGTTTATGGACTTTGTGTTTGTTGTCGCCAAGACTGCACCTACGGTCCGTAAACCGCGCTCGTGGTTCATTCCCAAAAAGATCAGTTTGTTCTAGAGGACTGTAACGCACACGCGGGTCCTTAATGGCGCGCGCGGTTGTCTATAGTGGCTGAATACGAGGTGCTTCAAGTGTTCTTGAGTTTGGTGCATTACATTTCTGGGAGTTCATTCATCCATATAATCTTTCATATGTGAGTCTTCTGATTTTCCTCTTCTATGCTTAATTCCTTTCTCTTTACTTCATTGAGGGCAATGAAGGATTTAAGTATGGGGGAGGAAGTACTCGCTATGCCTATCGTAGATAGTTGCATTTCAGTTTATTTTTCGTTATTTTTATGGGATTTTTGTTCCATGTTTTGTATAAAGAAAATTTTGAAGAAATTTGAAAAAACAACTAATTAAATAGAAAAGGCCATAAATATTTGAGGAAAAGGCATAAAAAATCCTAGGATGAGTTGAAAACCCATAAGGGCAGCTTAGGTAATAAGCAAGTAACCCGGACCAGCAATAGGCTGGGGTAGTATGAGGTTTATGAGAGATGTGAGCATATGTGAGCACACCTATGAAGAATAATGAAATGAGTGATTAGGTGAAACTCCGGAAGGGCGCCTAAGTAGAATTGAGTGGAAAAATTGGAGTGTTTAGGATTTCATTCTACTTTGGGACTTGGGGATTACATTTTAGATGTCGGGTAGATCCTAGGACGCTCTACGATTTTTAGAGCTTGAGAGTTGATTTAATATGTATTTTGGAGAGGTGAGGTGTGTGGTTGAGCTTTCATGTTTTTGGTCATTGTTTCTCTACATGGGTTCGGGTTGTGAGCTGAGTGTTTAGGTTATCATATTTTTCCCATATTTCCTGAGACCTTAGATATTTTTCGTGGTATATTTATTTGGAGCTTACTAGAGGATGAGCAAGATCTAAGCATGGGGGAATTTGATACACTGGATTTTATACATCGTAATTAGGTATTTTTATATGATTTTTGAGTGTTTTAGGCTAGATCAGAGTGTTTAATTGTAAAATCAGTAATGCCTACAGATGAAGAGTTTGAAGACAAAAATCTAAGTTTGAGCTGAAGACCCACTACACATCGTTTGCGAGGAAGTGCAAGGAAGAAGGCTCGCGAGCGCGGAATCCTACCGAGACCGTGGTGATGAACATATCCGCAAGGCTGCGTAGCCGCCGTTGCCGCGCCCGCGGATTCCTACCACGCTCGCGGTGGCTGATGTTCTGCGCCGTCAGGCGTTTCGCTATCTTGTATTTTGTTTTCTTTTTATCTTTTCTCTTTCGGAACTTATTATAAAAGTTCGAGGCTTTTAGGTTACGATACATTCTATTCCATAATATCATATTCTTAGTTTAGTTTAGACCTAGTTTTGTATTTCATTGATGGAGACTTAAACCTTGGAGTTTATTCATCAGTGAAGCATTGATTTATGATTTCGTAAGGTTTTCGGTATTGATTTCTTTCCGTTAATTAATATCTTTTCTCTTTGTGCTTAATTTCATGATTGTCAATTGATTTCACTTGGTGCGCAACTTGTTGAATTTGATTGATATTCTACAGTTTGATTAGGTTTGAATCATTGTCTATGTGATCTTACTTGATCTATGAAACAACTTAATTTCTAGGATCGTGTACTAGGAATTGAGAAAGAGATTTGATTGTTTGTTCTTGCAATTGACTCGTAGCTTGATTGCTTGAATCGAAATCATGTATATCCTTGTTCTCTATGCTAATTCTAGGTTAAGCGTCCTTGCCTAGGATTAAAGAATTGCTTGGACCGTGGACTTGCGATTGTTAATAATCAGGATAGGAATTAATCTTGGGTGTGAATGAAATCAAAGGAAAAAAACCAATGCTCGAATGACTTTATCAATGTGAATCTGCTAGATAAACTTGTTTGCTTCTCTTAATTTGATACTTGTTTTGTTTATTAGTTTGTTAGATAGTTTAGATAGATCAAACTATTTCCAAAACCCCTTTTTTCTTAAGTTGATAAAAATATTGAAACTAGAAGCCTCTGTTCTCTTGAGTTCGACCCCTTACTTGCATGCTATACTTAGTCTTTAATTTTGGGTAATTTACTTTTTGATCTCGGCATAACGACTTTAGTCGGGTCAAATTTTGGCGCCGTTGTCGGGGAACTCTGGTTAAATTTCAGTTTTAATAGTTTTATTGACTTTGTGTAGACCTATCTTACGGTCTGCACTTGTATATTCTAATGTCTTTCCTTGAGTTTCGTTAGTTGCAAGATGAGCCATTCTATAAGTACTTTGCTAGGTGCCAAGAACAGTTGCATAACCTCTCTAGTTGGGGGATGCATATAGATCTTAATGATGCTTGCTATAGCATTTTCAGAGGGATGACTGTGGAGTCTCGTTGCATATGTACCGCATGAGTGATGGTAGTTTTATCTTCAAGACGCCTACGGAACGCTGGAAATTTCTCTATATCATCGCTCAGAATGAAGAGACCAAAGCCCTTGATTATCTTAAGAATCAAGTTGCTATTTTGATGAATCAATTAGAGGCTTTGCGCATTGGGGATGAGCTGAAAGTAGGAGAACACGATTCTAGAGAAGAACCGCGCACGCGGAATGAAAACCGCGCTCGCGGGACTAATGCAGAAACGAAAGACTTCTCTCTAGAGGAGGACCGCGACCACTAGAAACCGCGACCGCGGTTTGCTTGGATTCCAGTCTGTCGCCTGCTGTTGTTGAGAATTGCATTTTTAAGCCTCATAATTTGTCTGCGGAGTCCCAAGAGGTCTTCAATCTTGTTTCATTAGTACCAGGAGAGTCCACATGATGCGAGACGACGAAGGAAGAAGACGATCCTTATTTCTTTAGGGATTTTCTTGAGGAGATGGAGGAAGAGATTCGAGTTTCCGAGTCCGAGATTCCGGAAATCAGTCTGGATGATCCTTATATCCTTTACTCCACTTCCTCTCTCTATCTTGATCCTTTCTTTGTGCTTACATGTCAATCTTTCATTAAGGATTCCATTTTTGAGCATGATAGGGTAGGCGATGAGCTTTTTCATGATATGTTTGATGATGGTGGTTATATGAAAAGAAACTTTGCATGCTTTAATGAATATTTTGAGAAACCACCTAAATCATCTAATTGGTTCCAATTTGGAAATTCTAATCATAATTGCTCAAGCATGTTTGATAGGTTAAAAAGGAGTTTGAATTATTTCTTATTGCTTGTTAATTTATCAATATGTTATTTGTCCTGTTGTAAGATAGTTGTGCATGACTTTGATTTGATGCTTCGGGCTTTGACGATGTCCGAATCTTGAGATAATAGGTTGAAGTCGAGTTGTCGACGTTAAACGAGGCGCTTCTCGGGAGGCAACCCGAGTGTAGGTAGTTTTAATTTTTGCATTGTTTTTTCATAATAGGTAGGTTAATTTACTTTTATCATTATATTTCGGACTAATATTCAGGTACGAGGACCAAAATGACGTTTTGGTGTAATACCGCTCCCGCGGTTTTACCATCGCGCTCGCGGTTGTTAATGATTAGGATAGGAATTAATCTCTGGTATGAATGAAATCAAAGGAAAAAAACCAATGATCGAATGATTTTATCAATGTAAATCTGCGGGATAAACTTGTTTGCTTCTCTTAATTTGAATACTTGTTTTGTTTATTAGATTGTTAGATAGTTTAGATAGATCAAACTATTTCCAAAAGCCCTTTTTTCTTAAGTTGATAAAAATAGTGAAACTAGAAGCCTCAGTTCTCTTGGGTTCGACCCCTTACTTGCATGCTATACTTAGTCTGTAATTTTGGGTAATTTACTTTTTGATCTCGGCATAATGACTTTATTCGGATCAGGACGAGTGTTGACTCGTCGATGTGGCCGATCACAAGAGTCCGAATCGTCCCATATTGCAAGGCGGTCCAAGACAATCCTCTTAATTTTTTTTCTTTTTCTCTATTTTTTTTGTTACTATGAGATCTTTTACCATCCAAAAGATTCTCTTACAAATGGGAAAGTAAAAAAAACTAACATAGAATAACAAATTAAAAGATAGAGTATCTTTTATAAGTAAGATCCCTTACAAAAAGGAATCTAGATAAAATAAAATCGGATTTAAATAAAATAAAAATATATGCATCAAAGATAGCCAACCAAATATGGAGATCAAATCTCGGATGTGATTCGGACAAGATCTTTGATGAGCACATTCTCGGACTAGGCCCATGTTCCTTCTTCGAGGGTGGGCGGGGGAACGCGCGCATTGATCATGTTTAATTTTCGCCTTTTGGAAGGGAAAACAAAGTCCGATTTGGTCAAATTTTACATGCCCGGACTCGTATCGAAAAGATCTACAATATTCTGGAAGAAAATTGCAGAATAAAAGATTATTTTTAGGCTAAAATCTGGGTAGAAATCGAGGTTGTTTTTTATGATGGAGAAGGAACCGTTCGAACCACCTAAGCTCTGATACCAATTGACGTGAACCTACTCGTCTTCGGTCCACAAAGGGAGGATCTAGGCTCGAAACTCCTGGAACTTCTCCGATAAAAGTAACCGGATAGGTAGGAGTCCAACGTTATGGACTCGCGAACCTCTAATGCTCTTCAGAACGAGGGCGGGGCAAGGCAGATATGAGAGGTCTCGGCCCAAGGGAGGACCGACGAGAGGAAAATGGGTTGGAAGGTTTGGTGACGTCGGGCCAAGGCGAAGAGGAATCTCGACTCTACTTAAACTTGGCTATTCATTATGACGTGAAGGACACAATGTTAGGCATTTCCCTTATATAGAGGAGAGCAAGAGAAACCCTACGGTAATATGGGCGGCGGGCTAGGGCTAGCAAGCATGATAGGCCCAACGTCCAAAACCCATAATACTATTAAAAGTTAGTATTAAAATGGGAAATAATGCAACTAAACTTAATGGGCTTTATTCTAGTATTGGATCGGTCTCTTAAGCATAAGAGAGCACACTCCTAAAAGACGAAATATAAAAGATGGAATTATAAATAATAATAATATAATACATACTTACAGAGACTATGTCCTAATCCAAGGGGGTCTCCAAGGTCTAGGTCGTCTCGGGATAGCCGGGACCGAGTTCAAGCTAGGGTAGGGTCGCATCACTAATTCTATATATGATTTATATATTTTGGTTTATTATAGCTCTTTTTTTAGTTCATGATTTTGTAAACTCGGGTTCATAATAATTTATCTTACAGTTCCTGCCTTTTAAGTCACACTAGTTATTTTTGTTCATGTCTTTTGGTTCATGACATTTTCTCTTTTGTTTCATGTTTTTATAAGCATAGGTTCATAATATTTCGTATTACGGTTCATTTCTTTTTAGTTTATAAAAGTTGATCTATTGGTTCATATCTTTATAAGGTTAAGTTCAAAAAAATTGTCAATAAAGTTCACAAAATTTAATTCATAATCATTGTGCATTCTAGTTTATAAATGGTATTTCGTGGGTTCATAAATTTTAATGTTAAGGTTCATAATAATTAATCGTACGGTTCATGAATTTCTTGCTCATAATAGTTAATGTCATGACTTTAGATTCATAAAAATGGTTATATTCTGTGGTTTCCTGTGTAGGTTTCGAACCTAAATCATATGCAACGACACACATTACTCTCTCTTTTTGGTTAAAAGGCTTTAAAATGATTTTCCGCAATCATTACACAAAAATTAAATTTTAAGTACTCAACAAAAAGTACAACATCATAATTATAGATATATATGGATTCATCATACACAATTACAATGTTATAAGTCACAACATATATATGAACAAAAATCTCTCTTCATCTCAACCCATAATTAAGTAATATTTCAAATTCTCCTTCGTCACCAAAACTCTTATTATAGTAGTGTATATAATTAATAAATTTTATTTATTATGGTTCATAAACATACAAGCATGAGTTTATCAATACCCAAATACAAGTTCATAAAACAGAAACATGGATATCATTTGCAATGACTTATTTTGTAGCGCTTCTATGGATCCATGCATACCAAATTTATTAGCAAAACTAAAATTATTTTATTAAAGAAGAAACAATGAAAATTAAAAGAAAATAAAAAAAAAATAGATATGGCAAAACTTTAAGTTGATCATTTGGGCGTTTTATCAGACACATGGTGGGTGTTTAGATGAACATTTACCATTAACCTAGATATTCAATCAAAAACATGAAATTTCAATGTAAAACATACACAACCTTCATAGATTTGAGTAAAATTAACAAAAATAATACTTCAAAGAACACAAAACATGGTAGCATGCATTTAGGCTAGGTTAAAGCATGTTTATTTCCTTTAATTTAGTTATTTTTGTTTTCTTTTCCTTTGGTTTGTAGTTTCGGTTTCTACTCTTGCTTTGTTCGGTTTTAGGATCATTTGGAGGTGGATTTGAAGAGTTTAAACAACAACAAAGACAAGGGCGATTGAAGCAACCCGAAAGGAAATGGCTAGGAATCAAGCGGATGCAAGGAGTTGAAGAGAAGATGAACAAAAGCTCAATGGAAGGCACGGGAGAAGCCTCGTCCAAGATTTTGACTTAAGCGTTGCACCAGTGAGAAACTCAGTTTGAAACTCGGCCGAGTTTCGGACCGAGTCGCGTCTTTTTCGCGAGTTCTCTTCCGCCACTCTCTTTATTTTTATTTCGGGCCTTTTTCTATCTTTTTTTGAGGGTTTGATATAAATACTTGAAGATTAAGTTTGGATGATTATTAGGTTTTATTCTATTGAAAACTCTCTCAAGAACCCTAGAGTGGAGAATTGTGAATCTACGTTAAACTTATTCGATTGGATTTGGATCTTTTGAGAAGACAATCGGTATGTTTATATTTGATTTAGATTTCTCTTCTCTTTACACTATGTCTAGCTAATTTATGTAGTCCAAGGAAGGGTGAACCCAATGAATGAGTAGGTAGATCTAAGGGTGATATTTGATTGAATTGAGATTTGAATTGTGTTTGATTCAACTTAGGGTGCTTAATGACCTAATTTACTTGAATTGGGAATCTTGTTATGATTTGAGACTGAGAGGAGATAAGAATAACAAGAGGTTGATTGAATTGAATTCACAATTTGTTAATTCATGTTAGATCCCTAGGTTTGAACTTGTTGAATTATCTGTGCAAGAGTGACTTAAAAAACATGTGGAACTTAACCTATCCTAGAAATTATTGATTAAATAGTCTTAACGGAGTGTGGGAGCGGATGTTATTTCTATTGATTCAATGATCTCTAAAGAACTTAAAGGACCTAAATAAGACTTGTGTTGTGTGAGAGTGACTGCTAGTCGAGTCTAGATATATGCTTTAATCGTCTGAAAAGAGTTAATGTTGACATTTGAGATAGTTCGTCCTTCAAACAACATTCTGATTGAAATCCAAATAAATATCACCGGTAATCTACTGAAAAGTCATTGTGGAAATCCTAACCTTGGAATGCTTTTCTCCATTGATAGTTAATTCTTGTTTTCGATTTTATTTTTTTCTGAATACAATTGCAACTCCTGTTTTCTTAATTTTGGCTTAATCTACTGAATCGAGCTATAATCGATACTACGAATTTTTCTGAGTTCGACACCTTGATACTACAACCGAACCGTATACTTGCGGTGTAGGAAAATAACCTATCAACCCAATATACGAAAATTGAAGTGTCAAACTCCAAAATTTAAAAACTCCAAATACAAAATTGAAACCTTACAAAAAAACTTATATCAAACTCCATGAAGATTGACCTTCAATGTGGCCGAAATAAACATAAAATCAAGCCAAATAGAAAGAGCAAGTGGCAATGATTATGGAGAAGTACCGATAGAAATCTCGGATGAAATTTGTACATTCCGGTGGATGAAGATGGTGCAATGCAACGATGATATATTTTTTGTGGGGAAAAAAACACAAATACCCCTGGTGTTAAAAAATATGAAAAGAGGCGCGCCTCTTTATGGCCATTGATTTTCGAGATCCAACGCACCAGATTTACTCTCATTTTATACCATAAGATTAATTTCCATCTGATCTTAATTCTTGTTTTAACCTCCATTTTATTGTATAGTAACGATAGTAACGATATACTATGATATTTCATTAATGCTTTATATGAAGCAAGCCATACTAATATACTTTAGGGCACGTTTGGTATTGATACCTAGATATCAGATATGGGTATCAATATGAATCATACCTGTACCTGGCGTTTGGTAACCGGATATCGATATCAAAAGATATCAATTGATATCTGGATATCAATTTTCATGACTTCTCATATAGTGAAATTTAAGTATATGATTGATATCTTTCTTCCCTTACTCCCCCTCTACATTTCACGCCATTAATCTCCCACCCCACCCTTCTATTGCTCAGTGAAAATGAACTCAAGATCTTGCTTTAATATCCCACTCTCCTCTATATTGCTACCTAGGTTTAATCTCTTGCTGTCAAATGCCGCCCATCCCCCATGGAAAAAGCGTACGACCGGATTAGCTAGGACTATGGTACTCAAGAAACAAAAGAGTTTTCAACAACAACAATAGGACCAACTTAAACAAAGCTACAAAAGTCTGCGAATTCGTTCGTAACCAAACTAAAAACTGGAAGCTCGTTGTAGATTCGGATCCCGATAACCCGCGCCACGGCATGGCAAAAAGTGGGCCTAAGAAGAAGCCTACAAAGTGGGTTAAACCCACGTTGGAGTTTACTAAGTTGAATTTTGATGGCGCAGTGAATGCAAATGTTATAGCTTTGTACGATTTCATCCTCAGGGACTCCTGCAGCCCCCATCCATTTCGACAGAGGACTAATTGGTCGACAGTCTGTTTTGACTTCCAAGACCATCACCTTACGCTAGGGACTTCTCGAAGCCACTCGACGTGGCATTCCCCGGATCCAGATTGAAGGCGATAGTTTGCAGCTAGTCAAGGTCGTGCTTGGTGACTGGCGCTGTCCGTGGGAGATTGAGCTGTTACGTGCGGACATCCATTGCTTGCTTGCTCGGTTCCAGGATTGGAGTATTACAAATATCTTTCAGGAGGGCAATTCAGTGGCGGATTTCATCGCTGGATCATTCAGTCGTGTCTCCTCCGTCCCACTCGCAGCAGACCCAGGATTACTTACCCTCAAACGCCAGGATGCTCTAGAGTGACCATTGTCTGTTAGTGACCACCTTAATCACTTTCCTTATAAAAAAAAATGCCGCCCATCCCCAATTTCAAATTTGCCCAAATACTCTTAGGCCTTGTTTTCACACCTCCGACTAATATTTATTTGCATTTAATAATTATTTACAAAATGGAAGTGGTTATGTTTCAATCGTTGAATGTGAATTAATTTTATTTATGTGAGAAGGTAATTAACATCATATTTAGTTAAATTAATAATTTTCAAGCTTAAAAAATAATTTCAAATTTTGATATCTATATCTATTCACATCTTACCAAATAATATACGTATAAGATATGACTGATATCTTTATCCTACCAAACAAAGATATGAATATCAAATTAATCTCATATCCATATCTCATACCGATACCCATATTGATACTAATATCTAATATAGTTGAGATATCGATACCAAACGAGCCCTTAAGATGCGTGTACATATTTAACAAAGCTTCACCCTCCTCGGCTCCTCCTCACCTTGTGATCCGTACACAAATGTCACTTTATTCCTACACCATTTATCTGCAGTATCTTAGGCTTCCTTTTCAGATTGATCTAATTGGATATATTTTAAAACTTAGTTTCTAAATGATCTAATCATTTATTTAATTAGCCATGGTTCTGCAAAAGAAGAATCTGAGTAATGCATTCAGCTTGGATGTTTAATATTATTCTGTGTATATATGTTTGTGATAAATGGCAGTTTATAGTAGCTTGTAAGTGGGAACACGCATCTTCAAGCTTCCATTGTCATTGGCAGATTGCTTGTTAGAGTTTCTTTTAATCAGAAGAAAGGCACACCCATCATTCCATCAAGCATCAACACTATAATTAATTAGACCGCAAAACTATTCCCTAAACTTTTACTTAAACTACAGTATATGGTTAGGTCACTAGGGTGACACGCAAAATCGAAAATCTTTCCTCCAAAGTAACTTTTCAAGTTTCAAAGTGCACCAGTAAAAATTAAGGTTTAATATTTGTAGTACCAATTGTGTACTTGTTTGCCACCTTTAGTTAGGCTTTGGTTCATTCGGTGTGGGCCCGGCCTGTATTAGCAATATAAGACTTGTTCATGCTTTGATTTCATTTGTGATAAAAAGTTTCTTGCTTTATGCCGTATATATCTTATCTATTAGACCAAAAAATGAGTATTCTATGTAGTCATGAGTGTTCTTTTTGAGCTATGTTGCTTACCATTAGTATAGCACTAGTCATTATGAATTATTTAATCTAACCCTATTAATTTGGAGCTATGTTCATGACATTGATCTATTTGGGAATGTTCATGCATAAACATATATGTTAATCTAAGTATCTAATGAATGTTAATTCATATATCTTTCCATAGTCTAAGTTACTATCCATTCTGATTAATTTTGAGCATGACTTTTGAGTATGAACTAATCGGTAATCAGATAATCAAACCAAATTGGACCACAAGGATCAAGATCGTATAAAAGGGATGGAGAAGTAAGTCCCCACATACTAGCTTAAGCTTTTGGTTAGAAGGCGAAACTCGACCCGAAGTCTAAAAATGGTTAATCCCAACAATTTTTGCAGGTATCCATGTGGTTTTGGGGCGTTACAAATGATGATTCTTAATTAATAATTGAAGGGTTTTTTGGCCCCTAGCTAGTGTTAGGTATTGTCCAAGGGCCAATTTGCTTTAATTTGTATATGGGCAGAAGTAACAAACAATTCAAATGAATGGCTTATCTACTCTTTCTTTGAACGAACGAACCTAGCTAGTGTTATTGATGCGTGCTTATTTCTTTAATTTCTCTGCGGATATGGCTAAGATCGAAATGTTTATTTGTTTGGGGCAACTTTTGGTTTAGAATAATATTTGTTGTGCGGATGAGTACGATTTTTGTTGGTGCTTTCTATCTACTAATCCCCTTGTGCTTCTTTTCTGGTGTTGGTGGGCTATGATCTGGGGCTCTGTTGTGGTATTTGATTGATCTTTGCTTTCAAATCCTCCAATCTTGATTTGTATTTTGCAATATCAAATTCCAATCCTTCAATTCTTTTGCAGGATTACTATCACATTGCTTCCTTGGACCCTCCTTTCAACTTCTCTAAGTGGTTGCACCAAAACCAAATAAACAAAACATACTTTTGTGTGAGTGGTATATCAACTTTTTAATATTTTCTTACGATGCTGCAAAGAGCCGTTACTGGCTTATCTATATTAATTCTTATAGACAATGCAGGTACGATTTTAATTTGTGTTAGCTAATTTATGCATAGATCTTATAAGATCTTTTCTTACGCACTTAATTGTGAAGGTAATCATCAAAACCCAACTAGCTACATTATAAACAAGTAATGACCGCTTAAACCTTTCACTAGTCTATTTGAGATTCGGTAAATATGTATACTTTTTGGGTCCGTAAAATTCATTACCCTGGTTGAAAAATGAGTCACTCTTTTCATTCGAAAGGTTCTTTTTTGACAAACCAAAAAAGGTTGATCTACACATCAAAACCAAGTTTTGGACGATCACTTTTTTTACTTGAGCACTTAATTTGATTAGTTATACTCGTCGTACCATGTACGAACACGATTCGATATTTTATATAAATTATAAATAGGAGGATTTGAATCAAATGAAAATGGGGTATATCTTGAAAACTAAGAACAAATCTGGATCATCCAATTGAAACACTAGAAATAGATCTAGGCCATTCGATTAAAATATATATTAAAAAAATTGTTTTTTTTTTATATTTTCTTACCATTTTTTAAGTCTTTTTACGTATGTAGAATGATGT
Source organism: Fallopia convolvulus (assembly GCA_964016875.1). Taxonomy (NCBI): domain Eukaryota; kingdom Viridiplantae; phylum Streptophyta; class Magnoliopsida; order Caryophyllales; family Polygonaceae; genus Fallopia; species Fallopia convolvulus. The sequence goes on along the minus strand of OZ024720.1, from coordinate 48,472,444 downwards.
AAATCGAGTATGAGCATAAAGCCAAAAAGCGTGAACATGCAATACTAATATGTGAATGTATCTATATTATATGTGAACGTATACTAAATTTTCTGAAGTTAAAATGCGGTTATATGTGAACAACCCTAGTAAAATTGTGAACATTTGTATAATATATGTGAACATAACGCAAAATGTCATCCGTCGTGTTTTTGGCAAAAATAAGCGAAAAAATAAAAATAAAAATTTATTTTCTTACTTTGTTTTTTTTAAGTCTTTTTACGTATGTAAAATGATGTAAATCGAGTATGAACATAAGCCATTAATCGTGAACATGCAATACTAATATGTGAACGTATTTGTATTATATGTGAACGTATACTAAATTTTCTATGGTTAAAATGCGGTTATATGTGAACAACCCTTATTTTCTTACTTTATTTTTTTGTCAATGTTTTTCAAGCCATTTAACGCTTGTATTATGTTTTAATCGAACATGAACACATGACCATAAAACATGAACAAACAGTAATAATATATGAACACATTTGTAATATATGTGAACATATTATAGAATCTCTGAACTGAAAAATGTGATAATATGTGAACATATCTTATAATAGTGTGAACATATGCATAAAGTACGTGAACATAACGTAAAAAATCAAATTTCGTGTTTTTGGCAAAAACAAGCGAAACTAAGAAAATTAAAAAAATGTTTTTTTGTTTTTTTCAAAATTACCATTTTGCCCCTATCTCTTCTAATCTTAGTCATCCATTTCTCAAATCCAAGGGTCCTCATTTCTTCTTAGTTTTCATTATAAGCCCCATTTCCATGTGAATCTAGGATATTAATAAATAAAAATATAATATAAACTTCAACGTAAGCAATTGTATTGCTCGTAGAATGAATAATTTTTTAATCAATATAAATAGTTAAATTTAATATTGAGAATGCAAATATATTATTAAGATAAAATAATTTCATTTCTCTTTTTCCTTGATGATATTTCATAGATATGCAATTAACAAAAAGAAGATAAAATATAAATAAAAAATTCATATATTGAAATATGGAAGAGATAAGAATTTAAAAAATAATAGTTAACTTAATAAATAAGATATGCTAAAAACAATTTAATTATATGAAATATGTAAAATTTAATTAATTTAATTTAAGATGGGACCAAACACATTTTTCTGTTCAATAAAGTAAAAATTAGATAAAATTAAATATTTTATTATTCATATTTTATTATTTTTCATGTACATAAATTTAGAGATTATCAAATATTTCAATACAACTATTAAATATTTTATTATATATTTTTATTAATTTTAAACATTATAAATACTTATCATTAATTTTTTTATTATAAAACAATCAATATATATATATCTATATATAAATTCGTCAAAAGATATATGCTAAAAGATTTATATTTATTTTAAAATATTTTAAATATTTTATCTTGAATTTTAAATACTTGTATAGAGTTTGGTTCAAATGAAACAAACTCTTATCCTAAAACGAACTCTTATCCTAAAACGAATGCACTTTTCATAGTTAGTAATGCACTTTTCATATAAAAGTGCATTGAAAAATACAAAAAGTGCATTACGAAAAAGTGCACTAAAAAGTACGAAAAGTACAAATGCGAAAAGGTGCACTCTGAAGTATGAAAAGTGCACTACTAACTACAAAAAGTGCATTCGTTTTAGGATAAGAGTTCGTTTTAGGATAAGAGTTTGTTTCATTTGAAACAAACTCTACTTGTATAAGGAAGCTTTCAAAAGATATTGTTATACTAAATAGATATATGTTTGATGTTAGAGATAAATTTAAATAGTTTAAAAAATTTAATTGAAAGAAGTTATAACAATAGAAATAAAAATTAAAATTTTAAATATGAGGTGGGATCAGAATAGTTTTGGTGGCTCTAAAAGATACATCTTTAATATATATAGTAGAACCAGCATAAATTAATACTCGATAAATTAATAAACACTCTAAATTAATATCTTTCTCCGGTCCCGGCTTGGGCCAATGCAAAATTTAACAAATTTCAATAAGATAATAAGATAATATATTTTTAAAAAATTACTATATAAATATAAGGTCCCATTAATATGATAAATTAATAATTATATAAGAAGTTACATAGTCATAACTAAGAGAATCTAGTGAAATATTATTGTAGTATTGTTTGTTTTTTCTTGGTTCTATTTGGAGCTCATCTCTAACTTTTCTTATTGGATCCAACATTTTTAACGTAATTTTGAAAATAAATTTTGCAATGTCAACTATAATAATTCCTTGAGACTTCATCTCATGAATATATTTTGCAGTGTCTAAAACAATTTGCTATTGTCACTTGCTCAAGATTAACTATCCAAGCCGAGACTAAAGATTGACGGCAGCTAAAACATTAATCTTACATGGATCAGATTGTCCCATCTCATAACCTTCTAAAATCCTACAATAAAATCTTGTATGATAGTGCATTTTGAATGCTCTTATTACAAAAAAATCTCTTTAAATTAATAAATATTAATTTATCGGTTAATTAATATCTCTATAAAATAATAAAATATCATGGTCCCAACCTTATTAATTTATAGAGGTCTTACTGTAGTTATAGATTGCCCCACATTGCTTCCGTTTATAAGCAGAGTACATTAATATATAAATTTTTTTTAACTCTATTTAAAAAAATGTTATTTATAATCTTGCTAAGATTTGATTGTCATTTTAAAAGTTTAGGTGATATTTTTGAAAAAATAAAATATATCTTTTTCTCATTCTCCTTATAGGCTTATAGCAGGTCTTAGGGTTATTCATCTGTCCAAAATCGAACCAAATATAATAGAGGAAAATCGAACCAAACCGAATACCGAATTTCGGAATTTTCAGAACTGAGGACCAAACCAAGTTTTGGGTTTGGTTCGATTTTATTCGGTTTGGTTCGGGTTGAAACCGAAGAAGCCGATTAGGTACAAAACCGATTAAAAATATAGAATTGAACCAACTAAATCGAATTAGAACCAAACCGATTTTGAACCGAAATGATTTAAAACCGAACTAGAACAGAGCTAAACCGAGCTAAACTATTCAAACGGGTACTATTTTCATCAGTTTAAACTAAAACCATTCAAACCGAACTAAAACCATTTGAATTAAAACTCCCAAAATAATAAACAAAGCCATACAAACTTCAAAACTGAACTAAACCTGCAAAATGGGAGAGTATTAGGGATTTAGGGTAAGGGGTTGTAATTGGGTTTTTTTTTTATTTTTTTAAAATTAGAATAAATCGGTTTACTTGAACCGAAGAGAGAATTGAACCGACCCAAACCGAAAATCGAACTATCCAAAATCCTGAGCCGAGGACCGAATCGAATTACCTTGGATCGGTTCAATTAAGTTTAGTCTGATTCTCGTGTTTAAACCGAATTACCGGAACCGATGAACAACCCTAGGTCTCACTAATCATCATAATTCTTAGACTATAGTAATATACTCAGTGTAGTCATAATTTTCCGCATATGATTTGATAAATTTTAAATAAAAAGTTTTTAGTTATAAAATATGTACTAGCGATGAGAATATTGATGTTTTGAGTTGGATCGGTTCTGCTTGTGGTGGATATAGTCTCTTTAGCATATATTGATCATGGATGTATTGACCGCTTAATTTATAAGGTCATCTGGCATTTGTAGGTTCTTGAGCGTGTGAGAACTTTTACCTGGATGATCTTTAAAGGGGTCATTCTTACTAATCAAGAGCGGGTTCGACGACATTTTATGCTCAACGTGCTCAAAGTGTTCTTGTGAGAAAGAGTCGTTGATCTATTTCTTTCATGATTGTAGTGATACAAAGCGTTTTTGGCTGGAAAGATCTTCACCCTCCTCTTGTAAAGGAAGTTTTCTTTGAAGTTGATTTCTCTGTTTCGATTTGTTGTAATTTATTATGCACTTCTAGGACGGAGGGAGATTTAGTTTGGGAAAATGTTTTTGCCATGTCTATTTGGTGGTTATGGAAGTGGCGTAATAATCTCATTTTCCGACAGGAATCTTTCCAGGGAAGTCGACATCTGTTTGTGTTCAAGTAGCTGATGGACTATGAAGACTATGAGGAGACGTCGGAGGCGAATAATCAGTCAGGAAGAAGAGAGCAGTTTGTTCACTGTACGAGACCAAGGGAAGGTTGAGTGAAGCTTAACATTGATGGATTGGTTAGGGATGGAGGACTTGCGACAACTACAGGTGTCATCCGTGATACCGACGACCAATGACTAACATGTTTTGTTCATAATATTGGCTCATGTATTGTGCCTATGGCGGAGCTGTGGGGTGTTTTGCAGGGCCTTCGTCTAGCTTGGAGTAAGGGATGAAGGAGGATCTCTTTAGAAATAGATTCCCAATTGGTAGTCTTATTTCTTGGCAGACCTGTGGATCGTTATCATCCGCTTTTTAACTTGGTATCTCAATGTCAAAGCTTAAGTCATAGAGACTGGCAGGTTAAGTTCTGTCATATTTTTAGGGAGGCTAATTTAGTTGTTGATCCTTTAATTTATTTAGGGAGGCTACTCTTGAGGGTGTTTTAGCTTTGCTTTCTATTAATGTAAGAAGTCAGACTATCTTCCGTTTAATTACTAGTTTTTTTTTCGTAATTAATAAAAATCCCTAAGGGAAAGGAGAATACTACTTCCTAACCTCTCGTTCAATAAAACAAAAGAGAGGATTATTAACAATATAGAATACATACATGTATAGTGAAATATCGTAAAATCTGGAGCAAAAAGAAATTAGTGAAATATCTTAAATGTGATTGGAGCTAGTTTGGTGGACAAAATGTATATGACAATTAACACCCTCACGTTATGGAGGCGCCATGTATACAAGTTTGTAAACGAAAGTAGGGAAACGTAGTCCTCCTGCATGTGGTAGCTATTGGCTACTTTGTTGCTGAAAATAATTGAAGCTTCCTAAATATTATGAGGTGACGTATGTACGTGCCCACACACCTAAACTCATCAATATTCAACAATAATACTATCGGAACAAATACTCGTCTTAATACGATTTCGTAACATTATTCGTTACCTTATATTTTTGCTTGGACATGTATATTCCGTCTGTTCCGTATTCAACAATCATTTTCTTATTTCCCAATCTCATAAATTTTCTTCCTAGCTGCATACAAATTGGAGTTTCCATTTTTTTTTTAAATGAAACATTTTTCCTTTTGGAAACATTTAGGGTACTCCGTATTGATTAATTTTGTGACCTTCAACGAATTTATACATGCACCAGCTTTCGCCAGCTCACCGATTTTATTTCCCAATTTCCCGCCAGCTAAACACTCTCTTAGTCCCTTTCATATGCACCTCCCCATATAAATACCCCTAAAACCACCCTTCCTCTACTTCCAAGAAAACCCTAGCTACCTTTTCTCAAGCTTCGCTATGGTGTACGCTGCACTCCTCCCCAATACGCTCTGCCCCCTCTTCCACCCCCCTTAATTAATTAACCGAAGAGGTGGTGACGGATTCGAATTCGGCGATTCCGGTTTCCAATTTCGAAACGGATCGATCCTCGAATTCGAGAAAAATGTTGGTTTCGGTGTTTCTAGGTCTGTTCCTGCCGTGCGTGGGGATGAGCGTTGTGTTCGTAGTCTACGCGTGCCTGCTGTGGTTCACCTCCGGCAGCTGGAGAATCGAATCCGGCGACTTGGAGATCGGATCGCCGGTGAAGGCGGCGGCGGCGAAGGGGCTGTCGGCGGAGGAGTTGGAGAAAGTGCCGAAGGTGAGAGGGAAAGAGCTGGTGATGGGAAGCGAGTGCGCGGTGTGCTTGGACGAGATCGAGAGCGACCAACCGGCTCGGATGGTTCCCGGTTGCAACCATGGCTTTCACCTGCAATGCGCCGACACGTGGCTCTCTAAGAACCCCGTTTGCCCCGTTTGTAGGGCCAGCCTCGGCCCCGACTGCTTCCGCTCTTCTTCCCAAGACCCGTGTTGACCGCTTCTCCAGCCTCCACGACTCTTTCTTCCACGACTCTCTCAAATTCTTTTGATTCTGTTTCCGTCGATTTCTCTCGTATCTGTGATTGTAAATGCGTCTCTTATTTCTTGCTTTTAGATAGATTGGGATTTTTTTTTCCTCTTAGAGTTTCGCATTTGTCCTTTTTTTTTTCTATTTTTGTTTCTGACAAAAATAATACACTCCTCCTCCTAAACATTGATATGAAAAAGAAAGAAAAGAAAGAGGAGTGAAGAAAGAAGAAGTGGGATATTTCGGGAGGTGGTGGTGGGAAGCAAAGGTGAGATTCGTTGGTGTGCTAACAACGGTGGTAGATGGGGTGTTGTTCTTCCCAAGAATCATTCATGAGCGGTTGTGTAAATTTTGGGTGGCTCCTCATGAAATGGTTTTGGAAGTTGTAACTTTGTAGTATTGCTTGTATCGGGGTGTCCTTTTAATTTTATAATAATTTTACTCAAGAATTTTATTCATTCCAAAAACAATTGCTACTATCTCCGTACTTCAATAGGCAACCGTGACCAAAAATACGTACAAGTTAAAAATGTTTAATGTTTTATGAACAAACTTCTTCAAAGATTTCTTATTTTTGGTGGAACTTCTTAAAAGATTTTTTAAATTGTAATATATGAAGCTATAAAATATCAAGATTTTTTTTCTTCTAATGACCGGGATAGTGTTGAATTGGTTCAATTCAAATTTGATTTCAACCAGACTGTTATTCTGTTCTAAACCATGATGTACAAGATCTCCTAATTTTTTTTGAAGGACATTGCCATGAGAGTCGAAATCGCTTGACTAGATTCCCGAAATCAAAAGCTCCTAATTATATACAAGTATAAGGTGCTAATCAAGCATAAGACAACGATACACGTGTAGCCTATTCCTATACATAAATTATTTTAGCCAAACAATAGAAGAAAAAGAGATCTTTCAAAACGGCTCTAAAATGCTGTTATCCTAACCGAGATTACTTTTAAAGAATAAATATTATTCAGATTAAGTTTCTCATAAATTTAGTTTCAATTTTAATTAAACTTTTCAAATTGCATTTCAATAATTTTTTTATTGTTTTTATCCTCATATAGGGTGACTTAGAGGTTAGGAGGTACGAGGATGTTGGGTGGTTCATGTTCGACCCTCTCACCATCCTTTTTTTCATCATGTTGAACCGATTGGCACAACCATTTTATCCGTTTGTGAGCTTTACTGGTTAGTTCATGACTCGAAATTAGACAGCTTACCATTAGAGGTGAATTACTCGTCAAAAAAAATAAAATTACTTCTTAAAATACAAATAATTAAATGAAGAAAAAAGAAGTGAATTTTCTTTTCGACCAAAAAATGAAGTGAGTACTAGTTAGGGTAGGCTTGACTTCAATTAACGGTGTACCAAAAAAAAAAAGCGGTTAGGAGAAGAAGGGCATGCACATGAAAGAAGTAAAGAGTTTGTTAGAGGAAACTTGAGCATCTTCAATGCAAGGCTTCCCCGTAGCACATGGAATGATGCGTTTAATTTTCGAATGAACGAGTCAAGAGGGCGTACAGCTTGATCGGTGACATGGCTTCATAACAGCCGTACGATTCTATCTGCCGCATTTAAGGCAATGGTACTCCTCAACAGTTCATACGAGGGAGAGAAGGCAGCTCCTACAGGGTAAAGGCCAAGGCTATTTTCTGATTTACGAGTATTTTTTTTCACTTTGCTTATTTTTACCACAAAATGTATTTTTGTACCGACCACAAGTAACTACTATCCAGTAACCAATGATGTAGATAGTTACTGCAGATATTTGTCTCCGTAAACCCAACACTTTCTAGAGTGAAACAAGGTCGTAGTAAAAAAATTAATAATCGATCGATCTTTGCTGCTCTCACAGATTCGTCCTGATGTTGGCGTTGTTGTGTTGTCCGTTCAAACGGTGAAAACTTCAACTTGCAGTAAAATTTATTTACCCAAACAGACGAAAATATCTCAGTTTGTTTGTCCCACTCAAAACAATAGACAACACTTTAATTTATGAGGATACATTTTTCAGATTGAGGAAAGGGGGTGGTTGGAGAAGACGATCTGTGACAAATCAACTACTATAAGAATATAATGATGACAAAAAATGAAAATAAATAAATAATACGAAAAAAAAACAATAATTATATATATCAAGCTTGCTTAGCATATATAGTGCATTTGAACCAAACAAAACGCAGTACAAATTTTAAGAGTACGTAATATCTAATTTTTAGCATATGAAAAGTGGGAGTGAAAGTTGCAATGTCTAACTCCTCAAATGCATCGGATGGTATGGTACTTGCTATCCATGTCCCTTGATAACAATGTAACTATGTAAGTGGTCTTATCTTGTTTTGGACTTTAGAGAATTAATAGACTTTTTGTGCCTTGGTGGAGAAGACCACAACTTATCTTTCATTATTGAAAGATATATGTAGAGGAGTACATAAGCATTTAAGGAAAATGTAAATCGAGAAAATCATAATCAAATTATGATCTTAAATAATCATAATAGTGCTAAAATATATAAATCTAGAAAATCATAATCAAATCATATATTGATCCCGAAATGCATGTCTTCTAAAATACTAGAATAGGACGGGACAAAGTTCGTATTTTACGTTTATATAATTAAATATTATTTTAATCCCACATATAATTTAAATATTTAGTTTTGTAGAAATGAAAACATGTGATCAAAAGGACGGGACAAAGTTTGTATTCTATTTATATAATTTAAAATATTTAGTTTTTTAGAAATGAAAACATGTGATGAAACATACTAAATTTTTTGAATTACATTATGAAATACCATAAATATTTATAGTATAACAAAAAAAACAAAATACTAAAAACCGTAACTATATAAATAATTTGATCATTTAACCAATTCATACCAATTTAAGATATAAAAATTTCTTATCCATCTTAATTTATTTGTTGAAGTATTATTTTAATTTTACTTGTTTAATCTATCAACGATTTATTTTCATATTCAAATTAATGTGGTTCTCGTGCATATGAAATTGTGAATAATCGAGAATAATATTTTTTCTTTCATATGTTTTCTATATGATACATAATTTCATTTTTATTTTTATTTGGAATAAGGAGATTTGAAGTCTTTGAAATGAAATGATTAACCAAATATAAATATTTAATTTAATTTCTTTCATATAAGTCTTTACATATTATATTTCAACATTGGTGGAAATTAATACAAAAATGGCATTATTTGACCAAAATGAATAACTTTACTAAGATTTTGATTTAATTATTTAATTAATTTTAGGATTAATATTTAGATAAGAAGATTAAGATAATATTTTAATTTTAAAAATAATTTTGTAATGATATACATATCGAGTAAGGTTCAAATAAAACAAATCCTTATCCAATAAAATAAGGAGTGTTTATCCAAGGGATGATGTTTTATCCCTTTTAGGAACGTACTGACATTTTTGTACAAAAGTACATCGCTATCATAAAAAAGTGCATTGCGAAATCCAAAAAGTGTATTACGAAACGGAAAAAATGCAAACAAAAATGAAGCGTCCATGTCCGATTCATTACCCATTAGATGCAATTTCCTTGTTGATATAATTGCTGCCACCCGCGTACAATATTCTTCGCATCTAATTTACCCAACAATTGACAACCAAATTTCTTTCTTGTAGAGATTTAATTATTTGGGTAAAGTCTAACTTTTGTACAAACAACAATTGACTTGTAGTTTTTTTTTAAGAAATGAGCTACTAGCTCATTACAAAGCCAACATTAGATTGCCCTGAGAGAACAAGGCCAATCTAAATCATCACAGCGGATGATCTTATAAAAAACAAGAATTAAAGGTTGATGACTAAACAACAGTTTAAGATTAGAAATCGAAAAAGAGTCAAAACAAGACTCTTGGTTTAATCTAGAAATAGCAAGGAGGAGCAAAGGAAGATCAAATGATCGCTTAGCTAAAAAATCCGCCGCCACATTACAATCCCTAAAACAATGAAAAAAAACCACATGGAGGGATAAAAGCAACCAAATGGTTAATGTCATTAATAATAGACCGAATTTCACACGGAACTTTTCAAACATTTTTTAAAGAATTAATAAGAAAAAGATTATCACCTTCAATGATTAACCGAGAAACATTAAGGGAAGAAGCTCTTTTAATTCCTTCTAAAAGAGCCATAGCTTCGGCTTGCAAAACTGACATGGATTGAAGTTGAATCCGGTCACAACACAAAATTTTACTATTAGAATCTCTATAGATAAAACTAGCATAAACTAAATTAGAAGAACGTTTAGAAGCATCAAAGTTAAGTTTTAAACAATTCCTAGGAGGTTTAATCCAAATAGAGTAATTTTTCCTAATACGAGGGTTCTTCTTAACTTTAGGAGAGACCAAATTAGCAGAATTCCATTGAAAATGTTGAGTTATGGATAATTCAAAAGGTAATAAATTGGATAAAAGACGAGCATAATTAAATAATTTTGAGTTACGATGACCCCAGATGAACCACCAATGAAAACAAAAAATATTACTATTCGAATTAAGGTTTAAGGTTGCAATCAGATTATCATTAAAACCACCAGAGGAAACTAATTGGAAGGTCATATTCATTCTAGATTCTAGACCATAAATCATCTTATGAGTAAAAGGACAGTGAAAAAAAAAGGTGATTGAGAGATTCGTTTTGTAATTCACAAAGAGAACACGAATCTGGAACACAATTATAGAATCGATTTAAACAATCCGTCGTTGGAAGGCAATCTGCACAAGCTTTCCAAATAAAAATTTGAACTTTATGAGGGGGTTTAGTTTTCCAAATCCAAGCAAAGCCAGCCTGGCACTGATTGGAAGATGAAGCTAAAAGAGAGGAAGCAGAAGCAACCGAAAAATTACCATCAGATGCAGGAAGCCAAACTAGCCTATCTTCAAACGTTGAGAAAGGAATACGAATAGACATAATAAGTTGAACTACCTGAGGGGGAACAGGTAATGATAAAGCCGAGCAATCCCAAGTTTTACTAGGAGTAATAAAAGAAGAAACTTTTAAATGAATATTAATATTATCAAAGAATTCAAGTAAAGAAGTATTCCTAATCCATGTCTCAGTCCAGAAATTAACTGAACAACCATCTCCAATAACCCAAAAAAGGCCACTAGAGAAGTTATTCCGAATATTGAGTAACCTACCAAACTGCCAAGAGCAAGATTTCTTTTGATAGCTAAAGATAGATTCCGACTGAATATATCTTTCTTTAATTATTCGGACCCAATAATTATCTGGTTCTTTCAAAATTTTCCAAAGAAGTTTCATTTGAAGAGAAATATTATTAGACTCTTCCAAACGTAGACCCATACCCCCACAATATTTAGGAGAACATACCTTATCCCATGAAATAAGCGGATGATGATGATGATTAGGAGTAAATTTATTCCAGAAGAAAGATTAATTAATTTTGTCAATTTGTTCTAAGATGCCTTTAGGTAAGAGAAAACTTTGCATAAGGTAATTCACTTGACCCAGGAGATTAGATTGGATTAAAACATCATGGCCTGCTTGAAAAATAGAATTTACTTTCCATTGAGAAAGGCACTTTCTAAGTTTGGAAATAGATTCCGAGAAAACCGAAATCTGAACCCTTCCTTTTAAAATTGGGATCCCCAAATATTTTTCTAACGAGGTAGTTATTTGAATATTTAAAACCGAAGCAAGTAACTGAGCAGACTGCCTCAGAATATTCTCAGAAACATGGAACGAGCTTTTATGATAGTTAATTGACAAACCAGAAATTCAAGTAAAATTATCAAGGAAATATTTTATATAGTTAATATTAGCATGAGATGCCTCTGCAAAAATAATAGTATCATCTGCAAAGCTTAAAAAGGGAATACAACCATTCTTAACAATCTTAATTCTAACAAAATGCGGTTCAATAGATGACTGATATTGCAAAGAAGTATTCCATAACTAAAACAAAAAATGAAGGGTGCTAAAGGATCTCCCTGTCTAATAAGACATTGAGGGGTGAACAAATTTCCAGGCTCATTATTAACAAGAACCAAAGCTGAAGAGGTAGAAATACAAGTCATAACAAGGTGGACCAAATTCGAATGGAAACCAAATTTAAGAAGAATTAACTTAATGAAGTTCCAATCTAACTTATCATAGGCTTTTTCCATATCTAATTTTATAGCCATCCAACCCACCTTTCCCTTTTTCTTTTTATGAAACGAGTGAAAAATTTCATGAGCTATAAGAATATTATCCTAAATAAGTCGACCTTGTACAAAGACACCTTGCAAGGGATGAATTAATAAAGGAAGGATATGAGATAAGTGATTAGCTAATAACTCAGTGATAACTTTATAGAGAGTATTACAAAGGCTAATCGGCCGATAATGATTAATGGTAAGCGGATTTTCAACTTTAGGAATCAGAGCTGTAAATGAAGAATTGATCAAATGTAACATCATCCCTGAATGAAAAAAGGCTTTAATGGCTAAGATTACTGAGTTACCAACAATATGCCAAAAATGTTGGAAAAAATCCATAGGAAAACCATCAAGGCCAGGACTCTTATTAGGACTTAAATCAAAAATAGACTTCTTAATCTCAGCACATAACGGAGGAACACAAAGGGAAGCATTTTGTTCAATAGAAATCAAATTAGGGATACTATCTAAATCAGAATCATTAATATTACATAAAGGGTTTTGAATGAAGCGATGACTCATTTCTTCGGAAATTTTTTGAGAAATTAATTCATGGGCATAAATAAGAGTGCCTTCATGAGTATGAAAAGATCGGATTCTTTGCTTAAAAGATCGATTTTTTGAGACTGACTGAAAATACTTTGTATTTTTATCAATATTTTATAAATGGGTTATTTTAGCACGTTGTTTCCAATAAGAATTTTGGAAATCTAACAAGGCGTTGTACTTGTTTAAATGAGTTTGAAGTCTACTAATAATAGTAGAATTTAAAGGATCAACTAGTAAATCAGATTGAAGATTTTGTAACCGTTGTTCCGATATTTTAAGTTGTTCATAATTGTTATTAACATGATGTTTCGCCCAAACCTTTGAGTATTGTTTTAATAAGCGATGTTTCATTGATAAGCGGAACATAAAAGACCCCGACATATTATAACTCAAGACTTTCTTAACTAAAGGAATAAAACTAGGAATAGACATCCAGGCATTTTCAAAGCGAAAAGGAAGTTTCAAATGAGGAATAGTCTTACCAAGCGAAAACGTAATCAAGCAATGATTTGAAGAAGTAAAAGGGTGGTGATGCGTTAAAATGGAAGGGAAATACGAAATTAAAGTGGGATGGCATAATACCCGATCTAGTTTTTCAACAACATTCTGTAAGTCAACCTATCGTTTTCTCCACGTAAATGGAAAACCAATAGTTTGTGGATTAATAAGATCAAAAGAATTTTGAAAATTAAGAAGCTGATTAAAGCGTGAAGATGACGGAACTATTCCACCTTGTTTATTTTAAACTGACGAAATTTCATTTAAATTACCAATAAGAATAAAGGGAGTATTTAAGATAGAAATAGTAAGACAAAGATTATTCCAAAATAGGTTTTTTATCCTCCTCCTGAGAAGGAGCATAAACAAAGATAAGAAGAAATTGTTGATTTGGATCATTTTTCTGTATAATAATAATATTAGAAGATTAATAAACCAATTCAAAAGGACGGGTAAAGGGAGAAGAACAAACAAGAAGCCAAAGACCACCCCTAGAGCCAATCGAGGGACAAACAATGGCTTCATGAAACCCACATTTTCTTATTATTGACATATTCGGATCAAAATCCGATTTTGTTTCTGCAAGACATAGAAAGTGTAATTTATTCCGTTTTCTAAAATGCCTAACTTCTTCCCAGAAGTTAGGTCTGCGAATACCTCTAACATTCCAATATCCTATATTCATAAAAAAATATGGAAAAAATCCAACCATAGAATAGGTGAAGAATGAAGAGAGTAAGGAAAAGATTTTAAGAAAAAGGAAGTGAGAAATATCCAAGAGAAGCTTGCAAATGAATTATTCAAACCAACAATTATAAACCTCCAAAAAAGAATGCTAACAAAAATTACCTTATAATTTGGAAAACCAAAAAGATGATACAAACGAGAAGTGGTAGAATGTAGTAAAAAATCAACAAGGTAAAAGTGAAAAAAAAGAAGTGAAGCTAATTGGAAAAAACCTACTAGGAAGCTTAGATTAAGAGTCCAAAAAAACCAGATGGAAGAAGAAGCAAGAAGAATAAACTGAGAAAGGATGCTAATAAAGAGAAAACTGTAAACAGAGAGAGTTAAATGACAATTATACACAAGATACACAAACATACTGATTAATATTATACATATGAACATGAACGAGATTGATGACAATCCAGTACATTCCAATAAAGGGCATCCAAAGCAGTCAAAAGAGGCCACAACAAGCAGCCAAAGCCCAGAAGAAAGCAACAAACAACAGAATGATAAAAGGTTACATAGTCTAAAACAAAAGGCCAAGCCATGGCAAACTTGATATTATATAACAAACACATCATACTTAGGAAGGCACTAATCATTACACAGCTGGTTTCTTGCCACGAGTCTTCTTCGGTTTCTTTGCTGCAGCAGTGGAGTCAGCCAAGTCAAGAGGGATCTCATTATCTTTGCGCTTTGGAGACTCACAAGTGCTCTCACCAGCACATTTGATTGCAACTACATCCATTTGATTTTAAAGCATAGAATTTGATGACTCAGATCCATGCTCTATAACAGTCAAACCCATATATGCAAGCTGAGGAGTAGAAGGAGGATGAACTCCAAACCCATTCCCATCAAGCACAACAGGTGAGGCACAAAGAAATGGGGGGATCATAATAGTCTCAGGTAAGGGTCCAATCAAGTAAGATAAAGCATGTGCAACCTGCTTACGAGCTTGAGCAAGCATCACATGATCATTAAACACAACAGTATCCAGAGAAGCAAACATATCCAAAGTCATAAGTGGGTTATAATGAGTAATTGCAAAGACAGGTTACAACACACATGGAACATAAGCTAGAATTGGAGGCATAGGAACAACAGAGGTTACAGGAACCTGATCAGAAGTAAACAAAGGAGACATAACAGTTGTTCTTACAAAAGTGGGGCCTGAAGGAGCTCTTGGAACCACAGCACGAGAGGACATATTGCCATGCAGCTTAACATTGGTTTGCTGAATAAGATCAGCCTCAATAAAATTTTCTTGAATTGTGAGCTTAAGCTTCCTAGGTTGAATATTGTTCAAAGGACACTCCTCAAACCCATGAGAAGCATCCCCACAACACCCACACCCAATAGAGACAGTTTCATACCAAACCTTGAGAGTAAGGACTGAGTTACCATGCACATGTATTTTGACACTTCCTTTGAGAGGGACTGAGACATCAACATTGACTAAGACTCTACAAAACTTCATTTTGTTTTTGGTATTGGAGGTTTCATCTGTTGGGCCCGGGTCGCCCACCTTGTTGGGCCACACGCACACATAGCTCCACATTAGTATGATATTGTCCGCTTTGGGCCTAGCCCTCACGGATTTGTTTTTGGGCTCCTTCCCAAAAGGCCTCATACTAATGGAGTGTGCTTTCCCTTTATAAGGAGGTCTTCACTTCCTTATATTTCCAATGTGGGACTTGGATTGCATACCCAACAATCCTCCCCTCAAACCAAGGACCGCATAGGTAGTGGCCTCCCCTCAAACCCTAATAAAATTGCCAATAAGATTGTCTCTGAGAATGAGGTCAAGAGCAGAGGGATTAAAAAGGTAGTAAGGTAAGGAAGGGATCCTTGCCCATATATCAACCCTTATAATTTCATCAGTAGTAGGGTTGAATTCAGGATAGAAAGGAAGGATAGCAACCAGTTTGCCTTGAACTAGATAAGGCCTTTTGCTCCAAACAAGATCCCAAGCTTCTCTATTTGAAAATTTGAACAACAACCAGAAATTAGCAAATTCCTGAAATTGCAGCTCACCCTTGACATAATCTTTCCAAGCTTCTTTCATTTTACCATTGATAAGAGTGGTAGAAATAGGATCCTCAACCATCTTTAAAAGAAGGGAGAAGTTCATAAGCTCATGCATATACTTCTTAACCGAAGGAATAGAAGTTGGATTAGGTAAAAGGACACTTGAAGAAAAAGCACTAGGATGCAGAATATCATTTGAAGGCACAAAGGTTAGCTCAAGATTGATATCTATAGTTTCATCAGAGTGATGGGAGAGAGCTTCATTACAGTTTAAGGGACCATTAGAACTAAAAGGTTTAGTGGTAGGGAAAACAACATTCTACTCAGAACCTAGGAAGGGAGGAATCAAAGTAGGGCTTTCAACTTCCATAGAAGCAGACATGGAAGGCTGAACAAGAAAATTAACAAGAGCATCTTGATAAGAAATAACATCAGACATAGTTGGCAAACTTACAAAGAACTGGCATATAAGCAAAGGAAACAAAGAAGAGAAGCTAAGAGGATATGAATAGCAGAGAAGCAATAGTTCCTTAAATAGACAATAGGAATATTCAAATTGCATGAGAAAGAGAGAGAAGTAGAGTTGATCATAAATGAATTGCAGAGATAAAACCACATAGGATATAGAATGAATTAAAAAAATGGTGAACAATAGACATGCAAAGAGCATATATAATAAGGGAATAAGCACACAAATAGTCTGCTGCCTCAATAAATGATAACCAAAGTAAACTTTGAACAGTAGTTCTCATACATATAAGTACCCAGAGCATTTAATTTATAGGAGGTTAGAGGAATGATTGCAAAATCCAGAGTAGGATTCACTTTAGAGTGTAGAAAAGAGAGATATTTATTAGGAAGCAAATCATACAAGGAATTACACAACAAGTATACTTGGAAAAAATAATCATAATCAATAATCATTAAAAATACCATGTCACAGGAAGAAAAAAAGAACATGAAAGGCACATTATTCATGACATGATGAAAATGGACAATCAAGCTTAGATTCCAGGGCAAAGAGAGCCTTACCATTTTATAATAATAATAAAGAAGTATCACCATATAGCATAATAGTCTCAGGAGATGGCAATTTATAAATTGCATTATCATAATTTCATCATAGACTCCTTGAGAGTTCAAACACAAGACCTGGGGCCAAGCTACAACTATGATACAAGAGCATAGGAGCCACAACCAACCAGAGCAAGGAAAGAACCAAGAGATCCAAAAGTTTTCCATGTCATGGTTATTTATCAAATAAATCAAATGCCTATGAATAAACTTTACCAATAACATTCTCAGGAGACTCCAATAAAAGAAATTAGAAATCTCATTATCTTCATTGAATTTAAGTTAATTCCTTGTCAAGAAATGAGGCCAAGCTACAACTATATCACAAAGACATAGGAGCCAAAGCCAACAAAAGCATGACAAAAGGCAAAAATTGATCAAATGATAAACAGAACATAATGGATCTATGCACAGGGCAATAGGCAGGAAAATAGCAACCAAGATAAAGTAGTGAGAAATCACACTTGTAAAGAAGAGTAACCATCCAAACTGCATAAGAAAAGGATATTTAAAAGTCACTTCATAGTAGTGTTGAAGGAGGATTTCTTGACAACAAATAAATTTGTAAGTCAATACCCCGCTGTGTATAGCGAAGTCAGGATCGTTCCACGGGAAGCACGATTGTTTGTCTATCAACTACTAAAACAAGAAAAACAAAGCAAAATAGGCTAAAACAGCTACGACCAACCTCGTTAACGACCTTGTCAGGGTCGTTAACGAACCTGGAAAACCTACGAACATAGAACAACTAACGACCTAAAACGCAGGTTCGGTACCAAGGGTAAGGGAACTCGATAACGAATGATTCAAAAGCAAACAAACTAATTCAATGAAACAAAATATCTAGGACAAGGGTTACCATGACATAGCTATGCATAAAAACTCATATGAAGATAAAGATCATGCCTTTAAAGATAAATTATATCAACTTTCACTGACCAACAAGCAAATCAATCAAATTTCATAAATCAATTCACTCTATCACTTGTTTTGAATCCAAAGATCGAAACTTTCGTTAACGAACAATATCAACATTCAAGTTCACAACTTTCTCTTTCGATCAAGTTAAAAACTCAAATTACCTCGACTATCGTCTAAGCATAAGCACAAAAAACAATTTAATAGATAAAAGGCAATCAAAACATCAACTTACTTATTCAAACATGCACAACTATGTCGGGTTCCAACCCCGACCCTAGATAAGAAGACTACTCAGTACTCATGGAAATAAAGCAAACAACTTTAATCAAAGAAGACATTGAAAACAAAACTAAACTTACTTGAAATTGATAAGAAAATATCATCTTACAAACTTCGTTGAATTCGAAAACACTTAAGAACACCGAGCAAAAATCTGACCACCAACCCTAAGTTCTCTCTCTCTCAATCGAACCCAGTCCGATATCTTCTCCTTACTCGACTTCTCCTAAAACTAATATGACACCCCCCCTTGCCTAAGCTTAGAACAAGGGTATTTATACTAAGAAACTATCTATTAAAAAGACTAAAAGATAAAAAACTTACCCTACTTAAAAGATAACAAGATAAAAGATATAACAACCTAAAGTCGGTTACGTCTCTACCGACACAGGACCCTCGTTAACGACCCCACACATGGTCGGTAGAGATTACTAATTCCCTCTGAAAAATTCTATCTTTTAGCCTCGTTAACGAGCCTCTGTTTTGACTTTTCTTGAACTTCTTTCCTCTTTAACTTGGACTTCAACTTGATCTTCTCATGCAATCTTCTTCCTTATCTTCCATGTTTTCCATCCTCCACCATAAGACCTCAACTTAGCTCAAAAAGCGCTCCTTCCTGCTAAAAACCCTACAAAAAGACACAAAACAGAGTAACTTTCATATTTTTCACAAAATATGCAAACTCATCCAAAAACACACAAAACTAACTCTAAAACCTACTAAAACTAAACTAAACAAACTAAGAAACACACCAAAAATTAGACTAAAAACACGACCATCAAGTAGCAAGGGAAGGAATCCACCAAAAAAACATGTTGAAGAGAAGAAAAGATATGAAAATTCCAACAACAACTTTCAATAAGAATAATTGTAGTTAAAAGAGTGACTGTAATATCATAAGGGCATTCCAAAAGCAAAGATACAATCAACAAGACTGCACAAATGATAGAAATCTTGATTGAACTTACAATGATCAGAAGAATGCATAGCACAGGAGCAAAGAAATATAGATAAACTTTGCAATAATAATGAGATTAAGGAGGCAATAAAATTTGTAACAAACTGTTCATAAAAGTTTCATAGTATAAGTGGTCATTCTCCCAACCCTTTGATGTACACAGAGAATCAACCTTGTACAAAGTACAAAGGAAGAACTGTATCCACACAAAGAATAGGGTGAGAAGTTTGAAGCAGGTAATTAAAAGAAATGAAAAGAGCAGATAGAAGGAAGAAGAATAACTTTTCCAAGAGAGATCCCCAAATACTACAAACCAGGGAAAAAGCCTAACTCCAAAGAACACCTTCACGGCACTGAAGAAACAACTGGATGGAAAATACAAAAATTGACTACTAGAGCAGCTATTACACACACGACTGGTGAAGAAGCACTCTATCAACCAAAGAGAGCCACCACAGCACATCACAAGGAAGCTAATCAAGGTGAACAGATATAAGGAAAGAAACTATAGCAAATCCACACAAAAGAGATCCTTAATCCAACGAAGGAGAACACATAAGCCAAATATAAGAGAATAGAGAGAGAATACAACATCAAATTATAAATCACCACAAATTTCTTGGGAGATAAAGATTCAATAAGTGTTCAACAATGTAACTTTCATTATTTGAAAGAAATAAAAAGGACAAGTTCTCGATCTTGAAAGACACACAAGAGAGAAAGAGTCCAATCCAAAGTGAACAAAGAAAGGGATAAAACAAGTAAAAAGAAAACAAACTAAAATGAGCAAAAAGAGAAAGATAAGGGAGCACATAACCTGAAGAGACGAAATTCAAAGAACAAGGAAAATCCAAAAGCCTAAGAACAGCACACTTCAAGGCCATAGATCTCTCAAATAAAGAGAGATCTATAGCAAGAACAGACCTCCAAACATTCAAACCATCAAGAGGAGCATCAAAAATGCCCCCACACATCAGATTCAAAGCAAGAAGAAGCCGAGGGAGAATCCACATAAACAATCCAAGATAGAACCAAGGCCACCAAAGCAGGGCGCAACACCAAACCATCAAAAAGAGAAGAAGAAGGTTAAGGGAAGGTTCAAGTCGGCATTGAAACCAACAAAGGGAAAAAGATTCAAAGACGTAATTAGATCCACAACAAAAATCTAACATACCAACAAACCCTAAAATTTCATTGATGAGGGGAAAAACAAGAGAGCACTGAAGAACAAACAAGGAGGGAGAAACAAAAAAGGAACCAAAGGCGGATTTACACAAGGAAAGGGTAAAGAGCAAAGGAGGAATCGAAGCGAGCTAGGAGAACACGCTCCCCAAAAGGAGCATTAGGGCCAGCACACGGTGAAAGGAAGAGGAAAGGAGTCGCGCATAGCCGCGCGTTCTATTAAGGGGAAAAAGAGTTTTTTACGGCAATACTTTCTTTTAGTAGAAAGTGCATTTTTTCGATTGACTTGTAGTTGAACTCGACGACCGCTGAGTTTTCTTTTATAGGTCACAAATGAATTGGGAAATTATTAAATTTCCTACCCTAGCCTTGTTATTCAGATTCGTGAGCTATACCACGACTGGGTATTGAACAGGTCTTGAGAGATGGTTCTAAACGCTCCATGTTTAGTTCATCGTTAAAGTGCATCGTTATCGTGAAAAGGTGCATTGTTAAATACAAAAAGTGCATTACTAAACCAAAAAAGTGCATCATCTTGGCGTCCGATTGACTTGATTCTGGTTGAACTAGATTGCCCAAAATATTTGGTTTAGTAATGCATTTTTGGTATATCGTAATGCACTTTTTCACCATAATGATGCACTTTTATAATATCCGAGAAATTAAGAAAATGACACCGCGTCCCTACTTTTTAAGAATATCATCCATTGGATCAAGGAGATCCAAGGGTTCAAAACGCTCTTTATTTTATAGGATAAAGAGTTGTTTTCTTTGAGCCAAACTCTATACATACCTACACTATTGATTGGGTGAATACAAATTTGAATTTTAGTTGTTTTATTTTTCTAATCTACAATTGAATTATATATTACTAAAAGGTACCATTGAGATATTTAATTCTAAATTCTTAAAGAGATATTTATTGAACAAAAATTCTTATATTTGCTTGATCTCTTATTTTCAATTAATAAGGGCATTTGTGTTGCTAAAAATATTTTATTAATATGATTTTAAAAATTGATGGGACATTTATAAAGATAAAAAAGACAACTTTATATGTTGTTATATATCAGCTTTAACTTACTTGATGTCACAATGCTAAAAAAAAACTTGATGTCACAAATGTCATTTGAGTAATTTCTAGCTCACTTTGAAATAAAAATATATGCAAACATGATGAAACGGGTGTGATTTCTAAGGAAGGCTTTGTTCGGTAAATCGAGACTTATTGATGTGGATGCTGATGTTGATGGTTGTTGATGCTGATATTCGATGTTGATATCAATTTCTTAATTCGGGGTTGTTCGGTAAGGGGAGTTGCTGATATTATAAGGAATGTGTGTAAAATTACTAAAAAAGGGCTTGAATAGGGGTAAAAAAATATGGGTATTCCATATGCTTTTCATCCCATTATTTTCACGCGATTTGCACGTGTGTTGAATTTTCCCCAAATCGTCGACAACCTATCTCCATATGCAACTTTTACCTCACATTCTCATATGTTCCAAGTGAAGCTCGCGGGCGACGACAGTTTAAAGAAGGTGGACGATGACAAGTTGACGAAGAGACGATGACGTTTGACAATGAGTCTTGTCGACTATGGACAATGGAAGAGAACGATGAACGACGACGAGTCAACGATAGGCCAACAGCGAGTTCGGTGAGTCTAGCCGACAATAGACGACAACGAGTTCAACGAGTCCGGTCGATAATGGACGATGGAGGAGAAAATGGGCTATGGAGGAAAATGATGGACGACGACGAGTCCGACCGACAATGGATGCTAGAGGAGAACGTTGAACGACATCGAGTTCAACGATTCCAGCCGACAATGGACATTAGAGGAGAACGATGGAAGATAGTGAGTCGACGACAAGCCGACAACGAGTCCGACGAGTGTTCACGGATCTAAAAATGGGTGAAATATGTGATGGGGTAGAAAATGGGTGAAGAGTTATTAATGTGGGTCCCACTTGCTTATATTTTGGTAGATAGGTTTGCTTATTCGAAATTTGGTGGGGTGCTGGTTATTTTTTTTAGCAAATAAGTATCGGAAATAAGTACCTTATTTAAAATAAGCAAGTATTGCCGAACACATACAATGATGCTTATTTTTTTCAGATAAGCATCTGGATGCTGATAAACAACCAAATAAGCGTTACCATCTACCATAGTAAACAAACAAAAATCCACCTTTTGCACGAAACTTCCAACCAAATGGCCTCTAGAGTCCCTAATTACTCTCGCCGACGTTGCCAAGCCATCTTGATTAATGATACCATATGCATTAACCTTGACCTCTCCTTCCAACGGGCTAATCCAAGAAATATCCTCCTCTCTCCTAATCGGCGCCTCCATTCTCCTAGTAGTAGCAACAAAGGTCAACGAATAATCTTTAACTCAATTCAAATGAACTTATTTACCTTTCTCGAGTGTTGTCACCTCTCCATGAAAAACCTTCTTATTTCACCATTCTTAAATCCACCAAAGCGCCATGAAAAAATCGAGCTCCACTCTCCAACACCCTCCACTAGACACCTATCATGCTAGTTGCTTTTGGCTCAAGAATTAAAAAGAGCTATAAAAAAGAGGGTCCTAGTTAGTAACCGACTATTCGTGCCAAACATCGATCACTGACCTAGAATCCTTGAAAAGATCCGCCTTTGATTCCTCCTCCATCGAGCAACACACATGTTGTATCCCCCGTCAAATGTCTTCATCTCTGTTCACTGTTCGTGAGCACTCCTCCCATGAGCATTCGTTAGACAAAATGTCTTACACGCTCCAGTGACGTTAAATTCTAGATACATTTAAACACAACCATATAGACCCTTTGTCCGCCCATGGAATTATGCACCATATTGTATATATATTGGCGCTATCGAGAAGTTACCATCCGGTGAGAATATCTAACATGGTTCATCTTGAATATTCAAATCTTGGATGACATTATTAATAGCGCACGACAATCTTTAAGAGAATCTCGCTGGCAAAAAAAGACAAAAGACTGCTCTAGTTCCACCTAACATGTACATACTAGTACTCACTAACCTTAGCAAGGTAGAGCTCCTCCATCATGCACGTAGGTTTCTCAATCAGATGCCTCTCAACCAACCATCTATCCTACCAAAAGGAAATGAATTAGCCTTTTTTAGTAACCGATGGGATCCCTTTGTAGTGACTTGTGAGATACACGTCCTAATACTACACTAAATATGTGAACCTAAAGCCGAAGCAATCGCTTTATTATTGACATACTTTTGGATCAACACATTCTCCAAAGCCCGTCCATCTCTATCACAAGTCTCCACCCTAGCTTGCCCACAATATAGGATTAGGTATCTCATCGACCAGATCCTTAAACCACCATGGACCTCAAGTATGCTGACCATATTCCAGATCCGCACCCTGTCCTAGGTCAAAAAGGTAAATCATAGGATATGTGACACAGTGGTCAGGAATAGAATCGTGAAGGAGGTAAATCGCGGAATTTGCGACGAGATCTTATGGTTCTCTTGAAAAACATCCAAATCTTTTTCAATCCGCCCTTTACCATTGCGTCACGTGTGCGGGGCAACATGCCAACATGGCGTTAAGTCACTTATGTGTAAAACCCGGCGTCTGCCATAACAGGACAAGCTTCCGTCCTCGCCGTCTAGAGAGAAACATGTTTACCCTCCACTCTCCTCACTCGCTCAAGCTAAACCCGCTTGCTCCAATTCCCGCCATTAAAATTAGGGTTTCGAGATTTGTCAGAGCATCTGCATCCGTCGGTGACCCCGATTCCGACGAACGGGACGGCCCAATCGGCTCCCGGAGACTCAACTATGAAGGAGTTCTATTGGAGGAGGTTGTGGACTTGCAAACTCCAAGTAAATCGAGATTGGATTCATGGATTTCTTCGAGAATTCTCGGTATTAGCAGAGCTCGCGTTCAGTCCAGCATTCGCTGCGGCCTCGTCGCCGTGAATGACAAAATCGTCGATAAGGTAGACTGAACTATAAAAATTTCTTTGCTCTACTCTCTTCCTTTATGGTAAATTTGTTCTGTCAGCGTGATAACATCTGTATTTGCGCCTTGAGAGTTCAATCGCTTCGATTAGATTCGTATGGAATTTTCAAATTCGAGATTTTGCATTTGGTATGTAGGTGTTAATCTCTGGATTTCTCGAACCAGGTTTCTTATGCTGTTAGAGCAGGAGATAAAATCAAATGTAGAATATCGGAGCTGCAACCCCTGAGGGCTGAACCTGAGAATATTCCTTTGGACATAAAGTATGAGGACGACCATTTGCTGGTTGTTAATAAGCCTTCAGATATGGTATTGGTTCAACTTTTGCAGCATATTTTTCCTTAGGACAGTATTATCTTCAATGAGTGGTAGAAGTTGTTAATCAATGTAATGTAATTACAAATGTAATTTTAATCATCTCTTTCTATTATGCTGCAATCTTATATCTAAAGTATTCAGTAGCCAAATTTCTATGATGAAAACATAGCAGTTGATTTCTAGCATACCAGGTCTAATTGAAAGTGGATGTCATCATTGCAACCCTTGTTTGCCAAACCAAAGATTACTTTTTGGAACTTCTGTGTAAACACATCTGCCATTGCTATGGAACATATTTTGCTGCTGTGAAATAATTGTATACAGAGTCAGATGTAATTCCCCATCGAATCATTATATTGGAGCATTCAATTGTTGTTTGGAACTATGGATTAATTGATTATTAGTTACCCTAACCAAAAGAAGTGATTCTACTAAACTTAGATACTTGTTGGCAAGTTATGAAAGAAATTTAAAGTAGTGCAAACAACCACTAATACTATTAGTGATATGCTCACCACAAAATTTTTCATTATGGCAATTTGTATTGCTTGAATTGACTTTTGGAGTCTAATATCTTTTCAGGTGGTTCATCCAGCACCTGGGAATGCTAACGGGACTCTTGTTAATGCAATTCTACACCATTGCAGCCTTCCTACTGTTGCACTACCAGAAGAGAGTGTCCTTTCGGAGTCAAAGGACACTTCAGATGACGATGATGATAGTAATGTGCTTTCCCCTGACCAAATCTCTTTCCCAGAGATGGATTCAAGTTCCTCTGTTCGCCCCGGGATTGTGCATAGGCTGGACAAAGGCACTAGTGGATTGATTGTTATTGCAAAGGTGATCTTTCTCACCTATACTCTTACATCCCGCTGTCTACTTCCTTGAGAAATGCATTGACCGAGTTTGGTTGTATATTGATAACAGGATGAACTTTCTCATGCTCATTTGTCAGAACAGTTTAAGGCCCGCACAATTCAAAGAGTTTACATAAGCCTTACTGTGGGTGTCCCTTCCTCGACTTCTGGGCGCGTTCAAGTTCCGATTGGACGTGACTTGAATAACCGAATTCGTATGACTGCAGTTATTGGAGGTAATTGCTCTGGACGTGCAAGGCATGCAGCAAGTAGGTAATAAATGTCCCATTGTGCTGGACTACAAGCAACTTTCAATTAACTGATCTATTAAACAACTACCCTGTAATTGTACATAAGTGGAATAAAAAAATAAAAATCACTCAGATTATGTGCAGGTGAAGTCCTGTGGTCAAAATGATTGATCTTTCTCCTTCTCACCAAACAGGTATAAAGTAATGGAAGTATTTGCTGATGGTGGTTCAGCACTGGTAGAGTGGAGGTTAGAAACTGGACGTACTCATCAGGTACAATACTTGGTAGTCCAACCTAGCGAGTTAACCTTACAGTATATAGAGTTAAAAAGTTCTATTATTTTTTACGTGTGCTAAAGCTGTTTTTAGCATTCTTTTTAAACTTTATCTGTGATTTTTTTATAACTCTGTTAGATACGTGTACACGCAAAGTACTTGGGGATTCCACTGCTTGGAGATGAGGTGTATGGAGGAACCAAAGACATGGCTTTGTCATTGCTTCAGCCGAGAACAGCACGGGTTTTCCATTCTAAACTCATTGATCTGGTTTCTAGCATACGAAGGCCTTGCCTGCATGCCATGGTTCTTGGGTTAGGACACAGAACCATTTGTGAATACTTCTGAGTTTCTCTTGTTGAATGTCTTACCAAGCTTAGTGAACAAGTGAAATGAAGTTTCACTCTTATCTTGTAGGTTTAAGCATCCATACACTGGTGAGAACATGCACTTTTCCTGCTCTCCACCTGTAGATTTTTCTGAAGTATGCAGTCAACTTCGTCGACTATCTGCATCTACGGTACCTAATCTCAAATAAGCTTCTTTTTAATCCCTGGGCAGTGTAGCTTTCTTACATTAATGTATCATTGGTAGGATTTCAATAGCTAAGCATTGTTGTTATTGTTAGTCTTGTGACTGTTAAATTAGCAATCTAACCATTTGACTAAAATAAGCTCATACACAAATGTTGTAGCAAACATCGCAAAGAACATCCTAATAAAAAAAAAAGCCTCAAATTGGTGAAGAAGAGAACGAAAGAAGCTAGGCCTTTGTCGAATTGTGGATTGCAATCATGCTTTCATATTCTTGACATATCTATCGTTCCTCAATCATGGAGCATTTGCATAACTAAACAAAGTTAAAGGTAATGGCAGTCTGTTATTTAGGGTTACTATTTCTGAAGTCTGAAGAGAGTGAAACTAGTAATCATCTTCTTCCTTACTTTTGCAGGTGGAGCCATTTTTTTTTTTGCAAATTAGAGTAAAGGACTCACTAAATATGCGATATAATCAGAAAATTTGGTGGATTGATGTTGATAGATACCACTGAAAGGAGAATCTCACTTTCAGGAAGACCACTCAAGCAAGAATCTTGCAAGAGGAATTTCTGGAGAAATCTCCAATTTTCTCAATTCATTCAATATTCAAGTCTCCGCTTTTATAATAGAGAATTGAAATAACTAACTCCTAAAACTAATTAAAAATAAATAGGATAATGGAAAACATAGTGGGAGGAGTGGGCTAGTGCCTAAAAACGGGAGTGGTAAATTAAGAAAACTAACTAGAAAGAAATAATAATTAAAACTAATAATTTGGATCCGTATCAATGCAACCCTTGAAATCGCCTTGTCCTCAAGACGAAATTCCAAATACGCCTAAGTGACAGCAGTGGTACATAAGCTTTTGTTGCATCTGCTCGGCGTTTAGCCTCCCAAGATCTAGTTGGCCGTGTTGTCGGGCCTTGCAATAGTTGGAGATTGTGATTCTGCTGGCAGTAAGAAGAAATCTGGTTTGTTTTTGTGGAAAATTAAAGGAACAATTCCCTGTTGCAGCAACATGTTTAGCCTTCCAACATTTAGTTGGCATTGGCAATGAGCATTGCAATTGTGGATTTTAGTTCTATTGGCATGAATAGAAAAAACTGATTTTGTGGATAGTCAAGGCTAGAAGAAGACAATATAATTTGGTGCAAGGGGGGTTGGATAGTTGGATAGGAGGGTTTGTAGATCGGGTAGTCATCCCCACTTGAATCGAGATGGCTCTAACACCAAAATGAAAGATACCAATGAAAGGAGAATCTCACATTCAATGAAAATTACCACTGAAAGGAGAATCTCACTTTCAGGAAGACTACTCAAGCAAAAATCTGCAAGAGGAATTTATGGACAAATCTCCAATTTTCTCAATTCATTTAATATTCAAGTTTGAGCAGATACAAATCTGTCATCTGGACTCCCCTTTTATAATAGAGTATTGAAATAACTAACTCCTAAAACTAATTAAAAATAAATAAGTAGGGTAATGGAAAACATAGTGGGGAAAGTGGGCTAGTGCCTAAAAATGGGAGTGGGAAATTAAGAAAACTAAGTAGAAATAAATAATGTTTAAATTAACAATCTGGAACCGTATCAGATGTAACTAATTGGGAAGAGAGGAATAGGATAAGGAGCAAATTTCTTTTTTTATATGATTCTCCGTTTCTTTTGTCATAGATGTTCCTCGTCCAATCCTTGTTCAGGCTTCATTTTTTTACTCAGTGACGAATTGTTGAAATGTCGCTGAGCCCACTAAATCAAGGTAAATAAATTTCTTTACTAAACAATCTTGGTGAACTGAACAAGTAACATTGCAGCTTCCTCAAAAACACACAACAGCTGCAAACGATTTAAGATTAGAAACGTGGCTACCACTTTTTACACACAAAATTTCAGTTTTTTGCATCACAAGCTATTAAATGGCATAATAGTTGTGGGATTGAATCCGGATTTGGCGATCAATGGCGTAAGTTCACGCCACTATATACTGTGAACTAAGTTGGTTTGAAATATAAATTGGGCTGGCTGGCTGGCCTGGCTGGTTTGATGCTGGCCATAGTGCAATGTTACGCTATTTAATAGGTATGATTTGAGAGACAAATCACACAAGTCCCACTTTACTTAGTACATTTTATTTTATTTTATTTTGATGGAAGTGCATTTATTTATTTTTGATCCAAAGGAGGGAATATCTCGTTTTATTTATTAATGTTAATTAACGATTGCATATTGATACTCATTCAACAATCAATCTCTAAAAAAGATATGAGGCCATCAGGCGACTCATTAAAGATTGCAAAATCCACAATAAAAGCCTCACTGAATCTAGCGAGCCAATCCGCCGCTTGATTGACTTGCCTCGACACATACTTCTGATAGGATTCTGATCTATCTTTTAAATCATATCTATCTTTTTATTTAATAAGTCTAATTAGTAGTTATCTTGTTTAGAGTATCTATATTATATTATTATATCTTTTTAGGACTAGTTAGCCGGCCCTAGACTATTATATAAAACTTGTCAAACTAGGTTTCCAGACTATGAAATCAATATACGAGTTTATTTCTCTTGGTAGTTGAATCTCTAATCAAAAGGTTCTTGGTTGTTAGATCTCAAATCAAAAGATCAACCCTAATTTGAGTCTTGAAGAATCAAGTCTCATCATCTGGTATCAGAGCACATTCTGAAATTTCTTCAAATTTTTTTTCCTTCTTCAACGATGACTGTGAAAGAACTTGAAGAAATCACAGCCCGCCATGAAGATGCCATCAACGCCAACACCGCCACCCTCCAGACGCACACCTTACCCCGACATCCTTGCCGAAATCCAAGCAACCTTACAACAGGTTCTTACTCGTCTTGAGATATTCAAACGACAAGACCGTCCACCTGTCCATAATAATCGCCAGCAGAACCTGCGTCCCCAACCACAACAGCAGAATCTGCTTCCCCAACCACAACAACAACAAATCCAAGGACGACCACTTCGTCTTGATTTCCCCAGATTTGAAGGCGCTGAACCGGAGAGTTGGCTCTTTCAAGCAGAGCAATTTTTTACCCTAAACCCGATTCCTGCTGAACAACGGGTCACCATGGCATCAATTCATCTTCGCGGTGATGCTGTGGCTTGGTATCGATGGTTAAACCACTCGATGGGAGAATTGACATGGCGTCAATTTTCGGTCTCTCTTTGTAAGAGATTTGGCTCCCGCAAGAATTTGGATCCAATGAGTGCTTTATCTAAGCTTACTCAAACGGGTACAGTTTCGGCCTACATTACTGAATTTGAGACTATGATTAACCTGGTTCAAGGATTACAGGATCCACACCAAGTCAGTCTATTTTTGTCGTTATTGAGAGTTGATATCCAAGCAGGAGTTCGCCTTCTTACTCCAACCAGTTTATCTCATGCTTTTGAATTGGCAATGTGTCAAGAGGAGGCGATAACTGCAACTGCACCGTCCATTGCTTCTTGCAGTACTCCTACTTCCACTACAAGTCCAAGTTCTAAATCAGTTCCAGGTAATCCAGCTCTACCTACAGGCGTCAAGCGTCTTTCTTGGGAGGAGCAGCAGAAACGCAGGGAGAAAGGCCTTTGTTTTAATTATGATGATATCTACAAACCAGGTTATCGCTGTACAGCTCCGTAGTTACTCATGATGGATGCTTCGTCTTCTGTTATCGATACTGGATAACGGCTTGCGGTCAAGTCTTGTCTCTAGGGCATGGGAATGATAGGATTCTGATCTATCTTTTAAATCATATCTATCTTTTTATTTAATAAGTCTAATTAGTAGTTATCTTGTTTAGAGTATCTATATTATATTATTATATCTTTTTAGGACTAGTTAGCCGGCCCTAGACTATTATATAATGCTTGTCAAACTAGGTTTCCAGACTATGAAATCAATATACGAGTTTATTTCTCTTGGTAGTTGAATCTCTAATCAAAAGGTTCTTGGTTGTTAGATCTCAAATCAAAAGATCAACCCTAATTTGAGTCTTGAAGAATCAAGTCTCATCAACTTCACCTTGATATCCATCCCAATCTTCATTCATAATCAGTCTTCTACATCTTGAGATAAAATCCCAGTCATGAGTTGGCCTAACCTCTGGATCAGTCACCGCCTCAACTTCACCTTGATGAAAGTACATTTTTAAAATGAAAAACATATTATTCCCTCATCAAGTCCTGCACTCAAGCTACTTACCACGCCCTTGCAAATCTTGCCTTAAAGTATTATTCCCTCCTATCAACTTTATAAGTCGTTTTATGACCAAAACAAAACTTTATAAGTCATTTTATAACTTTATATGTCGTTTTAGGTTTTCTAGATAATTAATAATGGGCATGTTGTAAAAAGTGCTATTACAAGTTTTTATTGACTAAAAGTTTTCACTTATTGATTAAAAGAGATGGTGAATAATTAATTAAAAATAAAAATGAGAAAATTTTAAATATTTTAAATTTAAATAATATTTTTTTCTTAAAAGTGTGATAAAAACTAAAACTACTACTACTGATTTTGTTGAGTTTAACATGCCCCTACTATGTTTGATATCTTGATAATGGAATGTATGTAACCTTTATGAGGCAAGACCGCAGGACACAATTTTCTTTAAACAAAAGCTTTCTCGCAAGGGACTTAGCCCTGTTTCCCGACCAAAAAAAACCGAAGGTTTCCCCCTCTCCGTTTGCTAGTTTCTCCATCTGATAGCTTCTCTAATCTCCCTCACTTGTCAATTACGCTTGGTTTCTTTGTGTTCCCAACATCTCAAATTGAAATCGGGGATTGCTTTAGGGTTAGGGTAAGAATGTCAACTGCGAATCTACAATGCTGTCGACGAATCGCTCACGCGCTCTCGCCGGAGTTCGCTTCAATCGGCACCACACTCAGCCGGCACCGGAACCTGCACAACGGTCCAGACACCATAGAGGAGCTACTGGACCGCCATTTGGTGAAGGAAGACAAATCGCGTCACAACGACGACGACGAAAGCGAAATCCTAGCTCGCCGGCGACTCACGAGTTCACGCCGGGAGGCGCTGAGCCTCTACCGCGACATCATCAGAGCCACGCGATTCTTCGCCTGGTCCGATTCGCGGGGCGCGCTGTGGCGCGACGTCCTGAGGGACAACGCTCGAAGTGAGTTCGAGGCGGCGAGGCACGAGAAGGATCCGGAAGTCATTACTCGGTTGCTGATCGGCGGCCGAGACGCGGTGCATCAGGCTCTTGAGAAGCTCGCCGAGAAGCAGAGGCAGCAGATTGAGAAAGATCGAGTGCAGGGGAACTGAGTATCCTCGCAAATCTGTGGTACACTTTTTCCAAACGAGTTTGTGATGCTTGTTATAGATGATGATGGGACTGAGTACTCTGTAGTTTGGTATTGTTCAAGGTGGTTTGTGGTGTGATTTGATAGTTATCTTATCTAATAAGAAGATCTACTTCAATTTGTTCTAATCGTGCTTGATTTTTCTATGAATGTGCAATACCTTTCAAAAAGTGCAATTTGTGAATGAAAGTAGCCTGCAATTGAATCTCATTAGTCCTCTCATTAGTTTGCAAGACTAGCAGAAGATGCTACTATGAATTTTGTTTTTGAGAAAGTTGTAAATATATTAGAGGTCTATTTCCGCCAAGGATAATACACCCGACGAAGAATTAGAACCCAAGACTTGTTCATGCCCCATATCAGGACATAAACGAGCCACAAAGTCAGCTACAACATTTCCATGACGGCTTACATAAACACACAAACTTGAACTAAAAGATTCTAAAAGAAATCTAATATCATCAAGAACCGACCCAAAGTAAGACAAATCAGGAACCTTTCTAGTTATTCCCAAAATTAAACTAAGAGTCAGATTCTGATATAATTGAAGAGAGACCAGGTGATTTATTCCCAAAATTAAAGTAAGAGAGTCAGATTCTGATATAATTGAAGAGAGACCAAGTGATTTAGCCAACTGGAGACCAAAGAACAAAGCATAAGCTTCAGCAACAAGAACCGGTACTGAGTGTGAGTAACGCCGAACCGCCGAATTAATAACAGCACCCGCAGAATCCCGCAGCACAACTCCCAAACCTGTACCATTATCCCCTAAACATGCTGCGTCAGAATTTATTTTCACAAATCCAGGCGGAGGGGGTTGCCAGTTCAAGAAGCAAGGTGCTGTTGGTGCAACCTGTACAGAGTGATCAGCAGCAGCAGACTTGTATGCAAGGACCATGTTGCTGAAACCAACTAGTCGACGTGTTCCTTGATGTAAATTGGCCTGAGAAACTCCCAAATTGCGTGCAGTCCAACAAACCCAAGCTGTAAGAAAAAATTCCTCCACACCATTTAAACCATGAGATTCAGCAATGTTCAGCACAGCATCCTGCAAAGAAGACGTGGCTGAAACTAATCCAGAACACAATCCAGATCGATTCCACAACGGACGAGCATGTGGACAATCAAAAACCATATGCCACAACGTTTCAGATTTTGAATTACAAAGATCACACATTGCTGTAACAATAATATGGCGCTAATAGATGGATGAGTCCTGCAAGTTTACACTTGCAAGATTGTTGATTTGGAATGAATCCCGTAGTTGAATATACATTTACATAATACCAGGCCTGGGCTAGATTAGCCTCAGGTTGAACATTCAAAGTTCAAACGGATGTTCTTGAGCAACAAATCTGCAAAAGTTTACAAGCTAAACACATAGAGACTTCCACCATGTTTGATAAGCAGGTATATGTGATTGGATCATCAAAATTCATCCAGTTCATAGTAGTCGCCTAAAATATGCTCAAGCTGATACAAAACCAATTCGGAACAGATTAGAAAGAGGCAATGACTTCACAATCTGAAAAAATTCCACTATTTATTTGGAAATACAAGCAATTTCCTATGATGCCACGCATAATCAATTATTCTTTTGGATCTCTTACATATGGATCACAACAATGTTGCAACTGCAAGCATCAAAAATAAGCTTTTACTCAGACTCTGAGAGATCAGCTACCTTGCATATCCAGCATTTCATCAAGTTGTTTCACTCGTTCTTTTCCTTCACTAAGCAAGAAACGGATCCTCTGCTTGTCTGTGCAGTTTCTGTTCTTTTCCATCTCTTCTCTTATCGCGTGTCTAAGTTCAGCTGCATATTTACAAACATTTACCACAACTCATCAGATATGCAGAGAGCAAACCCCAAAATTTGGTTTCACATAACATGTTGCAAGTCACCGAATCTCCCGCTGCAAGAAATTCAGTATAAGAATTCACTATGGCATCTAAACTGATATGACCAACAAAGATCATTTTGCTAAAACACTATATTAGCATACACTATCATATACAATTTATGACATTATAAAAAAATGAGCTGAGAATCAGAAAATTATTACATAACATTGTGGAACCGTTCCAAGATTCTAATGAACAGAAAATTCTTACACTACGTTTAGGGAGTGAAAGAATTACCTCTAGCATGAGCTGAGGCTCTCTTAGAGATCCTTATTGCTTGTCGGTAAAGCTTGAGCACATTAGCGCGAATTATAAAATCTTGCAAGTTGAATGATACGGCCATTGAAGTAGCAGGTGGTTCTCACTTTCAGCTTTTATTTGTCTTTCTCCGTGAAATTAAATATCAGAGCAAGAAGATCTGCAGCATACAAAATCACTTAATTCAAATCCCCCAGTTTGAATTGAAGTCAATTATGGCTTCACAATCAAGTTCCAAACACACCAAACGTTGCTCCTTTCTTACAAGCAAAGCTGCAGCAATCAATTTCAACACTTTGATCAACTGTCTAGGAATTCAATCAGCATTCTAAAAATTTCTGGGGAATCACTATCAACAACAATAAAACTCAAACCGATAATTGATAGTTGCTGTATTAAACTGTTGATAGCGCAAGAATTGAGTTTGAATTGTTCAAAGCATAGCCGGAAAAGGGGTAGGGCATACCCGGGAATCTTGAAAGCATGGGAGTTTCAGGGAACTCTTCAGACCCATCTCTTTGCCGGCGTTCACTCGGTCTGTATGCCAAATTTGGTGAGTATCAGGCACGTGTATAAGCCAAACCAAATTTCAAGCCCATTGGGCCTTCCTCGCTAGAAATAAAATTATCAAAAAAATGTATATTTTTTTCAAAAGTGAAGGGCTGGGGGTATCTAACACGAACGAGGTCATAGAGGTCTGGATCGGCTGCTAACAAAGTGGAGAAAACTCTAAAAAAAACAAATGGATAATGTAGTTGGCGATACAGTTGGCCTCTT
The DNA here is from genome assembly GCA_964016875.1 of Fallopia convolvulus. Taxonomy (NCBI): domain Eukaryota; kingdom Viridiplantae; phylum Streptophyta; class Magnoliopsida; order Caryophyllales; family Polygonaceae; genus Fallopia; species Fallopia convolvulus. Next base: position 48,437,453 of record OZ024720.1, on the reverse strand, counting down.
TGAACAAGTGGGTGATGCTCTATGACAGGAGGCGTCAAAGCTCATAAAGGATGTCGGTGAAGACGATCTCGATTTCCTACGGGCAGCGGTGAACCTCGTTCAATCAAACACTGGCTGTCTCCTTCGATCTCAACACGAGAGGAACCACAATGAATGACTTCTTGGATACCCCTACAAAAGGCAAGAGCCTCAGCCATAAGCGCGGATTGAGAACTTGTAAAGCCACCATTCAAACTAATAATGCTATCCCGAGGGTTTCTAAGAATAAAATCAAATGACGAGGCGTCAATTTCATACTTAGCCCCATTGAAATTGAATTTTACAAAGTTAGGTTGTGGATAGGGGCGGATCCATGATTCGCTGGAAGGGGGGTGGACTTTGTAGCGGAAGTTTGTAGTGGTTGATCGATACTATGTGAATCAACCGAAATTCTTGGCCTTTTAACAAAATATCTCTCCATTTTATTCAACACACATCAACCTATTAAATTCATAAAATAACAATAATTTTTAACAATATTTCAACAAATCAACAACAATTTCAAATTTCAAATTTCTTATTAAACCTATCAAATTATTTAACAAACAATAATCTAAAATTAATACAACCTAAATCAGTAAAAACAACCTAAATCAGAAAATCACAATCACTGAATCACAGAATCACTAATAAGTAATAACTAATTCACACAATTACTCAACAAATTGCTATTAAAAATAAGTGTTTTGAGGATTTAGAACGAGCTACCGTCCAAATCGAGAAACGCCTTCGCCCAATCGCCCTTCAAAGTTCAGCCCTTCATGGCTTCTGGCTTCACTACTTGTCTGCTTCAGACCTTGAGACTCTTCAATCCGCCTCCTTCTGAGCGAGCAGCGGAGCAGCGGCCGTCTCCCGTATACGAGTCCAGTCGCCGGCCGTCTCCGAGACCGAGCAGGCGAGCAGCGGAGCAGGCTAAAGGCAGCAATCGCCAATTCGCCAGGCTCGAGATTTTCGGATTGTCGAGCACAGGGGTCAATTCTAAGTTTACACCAAAATGTCAAATGGACCTAACCAAATCAAACAACCCAAAATCCCCAAATGGGCCGATTTTTATTTAGGGAAATTCTGCGTGGTGACCTTAAAGTTGTGCACATTTCGTGTGGTACACAAGATTTTTCGGAATTCTGCGTGGTGACCTCGAGGTTTTGCAAATTCTGTGTGGTAGACTCGAATCTTTAACTATATATTAAAGCTGTCTTTTTTCGAGCCACCAGAACGATTCTGGTCCCACCTCATATTTATAAAATTATTTTTTATTCCTAATATTTTAACATTTTTCTATTAAATTTTTTTAACTATTTAAATCTATCTTTAACATCAAACAAATATCTATTTATATAACAATATATTTTGAAAACTTCCTTATACAAATATTTAAAATTAAAGTTAACAAATTTAAAGTATTCTTAAATAAGTATAAATATCTTTTTATCTTTTAACATGATGTCTTTTCACGAATTTATTTATAGATATATTTTTTCTTTTATAATAAAAATTTAATGATAAATACTTATAATGTCTAAAAATAATAAAAATAGATAATATCTATAACTATATATTAAAGTTGTACTTTTTCGAGCCACTAGAACGATTCTAGCCCCACCTCATATTTAGAAAATTAATTTTTATTTCTATTATTATAACTTCTTTCTATTGAATTCTTTTTAACTATTTAAATTTATCTCTAACATCAAACAAATATCTATTTAGTATATTAATATTTTTTGAAAGCTTCCTTATACAAGTATTTAAAATGAAAGATAAAATATTTTAAAATAAATATAAATATTTTATTATATATCTTTTGACGAATTTATTTATAGATATATAGTGATTTTATTTTATAAAAAAATTAATGATACATATTTATAATTTTTAAAATTAATAAAAATAGATAATAAAATATTTTATTAGATATATTGAAACATTTGATAAACTTTAAATTTACGCACATAAAAAATAATAAAAAATGAAGAATACAATATTTGAAAGTTTAGTACTTTAAATTTACTCATATGAAAGTTTGTATTTTATTTTTATTTATTAACATCTTATTTATAATATTTATACAATATCGGTTCGTAGTCGTACATGGTACGACGGGTAAAACTAGTTATTATAAAAGCTAAAATTATTTAAAGCTTACCCCCTATTTTCTTACTTAATTGCATAAAATCACTTTTATTTTATTTTTTATAAAAACTACCTAATTTTATTACTTTTAGAAAAAAATTAAAAAACTTAAAATTTTCAAACAAATAATGAAACTACATATTATTATTTAAAAAAATCACCCCGTTTTTTTAAATCAACCTTTTAGAATTTCTATCACCATTTTTATATTATCAAAAGCCCATACATTTTTATATTATCAAAAGCCCATGCAATTTTATAAAAAATAAACCTTTTCAAACATGGCTACAACTTAAATTTGATTTTTTTTATGATAAATAGGATATTATTAAAGAGTTTGGTTCAAATAAAACCAAACCCTAACATGAAACGGAAGGAGAATTTTGGGCCGTCGGATCACATGATCCAAGGGTTGAGATTACTTTTGTGATTTTGCAAAAACAAATAAAACAAATCAACAAGGTGGCAATTTTGTAAATACACCTAATTTCTATACCCTTAAGTTCATTCTCAAATATCAAAAATAAGCCCAATCGAATTCTCTCACGACTCTTTGATCAAAAAAAAAAATCTCAGGACTCGACTCTCCCAAATCGATCGAACTTCCAAAGCAAACGGGACGACGACTCGACTCGCCCAAATCGAAGTCTCCAACGATCGATCCAAGGCTCCAATCGATCGAACTCTCCAAACGAAGGACGACGGACGCTCGAAGGACGACGGACGATCTCACCTTCGCCTTCAATCTCTCCCACGTTACACGATGCCTCCAAAATCGAAAAGGTATAAGCCCTAATTTTCTTCACCTTATGCGATTGAAGAAGGAAATTTGCCAGATTCTGATATGTTTTTGTTCTTTTGTGTTTGGTGTTACGAAGTTAAGTGTGGATTTTATCAATTTGAACATAGCAGATCGAATTTGTATGTTGTTTGTTACGCCCTTTTTGTTTTGGCCGACTGATTTGATGTGCTGTTTTGTTTGATTTGTTGTTTGTGGATGTTGATCGATTGATACAGATGACGAATCGGAAGGCTTAATACTTGAATCTATCGTGAGATGTGGCTTTCTATTGTGTTTCTGAAGTTAGGGTAATCTATTGTGTTTCTGAAGTTAGGGTAATCGGAAGGCTTAATGTTGTTGCATTTAGTCAAAGAGAAACTTTTGATATAGTCAAGAAAAATGTTCTGCTGCATATTTGCATATTAAAGGCTCTGCTTTAGTTGATCTGGCTGCCTTCATTTTTTCTTGTGGTGCCTGCAATCCGTTTAGAGCTGAGTTACTGGCCAGTTTCAATGGCATACGATTGCTTTCAACCATAGATTCTGCTGTGGTGATAATGGAAAGTGACTCTTTGGTGGCTTCTTTGTTTCCATGTTACCGGGAAACTCTAATAAGACTGCGTTCCTGTTTACCGGGAAACTCTAAAAGTGCATTAAAAACATGTAAAAGTGCATTAAAAACAGCTAAAAGTGCACCAGAAACTAATAATAGCGCATAAGAAATCTGAGCAAGTATAATGTCAAAAAGTGCATTAAAAACAAGTAAAAGTGCATTAAAAACATGTAAAAGTGCATTAAAAACATGTAAAAGTGCACCCAAAACTAATAATAGCGCATAAGAAAAAAGTGCAAGTATAATGTGAAAAAGTGCATTAAAAACAGCTAAAAGTGCACCAGAAACTAATAATAGCGCATAAGAAATCTGAGCAAGTATAATGTCAAAAAGTGCATTAAAAACATGTAAAAGTGCATTAAAACATGTAAAAGTGCATTAAAAACATATAAAAGTGCATTAATTTAGAAAAGCTTATTAGCTCAAATGGAAGAGCAATGTGCTTATGCACAGAGATGTGGGTTCGAATCCCATATAAGCTAATTTGATCATGATCTTCTTTGAAAAATAGTGGTTTATTAGTTATTTGGCACACGATAAAATATAACTTCTTTTAGTACCTAGCTAGTTAGGTTAGGAATAAATGTGTTAAGAATTAATTTTTGTAAGATATCATATCATATTAGCCCATGTAGGAATCGAACCTACATCTTTGTGCACAAAGCACACCGCTCTACCATTTGAGCTAATAGGCTACTTGTACTAAAACAAAAATTTGACTTTCATATGGTTTCAACTCGGATGGACATGTGGGCAAATAGTATGCCGTTCCCCCTTGAGATAGCTCAATGAAATATTCACCACTGTTTTTAGGTGATTTCTCATTCAGAATAGTAGTTGAAGAAGAGTTTGATGTCCCCACTACAACAACATAAAAGGGAAATATAAAGGTTTTAGTTGAAAATCAGTAAAAGTGCATTGAAAGTATAATAAAGTGCATTGTATACTAGGAAAAGTGCATTACTTAAATCATTGGAAAGTAAAAGATATACAAAGTGCTATTAAGTAGAAAAAGTGCACTCTTAAGTGTAAAAAGTGCATTATTAACCGTGAAAAGTGCAATAAAAATATGTTCTCTATAAGGTCAAATATATGTTCTCTAAACAAAAATGAAAAGTGCATTGTTAAGTATAAAAAGTGCACTAGTAAGGCTGAAAAGTGCATTGTCATATACTAGTTATACTCCTTTATGAAAAGTGCAAGTGAGTATGAAAAGTGCACTAGTAAGTATGAAAAGTGCATTATTAAGTCCTACAAGTGCATTATCAACGAGAAGTGCAAAGTGCGTTATTTAAGTATGAAAAGTGCACTAGTAAGTCCTAAAAGTGCATTCTTAAGTCCGAAAAGTGCAGTATTAAGTCTGATTAGTGCAACGTCGATTCACACAGTTCAATCGATTCACTCAGTTCGGATTGGCCTAGTATTAAGTTCGATTCACACAGTTCAATCGAAATCCAACTAGATTCACACTTCACACTTGACCAGTTCAATCGATTTCGAAAAATCACACAGATTCAATCCCTCTTGCCACTTACCGCACAGATTCAATCACACAAATTCAATCCCTCACACAGATTCAACACACAGATTCCGAAAATTGTTCGAGCTTGTGAATCCCTCCTACCACTTTCTGCCATGTTGGAACAGACTCGCAGATTCAAACTCTTTGAATTTCGGATTCGGCGATCTCGTTCGGTGCGATCTCCTTCCGTTTCAATCGAAGGCCACGATCTTCGATCTGTCGTCTGCATTTGAACAAACCCTAGACAAAACAAAAAAGAGAAAAAGGATTATTAATTAGAGAGGGAAAAGACGTAAATGCCCCCGCCTCTAATAAAAGGGGAAATAAAATCAGCCCTTGGATCTCCTTGATCCAAGGGTCCAAAATTCTCCTTCCGTTTCATGATAAGGAGATGTTTTATGAGAACCAAACTCTATTATTAAATAGATAAACCACAATAATACTTAGAAGATATAAATTTACACTCAAAAGTAAATTCATGGATATAAAAAGAAAAATTAAGAATAAATAGATAAATAAGAAAAAATATTATATAAAAATAATTTTATAAATATTTAATTTTAAATTTGATTTTATAAGTATAAATATATAATGAGGAATTTAATAGAAGAGAAATTAAATAGTATGTATAAAAATTAAACGAATTAGATAAATAGAAAAGATAGAGAAAAAATTAATTATATAAATCTTTAATAGAAACTTGAATTAGATAAATAGATAGAAATTGTACTCAAAAGTAAATTGATGGATACAAAAAGAAAAATTAAGAAAAATATAGATACTTAAGAAAAAAAAATATTGGATAAAAATAATTTTATAAATATTTAATAATAAATTAGGTTTTATAAACTATTTTGTATATAAATAGATAAAGAGGAATTTAATAGAAGCGAAATTAAATAGTATGTATGAAAATTAAACGAATTAGATAAATAGGAATTAGACAGAAAAAATAATTTTATAAATGTTCAATATTAAATTGGATGATATAAATAATAAATTTAAAAATGGTGATAGAAATTCTAAAAGGTTGATTTAAAAAAATGAAAACGGGGTGATTTTTTAAATAATAATATGTAGTGTCATTATTTATTTGTAAGTTTTAGGTTTTTTTAAGTTTTTTTCTAAAAGTAATAAATTAGGTAGTTTTTATAAAAAAAAGTAAAGGTGATTTTATGCAATTAAGTAAGAAATAAGGATAAATTTAAACTAATTTTAGCTTTTATAATAATTCGAGGCTACCTCACGGAATTTGCAAAACCTCAAGGTCACCACGCGAAATTTCGAAAAACATTGTGTATCACGCGGAATTTGCAAAACCTCGAGGTCACCATCCGGAATTTCCCTTTTATTTAAAACACCAGAACCTAAAATTCCAGAGATTGTCTTCTACCTTTGACATTTCGACATTTCAATACAGCAATACTTCTCCATTGATGCCTTCGGTTTTTCCTTAGTTCCGCTCCCTTCGCTTGTCCTCTAGTACTTTTTCACCTTCCTGCTCCCCCCGCCCCAGGACGTCTATGGGAGCGAAATAATTTTTGAGGGTTTTCTCGTTTTTGCTTGTCGTGCGACATGCTTCCCTCCACTTCTTCATTTGTTGTTTGATAAATTCAACAATCTTACTTACTCTTTTTTGAGTAATTTGGTACGATGGGTTCAAAACTTTTTTTTTGAAGAACCAAAAGCTCCACTAAAAGTAGACCAACCATTCAAGTTATGCTTTAGTCATACATTCTTTTATTTCATTAAGTGGTTGTAAAAGGTTTCTAATTCCGTGCTTAGTTGGTTGAATTGATTCACAAATTTAGTATTGATTTCATTGAGAATTTGTTGAGTGTGGTGACTGTGTAGGAGGAGGTGAGGAATGTCCTTGGATGAACCGTGACATTCATCGATTGGTTGGAACAACTATGCACATCTTTATCAGTCTTTGTTTTGTTGGTAATCTATTGCGGGCTATTTTCCATATGAAATTCTTCATCTTTGGTAGTAGATGGAGTTTCTATATTAATGGGTTATTTCTTTGAAAAAATATATATTTGAATACATTAGTACTTAGGTAGCAAAGGAGAATTTAAGTAGGGACATACCAAGTATTTTCATAACTCCAAAAACAAATAGTTGAATAGAATTACTAAGAGGTTCTATACTTAGAAAAATTATTTTTTTCTCCCTCTGTTATGGGAAAAAAGTTAAAATTTTGCTTCGAAATCGATCAACGCTCACTCAATGTTGGACCTTCTGAATGTAATTTTTTCATAAACTAGACCGAAATTTGATTTAGATTTTTATGTTATTAAGAACGTTGATTTCTATATTAATGTGTATTAAATTAATGGCGCTTTGGTGGATTTGGTGTTGGAGAAATGCTAGGATCTTTGAAGACGATGGGAGGTACACATGAATTATTTTGGAACACACAAAGGAGTATGCTTAGGCTAAAGGTACGTTCCTTTGTATCCGGATTTCCACTTGTAAATGTTTTACAGGGAGTTTCTTGGGAGGTTCCCGAGACCAATTGGGTCAAATTGAACATGGATGGGGCGGTCAAAGACAATAGCATCACGACAATGAGAGGCATCATTCGGAACGAGGACGGACAATGGACTAAAGGATTCGTCCACAATGAACGACCACGATGGTTGAACTTTGGGGAGTTCAGAATGGTCTCGAGCTTGCTTGGAATATGGATTACAGGAAGGTGTTGTTGGAATGTGATTCCCAACTTGTTATTAATATTTTGAACTCTTATATTAATAAGTGTCACCCACTTTTTATCTTGATAACTCATTGCCAAGGCTTAATTTGTAGGAATTGGAATGTATGATTCCAACATGTGTATCGAGAGGCGAATATGGTTGATGATCGCCTCGCATCCTATGCTTTTTCTTTCCCACTTGGTTTGCATGTATGGCCTGTCCGCCGGTGGGGATTAAATTATTGTTTTTTGATGATGTAAGAAGTCAGACTATCCCACGCTTGATGAACACTAAACCCTTTATTTTTTATTAATAAAATACCCCCTTAAGGGGCCAAAGATTGTTGTCTCTCCGTCCTAGCAAAAAAGGTCTAAATACAAAGTAAACTAACGGTCAAGAGGAAATTAAGGATATAATTAGGCTATTGCTAAGATATTCTCTCCTAATATAGATATATAATAAGGAATATTATCTCGAGGAAAAAGGAAGGCATACTAATAGGGATTTGTATATTAACACCCCCCCTCAAGAGGAGTGTATGTTAATGACATTGAACTTGGAGAAGAGAACGAAGAAAATTGTCGGACCAAGAGGCTTTGTAAACAAGTCGACAAGTTGATCTTTCGTACGTATTTGCATTGTTCGGATATGACCTTGTTGAACCTTCTCCTGAATGACATGACAATCTATTGCAATGTGTTTTGTGCATTCATAAAATTTCGGGTTGGAATGCCACCTTGTTTTCACAATAGAGATTGGCCGGCTATAAGTGAATGGCATTAAGGTTTTGCAGCAAAATATGTAGCCTTGTCTATTAGAACTCAAACGGTGGTGAGCTTGGCAACATGGGAGAATGTTTCTTGATAGTCCAACTATTTGGTTATACCCCTTTGCAACGAGGTGTGCTTAGTATCACTCAACGAGGTGTGCAAAGTTCTAAGGCTAGGAATCCCCACGACTTTGATCAACGGAGTTTGAATCTCACTTCTACCTAAACTAAGTTGGATTTTTTGTTATGAAAGTTATTGTTTAGTGTCATAAATTAACTTCTCTCAAAGTTTAACTTTGTAATAGCTGCGGTTTTTGAGGATATTTTTGAATTTTCTCGGATATCCTTTTAACCTTTTTGTTCGTTTTAACGCTTCATCCAATATTTTGCTGGAGATTAAATCCTAGAAAATTGTTGGTGATATCCTAAAATCACAAAGAAATGATTTTATGGATCGGTGTGAATTCTAGGATTTTTCGGTGGAAAAAGAATATTTTTTGGATAAGCCGTCTTTTTAATTATGTACCCGAAAGGATTTAAAATACGAAACGGAAGCCTTAAAAATTGAAGGTAGCGTGATAAAATCATGGAAAATTGATTTTATTGGTCTACATAATTTACGAGACGTTTTTCGTTTAGTAAGTTTTTCCACCCGAGGTACATAATTTTACCGCTTTAACGCGAGCCCCGTTCCGAGACGGGTTTTGAATTTTATAAGCATATCTTCTCTTACCTTAATATAGAAGGAATCAAGAGATAAGAATTCTTCTCCTTAGGCATATCTTCTCGGCCTTTTCAAGTTTATCATGTTGGCTTTAAAACCAAAGGAAGGGCCGAAGAGAATTCGGTCTTCACCACCGGCCACATCTTCTTCCACCTCCATCACCACTCCACCACCTCTTCTTCTTCTTCTTCCTCCCGTGGGGCTGCTGCTGCTGAAAGCTAGGACCATGAGAGACACCAAGACGGAACGTTGGCTCGGGAGGAATGAAGACATCACCGCCGGTCAACGCAAGGGCCACCGCCGGTCAACGCCCAACGAGCCATGGGCTCGAGTGAAGGTATATACGATCAAAATTAATTAGCGGGTTGATTACGTAGCCACCGTAAGGACCTTTTGGTTCCTGTTTGCTAATTAAATTTATGGTTTTTATAATCTTGACGTTGATACGGTTCCACAGGTTCAAACCGCTCGTGAAACGGACGTCCGGATCTTCCGTTATAGCGAAGACATGTTTTGGATACCGATTGGCAGGTAAAGGACTTCGGTTAACTATTCGGGATTCGTTGTTAATCCGTTTGATCCAATATTTGGTAACCTTTAAGAACTGTTGCTGATGAACAATTTTGTTTTAGAAAATTATTTCAAAAGTGAAGCGGGTAATTAGTTATAATTCCGCCAAGATGGCTCCTTGAAGCATGATAACTAAGGATTTTTTATATGTCAATATTCGGAAATTAAAGCGTTTATCGATTAGGAAGTTGTAGAAGCTGAGTATACAACTAAGAAGTGTTTTTTGTAAGCTCATTGCTGAGAAATCCTTTTGTTATATTTGTCAGAAGGATGATAAAGATTACTGTTGGAATTGCTAAGGACGTTGAGCACGCCTTCTAAGGCAAGTGGACGATTCTCTCTTGCGTTATTGTTATTAAATGAGGAATTGGATCCCATTTAATATTTGCGTTGGGAACAACTTGTATGCTTATTAAAATATGATAGGTTGTTATATTTGTTAGAGATAATGACCATGTTGTTTATTCAGTTTTGCGGTAGAACTGGATTTAGGTCCGTTATAGGTGACCTTGTTTGTTGTCTCTCGCTGAGACTTTGTTATTTATTAAGGTAGTTTCAGGGAGGGGAACGTGGTTCCATATCCTCTCTTTAAAACAATATTGCATTAGGAGGGGCCTAATCCTAATGGTGAGTCATGACTCTTCCCCTGCTCTTTGTGCAGGGGGTTTGCTGCGCACTCTAGCTAAGTGCAGGTTTGGCACGGTGTAGTGTAGACGACATGGTAATAGGCCTCTGTGATCTCTACCTCACCATATGCAAAATGAAAGATCAAGGATAGCTCAAGTCATGTGATCTTGGTACATGGTAGATGACAATGGATGAAATACTCCGATGATCTCTACAATACCAGAGTGTTTCGGCAATAGTTCGAGCCGATTAAAAGCCACCAACTTGGTTGTGAAAAGTTTTGAAAGTAATATAAGATAAGTGCGTTAGGCACATTAATATACCTGAATGGTTCGTCCAGTCGGAAAGCCATTCTTGCTTCCGGTTATGAATGATTCTTAATCAAACATTGATTAAGTTAATCTGAATAGTCGATGGCGGCTTTTCAAAATGTTATGTGATTGATATGAGTTCCCAACAATTATTTATGGTTCTTAAAGAAACCACAAGCGATGGTGTTCTCTCTCTTGATTATGCGAGTCTCCTTCTTATTTTCTATAAGACTGCTAACTGTTGGATCATAATCCGAGTCTAATCGGATTTGGATGCCAATATGTTTAGTTACAACCGTAAGAACCAAGTTAGATTCTCCGCTTGCTAGTCTATCATTAGACTAACCCGTCCATCTTCTTTTCTTTTATATGGTCGGCTGGTGTCCACCGTTGGTTTACGATACATCAGGTTCTTCTTGAAAGTTGATTCAAGAGGCGGATTCAGATGTTTGAAGCTCCATAAGTTGAAGAAAGGTTTTCAATGGCTATACTTGAGTGAAGATCGTGATTGAACTACTTCAAAGCGAAGCTGAGTTTCAGAAATAAGAACTCAAGGAAGACTTGATGAAAATTTTGTTTAAATAGAAGGTTGTTCTATTTATTTATTCTTTTAAGTTAAGATTTGTATAAGACCTTTTACATGGTTTTCCGCTGTAATATTCAACCTAAGTTTGTTAGGTTTTCAAATGGTTTCATTTACCTTGTTTTTAGTTTGTTCAGTCAGTTTAAAGCCTTGGGTAGCTTCGGTTTAGTCTTAATCGGGGTTACTGGCGATAATACCTCCAGGGTAGGAAGGAGGTGTTACAGAAGTGGTATCAGAGCCAAAAGTTCCAAGTCTTGATTAAGACTTTCATCTTTCCATATAGAATTATGGAGAATTCTATATTGGTGTTGTCTTAGAACCATTTACGGAAAGTGGTTAAGATTGGAGGTCAGACTCGTGAAAGAGATTAAAGGAGAAAAGGGAATTGGAGACATGAGGTGATAAGTTGTGATAACTTATGTGAATAAGGTCCGATGATGGACATTGGATTCCCTGGAGATGGGAATGGATTCCGAGAAGGATCCAAAGTAAGATCAGGTGAAGATTCCTGAAGTTGAACCGGTTCTAGACCAAGTTCTCAATGAATTCCTATTCTCTCTTGAGAGTCTGAATTGGGTGTACCCTTATCGTTTCTTCCATGCTATTAAGAAAATTCTTGTGAGATTTTGAAGTTAAGTATTCTACTTCATAAAGATTTTCTATTTTGAAGGTTTCCTATTTTAAGCTCGTATAATGGAAGATATCAAGTTAAAAATTTTAGTTAGAAAGTTCATGATTCAAAAGTTATGTGTAAGAAATTGTTAATTCTTTTTCTTGATATGTGAAAGTTCAAGTGTTGTCTTTAATAAGGAAATTTTAAAGTGAGTTTCTTTGACGTTGAAGTCATAAGATTAAGAGTTTTCACGAGTATATTCTTAGAGGAATTCTTGAATTTGGTTGAAATTCGATTATCAATAGAAGTTTGGAGTTGGAACCTCTACTCCTCAATGTTGAGATTTGGAGAATCTTATGAGCCTTGAGTGATTCTAAAAAGATCAGTATGGATCATGAAGTGATGTAAAAGAATCCCGAAAAGAAAAGGATTGTCTTTGGAAACTTTCTTCAACAACTATGTTTGTGAATCTATAGTATAGAATCATGGATATTCTGTACTTTTCTTTGCTCAGTTGGAAGTTAAAGAGCTTTGAAGTGCTCAAGTGTTGGATCAATTGAATTGTTAAACTATTGGAAGATGCAGTTCAATTTTGAATCTGAGAGTATTCGAACTCGAATGTTCATATATGTTGTTATCCTTTGAGTTAAGAGGATTGAGATTCCTAAATGGAATGCGGATTTCTTATGATTATAGTAAGAAAGGAAGGAAGAATGTTGGTTCAGCTTAAGTTATGAACAAGTGGTTAATCATCAAGGTTGCTGTGAATAAGGTTAATTGGTCAAAATGGATTGAACAGGTAAAAGTTCATCAGTAATGTGTTTATGTTCAATTAACTACTTGGCACAAGTGTTAATTGATTTCATGGGTTATTGATATCCAGATGACTAACTTATGTGACAACGTTATTGGAGTTTTGTTGTATGATATCCAACTTGGGATAATGAGAAGAGACTTGAGGTCCATAATGGACTAGTAATGGAATCAACATTAAGATGTTCTAATTTTCCAATGGTATTGACTTATGTTTTTTTAAGGATGGAAATGATAAATCAGTTTTGAGAAGATCATTCAAGGAATGATTTTGGTATGTTCATTTGTGATATTTTAAACAGTTGGGAGAAAAATAACAATCAACTATCGTCAATAAGGCTTAGACCTTATTGCTGAAAGGATAATTCCATTTGTGTTTGGGTATTGAAGATTTTATATCAATCAATCCAAAGCCTAAGCTGATACTGGTGAGACTGTTAAGTTGTCGGCAAGCTTCCTAACCACAAGCTCTTCCTTTGCAATGTGGTTTGAACTTGAGCTAATAAAAAGGGTATATGTCTTCTTCTTATGGTTAAGTAAGAAGACAAGAATGATGGAGAAGTCTAGTTTGTTTACCAATGTTGAATTGGGATTAGTTCAAGAATATTTTGTTTGGCCATGTGCATTCTTCTGCTAAAAGAGATTGGAAATTAAAGGAATTTCCTTATATGTAGAGATATAAGGATTGGATGTCCTGAATTGGATGTAGAGTTTGATAGTTCACTTTTCGTGTTGAGATTAAAATGATGATTAAGTTGTAAAAGGATTGAAAGTCCTTAAAATCGTCAAAAGAGTTTGATAGTCACTCTTGGATATCGGAATTTAAATGACTATTAACTTGTAGAAGGCTTGTTGGTTTGTGAATGGATGAACAAAAGTATTAAATTTTTGTCAATGGATCATGTTTGCATAACTTTAAGGTAATATGTCAAGGAGGCATACAAGTTGAGAATGATCGAAGAAGAATCTTTGCTATGAGCATGAAAATGTTGGAATCATATTTTTCCCTAAGGTTTGCAAGTAAGTGGATTGATCAACTCTTTTATTGAACTTGTGAAGTTAATATGGGTTTAGATTGAGTTAAATCAGGCAGAGATTACTCAATACTATGGATTATAGAAAAGTCTAGTAATATGTCAAATTAAGAAAAGTCAAGGTATGTCATCAGGTTCTACCTTGAGGAGGGAATGAAGTGTCACATTCGAAGGGAAATGTGGGGCTCAGAAGTGAATTGGATTGTCTTAGGTCCTTTGAGGCCCAAATTTGATTTGAAACTTTGGTCAAGTTGGTAAGACCAGTTAATGTGCAAATGTCAGCACAGAACTAGGGCAAAGCGTCAGTAGCATCATGAAATTAAGGTCAGCAATTTTATTTGATGCATTGGCTTGACGCGCCCATTTCTTCATAAAGTAGCTAATCTTTGTTTCAGCGATATTCAAAGTCAAAGCCTGTATGCTTGTAGACTATGTCGAGTTCCTGTCAAGATGTTATGATTTAAGGGATATTTGAAATTGTTTTGTGATTTTCTCTTTTGAGAAAAATCTTATGACTTTGTAGAATTCTGGTAGGAATTTTTTTTAAGGAAATGTTGATTTGATATACGGAATTCATGAATAAAATTTTCTACGGTTTTCATGGTGGTGAGTAAGAATGTGATTTGTCTTCCATCTTGATCACATGGTAAGGCAAGATTACATGTCTTATTCCTATGAGAATGCAGTAAAGGATTATGTTTGATTTTGTTTACCATCCTGATCACATGGTGGAATAAGATCACATAATTCCTTGGGTTTTAAAGAATAGTTTCTAGTATAATTTGGCAATCATATAAGTTTTGCAATTATATAAGTTTTGCCAGTATAGTTGGTTGAGATGAAAAGATGCAAGCTTTCTTTTGCATTATAGCAATTGATATATCTATTGCTATATCTACTATTTTGTAAAACTCTTTTGAGTTAGTATATCCTTGGTATCCTATACTATTTAGGGAGTATGGTCAAACTTCCCAAAATAGTTCGATTATAAGTAAAGAAATTTGGTAAGATTCTTTACAAATCTGTGTTGGTCTCTGAAGAGCATGGAGTAACTCTGTACTTGTCTAAAAGTTTGGGATTGTTTTCAGTCAACGATTATTGGAATTCTCTAAGCAGTTTGCTAGTTGTTCATCTTGGTTGATGTCATGACCTAAGAAGGTCATTGCCTTTTTAGCGAAATTGTCTTTGAAAGTAAGTTGATATGGATTCCTGGGATGGAACCCTTTCTAAGGAATGATATTGTAATAATCCTTTCTTTGGAATAAAGGATGTACTAGTAATTACTCCATTAGTTGTTATTTGTTTTCATGTTGTCTTGAAAACTTAAATCTCTTTGAGATAAGATAGTCAAGTGAGGACTTTAAGCAAAACTCCAATAGGCCTGGAGTTTGGATATATAAATTAGTAATGATATTCAATATCAGCTTCATAAGTTGTTGGATATAGAGAGTAGACACATGAGGATATGTTTTTAATCCTAAGAGTTAGGTTACTCATCAAGTCAAAATGTTAAGTGAAGTCTAAACAGTTCTTTGATGAAAAAGACTGAAAATTGTCAATGGAGACAATTTTGTTGGAAATTATTGGACTAAAGGTATTATTGTCCAATATGTTGGTATAGTAATGCGTAAGAGTGTAGTTTGAAGTAGTTGAAAGAGAGATAACTACTTTTGAATGTCAGTATGCCCAAGCCAAGTTTTGGTTGAGAAAAGAATGTAAAGGATTGACAAGATAGATTATTATCTTGTCATGTGTTGGATAAGTCTCATATTCTTGGTTAAAGTAATATTGAGATTTTATCTCAAAAAGGAAATTGAGTAAAGATTCTAAGTAATCCTTGTAAAGAAACTAATTTGAGAAGGACTAAAGGTTTAGTTTGGATGACAACAAGGTTGTGTGAATTCCCTATGATGTTATTCAAAATCTGTTGACCGGATCAAGGAAAAGACACCAAAAAAGCAGTATGGGAAAGGAATATTGTTTAAGATCATTGGGGAAGATCAAGAGGGTAAGACACCAGAAATTGTTATTTAAGACCATGGATTGATTGGTTTCAAGACTGTTCATGTGTATCTGTTGTTGATGAGCTTTGAAAGCTTATTTCAAAGGAAGCATATTTATTTGCTTAATTAGTTTATCCTGGAACAAGTAAATGTATAAGGATTTAAGATAAAGATTTTGATGGACTGACATGAAGCGAAGTGTCACAGAGTTCATTTTGATATGTTGAGTTTGTTTGGAAGTCCTGTTTGAGCATAGAAAACCAGATGAAATGTTATAGTCTTTTCCTGTTTCAGAATGAAAGTGGGAAGATGTTGCAATGGATTCTTGTCATTAGTTTTTCAAGATTTAATGAAAGAAGGATGGAAGAAAAGATACAATATGAAGGTTGTTAAGAAACTCATCTAGAGTGTTCTTTTTTAATGCATTTAAGATGACTTAAAGAATACAGAAGTTAGTTAAGGTGCTCATGCATGAAGTATTCATCTTCATAAAACTCCAAAGACTATAATCTTTGATTGAGATGGATGGTTCATGCCAAGTTTTGAAAGGAGTGACATCAAGCTTTACGGAGTAAATTGAATTCTAGTGATGGCCTCCCTCATCAAACGGATGAACAATGCAAAGAAACAAATTCAAACTCCCGAGGACATGTATTTTGGATTCCACATGAGTTGGAATGGTAGTTTGAGTTTGAGTGAATTCACATACAAGAATTTTGATTTCATGATAAAGAAAATGACTCTTTTTGAGGCTTTGTAAGGCCGGAAGTGTTGGTCGTCAATTTGTTGGAATGACAATGTTGACAAGGTTCTTCATGGGCTAGATTTGGCCAAGAGAACAATAACCGATATCGCACTAACATGTTCAAGGGTGTTAACTGCTCAAAAGCAACAACAGTCGTGTTTTGTTTTAAAGCGAGAGCATGTTAAGTTCATTGTAAAGAACGACATTTCTGTTCTAATATCCGCCTTGAAAGGCATATTCCGCTGGGGAATGCGAGACAACGTAAATGCTCGCTATGTTGGATTTGTTGAGATACTGGAAAGAACTTGTAAGCTTGTTTATCGGTGGGTATTGCCACCTGATGTGCATTCTATTCGTAATGTTTCCTTGATAGTATACGTTCGATATATCTCATGTACTCAACAATAATGAGATGGATATTCAACCAAATGACCCCTATGAAGAAGGGTCAGGTTGAATCGTGAATGAGAAAATACCTTTGATTATGCTACTTTGGCCTATAAATGGAGGTAAAGAAAAGACTTGAGAAACTAGACGGGAAATGCTGAGTCATTTTCCAAAGTTAATGAACGTTGTAAAGAAGGAGTTTGGTAACTAAGCAATGGTTGATTGTGCTTGGTGCAGAAGTAACAACATGTTTTTTAAAGGGGTACTACAAACTTCTGTATAGGTTTGTAGTGGTTTTGTGTGCTTATGCTATCTTTCCTTGTGATCCGAGTTCTCCTTGGTTTCGAGGACGAAACCATTTTTAAGGGGGTACTAATGTAATAACTGCGGTTTTTGAGGATATTTTTGAAATTTCTCGGATATCCTTTTAACCTTTTTGTTCGTTTTAACGCTTAATCCAATATTTTGTTGGAGATTAAATCCTAGAAAATTGTTGGTGATATCCTAAAATCACAAAGAAATGATTTTATGGATCGGTGTGAATTCTAGGATTTTTCGGTGGAAAAAGAATATTTATTGGATAAGCCGTCTTTTTAATTATGTACCCGAAAGGATTTAAAATACGAAACGGAAGCCTTAAAAATTGAAGGTAGCGTGATAAAATCATGGAAAATTGATTTTATTGGTCTACATAATTTACGAGACGTTTTTCGTTTAGTAAGTTTTTCCACCCGAGGTACATAATTTTACCGCTTTAACGCGAGCCCCGTTCCGAGACGGGTTTTGAATTTTATAAGCATATCTTCTCTTACCTTAATATAGAAGGAATCAAGAGATAAGAATTCTTCTCCTTAGGCATATCTTCTCGGCCTTTTCAAGTTTATCATGTTGGCTTTAAAACCAAAGGAAGGGCCGAAGAGAATTCGGTCTTCACCACCGGCCACATCTTCTTCCACCTCCATCACCACTCCACCACCTCATCTTCTTCTTCTTCCTCCCGTGGGGCTGCTGCTGCTGAAAGCTAGGACCATGAGAGACACCAAGACGGAACGTTGGCTCGGGAGGAATGAAGACATCACCGCCGGTCATCTTTTCGCCTCGCCAAGCGACGTCGCCGACGATCGGTAGCTTGTCCGACCACCACCCATCGCAAGGGCCACCGCCGGGCAATGCCCAGCCACCCTTGGGCTCGGGGATCGAGCCACTATGGAGCCAAATGAGCCATGGGCTCGAGTGAAGGTTTATACGATCGAAATTAATTAGCGGGTTGATTACGGAGCCACCGTAAGGACCTTTCAGATTCCGCTTTGCTAATAAAATTTATGGATTTTATAATCTTGACGTTGATACGGTTCCACACGTTCAAACCGCTCGTGAAACGGACGTCCGGATCTTCCGTTATAGCAAAGACAAGTTTTGGATACCGATTGGCAGGTAAAGGACTTCGGTTAACTACTCGGGATTCATTGTTAGTCCGTTTGATCCGAAATTTGGTAACCTTTAAGAACTGTTGCTGATGAAAAATTTTTATTTAGAAAATTGTTTCAAAAGTGAAGCGGATAGTTAGTTATAATTCCGCCAAGATGGCTCCTTGAAGCATGATAACTAAGGATTTATTATATATCGATTTCGGAAATTAAAGCGTTTATCGATTAGGAAGTTGTAGAAGCTGAGTATACAACTAAGAAGTGTTTTTTGTGAGCTCATTGCTGAGAAATCCTTTTGTTATATTTGTCAGAAGGATGATAAAGATTACTGTTGGAATTGCTAAGGACGTTGAGCACGCCTTCTAAGGCAAGTGGACGATTCTCTCTTGCGTTATTGTTATTAAATGAGGAATTGGATCCCATTTAATATTTGAATTGGGAACAACTTGTATGCTTATTAAAATATGATAGGTTGTTATATTTGTTAGAAATAATGACCATGTTGTTTATTCAGTTTTGCGGTAGAACTGGATTTAGGTCCGTTATAGGTGACCTTGTTTGTTGTCTCTCGCTGAGACTTTGTTATTTATTAAGGTAGTTTCAGGGAGGGGAATGTGGTTCCATATCCTCTCTTTAAAACAATATTGCATTAGGAGGGGCCTAATCCTAATGGTGAGTCATGACTCTTCCCCTGCTCTTTGTGCAAGGGGTTTGTTGCGCACTCTAGCTAAGTGCAGGTTTGGCACGGTGTAGTGTAGATGACATGGTAATAGGCCTCTGTGATCTCTACCTCACCATATGCAAAATGAAAGATCAAGGATAGCTCAAGTCATGTGATCTTGGTACATGGTAGATGACAATGGATGAAATACTCCGATGATCTCTACAATACCAGAGTGTTTCGGCAGTAGTTCGAGCCGATTAAAAGCCACCAACTTGGTTGTGAAAAGTTTTGAAAGTAATATAAGATAAGTGCGTTAGGCACATTAATATACCTGAATGGTTCGTCCAGTCGGAAAGCCATTCTTGCTTCCGGTTATGAATGATTCTTAATCAAACTTTGATTAAGTTAATCTGAATAGTCGATGGAGGCTTTTCAAAATGTTATGTGATTGATATGAGTTCCCAACAATTATTTATGGTTCTTAAAGAAACCACAAGCGGTGGTGTTCTCTCTCTTGATTATGCGGGTCTCCTTATTTTCTATAAGACTGCTAACTGTTGGATCATAATCCGAGTCTAATCGGATTTGGATGCCAATATGTTTAGTTACAACCATAAGAACCAAGTTAGATTCTCCGCTTGCTAGTCTATCATTAGACTAACCCGTCCATCTTCTTTTCTTTTATATGGTCGGCTGGTGTCCACCGTTGGTTTACGATACATCAGGTTCTTCTTGGAAGTTGATTCAAGATGCGGATTCAGATGTTTGAAGCTCCATAAGTTGAAGAAAGTTTTTCAATGGCTATACTTGAGTGAAGATCGTGATTGAACTACTTCAAAGCGAAGTTGAGTTTCAGAAATAAGAACTCAAGGAAGACTTGATGAAGATTTTGTTTAAATAGAAGGATGTTCTATTTATTTATTCTTTTAAGTTAAGGTTTGTATAAGACCTTTTACATGTTTTTCCGCTGTAATATTCAACCTAAGTTTGTTAAGTTTTCAAATGGTTTCATTTACCTTGTTTTTAGTTTGTTCAGTCAGTTTAAAGCCTTGGGTAGCTTCGGTTTAGTCTTAATCGGGGTTATTGGCGGTAATACCTCGAGGGTAGGAAGGGGGTGTTACAAACTTAATGTACTTCTACCAATTAAGAACTCACTCTTGTGATGAAACAAAACCAATATGAACCCTTTAAGCACTTAGAAATCTAGACGGTAAACCAAACTTGCCCCACTCTTGTGATGCATCAAATTTAACTCAAACACCTAGAAGTTCTATGACAATTAACCACTTGAGAATTGATCTCAATTTCAATTCTATATTTTGCAAATAGATATAACCATCTCTCGATGTGTTCTCTCTATTTTGATTACTCACATAGACCACCACCTATTGATGCGCAATCTAAGCAAGACTCTAACAAGTTTAATCCAATTCGATTATGTCCCTGAAATCAAATTATATTACTTTTCCCAATTAATTCAAGCAAAAAGGTATTGACTTTGATCCGCTTCACATCGTTAGGATCACCCCGGCCAACCCTAGAACTATAGAGTTTAGCCTAGCATGATTGAATTCATGCTCAAAATAATAAAATTAAACATGGAAGTAGAAATAAGAACAATAGTTGAAAGAGAAAACTTACTAGAACTTGAATTGAAAGAACATAAGTAGATCCGAAGTGCCAAATTCTCCAACCTGAAAGCAAATAGAACAAAAACCGTAGAAATTGTCTCCTCTCTTTCTCTCTAAACTACAATAGAATAATAATGCATAAAATTAATCCAACTTGAGCTCCAATTAGTCTTAAAAGGTCCTAAAACCCGTGACAGGGCATCTGAGAGCATGCTTTTGCTTGTCTTGGCTTGGTATGGATTGTGATGGCCTCCACAACTCGTGACAAGGCTTTCTAACCTTTTTCTTCACTTCATAGCTTGCTCTTTGACTTAGAATGGCTCATCCACAACTCTTGAAAGTTCTTAAAATCTTTAAATCTTCATTCTTTATTGTTATTTGTGGTCCTTAAGCTCCACCAAGATCTTGTGCTTATATCATCTTCTCCATTAGAATTCAAAACACAATCAAAAGACCTATAAAAGCAAGACAAACTAGTGTAGAACTCCATACTATGAATAATACAAAAATAACCCAAAACACAAATTCGAGCCGAGGAGCCAAGCTTGTGTATTCCTAGGCTATCCACCGGGAATAAAAGGTTTCAAAGTCCTTAGCCTCGAAACAAATAAAGTCTTCAATACAAGGGATATTCACTTCCATGAACTCATCTTCCCTTTCTCTCTTAAAAACAACAAATCCCCACACTCTTTTCCGCTGCCCGTTCTAGTTGAAGATGTCCAACACTTTCCAACCCACAATGATCACACATGCCCTTCCTCTTTCAGCCCACCAAACACTCCCTCAAGTCCTTCATTCAATTTTCCTACTTCTTTATTTGATTCTCAACCCATACCGCTTGACAACGAACCCATTGTTGGCAGCCCACCACCTGCACCACCAATTATTTTAAGGAGATCCACCAGGGAACATAAATTTCCCACACACTTACGAGAGTATGTTTGTACTTCTCTTATTCCCACAGATCAATTCCCACTTCTAACTGGGTTCTGTGCTTCCATGACTCCCACTTATTGTTATTCTCTCAATTCCCATTCTCAAGACCTTTTGTTTGAGCCAACCGCTTATATCCACGCCTCTAAGGATCCCCACTGGGGGACAACCATGAACAAAGAAATTAAAGCATTGCAGGATAATGAAACCTAGGAAGCTGTCCCTTTGCCGCCGAATAAGACAGCAGTTGGGTGTCGTTGGGTGTACAAAATCAAGCTGAAATCGGATGGTACGATTGAAAGATTTAAGGCTCGTTTGGTGGCCAAAGGGTACACACAAAAATATGGTGTCGATTATGAAGAAACATTCTCACTCGTTGTTAGAATGACCACGATCAAAACTTTGTTCTCCTTAGCTGTTTCCAAAGGCTAGAGTGTGTACCAATTGGATGTCAACAATGCCTTTTTACACGGCGAATTGAAAGAAGAGGTGTACATGACTATGCCAGAGGGAATCCCCAACCCATCACACCATGTTTGCAAATTAAAAAAATCCTTGTACAGATTGAAGCAGGCCTCCCGCCAATGGTACCAAAAATTGACTTGCACCTTGAAGGGGATCGATTTTGTTCAATCCAGTTATGACTCACTATTTCTTCAAAAATCCAGAAATGACATTACAATTGTGGCTGTCTATGTCGACAATATTTTGATCACCGGGACTAACTTGCAGATCATTGATCATTTAAAGGCCACCCTTGATTCACTTTTCAGCATTAAGGATCTGGGCAAAGTTCACTATTTCTTAGGGATCGAGGTTCTTTACACAAATGAAGGGTTGATTTTGTCTCAAAGAAAACTTGCTAATGAGATTTTGTGTGATGCTAACCTGGGAAACATGACCTCTTGTGTGACACCTCTCCCGCTGAATTTTAAGTTGTTATCTGATGTTGGAGAGACTCCACTTGCAGACCCATCCTTTTACCGCAGCATGATAGGAAAGTTAAACTATCTCACCAATACTCGTCCCGATTTATCCTTCGCAGTACAAACCCTCAGTCAGTTCCTCAACGTCTAGAATCACACCATCTCTCTGCCCTTCATCATGTCCTATGCTACGTTCAAGGAACTCTCCACTACGGGATCATCATTAAAGCGGGTATGTCTCTTATTCTCCAAGCTTTTTCCGACTCGGATTGGGCAGGGTGTCCCATGACTCGTCGTTCAATATCATGATATGTTCTTCTGCTTGGGAGCAATCCCATTTGTTGGCGATCAAAGAAACAAGCAACCGTTTCTAAGAGCTCATTTGAAGCTGAATATCGTGCCATGTCACAAGCGACATCTGAAATAACTATGATGGTGGGATTACTTACTAAACTGGGGGTCGTCGATCTTAGCCCTGTCACATTGCATTGTGATAACAAGGCTGCACTTCACATTGCGAAGAACCCGATCTTTCACGAGCAGACAAAACACATCGAAATCGATTTCCATTTCACTCGCGAGAAGGTCATGGATGGTTTACTACAACTCTCCTACTTGCTCACAAGAAATTAGCTGGCAGACATCCTCACTAAGATCTTGCCATCACATCAGTTCAATGAGCTGTTGTCCAAGCTGGGCATGCATAACCCTGCTCCAACTTGCGGGGGGATGTCAAATACTATTGGGCCTGTTTTACATAATGGACCAGTCCAAGATGAGAAAGGAAGACCCAACCCAAATCAATCCCAAGAAAATGACATCGGTTTCATAACCTAGAAGCTATTGTCGTTGTTCATGTCTTTTCCTTCTTTTCTCAATATAAAAGCCTTTTGGCTATGTAATAAAAGCTGAGAACTTGGATCATAGAAATAGTTCTTCACAATGAGAAAGCGTCGCTCAAGAGCACGTCTTGTTCTCCATTTCTGGAATTTGTTGCTTCACTGATTGTTCTACTCTTGTTTTGATGCTTGAGCTCTTTATTCTTGTTCATACTTCTTTTTATTGTTCTTGGCAAAATCTGTTAAGAGGATCGACGAGGTTCCACAAGGGGTATGGGAGCCAACTGTGTAATTTGTTGGTGCAAGGGGACGCTCATTTTGAGAATTTGTTGGTGTTGTTGGAGTAGGCTCCACTTGATAGGCACAGAGTTATTGTTGGAGTTGGTTAAATGATGGAGTGTATCATCATAATTAATATTTGAAATTTTGAAATTTGGAAGTGGTAAAATTTGGCTAATTTTAGAAAATTTGGAGATTTTTTTAATAAAGAAACTCATTTTCGTGAAAAAAGACGTCTCGTGAAATTGTGATTTTCTTATTCCTAAAATCATAGAGTTTGTAACGTTGGGTATTAGGTGGGTAGCAAAGAAAGATGCAGCTTGAGGGTGTGTAGAAATAAATTATCACGTCAAAAAGTATGAAGATAAAAAGCTTAACGCTAATTAGTAGGTTAGCTTTTTATTGATAATTAATTTTATTAGGATAAAACTCTCTATACTCATGTGTTGAGTTTATTATGTATGTGAGTACGGACACTCTTGATCCGTTGATTAACCCATGTACCGGACTTCATCAGTTTACTTATCAAATATGTAATGTTATATATAAATTTAAGAGCAGATACTTTGAGGCTTTCCTGTATGGCGTTTGATCATGCGAGATCAAAATAGATTGAAAAGCCATATTTGAAATCAAATTGTTCTAGTTAGGAGGGAATTTCTTCATCAAACAACTCGAAATGATTTGGTCAGCAATTGTTACCGGGAGCAACGGAGCAAGAATTAGACCATGTCACGGACTCACAAACGCAATGCAGCTGGTGAAAACATAAGTCAACGCTGAAATTAAAGAGAACCCATGCAACAATATTATTAATACACACAATTCTAAAAATAATGCTTAATTAATACTCTATTGCAACTACCATTTAATTAATTAGCAGAAAACTTAGATGCCTGGCGCTCTTGATTAAGTCCTCATCGACAACCGTGAGTCTGAGAATTGCGAGTTGTTCAAGATAAATACAAGACTCGGTGATTTCACATAATATAATTTCAACTTCTGTGCTCAAAGTTCACTGATTAAGCCCAAGTCTCACATTTTAGTTTTATAACAATTTCTGATCTCTTACGCTTGACGAATTCAATGCTGGTTGACAATAGAGCCTCAATTTTGTTGTTTTCTTAATGCTTATCCTACCACCTCTTTTGAAAATAGCAAAAAAACAAACAAATTGGACAAGAATCAGTCTTCTAATTCAACAAATTTCTATCATATATTACCGAAAATATGTAGCTTTAAGTCTTTAACAAGCTACAACAAAAACAACAACAACATTGACCCAGTTGGCTCCGAATTGAGGCGGGATCTGGGGGGTCAAGATGTATACACCCTTGCCCCGTATAAGGCCGGGAGGGTGTGTCGGGAACAACCCAACAGGGGGGATAGGGGGACCTCGGCCGAGGACAACCAAGGATTTGGGGGGGGAGGGGGAGGGGGGGGGGGGGACCTCGGCCGGGGACAACCAAGGATTTGGGGGGGGGGGGGACCTCGGCCCGGGACGGACAAGGGAGGAAAAAATAAGACGCGTCCTCGCATAGAAGGCTTCAACGCTCCTTCACCGTGATCTTCCGCCTCCACTGCTCTCTACACAGGGCCAAGTCAGCTGAAACATCCAAGAAGGTGAGGTCCTGCTTTATCACATCCTTCCAGCTTTTCTTCGGTCTTCCTCTACCCCTCTGTACAGTGCCATTGTCCAGAGCTTCGCTCCTCCGTACTGGGGCGTCCCGCGGTCTCCTCTGAATGTGTCCAAACCAACAGAGTCTCGATTCACGTAGCTTTGCTTCTATACTAGCTACTCCCAGCTTGTCCCTGATCTCTACGTTTCTGATCCTATCTAACCTCGTATGCCCACACATCCATCGCAGCATCCGCATTTCCGCTACTTTCAACTTCTGCTCTTGCACTTTCTTGATTGGCTAGCACTCGACCCCATATAGTATGGCCGGTCTAACTACTGTTCTATAGAATTTACCCTTTAGTCGGAGAGGGATCTTTTTGTCACAAAGGGCCCCAGAAGCTCCCCTCCACTTTTGCCAACCCCTCTGAATCCTGTGCTTAATGTCCTCGTCGATCTCCTCGTCACTCTGTAACACTGAGCCTAGATACCTGAAACTCTCCTTCTGTGTAATAGCTTCGTCTCCCAACCGTACCTCTTCACTGTCAGTCTCAACTCCCTGATCAAACTTGAACTCTACATATTCTGTCTTAGTCCTACTCAACATAAAGCCCTTGGATTCAAGTGTCTCTCTCCAGATTTCCAGTTTTCCTCCAACTCCATCCCTCGACTCGTCTACTAACACTATGTCGTCTGCAAACAGCATGCACCACGGTACCTCTCCTTGGATCTCCCTTGTCAAAACATCCAAAACAAGCGCGAACAGAAAGGGACTCAAAGCCGACCCTTGGTGCAATCCTACGCCTACCTCGAAAAACTATGTGTCCCCCCTGGGGTGCTCATGCTGGTTAGAGAACTCTTGTACATGTCTTTCAGAATTCTGATATACGTCCCTGACACTTGTTTGGCCTCAAGACACCTCCATAGCAACTCTCTAGGCACTCTATCGTAAGCCTTCTCCAAATCGATAAAGGTCATATGCAAATTTTTCTTTCTTTCCCTGTAAGCTTCTATCAACCTCCTGAGCAAATGAATAGCCTCCATGGATGACCTTCCTGGCATAAAACCGAACTGGTTATCGGACACCTTGACAAGCTTCCTCAGCCTAGCCTCAACGACCTTTTCCCACACTTTCATAGTATGACTAAGAAGCTTGATGCCCCTGTAGTTGTTGCACTGTTGTACGTCCCCCTTGTTCTTGTACAGAGGGAACAACCTACTGAGCCTCCACTCCTCTGGCATTCTGGCCATCTTATAAATGACATTGAACAGTGTCGTAAGCCACTCCAAGCCTTTTTCCCCCAACCATTTCCAAACCTCGACCGGGATCTCATCTGGTCCCACCGCTCTCTTGTTGCTCATCTTACGAACCACCTCCTTAGAGAAACGTCTGGAAGAAGTTTATCGATTGACCCATTGTTTCCTGTGAGGCCACTACTGCACTGTGGCCCTCATTCAGAAGTCCACTAAAATACTCTTGCCAGCGCTCCTTTATTTGGTTATCGTCGACTAGCACTCTCCCTTCTTCATCCTTAACACACCTTACCCTATCAAAATCCCTGCACTTCCTCTCTCTTGCCCTTGCCAGCCTATACAACACCCTCTCTCCTCCCTTATCATCCGAGGCCTTGTACATCCCCTCGTAAGCTTTCTCTTTCGCTATTGCTACTTCTCTCTTGCTTCCTTCTTTGCAACTTTGTACTCCGCTAAACATGATTCCCTGTCTTCAGCATTGCTTCCCAACAACTTTCTGTAAGGCAACTATTTACCCCGGACTTTGTCCTGAACCTCATCATTCCACCAGGCTTCGAATCTTCTATGGTTGCTTCTGCCTCTTGACATTCCTAACACGCCGCACGCTACCCTTCATATACATTCTACCATCTTCCCCCACATCTCATCGGCATTGTCCCTAGCTTGCATAGCTCCCTTAATCTCGGCTTCCTCCAAAACCCTATCTCGAAAAAGCTGTCCATTGGTATCTGACAAGCGCCACCATCTAATCCTTGGTTGTGCCACACCTTCTGTCCTCTTCTTCTTGTGAGCCCACTCCAAGTCCATGAGCAACAACCTGTGCTGCGAAGTCAGACCCCCTTTTGGAATAACCTTACAGTCTCTGCAGCTTCTCTTGTCTCTTCTCCTAAGCATGAAATAGTCAATCTGTGTCCTGCTAGACACACTCTGAAAAAGTGATCAGGTGTTCGTCCTTCTTGTTGAACCACGAGTTTGCTATAACACACTCGAACGCAACTGAAAACTCCAGCAAATCCCGCCCACCTTCATTTCTGTCTCCCAAAACAAACCCTCCATGTACTTCACTGTACCCATCCCTCGCTTTACCAATGTGACCGTTAAAATCACCCCCAATCACGACCTTCTCCGACATGGGAATGCTACCCATCAGCTCATCCAAATCATTCTAGAAACGCCTCTTTTCTTCTGCTTCCAAACCCACATGCGGCGCATACGCACTGATGACATATAGGGTGTCTTCCCCAACAATGAACTTCACCATCATTAAACGATCACTCATGCGCTCTACTTGGACTACTTGATCTCTCAGCTTTTTGTCGACTAAGATACCTACCCCATGTTTACTACTGGAGTCTCCCGTGTACCATAACTTCCACCCGTCAATCTCGGGTGCCTCCCTACCCTTCCACCTTGTCTCTTGGATGCATGCAATGTCTACCATGCTTTGTTGTAGGATTTTGACCAATTCCAAAGTTTTCCAGTAAGCGTACCAACATTCCACGACCCAAGCCTCAAACAAGTTTTTGTCCTGCAACCTTGTCCCCCAGCACTATATTTGGGCAGAACCATCTCGGCGACATTCCAAAATTACCCCACGACGGACACCTTAAAGACCCACCTCACTGTGGCAGAAAACACCCAGCTGCTCACACCGTCGGCACTACCTGTAAGACCTGCACAACAGAAACACACCACAAAACCACACACAGCGTACGATAGAAATAGAGCTAACCAGCACTAGCAAACCAGAACAAGTAGTAAAACTAGCTAGAAACAGGAAACAAGAAGGAAAAAAGGTGAGAAAAGTGTTGAAGGGTTTCTTGAACAAATAAATTTATATTCAAGACCCCGCTGAGTATAGAGGAGTCAGGTTCGTCCACGGGAATGAGATTAGGGCCAAAGATTTAGTTGATAAACTACGAAAAAGCAAAGCAAACACGAAGAGGCACAAACACACAATCACAACAACAAGCAAGCAAAGGTTCGAGCATGACTTTAGGGGTCGAAATCGAAGCAAAATCACGAGTTTTAAATCAAATGTTAAAGGCAAATCCTAGGGCTAGGGCTACCACAACAACCACCATACATGCTTTCAACGAGAATTCACAACTATCATGCAATCTAGATCATAGAAAAGTCAACTGTCGCAAACAATTCAAGTTATTCAATCAACTGTCGCAAATTAAACAACTTTCTATCTATCCTTCAACCTAGGAAAATCAACTTTCGCAAATAATCCTATTAGATCTAATCAAGCAACCAACTTTACACTTTCGCTTTTAGGTTAATTGCAAGATATTGCCTCAACTTTCGCAAAGGATTTTAGCACAAGATAGATAGATATGATCTTTCAAGCATTCAAGTCATGAATTCAAATTTAGACATGCATGATTGTGTTGGGTTTTCACCCAACCCTAGAATCTAAGAAAACTACTCACACATTGAAAAGAAAGAAGAAGACATGATCATAAAAATAAAGAGGTCTTACAAAATTTCTCAAACTTGTCTTCCAAGTCTTCCTCTTAATCTCCCAAATAACCTCCAAACCAAAGCTAGGAAAAGATCTCCTTCAACTAGAAGGTCTAGGCTCCTTTTATAGAGAAAAAGGAGCCCTAATTACACTAGGAAACAAGATAAAACTACTTCCTAAAATAAAACATAGAATATATCCATAAAGATCTCGGAATTAGGGAGAGTCGACGCCCCGATCGACCCACATAGGGTCGTTCTCGACCGTCCTGAGGCTTACAATTTAGGATGGGTCTAGCACGACCCTAATAGTGTCGTTCACGACCCCCCTGGGGTCGGTCCTGAGAGCTTGTTCGAACACCCTTGAGTAAAACTTGCGTAGAAGATTCGTTACAACTCCGTTTGACTCGATTCTTTTTCCTATGTTCTTGTAACGAATTTCTCTATCTCTTTCCAAGCTCAAACTTGATCTTCAATAACTTTAATTGAGCGCTTAATCTCCATCTTTTCTTGCAATGCTCCAAACCCTTCTTCTAAGCTCCAAAACTCCTACAAAATGACACAAAAGGTGCGTAGCTTCCGAATCTCAAGGAAATACGAAAACTAAAGCAAAAAGACTCAAAAGCATAAAACTCAAGCACGAACCAACTAAATCTAATCTATTTAGACACTAAAAACCTACCTAAAAAGCGGACATCAAAATACCCCATACTTAGACTAGCTTGTCCTCAAGCAATAATCATGCAAAATCAAGACCAATAACACAATCTTCAAGCATAGCCCTTGTCAAAACATTTTAAACACAAATGAAAAAGTAGACAAGTAATTTTAACGTCATCACATATGTATGAGTTTCAAGCATAGGCAATCACAATCCAACCTCACAAGCGATTTTAATGTGTTTCACTCATCTCTCATGTGTTTAGGCTATTAATATCAACTCTCAACTCAATCTTTATGCAACATCAACTTTATCATTGAGACTTATATCACCAATCTCTCTTCCTAGAGAAGTCAAAACACATCAATCATCATAAGAACTTAGGCTCAATGAAATCTTCATAGAAGACTCCATTCGGCCGGGTTGTAATGGGGCTTGGTAAAGACAATAAGGAGTGGAAATATTTTGGCTATGTGGTGCTAATAATATCCGGGAATCAAAGACTCCTAAAAACTCTCACATTGCCAAAACTCTCATAAAAGATTATACCAAACTCACTCAAACATTATGCTCAAAACTCACTTATTTCTTCAACCCTTTTTAAATCCCAACTTATCTTGCTTACAAATACTAAGGAAATTTGGCTCATGCACATTTTCACTTTCAACACTTTGCTTTATTTTTCTCCCTTTTGATTTTCATTTTTTTTTCATGGGAGGTTGGTACCAATCTTTTTTCTTTCTTTCTTTCTTTCTTTGCAAGTGCATTCAGGGAACCAAACTTCTTTTACATGATAAACTGCAATATTTTTTTATTACTTTTCCCAACCCATAATTACCCCACACTTGAACCAAGCAATCTCACTCAACAAAACTATCACAAACCAACACTAAGTCCTAATCCCCGGATAGGGTCAAGTTTATCTTGGCTATGGAATAATTTTGTGGAGCTAAAAATAAAAGGCTTAAGGCTCAACTTGGCTTCAAAAAGAGGATAATGTAAAGGTATGTAAAAGAGAGGATAAAAGTGGCTTATGAAATATAAGTTCTTAATCATAATTAACATGCATGAACGATCTCATAGCGGCTTCAATAAATAGATAACCATATCAATGACAAGAGATTTATGCATAAAGAGAGCAATTCACACAAGAAAAAGAAGAGGGATTTTTGATGTTCTCCCTTTAAGGCCAAAATTCCTCACTAGGTAAAAATTTTGTTGGATTGCAACTACTTCTACTCAAGACACATATGCTCAATTTCATCACAAGTCAATTTTCACAATCAAAAGCAATTTCTCAAGACTTAGGCTATACCATCCAAATATGCCAGAGGAATTATATGATAAGCATAAAAATTAGTTCTTATCATAGGACATCTAAGATGGAGCATTCTTCTATCCTAAAACAAACAAAGAAATATATTTTTTTTTTGAATTTTTCGACATTTTTCATTTTTTTATTTTTCTTTGATTTTTTTTTTTATTTTAAAACAAACCAACAAACCAACAAGCAAACAACTAACATAAAGACTCAAGCAAACATAACATGTGAGCTTTCTTCTTCCCCTACCCCATACTTAAATCATGCAATGTCCTCATGCATGAAAAATGATTTGAAAAAGTAAAGAGATAAGAAGAAGAAACTCACAAAGAACTCTTGGAAGCTTGGAAGGAGGTGGAGCTCATCATGGTGAAGGTGGAGTGGTTGAAGCTTACGACCCTGCAAAAATCCCACAAAATTCCTTTCCAAAAATATATATTCTATCCTAATATAAGGAAGTTAAAAAAAGGACCTAATCTAAAAAGCAAAAACAAAAGAAAAATCTAATCTAAAGACCGGGTTGCCTCCCGTAAGCGCTTGTTTAACGTCATTAGCTTGACGACTTACCTTAGCTCATCAGGGCGGCTTCCATCCAGCGTTGTCGGGATCATGGGAAACCCCATACTTAGATGGAAAAGCTTCAAAGCTTCTCTCTAAGACATTCGGTCCTCTATCATCCACAAGTATGCTTGGTACTCCTACAACAAGGTTAGAATAATCCGAAAACCAAGGAGGTTTTGACTCCTTCATAGTACTAATAGTAGGATCTAGTATAAGACAAGGACAAGAAAAAGGATTATGACCAGAATTGAGTGGATAAGAACAAGAAAACTCACCAGGGTCATTCGGGAAGTGGCTCGTTACCGAGGGTAAGTGGGTTGTTAACGACCCTGCTGAATTTGGAAGTGGCTCGATGTTGTGCTTGGATCCACTTCCCACCTTGTTTTCCTTCAAATAAGGGTCGTCACCGACCCATGGTGGGTCGGTAGGCTCCTCAATACGGCAACTAGAAACTTCGTTCACAATGGGATTGAAGCGAAACTCAACCCTCTCCTCCCCAATGTCAAATGTGAGGAGTCCCTTTCTAACATCAACTCTTGATCCTGCGGTGGCTAAGAATGGTCTTCCAAGAATGATTGGCACCACAGGGTCTTCTGGCATATCTAGCACAATGAAGTCGTTTGGGACAAAGAATTTTCCAACTTGGATAGGGATATCGTCCACGACTCCAGTTGCTTTTACACGAGATCCGTCAGCCATGTAGAGATTCATATCAATAGGCTCCATTGGTCCCATGTTGGTCTTGGACCAAATTGAAAGTGGAAGCAAACTTGCACTAGCACCTAGATCACACAAAGCTTTGAAACGGTAAGCTCCAATACCAATAGTAATAGCAAACTTACCGGGATCGCCTAGCTTTTCAAGGAGCTTTATGAAATGGACCTCATTATGCAGCTCTGAGATTGATCGCTTCCTAGATAAAATCTCCTTCAAGAATTTAGTATAAGCAGGCATTTCATTCAAAGCATCAGCGAAAGGAATGGAAAGGTTTAAACCTTGAAGCAACTTAACAAAGCGCTTGAACTTACCTTCTGTGGAGTCTTTGGGTTTCTTAGAAGGGAAAGGAAGTACCTTAGATAAAGATGGAATGGAAAGAGAAGGGTTAGAAGACTTACCTGGCGAAGGGTGGTCGAGCTCGACCCTTGGAGGGTCGATCGCCTCTTCTTCTTCATTATTAGCCTCCTCAGGAACGACCCTTGAGAGGGTCGTGCACGACCCTAAGGGGGTCTTGCACGACCCTAAGGGGGTCTTGCACGACCCTAAGGGGGTCTTGCACGACCCTAAGGGGGTCTTGCACGACCCTAAGGGGATCGGTCTTGAGGCTTGCTCCTTCTCTTTTTGCTTGGTTGGCTTGGGCAAAGCTTTGCCACTCCTTAAATTCATGGCTCGGACTTCACCATTGCTTGCTTGGCCTCTAGGATTCTCTTCGGGACGGCCCGGGAGTTGTCCATGAGGTCTCTGGATCTGAGTAGCCAGTTGTCCAAGTTGGGAATCGATGTTCTTTCTCCATGAGTCAAATTCTCCAAACCTCGCATGAACACCTTTCATTTGAGTGGTAAGATTGACTTGGACATCATTGATCTTGTTATGAACTCCGTTGATCTCAGTTCAGACGCCATTGATTCCTTCTTGCAGCCCTTGAACCCATGAGGGTGGCTCTTGATAGCCCGGAGGACGGTAGGGAGGGGGACGTTGCTCTTGTTGGGGTTGCTTGTATTGGTCATAATTGGAATTGCCCCAAGATGATTGAGCATTGTTCCTCCCTGCATAATTGTTTTGATTCCTAAAGGAACCTCTCATGTAATTCACCTCCTCATAAGCCTCAGCGGCTCGCACTTGCTGCAAGTTAGTGCAATTGGAAGTAGTATGGGCGGAAGACCCGCATTCTTGACAAGATGAAGAAGAATTAAAGTAACTTACTTGCTTTTTCAGACGATTGATTTCATCTTGCAAGAATTGGACTTTCACATCCCGATTAACCACCTCGGATTGTGGTTCATACAACCTCCTCTCTGTGGGATTAGTTTGTTGGGTTCCATACATGGCATCATAGTTGGTTAGCTTGTTCAATAGCGCCCATGCCTCATCTGGAGTCATCTCTATGAACCCACAATCAGTGTGAAGGTTAATGCGATCCTTGGTAGCCGCATTAATGCCTTGAAAGAAGATCTCTTGGAGAACATAGGGAGGTTGCCCATGAGTAGGACATTGGCGTAGAAGCTCTTGGAATCTTTCCCATGTCTCCACAAGCGTCTCGTTTGGAAGTTGATGGTAGGAGGTGATGCGCTTTCTAAGCTCCATTGTTTTTGCCGGTGGAAAGAACTTGGTCATGAATAAATCACGCAAAGCCTTCCACGTTGTAATTGACCTTGGTGGCAAACTCTCCAACCAAGTCAAAGCTTTTCCTGCAAGAGACCACTTAAAAGCCTTCAAGAGAACATATTCAAGTGCGACATTGTCAGCAGCAATGGTGTCGCATAAATCAATAAAGTTCTTAATATGCTCCATTGGGCATTCAGTGGGTTTCCCCTCAAATTGAGAACGCTTTATTAAGGATATAAAGTGAGATTTAATCTCAAAAGTGCGGTTAATCTCCGGGAGTACTATCGCCGATTCGGGCACCCTCAGTTCTGGGTGCATATATTGCTTGGCATTCGTCGGGATAGCGTCCAGTTGTGCCTGAGCCCGCCGCGCATTTGTAGCCTGAGCATCTCGGTCCATTCGTATGCGCTGCATCTCAGCACGGAGTTCCTCCATTTGTTGAGCAAGAGTCTCAGCGTCGCCCATTGCTCGTTGTTCTCTCAAACGTCTATGGAAGGACCTCTCAGGTTTCGCTGTAGTAGTCAATCTCAAGAGTTCTCCGGGAAGAACGAGATGGCATATACTGCGAACAAAAACAAAGAAAACAAGTTAAATAAAAACAAAGGGGTAAGGGCTAGTCCCAAACCCCAAATATCAACTAAACTAGGCACTATTGCTCACTCCCTAGCAACGGCGCCAATTTGTTGAAGGGTTTCTTGAACAAATAAATTTATATTCAAGACCCCGCTGAGTATAGCGGAGTCAAGTTCGTCCACGGGAATGAGATTAGGACAAAAGATTTAGTTGATAAACTACGAAAAAGCAAAGCAAACACGAAGAGGCACAAACACACAATCACACCAACAAGCAAGCAAAGGTTCGAGCTTGACTTTAGGGGTCGAGTTCGAAGCAAAATCACGAGTTTTAAATCAAATGTTAAAGGAAAACCCTAGGGCTAGGGCCACAACAACAACAACCATACATGCTTTCAACGAGAATTCACAACTATCATGCAATCTAGATCATAGAAAAGTCAACTGTAACAAACAATTCAAGTTATTCAATCAACTGTCGCAAAGTAAACAACTTTCTATCTATCCTTCAACCTAGGAAAATCAACTTTCGCAAATAATCCTATTAGATCTAATCAAGCAACCAACTATACACTTTCGCTTTTTGGTTAATTGCAAGATATTGCCTCAACTTTCGCAAAGGATTTTAGCACAAGATAGATAGATATGATCTTTCAAGCATTAAAGTCATGAATTCAAATTTAGACATGCATGATTGTGTTGGGTTTTCACCCACCCTTAGAATCTAAGAAAACTACTCACACATTGAAAAGAAAGAAGAAGACATGATCATAAAAATAAAGAGGTCTTACAAAATTTCTCAAACTTGTCTTCCAAGTCTTCCTCTTAATCTCCCAAATAACCTCCAAAGCAAAGCTAGCAAAAGATATCCTTCAACTAGAAGGTCTAGGCCCCTTTTATAGAGAAAAATGAGCCCTAATTACACTAGGAAACAAGATAAAACTACTTCCTAAAATAAAACATAGAATATATCCATAAAGATCTCGGAATTAGGGAGAGTCGGCGCCCCGATCGACCCACATAGGGTCGTTCTCGACCCCCCTGGGGTCGGTCCTGAGGCTTACAATTTTGGGTGGGTCTAGCACGACCCTAATAGGGTCGTTCACGACCCCCCTGGGGTCGGTCCTGAGAGCTTGTTCGAACAACCTTGAGTAAAACTTGCGTAGAAGATTCGTTACAACTCCGTTTGACTCGATTCTTTTTCCTATGTTCTTGTAACGAATTTCTCTATCTCTTTCCAAGCTCAAACTTGATCTTCAATAACTTTAATTGAGCGCTTAATCTCCATCTATTCTTGCAATGCTCCAAACTCTTCTTCTAAGCTCCAAAACTCCTACAAAATGACACAAAAGGTGCGTAGCTTCCGAATCTCAAGGAAATACGAAAACTAAAGCAAAAAGACTCAAAAGCATAAAACTCAAGCACGAAAACCAACTAAATCTAATCTATCTAGACACTAAAAACCTACCTAAAAAGCGGACATCAAAAAGGGAACGCAACAACTAAGTCAAGCAAAGGAGGATTGGGTACGATGGCAGGGAAAAGGAACCAAGGAACAAGGTAAGAAGTAAAGGATGCACAAGATTAATTAAAAGAAACTGTAGTCGCCACTACAGCACAGCCATGGTGTTCTGCAGCGTGGGAGGAAAACGGTTGCCCGACTCAAGGGGCGAAGCTGACGCCTCATCGGGCCGGTGGGGTCGGGGTGCAGCCGGCGAGCTCCGGGTGTAACCGGCGAGGTTGGCGAGATCGATCGGGGCTAGGGTTCGAGTTCGGGTGAGGGCGATAGGCGAGCTTAGGGTTAGGGCAAATCGGGGTTGGGTTTGGGCGGGGGTTACCAGAAGGGAGAGGAAAAGGTGGGCTGGGTTAGGGCTGGGGCCAATAGGCGTGGGTTTTCGATCTGAAGAGGGGGAAAGCCGGGCTGGCTTTGGGGCCTGTAGATGTGCCGGGAAAAGAGGAGTCGCCTGAGTGCGAGATGCGAAGGGTTTGGGCTGTTCTCCGGCGACGCGGTGTCGCCTGCCTTCGTTTGTTGGTCGGGCTCAAGCGCCGTTGACGCTGCTATGGGCTGTTGCAGGCTGGCTTGGAGAGTTGGACGGGATCGAAGAGTGGTGAGCGAGAGAGAGAGAGAGAGAGAGAGAGAGAGAGAGAGAGAGAGAGCCCAAGCTGCAACAAAAACAACTACTGTAATTATTATAAGAGTCAATATTCATACAAAAACAGCATAGAATAATTACAGTAGTTGTTTTTGTTGCAGCTTGGGCTCTCTCTCTCTCTCTCTCTCTCTCTCTCTCTCTCTCTCTCTCTCTCTCTCTCTCTCTCTCTCTCTCTCTCTCTCTCTCTCTCTCTCTCTCTCTCTCTCTCTCTCTCTCTCTCTCTCTCTCTCTCTCTCTCTCTCTCAATCTCAACCTTCCTATATATAAAGTACACAACTCCTGCAATTAGCACATATGTCCATGGAAAACAATATATAGCACAAACCAAAACACTACGCTACTGATGATGAATTACCCTCCCAAACCATCCTCATCCATGACCTTCAATAACCAAATCGTACCCATCAACAATTTCTCCAATGACGCACGAGGAAGGCTCAAGAAAGGTGGAGCAAGTGTGGCTCATACAGATCATGAAGACCCAACTTCTCTAAAGATATCGTGTATTGGACAAATTATCATGCATAAGCTAAAGAAGGAGAAAAAGAAGAAGAATCAAGATGTTGTGGATGCAAAACCTAAGAAACAACAGTCTTCTAGGATTCTCGAGATACTCTTGGGTTGTGGGTTTAGTAGATCGAAAAGTGCTTATAATGCTAGGAAATCCAGGGATGATGGAGAGGAGAAGATTGAGCCTATATTAGTGTTACAGCCCAGAAGGGAGATTAATCTGTGGCTCAGGAGGAAGACAGCTTCTCCTTCACCTCTTCAAGTTTGATTAGCCTTCTTGTGCTTGCACATATTACAAATTGTATTAATGTTTCTTTATCAATGGCTTGGTTTTTTCCGTCTTCGTCTTTTCCAAATGATCCTGGTCAATTTAGGTTTGCACTTGGTATGTTACAAATGGCTTTATTTTTCATTTATGTTTTAGGCTACTGAGAGAATTTCCATGTGCACACTCTAAATGCATATACCCTTGTATAAATACACTTAGGAATATGGGCTATTTTTCGACCAAAAAAAAAGGAATATGGGCTATTATTGCTAAATGATCTCCTGGCAAGGCAACTTTGGGTATTCAACGGATTCTTATGGCTAAATTAGCTATCTTCAAGCTCCTTGTCTGCAAGTCTACAAGAATAGAGCATGGAAAACAATATAAGGCTCCTTTGTGTCGATTACCAAAGATATAAGATATTATGTATCACTATATATCAACATATGTGTATTAGTAACATAATGTATTAGAATGAGTACTTATGTATGGGTGTGTGACTGTGTGTACATATATTGTATTGTATTTATTTAAAAGTTCGTTTCAGGTGTGAATGGGTGCTCAAGTGCGAAATAAGAAAGAATGAGAGCCCGGATCAAGAAAAAATCAAAGGCGCTGATCATTGGTTTATGCATATTTGTTCATTGTTATATTCATATTTGTTCATTGGGTTTAGCATATTTGTTCATCGGTTTGTGCATATTTGTTCATTAGTAACATCAATTTGTTAATTAGTTTATGCATATTTGTTCATTGCCTTTTTTCATATAATTGTTCATTGCTAGATGCATATTAATTTGTTCATTAGTAACCTCTTAGCATACACAAAATTGTTGTAAAAGTTAGATTCTTTATATATTATCCTTTATATTCAAGTTTTTAAATCAAACTTATCTTATTTAGGTACTATATTGAGCACTTCATTCGTATTGACAAGTTAGTCTTAAAGCACTTCATTCGTATTATCCTTTGCATTCAAGATAGCCTTAAAGCACAAAATAAATGCAAACATGCAAAAATAGATATTCCTAAATGTGCAACTTGATGGTATTAATAGTCCTAAATGTACAAATTGATGGTATTCACACATAAACATAAGTTTATTTTAATTCACAAATAAGGGTATAATAATGAACAAACAAGGTTATATCAATGAACAAATAGCAGTATATTCATGAACAAATATAGTATATCAATGAACAAACAATGGACAAACAAAGTTATATCAATGAACAAATAGGGGTATATCCATGAACAAATAGTGTATATCAATGAACAAATAGAAGTACATCAATGAACAAATATTAGTATATCGAAACTAATTATATGTGCATAAAAACTATATAATATTGTATTCATACACATAAATAAGGTTAAAAAATAAAATTAAAAACGTTCAAAATCGATGAACAATGTTATCAAAAACTCGATGCACAATTAGTTAGTATTGATGAGCAATTGGTCAATATTGATGAACAAATTGGGCGTGTCTCATACAAACGTATTTTTTGAAAAATTCATGAATAATACGGGAAAAATTCATCCGTGCCGTATTTTATTGAAAAATACGGGAAAAATTCGTCCGTGCCGTATTTTTTTGAAAAATACGGGAAAAATTCGCCCGTGCCGTATTTTTATAACAAATGTTTAATACGGGAGCGTCACCACTGTAGGATCAACCACCGGATCGCAAAGAAGGAGATTGACCGTCGACGAAGACTGCTTGAGCCGCTGTTGTTGGATCGTGACGCGTTAGTAACAAGTCAGGGAACTAGTAATGTTCCCTGGGCAGCGGAAATAAACAATAAGAACACAGAATTTAGAGAGGAAAACTTTCTGTCCGACCAACAAGTCGTAGAAAGAAAAAACCTCTACCTCTGAGACTCCTTCTCAGAGGATTTTCAATAGAATACTTTTATTAAGTTTCAACGATTACAAGGCAAGTCAAGTTCCCTGGTAACTAAGACATTAACCAAAGTTCAACCAACTAGACTTCTACAACCCTAAGCGTAAACCTAAGACAAAGTAAACTACTGACTTACTTGTGGATTCTTCACCGAAAAAGCCACACACTCATACACTTGAAAACTCTCTCTCCAAGTTCGTCGTCTTCAACCACACTTTTAACCCTAGCTAAACCTAGCTATTTATAAGATAAATATAAGTCTGATCTCACACGTAATTCTTGCCTAATTACACTGATATTCCACTTAACAAATCCCACACAATAACGAAAAAAGATTGTTTGTGATTTCGGATCCTCAACCATGCCGATTCTTGCCAAAACCGAATGATCTCAGATTTCCCTAGATAAGATCCTGTGAAGATTGATCTTATCTTCTCTTTTATCTCTTGAAGCAACAGCCTACAGCTGTAAATCTTCGTAGAAAATTGCTCGCAGAAGATATGATAACTTGCCATTTATAGAAAGCCGCGTTCCTTCTGAGACGCGCTTCCTAAATCTGTCACTCGTTCCCTCCATCGTTCCTCACGATGTTCCGTCACTCGTGACCATGTACCTGTTCTCCTGAAACACTTACATGTAGAAGCAAGTTATATTAACTAAGTTTGTTATCATCAAAACTAAGAGAAACCATGGAACAACCATTGTTCCAACAGCTGTCATCCACCACACGCAAGGATCGTCGAAGACCGTCGATCGCAAGAGCCGTCGTCGTCAGATCGCCGCTCGAGCAAGGGGTTGTTATCACAGTTTTACACACACAAGAAGACATATCAACTATGATTTTCCTTTCCTCTTTTCCTTTCATTGTTCTTGAATATCTAATCATTGTTTTTTCCAATTGATCACCATGGTTAGAAACCATGTCTTTGCCATTGCCTTTTTTGTTTTGGTCCACAGAGAATCGGGTTTAATTTTGTTATGGAAAGCATTGCTATTTGGGGTCTCTTCAACAATAGTAGGCGTAGGTTCGTGTTCTTTAGTAGGGTTCATTTGTTCAGATTGTTCAATAGAGGATTCCTTATCAGAAAATAGCAAAAGCTTGAAAAGCCGATTACCTTTCTCCATGTAAATTGCCCGGCAGCTTGCATTTTCAAAAAAAAAAGCGAGATTTTTCCACAAATTAGATAAGTAGAAGATTTTTATTTTTCTTATGAAGTATAAGTAAATAGGAAGTAGAGAGTATACAAAACATGAGCCCAACAGTCCAACACTCCAACACCCCAATTTATAGACAGACAAGAACAATTATTGTAAGAGGAATAGTATAACCAGGAATTTCTCAAGAGCCACTTATCAAACCGATATCTCCAAAGAGATCAACCCTTCTCCTCTTTGTCATCCACATGGTATTCCTGCCGGAGAACCCACCGCTCCGACGCTCTATATAGTCTCAGCTGTCTCTGGCACGACCCAACATCTCGAAACTCAAAACCTAGGCCCCAAATTACATGAGGCTCTCGAAGGAAATGCCCCTTACTGAAACCCATCATTCCAATTAGGCTTATTCGACGCCTTAAAGTTCAGAAAAAACGCCGAAATTGCTTCTTTAGAAATCTACCATTGACGGACTTATGGAGTGAAATTTGCCTATTCACCTCATAAACAGGGGGCATCCTTGATAGCATTGGAGATTAGGGTTAAAGAAAGACAGAAAGCAAGGCCAATCAAGGCAGGGGCTTGAGATTTGTAGTTCTGTTTTAGGGTTTGAGGATTTTCGCAGGGCTGGTGAAGCGGGAAAGGGAGCGAAGGCTTCGGGTCCATATAAAACAATAGTGAAAAAAGTCTATTGATCGATCTCTATATGTGAATATATTCATTAACTCTGTTTGATGGAAAAATAAAATTGAAGATAATGAAATATAACGACGCATATATAATTGGATGCACAGACAACATTAGGCAGTATGTTCATGTCCGGATTCATTTCATACAATGCCTCAGAATCTGAACCAAGAAATGAAGAAGCTCTAAGGGATTATTAAGTAAAATAATACAGTAGATGAAATTTTAATGAAGACATGATGAGCACAGCTGATGAAAGGATGATCGATCACTCGACGGTGACCTTTCCGACCATACCGGCACCTTGGTGCGGGGCGCAATAGAAGGTGTACTCCCCTTTCTCGCTCAGCGTCACCGCGTACGTCTCCCCTGGGCCGTTCAAGTACTCCTCCTCCGGCATCGAGATCTTCGCCACGTCCACCCCCGACGGAACGGCGTCCTCGTCGAACACCACGTTGTGTGGGAAGCCCGCGTTGTTCTTGAACACGATCTTCTCTCCGGCGCTCACCTTGAATGCCCCCGGCACGAACGCCAGCGACCCGTCGTCTCCGCCCAGCAGCACCTCCGCCGCCATGGCGTTTCCGGCCAGGACGGCGGTGGCTGCCACGGCCGCGGCTGCCACCCCGAAGTCCTTCAGGGAGGCCCTGATGGGGCCCGCCTTGGAGGAAGACGGGGCAACGGCCACGGCCGAGACCTTGGCCTTGGCGGAGGAGGCCGATCGGAGGCCGCTGAAGGCGGGGATGGATACGGCTGCGGAGGAGGTCATGGTTGCCATTTTGGATGTTCAATTGGGTTGGTGTTTGTGTGAGAAAATCAAGAGGAGTTAGTGGGAGATAAGGTGAGTTTTAAAGTATGAGGAGTACGTAAAAACAAGTGTGGGTGTGGTTTTGGTTTGGATTGGATTGGATTGGGAGAAGATAAACGGATTGGGAATGTGAGAAGGAGATGAAGGGAGATATCTTGAGATGTGATTGGTTCATATATTGGATTTGTAGATCATATCATGATGACGTGGAAGATTATATGGTTGATTTTGTTTGGCTATGGCAATATATATATGTGGTTTCATTTGAAGGGTTTTTGTATGGTGAGGTTAGAGACTGTGGACGGACTCTATAGAGCTTATGAATTAGGATGTCAACCTCATGAGGATGATTGTTGGTTGCGGTTTGATTTAGGGGAGATATTTTGATTCCTAATTACCTCGTGTTTAATGTGTTTTGAAATGAGTTGGTAGGTCTTTGAGAAAATGAGTTTACTTTTTTTTGCCCATAGGAGGGTATTTAATCTATTACAATGAGAATGAGAAGGGGGATTTGAACTTCCAACTTATTAATGATTACATGCTTGACAAAAAAAAAAGAGTTTAGTAACTAGTAGTAGTTAGATAACTATATGTTGAGAATTAGTATACTGTGCAATTCTCAAATTTTTGAGTTAGAACACCTTGATAAATCCTCAAGGAAACATTATTTACCGTCATTGAAATTTATTGCAATTGGTTATTGGAAGCCATTTGTTTCATCCGAATACATATTGGAGTCATTTTTAATACTTTATTGAGGGTAGTAAACTATCAACCAATGCAACTGTTGTTTGTATTTCATGGAGTTGGATTGAATTGATAAGAGGGGGGGTGGGGGTCCACTTGATGTAACTACTTATCATCCCTCCACCACAACTTGGCACAAGAAATGGTGGACTCTCAGATCTTAGTGCACCTCTGAAACTGTATGTGTTGAATTGAAGGAGAGAGTGAGGTGGTACGCGCACATGGCAGCAGGTGCACCGGTGAGAGTGTACGGCCCGCCGATGTCGCCGGCGGTGTCGAGAGTGCTGGCTTGCCTGATTGAGAAAGACGTCCAGTTTCAGCTCCTCAATGTCAACATGGCCAAGGGCCAACACAAATCCCCTGACTTCCTCAAGCTCCAGGTTTCTTCCATCGATTCACCCCAACACCAATTTTCTACACTATTATTTCATTCATTTCCATGTAATTAAAGACTAACCTCTTCCTTCTCACACTGTCTCACCTCATCTTGTTTGTTATATTTGTTCCCAGCCCTTTGGCCAAGTGCCCGCTTTCCAAGATGGAAACGTTTCCCTCTTTGGTAATTTCCCCTCTAATTACCTTGTCTTGTTGTCCAAACACTACTCAATTTGATAGGCTAAGATTCAATTTTATGATAAGGACTATGTTACCCGGAAACTCTAATAGCTAGGGTAGCGTATGGGCATACATTACCTATGTTACCAGGAAATCCAATAGGGTAGTGTTTTCCGTTTCCGTTTCCGTTTCCGTTTCTGTTTTGTGTATGAAACATAGAAACTTAGTGTAAAATCATGGAAATGATACATTTACCAGGTATTCGTATCTCTTCCATTTCCCGTTTGTACATTTAAAAGGCTATTTCTTTTGGTATGTTCAAGGACCATAGAACCTTGTATAACTGAGTCATTGAATCCTAATCTTGTATTTTATAACTCTAAAACGATGGCTCAATTAATGTATGCAGAGTCTAGAGCAATATGCCGTTACATATCAGAGAAGTACTCAAACCAAGGCAACACAAGGCTCTACGGGAACAACCCTCTAGAGAAGGCATCAATAGATCAGTGGGTAGAATCAGAGGCCCAAAACTTCAATCCGCCATCGTCAGCGCTCGTGTTTCAGCTGATGTTTGCGCCCATGTTGAAGATGAAGCAAGACGAGAGCGTGATAACCCAGAACCAGCAGAAATTGGGGGCAGTGCTCGACGTGTACGATACGAGGCTAGGGGAGAGTAGGTACTTGGCAGGGGATGACTTCTCTCTGGCTGATCTCTCCCACCTTCCTTACGTACACTACTTGGTGGGAAGGACGGGGCTCGAGGAGCTGTTTACGTCGAGGAAGAATGTGGAGAGGTGGTGGGCTGACATATCTGATACGGAGTCCTGGAAGAAGGTTGTATCTATGCACAAGTCTCCTCCACAACCATGATTTTTGATCTTGGTCCTGAGTTAAAGTTACAACAAATAGAGGGAGGAAATGTGACGTTTTGATGGTAAACCATTGCAGAACAGCTTGTTAACTTTTATGTAACCGAATTTGCCAAACTCTTTGAATGCAATCTTTGTGTCAGATTGAAAACGCTGTGATTAACGTAATATTTAAGACTAGAATTGTAGGGCTTTACCCAAGCATAAGCAAGGGAGCCCTTCCAGAAATTCTCGACGGCCCGAGGCAAGCCCAGGCCGAAGAGGGGGTTTGGAAATAGTTTTCAACCAGCAATTGACGCGCCTCGGTTATTACCTCACTAGCTGCGTCATTGCCCCAAGCGCAAAGATACCTTTTTCTGTTTTCCTTTCTCTGTCTTATACTCTCCTCCTCCTCCCTCCTTTTCTCCAATCTTAGATGTGGGATACTGCGATGGAGAATAATTAAACACCCCATTCCACCTGCACCTAGCTTGCTCTACTTCTAATCCAGCCCTCTGCAAATTCCATCTAGCATGGAAGATGAGTGTCCCCTTCCTCTTCAACTTCAACCGACGTGGTTTGGGTCACTTTCTCGCCGGTGGCCCGAACCACAGTCAGTGGAGGGGCTATTGCAGCGCAATTCCTTCTCTCCAGACATTGTTTCTCACGCTGGATTCTCG
Organism: Fallopia convolvulus; assembly: GCA_964016875.1. Taxonomy (NCBI): domain Eukaryota; kingdom Viridiplantae; phylum Streptophyta; class Magnoliopsida; order Caryophyllales; family Polygonaceae; genus Fallopia; species Fallopia convolvulus. The sequence goes on along the minus strand of OZ024720.1, from coordinate 48,392,691 downwards.
TTTGTCGCCCTCCGGTTGCAGGGCGGTTCACGCAAATGTGCTTAAATCACGTTTTCTCAACGAGGGTTTCGTTGGGGATCGCTTGGTTTCTGCATATGTCAGGCTCGGATTTGAACAAGATGCGCTCAAGCTGTTCGATGAAATGCCTCAGAGGGATTTGGTGTCTTGGAACTCCCTCATTTCCGGGTTCTCGAGAAAAGGGCAACTAACTGACTGTTTGAGCGTGTTTTGTAGAATGAGGAGGGATCATGTAGACATGGAGCCTAACGAAGTCACCCTCCTTTCTGTTCTTTCTGCTTGTACTGAAACCGGTGACTTCTTCCAAGGCAAATCTATTCATGCTTTTGCTATCAAGACAGCTAAAGTGGGCAACATTAAGGTTGACAATTCTCTAATTAACATGTATGGGAAGTTTGGTGCGGTTGATGCGGCATGTCTACTGTTCAATTCAATCCCATCACGCAGCCTAGTTTCATGGAACTCAATGCTTAACATCCATGCTCAAAATGGAGTTTCAAGCAAGGTGATATCATTTTTCAATTCAATGAGAGGCGACGGAGTCGAGCCTGATCAAGCATCCATGGTGTCTTTGCTCCAGGGCTGTACAGATTTAGGCATAGCTAAACCAATAGAAGTAATTCATAGCTACATAATTAAGCATGGATTTACTAGTGATGTGCTTTCCATGAGCTTGCTCCTTAGTTCATATACAAAGTCAGGGAAATTGGCGGCTTCCCAGCTGATTTTTAAAGACATCACTTGTCCAGATAGAATTGCCTGGACTGTTATGTTAGCTAGCTATGCAATTCATGGGGATGGAAGAGGAGCAATTGAATTCTGTAAGGATATGGTTAAATCTGGCATTGATCCTGACCATGTGACGTTTGTTCACTTGTTAAATGCTTGCTGCCATTCAGGATTTGTGGAAGAGGGGAAAAAGTTTTTCAATGACATGACTCGAATCTATGGGATCAAACCCAGATTGGAGCATTATTCATGTATGGTTGACCTATTGGGCCGTTCAGGGCTGTTGAATGAAGCTTATGAGGTTATAGAAACAATGCCCATCAAGCCAAATGCGGGAATTTGGGGTGCGCTTCTTGGCGCTTGCAGAATTTATAAAAATGTGGAATTGGGTAAGAAAGCGGCTGAGAATTTGATTGAATTATGCCCTTCTGACCAGAGGAACTATATAACATTATCTAATGTATACTCTGCCTGTGGTCAATGGAAAGACGCCTCAAAAGCGAGGTGTTTAATGAAACAAAGGGGTTCAATGAGGATGAGCAGTCCTGGATATAGTCTGTTTGAACATGGAAATCGGGTTCATAAGTTTGTAATGGCCGATCAGGCTCACCCGGATTATGAAAAGATATATGAGAAGCTTGCAGAAGTGATGAGAAAGATTCGAGAAGCTGGATTTGTGCCTAGGACGGAATTTGTTCTTCATGATGTTGATGAGGATGTTAAAGAAGATATGATAAACAAGCACAGTGAGAAGCTAGCCATAGCCTTCGGGCTACTGGTGACTAAACCGGGATTGCCACTGACTATAATAAAGAACCTGAGGATTTGTGGAGATTGTCACTCAATGGCAAAGTTTGTTTCTCAGATTGAGAAAAGGTCGATAGTAATTCGTGATCCTAAGCGGTTTCATCATTTTAGGAATGGAGTGTGTTCTTGTGGGGATTACTGGTGAACCCTCCTCTCTTCTGTTCAGTAAAGTTTCATTGCAAGAGGCTATATCACTTATTCAAATTCATAATAATATAGTTTTATCTGGATGCTGAATGTTTGAACGCAGCAGGAAGGCAATTAGAAATCACACCATCCTTGAATTGGTTATCGAGTCTGTGCATGATGTCTTTTCATCAGATGATGAATCACATCATTTCATAAGCATTGCCAATTATTAACCTTGTTATTTGTTGGTGAATTATCAGCATCCTCCATACGTACCCATAACAGAATTCCATTGCTCTACTTGAAAAAGCAACATAATGAGATAAATATTACACGGAATAATAATCAAACACTTACTATTCTCAGAGCAAATGGAAAAGCAAAGAATTGGACCTCAAGTTGAGGTCCATCGACAATCCTTCCAAATTGCTACAATAGGCTCATCCCGGAATCAAGTGCTGAGAAAGCACCCCCCACAAAGAAAAAAATATTGATTTTGACATCTCCTCCTGATTTCAACTACTTGCTAACAAGTAATAAACCAAACACTTGACAAATCGAAGCCTGATCTAGTTAAGTGGCCTGGTGTGCATTCCCCGGGCTCTTCCACAGAGAATAGCATTCTTTGGTACAGGGTATTCATCCCTTAGAGACGTTGACGTAGTGTAAACCCTTAGGTAAAACTGCTGTCCTAAGTACTGTCTTGCCCAAAACTCTGATCTCAAGTTCCACATTCCAGCATTGTCCAATGCTATGTAAATCGCAGTCCAAGAATTAGGGTAAACCTGATTCCGTCAAAAATTCATACAAACAATTAGCTTTGAGAAGTTACCAAAAATTTAGTAGTGCATACTTTTTGGAAAGTCCTTTGAGTTTTCTTTACCTGTGTTGTTGAACGGAAAACAGCATCACGTAGATTGTATTGGTTCCTGCTGGCTGGTGACCATGTCCCTCCGTCCATTCTGAATAACATGGAATTTATAATGAGAATTAAGTTCACTAAATGTTCTAGTCTGCCAAACATCATACTTGTTTTTTCATCAAATTGCAAAAGAAAATACAAACTTTGGGGCCATTAATTTTGGTGGCACAAACTTTTGATATGGTAGCTTAGAATATAGTGTGATATGTGCAACTTTTCACTACCTCCCACAAAGTTCAAGTTTATTTCAGATTCATTGGAAAATATCACGTCAACGACTGCAACAACTACCCAAAGTTTGTATGGACATTTCACCCTAGGAAATTAAACTGGCAGTAAAAAAACTTCGGTATTAGATCTTACCCAACAACAAAGAAAGCAAAGCCATCAAGATGCCAGGATTGGATAATATTCTCGGTGTTCTCAAACACAATTTCCACAAATGCTCTGTAATCAACTCCCATAACTGAGGTGTCAGTGTAAATCCCTCCACCAGTAGGGTTTTCAGAGATGCTTCCAACCCGAAACACTCCTCCAATCTTGAAGTAATCAGCAAGCTTCATTGGTGTGTCTGGTGCAACATAAGACACGCTGTTTACAGCGTACCTCTGCTTGCCATTCACCAGGCCTGCTGAGTTCTGCAGCCTTATGGTTTTGGTTGTGTTGATCATACCATAGTGGTATGACCCCTGTGGGTTCGGTCTTGGCCCACTAGCTGTAAGATTAGTCCTGGTGACAAGAACACAAATGGAATACATTTAGACCAAATACAATCAACCATCCTCTCAAATATAATACTACCTCTGTTTGGAAAAGATTGTCATTTTAGCCTTCAAATTTTGCTAAGAAATGTTTTCCTTTATCAATACTTTTCTCACACTTGTTTCAACTTGTTTTCAAAAATTGTAATGAAGTCCTTGTCTATATTTTTCATGTGATACTTTTAAATTTTTTTGTTTAAAAAAATTCTATCAAAAAATAGCCGAAATTTTATATAATTATCCCATGGTATTTTTGTAAGCTAATAGAGGCAGATGGCAAGGGGTCTACACTAGTTATTCAATGATGAGGCGATTTAAGAGGAATACCTAATAGCCCGGGCTTGGTTAAGGGACCAGTCAATTTGGATAGTGGGGCCACCAGGGATGGGGCCAGAAACAGGGCTGCCAGAGTTGCTGTAGTGAAGGACGCCGGTGGAGCTGAGGATTGGACTAGTGAAACGAGATGAGACAACAATGTAGTAGTCCTTTGGAGGCTGATCCGCAGTCACTAGAACCGAGTAAGACTGTCCGACATGAACATCAAGAGATGAGAAGGTGTTTTGAAGGGTGTGTGTACCCTCCACTTCCACCAATGTCATTTTGTGGCCTTGAATGCGGAAGTTAAGAGAGTCTTGTAATCCGACGTTTGATATTCTGAGCCTATACCTTTTGCCTGTTCATCCGAATGAAAAAAAAAAAAAAAAAGGCATCAGAATATAATTCTACATCAACTTGTTATCAAATAAATAAGCTTGATTACCTTGGTCCATAGTGTAGGTAGCACCACTTGAACGGCCATTAACAAGGATCCCATCTGGGTTTGGTAGCGCGTGTCCATTATCAAGAGTCTGCCTCAAGATCTATTATAACCACAAGCATAAAAAATGAATCACACCCATGAACAAAATGACTCAAAAGTCATTATATTTGATGTTGTAATAAACCAACTCAAAGCTTGATTACCGTGTGGTTAGTTTTGTACCAATCTCCAATGAGAAGAGTGAAATCACCGGCGGGATCAGGGAAAGGCACCGGGATCCTTGGCCTGCTAAGGATTCTAATCCCTCCAAAAGCACCAGCAGCCTTGTGGAATCCGAGGGACGGAAAGTAATAGAAGCTTCCAATTTGATCCTTGACTTGTAGGATGTAAGTAAAGTTCTGGCCTGGAGGAATTGGGCAAGTTGTTCCAAACACACCATCTTCAAAGGAATTCCTCCTGTTCTGAATTCCATTCCTGACAATTCACCATAGTAACTTTCAATTTGTGAATCAATCTTACATCATGAGTTGTTTTAAAAGTACTATTCTTTAATCTTTAGAGTGAAAAAACAATTAATACCAACAAGTTTTAGGGATAACAATATAACAATGAAAATTTATTTCACAGCATTGTCAATTCTTAACCATCACTATTAACAAATTACCAACCACTTTCAGATTGAGCAAAAATCACGGGGAAAAGGAATAAAACAAATCGAAAAAACAAGTAAATGCCTACTCTGAAAAATCACGAGCATTGTCAATTCCATTTTCTAATTGGATTATTCTATTACTAGGATTAGGCTGTGCCAAATCACGTGCGGGCTAACCTAATTACTAACACAGTAAATGCCTACTCTGAAAAAGAAATAAAACAAATCGAAAAAGAAAGCTGAATCCCGTAGTGGGTACCGAATTTATTTCAATTTCTTTTTGACAAAAAGTATTGGAAGCCAGCATTGCAATTAAGAAAACAGACGAAGAAACGAAAAGGGAATCTGAGAATTGTAGAGTATAGAAAATGAGCAATCACCATTTTTACGTGGGGGAAACTAATTTAGGTAGGTTGGGAGGAGATCAGAGCAATTGAAAAGGGATATTAAACGAACTTACAGTTACATAGTAGATCCTTGTAGATCGGCAGTTATAGCCGGGAATCAGAAAAGAAAAATTGAGGTGATTGAAAACTTACCAGGAGAGAAGGAAGGGCTCATCTAGACTGTTGTAGACATTGATGATGAGATTGTCGTTTGTAACAGAGTAAATGTCAGGTCCCGGAAATTGGCCATTTATCAATATACCCTTTTCAAATCAAAAACAAAACAAAAGTGTAGCTTGTGTCAAACAAAACCCCCCATTGTATTGTATGTACAAACTGCTTTTCTGTGTGAAGCATCAACCATGGAGATATTGAGTCTAGGGGTAAAAATGGAATACCTGCTGGGGAACGCCGAGAGGGTAAATGAGACCGTAGGTGACATTCCAAGTGAAGAATCTGTAGGGATCATCCGCACCCGCAAGGACAAAGAGGCTCAAAATAACGCATAACAATGCCCTTTTGGGATCTCTTCCCATCTTTGAACAACACTGTTTATTAGTACAGTAGTCGATTACTACTTACTAGTAGTAAGTATCAAAGTAAGTAGTAGTACTATCACAACTAGTTATTAGAAAGAAAGACAGTGGCTTTTGATAGGAACAGGCTTTAATTAAAGGTGGGGAGGAAATGGCTGGAGCAAATGGGGGAATTTGTGTGAGAGAGGGGGGAGGAATTAAGTGTTATTTGGGGAAGAAAGGGGGTTTTTATTAGGAAAGGGAGGGAAACAACTCAAACAAAGATTAATCAATGATGAGTGATTTAATTCCTGTGGAGTAATTTTGAAGGAGAATATAAGCGTGTCGGTGCCGGTGGGGAGTAAGTGATAGGAATGTGGGAGTTTTTCTGCTTTTGTTTTCAATAATTTGTTTGTTTAGGGAGGTGGGGACGGAGGATGCTTCGTCTGTTTGAGTAATGCACATGCAAATCAAGAAATGTATGGGATGAATGAAGGAGAGGACGACTGAGACTCTGAGAGGAGAGGGAGGAAGCTAGGGTTTTGAGCAAGTGGGTAGTTTTGCCCAATTCTGAGGCTTGTAATGAATATTGTTGTCCACTTCCATCGCCTCCTATGCTCCTATTATTTATCAAGTCCTGTAATACTACGATTAATTCTGGAAAATTATAGAAATATCCCAACCTTTGTACAAGGTTGCTAAACATAGCCTGAAGTTTAAAACATGTGTAAAATGACCCTATTTATCGGATATGTTTGGAATCACTAGTTTAAGCTTTGTTCAATAATAAATCTTTTTATATTATTAACCATCATGTAACATGAAATACGATATCGCAAGACCATTAGTGATTACAAAATCGTTTAGAATGATGCTTAGGCTATTAATCACCATTCATCCGATAATTAGAACAATTTCTCACAACTTTACAAATTCAGACAAACCGCATATTCTACAGCCAACCCAAATGTTTGGTTATTGTTTTCTATCAATTAAGTTTACAAACCTTGAAAAGCATGTTTGGAAAAAACAAAGTAAAAGCTTTTAACTGTATCCCACTACAATAGGAAGAAGAGTGCCCAGCTGGCATTGGCCTGGAATTTATGCATTTACTCACTTTAATGCACCTCCTTGGTTATAATATCCTTTATTTTTATAGTATAGGGTAGATCTATGAAACAATACCTCGATCATCATTATCGACATAGATATTATACACATCGATTATCTTATTCCTTACGGATACGCTAATCTATCGTCACTCTTTTTTAATGTTCATGAGCAAAATTCAACATTATTGACGACACAAGTATTAATGAAGAAGAGATCACATGTGCATTTGCTAGATGCCTAGATACATCTAGTGTACACGTACGAAGGATAAGTGACAAGCTTGACGCCACTATACTTACTTAGATCACAATTTTGTGGTTGGTAAAGTCCGTTTTAACCGCTATTATGCTCTATATGATTTAGATCGTATAATAATGTGACCATACGGTTATAGTGCAATAACATAGATCGAACAATATTTTAATCCACGTACACCCCCAATGGATCTGATAAGTGAGATTTTTTTTTATAAGTTTATATTTTGATAATTGGGCCAAAACTATTCAATACCAATAGCATCCTTATAGATAAGAGCGTGCAGTTCTAGGTGATAGCCGAGCGTCTTGGAGAGGTACATACAGTGATACAGGCAATTTTAATTTTACAATTTTGTTAGCAATAGAATTGGCGCTTCGGTAGATGTGGGAGATGGTCGTATCCTCTAAGGAGGAGCACATCATCAAGAGATTTGTTGCTAACATTTCAATTTTCCAAGGACAAGGAATCTCACGATGTAAGGCTTAATTTGATTAGGATTTGGTTATCGCTTTCTATGTCCAATTTTTATATGCCTAATTTGATTGCTTGTTGGAGGTCTTTATATAAGGCTAATGTTTCAGCTTGAAGGATCGATGGTTCTCCCATTTTTTCACAACCTATTCTCATATTTTTTTCCATTGTTTTTTCTAATGATAAACCCCATCAAAGTGATACCATTTCTCATTTTGGAGGCATCCATATTTAGTTTAAACCAACCAGAGCGTGGTTTTTCCCATCCCTCGTAGTGTTTGTTAGTGCACAAAAATTTGTCTTCAATGCACAATTTTATTACTCCATCCTTCGCCTTCCGCTCCAACTGCTTCCTTAATCTAGAACCTGCAAAACAATGGACAAAGGGGTGGGAACCCCCTAATCCACCTTTTATGCCTAACTCAAAAGAACAGATGTCGATCGAACGTCAAGGTAAAGGACGAGACTTGCTAGCGAGCTCAGGGAATATGATCGAGGTGCTCATCATACACGACGATGACGTGTATTTATAATGTAAGAGAGAGGGTAGGGGGCGAAATATCTACCCCCTAGGGTCGGCCCATCTGCCTTGTCACCCAAGCAAGTGATATCTTGCTCCCCACTCCAAGCATGAATTCTATCTTTCGATTAAGATAGAACCTTCCATTATAACGAAAAATCACCATATTTAATTTTATATAAAAATACTTAAAGATATAAAAAACATAATAAATAAAATACATTTACGGCAGTAGATAGAGAAAATAATTATGGCGATTAATTTCACCCGCTCACAAATGCCCCACCTACGTCTTTTTTACGTTTACCACGTAACTAGGACGTAGGGTACTATAGGTCTTACACAAAGTGCTTTAATTTTGGTTTTAATGGGAGGGGGTGCGCCCGAAAACCATGAACCATGAATCTTGTTTGCTTTAACTTTGGATTTAGGGGGGTGTTTACAATTTCTTTCTTCCTTTTTTTTGAAAACATTGACACTTAAATAGTAGTAACTTGTAGAAATCTATATGGATATCACTTCCAATGAGCCTTGGAGAAATCTGTATAGTACTAACTTATAAAGCCAACTTTTACTAAGAAGAAATGAACAAGGAAGATCCATATCTTTTATTGGCTCATGACTTTATATTTTAAAGGTTCATCATTAGAGTTCTTAGAGTTCATTCTTTGTACTACATTCACTATTTGTATGTTGAAGTTATTTGGTAGCCTATATGCATGATTTGGAAATTTATTTGGTAGCCTATTAGCTGAAATGGTAGAGCAATGTGAATATAGATGTGGGTTCAAATCCCAAATAGGCTAATTTTTTATACATTTATGTAAGCTGTTCTTTCAGTTCATGTTTTTACAAAATATGTTCTTAATAATTCTTACGGTTCATTTCTATTAATTTGTAATAGTCATTTTGATTAATTTCATGTCTTTTGGTTCATGACAATTGTTCTTGATTCATGTTTTTTGTAAGATTAGGTTCATAATAGTTCTTCTTACATTCTCGAGTATTATGATTAGGGAGACAAATACAAAAGTAGAAAGTATGATTTTGCTTCTCTAACCTATGTAGGATTCGAACCCACATCATATGTAATGAACACATTGTGCTTCCTTCCGAGCTAGTAGGCTTTAAAAGTGATTTTGCACAAACATCACACAAACAAGGCTTATATATCTTTTGGTTTACTAACCCTTTAATTTTCTAAATAGACAAATCCAATCTTCATAATTACAAATGTGAGAGATCCCTTGTTACAAAGCTAATTCTACAATACTTTCTATTGACACTAGCAATTTATCAAACATTTGATGTGCACCTCATAAAATTCAACCAAAAATTCCTAATAACTAAGAACAAGAATGTTTTACTTTCTTTCATCATATTACAACATATTTAAGCTTCAAATTAATAAAAGAATAATTAAAAACAAAAAACGTTATCAAATTCATACAATTCAAAGTAACAAAACCCCAAAAAACTAAAGTCGTAACTTAATCTACATTTCATGGAAATACAAGTGATAATTCTTAGAAAACACCCATGAAGGTGCATAAAAGCGAATACACAAACCATTCTAAAATACTAATCAAAGGAAATTAAATTCTAAAGAACAACAAAAGTAATAACTCAAAGAAAACACACAAAACAAGCAAGTAGACAAGTAAAATCAATAAAAAAATCCATCTAAAGAACGCAAAAATATTGCCAAATACATACAATTCGAGGAATCAAACTCCTAACTTTTTGAAAACTCCTTAATGTGAACTTGAAACTTTTCGAAAGCAACCTAAACCAAGATTTATTGAGAGAGAAACTCGATTGGGGATAAGAATAGCAACGAAAAGGAATCAAAATAATATAAGGAAGAGCCAATGAAGAGCTCCAAAAAAATAGAGAACGATGAAAATCTCTACGCATCCAACGTTGGAGAGGAGTACTATAAAAATCTTCTAATTTGACACGAGAAAAGAGAAAAATACCCCTAGTTTGTAAAAAAAAAAAGAGTAAGGACACACCCTTGTCTAATAGTCATTGATCTATCAAATCCAATGCATCAAATTTGTCCGCATTATATACCCTAAGATTTATCCTCATTTGATCCCAGCTCTTACATAACATGTAATAGAAATGCTCCTTCTTTTCATATATACAAATAAAAATACAAATGCTCAAACTACAAATTCAATCTTAGTTATTTTGTTGAAAGTGCAAACCAACTAGGGAGTATTGAACGCGTGAAAAGAAGCATAAAATAGTTACCGATTTATCCCACATGTGGTGGCCTAGGGGTAGAAGTTATGTGGGATATTGAAGCAATTGGATTCGTTCTCAAGCTCTACCCTTTACTTGTATACAAAAAAAAACAAGTCATATCTTGGGTTGAGTCTAACACCCCGTCTTTCAACGGGGCGCCACTTAGAAGTAGACCTTACCGGGTATTACTTAGGTGGGTTGACAACAACACTTTAGGATCTTACAACGCGGGCACAACGAGAAAACAAGTAAAACATCCAACTTTCAGATTTATAAAACTGAATATAAAACATGTTTGAATGCCCGAATGTCCGAATGCATAAACAAAATTTACCCCAAGCAACGCTTCCCGAATTTTCCCTCAAAATATTCCAAACAACACTTAAAAATTACAATTAAAATAATTCAACAGAACTAATAATAATAAATCCTCCCGAAGTACACCCGGAAAATCCAAACTAATGACACGTGCGTCAACGATCCACACCACCATCCGGCCAAGGCTCCTGCACGGTTTCCTGTAACATACCTATAACTGGAAAAATAATCCCCGAAGGGTCAGCTACTAATCTACCAAGCTAGATAATATGCGGAATTATAAGATGTTTAAAAACAGTTTTCTATAGTTAGCAACCAGAGTCCACAATCGCAACGATAACTCTAAAAGCCAATACCTAAATTAGACGGTTAGTCACACATAAACCAAACACACATACACACAATCGCGCAATTAAAGCAACATAAATCATTCTCCATCTCGTCTTCCAAATCCACAGTGCAGAGGCAAGCCCTCCCACTCCTCACATCAGGCACGACGAGAAAACATAATAAAACATCCAACCTTTTATTTAGTAAAACTTAGAAAACATAGTCATGCATGCGTTGCAAGATCCTAAAGTGTAGTTGTCAACCTACTTAAATTACTAGGTACTATTTCTAAGTAGCGTCCCGTCGAAAGTCGGGGTGTTACATTGAGCTAGTCGTGCAAGTTAGTTTGATCCCTGGCTCTTGTCGACTTCGTCATCAGTCCATCTGTCCAGGATTTTTCCACCGAAGGTAAATTCCTTATTACTATTAAAAATAAGTTTTCAATGAGGAAGAACCATGTAAATGGTGTCATAGGTTTGGTTTCTGTGAAAAGTACGGATCATATTCATACATAAATAAGCATATACGCATTCTTAACAAAAACGACGCCATGAAAATGGTGTTATAGGTTTGGTTCCTGTGAAAAGTACGGAACATATTCATACATAAATAAACATATACACATTCTTAACAAAAACGACGCACACAAAACAAAACAGATGCATACATTGTATAAATTAGATTAATAATATACACTTTTATTAAAAAAGATGCACACAAATTTTAAATAAATACACATATAATTCAAAAAAAATCCATACATTATAAATGTTTTTCGATATACTACGACCATGTCGTTTTGTACCAATGTTTATATATATATATATATTACTAAGGTTGTAAACAAACCAAATCGAGCCGAGCATTGAATTGCTCAAATTCGGCTCGGTTAAAAATAGACGAGCTCAAGTGCGAACGCGAGTTTAGTTCGAGTTCAAAATTATCTTTGAGCTTTTTTCATTTAAATGTGCGTTGAGTTCGAGCTTAGCTCGCGAGCCACTTATTCAGTTTCTTCGTAAGACAATTTTGAAATTAAAAATTAAAATACGTAGTTTGAGAAAGACCATCAAAACTATGTACTCTTACGTAAACTATATTTATATAATAATAATAAATAATATATGTTGGAGCTTATTTATGAATATGTAATCTAGTTCGTTATAAACGTAATCGAGCTTACACATAAGCATATAATTAAGTTTGATCATGAACAAATGAGTTGAGTTTTCTTGTGCTTAAGCTCAATTCATTATCTTTCAAGCCTTAAAATTATTCTCAAGCTCAACTCGTTTACAAATTAAGCCAAACATGAACTAGACTTAACGAACCGAATATCGAATTGCACACAAATAACTCTATTCATTTACAACCCTTTTTTACTATATGTATACTCTCAATCTCTCATGTTCTCACATAATTTGTTCTCTAATATTATCAACTAGTTATATCCGTCGTGTCATGCATGACTATGATTTGATATTTTATAGATATTAAATAAAAATATAATACAAATACTCATTGTGTGGCTCGATAAAAATTAGATAAGATTAAATATTATATTTTTTTATTACTTTCTATATATGTATCTAAGATTATCAAATTTTTCAATATATCTATTAAATATTATATTAACTATTTTATTACTTTTAAACATTATAAGTATTTATCATTAATTTTTTTATTATAAAAGAAATACATATAATATCTATAAATAAATTTCTAAAAAGATATCATGCTAAAAGATAAAAGATATTTATAGTTATTTTAAAATATTTTAAATTTGTTATCTTTAATTTTAAATATTTGTATAAGGAAGTTTTCAAAAGATATTGTTATTCTAAATAGATATTTGTTTGATGTTAAAGATAGATTTAAATAGTTAAATAATACTTTAATAGAAAAAAGTTAAAATATTAGGAATAAGCGCTTCATACAAACTAAAAAACATAGAAGTTCGGAACCAGTTCACCTAATTAAATGATAAAGGAATGAGACTTCCTGAGCATGTTAGAGTCACCCAAAGTCTCCTCCTCTACTACTCAAGAGGGGTTAGAGAAAATTGTAAAAAATTGAATCTGATTTCTAAGACAATTAAGGAGATAAACCTGGATGCTTGTAATTTAGAGCACCTCAAGTGTATTTAGGTATGTAGGATAAGTGAAAGTCGCTCTTTTTGCTGTATGCATATGTTCAGGTGAGTTTAACGAGCTTGTGTGATATTAATTTGTTGGATAAAAATTATACTACAATCTTAGGTGACGCGATCATCATGCGAATTCCCCTTAGATTGAGGATCAAAATGGAACCTATTTTACAATATTTTGAACTAGGGATGAAACAAATCATATTTAAATTAAGTAAACATGAAAATTGGATTCTGGAATTGTAGAGGGATAGGTAGAAAATCGTTTTGGCCTGAGCTTGACTCCTTCTGTAAAATTCAAAGAGTGCAAATTATGGAAATAGCGGAAACTAAAACGGACAAACTCCCATGTGACCAGGTTTGGAGACGAGCAGGGTTCGATAATGTTATATGGTCTCCTGCCTCGGGCCGAGCGGGAGGTATTGTCTTCCTTTGGAAGTCTCATCAGCTCATTAATGAGGAAGTTACTATTCTCGTCCAAGAACCAAGGTATGTGATATTAAGATACCACCCCTTAGTTACTAAATACATGATAGCCATTTGTTTTACCAATACCCCCCCCCCCCCCGAATGCTGTGGACAATGAGGAGTTCTGGAACCAATTAACGATAACGATACAAAACCTAAACCTCCCTACCCCTATGATTGGGGACCTTAACGAAATACAAGAGCCTGGCGACAAAAAAGGAGGTGTGTACCCAGAACCCAACAGATTCGAAAGATTACTAAACTTCAAGAACGATTGTCTGCTAGAGGACATCCCAACTTCAAGTAATGCCTTCACTTGGAGAAGAAATAAAACCGAAGTTGACAATATCTATGAAAAACTAGATAGAGTATTAATAAGTAGTAGTATCATACAAAATATCCAAAATATTAATGCCTAAAACCACGCCTTCACTAGTTTAGACCATTGTAAAGTGACAGAAGAATTAAGTAATGAAGAAACAATCAAAGCACAACCGTTCAAAGTGAAAAAAATGTGGATGTACAGGAAAGACTTTCGAAATGTGGTGAAGCAATCTTGGAGAGTGCATTTCCAGGGTTCGAATATATTCAAATTAGTTAAGAAAACACAACTCTTTAAACAACATGCCAAAATATGGAATAAGCATACTTTGGGCAACACCTTCGAGCAATTAAGAAAAATAGAAGGTCAGTTGGTCGAGCTCTAAAATGATATCCTAACCTCTCCGCAACCAAGTACCATCCAAAAGCAACTCCGACTGTTGAACAAGAAAGAATGCATCTTAAAGTTCCATAAAACATACTGGAAACAAAGAGCTAAAACAAAACACATCAAAATGTCGGATGCTAACACATGATACTTTCATAAGATTGAAAGTGGAAACCGCAACCGAAAATTAATTAAGGAAATCACCACAACCGAAGGTACTCAAATTCTAGGTATAGATAATATTAGAGAAGAAATAAGAAATTACTTTAAGAAGAGATATACTAAGCAACCAACCCATCTAAACAATGCAAATGAATATCTTAACTTGATAACCAAAGAAATAACGGAACAAGATAACAACGTGTTAACTAGTGTCGTTACTAATGAAGAAATCAATACAACAGTAATGAAGCTAGGCTCTAACAAATCTCCGGGCCCATATGGTATGACTGCGGAATTCTAAAGAGATATTGGGATATTGTAGGACCAACAATAACCAAAGCTATAAAAAGTTTTTTCACTCAGTGAAAATATTAAGACAAATTAACCATACATTTATAACTCTCATACCTAAGGTAGAGAACCCAAAATCGACTAATCATTACCGGCCAATAAGTCTATGCTCAACTATTTATAAAGTCATTTCGAAAATCATAACGGAAAGGATTAAAAAAGTAATAAACAAAATTATCCACCCGCTCCAAGGGGCTTTTATAGAAAACCGAGTCATTCAAGATAACATCCTTATAGCCCATGAAATATTTCACTCATTTAGAAACACAAAAAATAAAGATGGATGAATTGCCATCAAACTAGATATGAAAAAGGCGTATGACCGAGTAGATTGGGAATATCTATTAAACGTATTGCATATTTGAGTTTGATAAAAAAAAAGTTATAGGTTGGATAAGGGAATGCATATTCACGGTATCATTGTCGATACTTGATGAGGTATTTTTCAGTCGTTTACCTATCAAAGAATCCTAACTTAACCAATCAGAGTAGAATGGTAAGCAAGGGTCGATCTCACAGAGACTTGTGTATTTATGCTTTTACTTATGTTCCAAGTAACCAAATAAGGGGGTTTTAAGGATTGAAATTCTAACCTAATATGCAAAATTGAAAACTATCTAAGAATGCAAAAGATGGTTCTAATCAAATAAGAGACAAGCGTGTTCAACTATTCCTTTAGGATAAGCATTTGATCTATCAGCTAACTGTATCACAACACCAGTTTCTTGTAGAGGACCCAATTCAAGCATTTTGTACACAGAGTAAGGTAAAACATTAATTGAAGCACCTAGATCTAGCATGGCTTTATCAATTTTTGTCTCACCAATAATGCAGGGAATAGTGAACATGCCAGGGTCACCACATTTCTGAGGCATACGCCTTTGAAACACAGCAAACACATGTTCACTTACAGAGATTTTGTGTTTCCCTTTTAGCTTTCGAGTTCTTTTTATGGTGCACAATTCTTTCAAAAACTTAGCATATCTAGGAATGCTTTTAATTAGTTTAAGTAAAGGAATGTTTACCTCACACTTGTTGAATGTCTCGAACAATTCCTTGTCATTCTCCAGCTTTCGGGTCTCTTTTAATGCCTCTGGGAAGGGTGGAACCGGTACATAAGACTTCAGAGAAGTTTCAGACGAATCAACATTGACGTCCAGATTGCGCGGGATCGCCTCAGATTGCGCGGCCGCGCTTTCAGTAGCTAAACCGCGCAATCTCGACTGAGACTGAATTGCGCGGCTTGGCGATTGCGCGGCCGCGCTTTCAGCCGCCTCGTCCCCGCGCAATTCCAATTGGGAATCAATTGCGCGGGGTGTCAATTGCTCGGCCGCGCTTTCAGCAACTTGGCCGAGCAATTCATCCCCGAACGAGTTACTTGGAATCTCATATGTCAGCTTGATATTTTCTTCTGTTATACCCCTTCTGATTGGTATGTGCCCGTCCTTGGGCTCTACTTGAAGTTCTCGTCCACTCCTCAGAGTAATAGCATTGACATTCTGTTTCGGATTGAGCTCAGTCTGAGATGGCAACTTACTTGAATCTCTAGCTTCCAGTTTGCCTACAGCATTGGCAATTTGACTAACTTGAGTCTCCAGATTGTGGATGCTAGACTTGGTCTCCTGTTGAAATTGTCTCATTGAGCCTTGCATTGTAGTCACAGTCTGTGCAAGAGTCCGAATCATATCTTCAGTAGACATAGCATTCTGATTGCCTCCCTGAGGACGGGGTTGAAAAGGTGGCTTATATGGAGCTTGGCCACCCTGCTGATTGAATTGCTGATTGTTTGAATTTCCGTACCTCAGATTAGGATGATCCCTCCAGCCTGGATTATAGGTGTTGGAGAAGGGATCATACCTCGGCCTAGGTGGTCCATATCCTCCCACTGCATTCACCTCAGCGTTTTGATCTTGAAGTGTAGGGCAAGCGTCAGAAGGATGCATGTTATCATAGCAGATTTCACAAGATTTCACCTGCTGTCTACCACCCTGCTGCAATAGCTGTTTCATCATCATTTTCAATTCAGTGACTTCATCTTGGATTCTTGTATTAGCCACCACTGAATTTGCAGCTCTTGAGCTAGTTTCTTTTCTAAACTGTCTTGTGCCCTCAGACAGTTGTGTAAACAATTCAAACGCAGCAGCAGAAGTTTTGTTGAGAATGTGGCCCTGGCAAGCTGCATTGACCATTCTTCTCTCATCATCCAAGAGGCCATTAAAAAGATATAGGTCTTGATCAATGTAGCCATGGAAGGGGCAGCTGGCTACCAACCTCTTGAACCTCTCATAATACTCGTACAAGGACTCATTCGCTTCTTGTTCAATGTTATTGATTCGCTTTTTCAGATCGTTGAGCCTTGTAGCAGGGAAGTACTTCTCCAGAAAAGCTTCCTTCATCTTAGCCCATGTATCAATACTTCCCGGAGCCAAGTAGTAAAACCAGTCTTTAGCCTGATCCTTGAGAGAAAAAGGAAAGGCTCTCAGCGCGATCTGGTCATGAGTTACATCAGCAGGCTTCATGCTTGAGCACACAGCATGAAATTCAGAAAGATGTTTGTTGGGGTCTTCACCACTATGCCCATGAAATGAAGGCAAAAGGTGGATCAACCCGGATTTCAGCTCAAACTTGACTCCCTCACCGAGAGCAGGGAATTGCACCGCCAATGGTTGTTGTGTTAGATTTGGTGCAGTCAACTGTCTCAGAGTTTGGTCACCCATCTCAACAGATTCAGCAGATTCAGATTCAGAGTCAGATTCTTCAAGAAAGAACGGTAAGGCCTGAAAGTGATTCCGGATTTCCTTCCTTAGCTTGAAGAGTGTCCTGTCAATATCTAGATCAAAAAGTAGAGGAGATGAGTTAGTAGCACGGGTATGAACCATATAACAGGTTCACACCCAAAACAGCACAAAAGTAATAAACACAAATAGCGACGAGTCCCCGGCAACGGCGCCAAATTTGATGAGGTATTTTTCAGTCATTTACCTATCAAAGAATCCTAACTTAACCAATCAGAGTAGAATGGTAAGCAAGGGTCGATCCCACAGAGACTTGTGTATTTATGCTTTTACTTATGTGCCAAGTAACCAAATAAGGGGGTTTTAAGGATTGAAATTCTAACCTACTATACAAAATTGAAAACTATCTAAGAATGCAAAAGATGGTTTTAATCAAATAAGAGACAAGCGTGTTCAACTAGTTACATCCATCATAGATATGCTTATTGATCATTGATTATCTTGATTCTCAATTCCCTTGAATAATCTATTGTGGATTATACTCCTGCTAAGGATTATGACCCAAACTTCATAAATAGTTGAAAGAACTAACAGTCTAAACAACCCTAATCATTTAACAACCTAAAACAACGTTTAGATTCAGTTAAACGACAACTTTACGACTCAAGTTATCAATAGAAACAAACACTTAGAGCAAACAGACATCTAAGTTATTTGTGGATTTATTCCCTTCTACAATTGAATAGCCCGAACGGGTCCAAACAATTATAGATGCTACTTTATCTAATCAACCCCGAACGGGCATTAATCAGATTAGTTGTAAATTAACCTAGAAATTCTATTAGGTGATCAATCTAACAAAACCCTAGAATAATTCTAATTCAATTAAGCACATGGAATAAAACCTATTCAAGTTTATGAGAATCAATCAAACCTCACAATATTATGCAATCTATGATTTCAATAACTAGTCAAACACAAGAGAAATTAGCAATGCATAATTGAATTAAAATTAAACTTACAAAGGTTCAAAGATTACTCCTTTGAGAAAACTCTCTCCAAAGAAACCCTAGCCTCCAAAGTTGATCAAAAGTTATCTAAAAATAAACTAACATAAAGTATTTATATGTCTCTAAAAATAACCCTCATAAGATATATTAAACACACATCTTCGGAAATCATAAGCCCACAAACCAACATATCAAAGCCCAAAACTAAGACTCGGCCCAAACATGCGTCCGCTGAAAGCTCCAGATTGCGCGGCTTGGCACCACATTGCGCGGCCGCGCAATCCACACCCCGCGCAATTGCTTCTCAGATGGCATTGCGCGGTGAGCTACGCGGCTTCGATCCAGCGTAATTGTTCTTCTTCTTGGCTCGGTCTTCCTTGCCTTGGCTCTTCATCCTAATGCATCCTAGCTTCCTTAGCCTCGTCCATCTCGTCCATCACCACCATATTCCATTTGCACTCGCCCCGTTGTTGCTCCTGAACCTAAAAACCTGTAAAACCGAGCAAACTAGCGCATAATACCCGACAACACAAAAACCTAAAAACTACCTAAAAACTAACCAAAATCTAACCAAAACATATATAAAACATGCATCTACACTACTCCTATATGCGAGCTATCAATACTTGTAAATAATGGACCGACATAACCATTTAACCCGGAACGAGGACTCGGGCAGGGTGACCCTTTATCACCTTTCTTATTTGTTATCGCATCGGAAATCCTTGCAAGAAAACTACAGTTAACTAGCGAAGTGGATAAAAACACGATAGGATTTCCAATTGCTCAAGGCGGGACTCGAATCCCCTTCTTAGCCTTTGTGGATGACATCATAATATTCGCCAAAGCATCTCATAGATCATGTGAACAAGTAAAGTCCATTATTGATGAATTTTGCAGAATTTCGGGTCAGAAAGTAAACTATAACAAGTCAGCTTTTCAACCCTCTAAAAATATGACTTCCCATCAAAAAAAGTAGAGCAGCAGGCCCTGGGGATCGCAACAATGACGAACCTATAAAAGTATTTAGGTTGCCCAATTATTAATGGCAAAGTCAACAAAGACACCTTTAAAGACACGATTGGAAATACACAGAAACTGCTTACAAAATGGAAGGCAAACTCGCAATCTCAAGAAGGTAGGACGACATTGATTAGAGCCAACCTAGCCACAAAACCGAACTATGTAATGCAGAGCTTTATGTTTCCAGCGTATGCTCATTCAGAGATGGATAGGATAAACGGGGTTCTTTTGGAACAAGGATAGAAATTACAAACCTTTGGTGGGATGGGATAAGATATGCAAACCTAAAGAGGTAGGAGGACTAAGAATCGGGAAAACAAAACATATGAACAAAGCACTCCAAATGAAACTACTCTGTAAAATTTTTGCAGAACCAAACAATATGTGGGTTAATATAATCTCACAAAATACCTTAGAAATGACAATTTATTCTCGTAGAAACTAAAAGCGAACACCTCATGGCAATGAAAAAACTAACACATCTAAGAGAAGAATTCTATAAAGGTCACATTTGGCAAATCGGAGACGGGAAAACGATCAAATTTTGGAAAGATAATTGGCTACCAAGAGGCCCTCTTCGATCTCATGCAAAGAACCCAACAAATGTAGACGAAACTACACTGGTAGATGCATGGATTACTATTGACCATAGATGGAAAATAGACAAACTAAAACAAATCCTCCCAGATAACATGGTTGAACAAATTCAAAATACTGTAATCCCGGATAACTACATCCAAGATCGATTGTATTGGGCCCCGAGAAAAAAATGGTTGGTTTTCCACCTCCTCTACAGTAGACTTAATCACAAATTTAGAAAGATAAACACTGCATATGAATAACTGGTTGTGGAAATTGGATACATAGCCAAAAGTCAAAAACTTCCTTTGGAAAGTTGACAATAATGGACTTCCCACAAAAGCTAGACTTAGGGATAAGCAAATCACGACTCCAGGAGGATGTGTTTTGTGTGATTGTAGCAATGAAGACATAAATCACTTACTGACAAAGTGCTCGTATATGATCTATATAACTAATCAAGTAAACCCAAATATTACTAATTATATCCACAATTATGACCCCCCAAAATAAAACGCCTAGAACAATTCTAAGTGAATTTTACCAACTCTTAGGCAAAAAAGATTTCACGTGTCTAGTAGTTTGTTTGGTGGAGCATCTGGCATCAACGTAACAAATTGATATTTCAACCAGACCAAAGCGAAGGAATATCAGACCTAACAACATACATAAGAAACTTAATAGTAAATTGGGAGAAAGCGTCCAAATGGACAGAAGATGAAGAAACCATACTAACATCTCAATTGAAAAATAGAAACAAAAATATAATAGCCCAAAGCAAATAGAAAAAAACCCAAACTAGGATACACTAAAGTTAACTTCGATGCCTCTAAAATGTTCAATGGAAACACTATTGGTGGAATTGTTTTCCGAAACCACCTTGGCCAGGTAACAGATATTATAACGACTAGCTTTGGCAAAGTGTCGGTATTAAAGGCTGAAGCTTTAGCCCTCCGAGAAGCGATTAGGCAAATAAAAAACAGAACGATTGAAAAAGTGGAAATAGAAGGGGATAATCTCCAGGTCATTAATGCGGTTAAAGGGAAAATCCATAGCCCTTTGGAGATTGAACCAATTATTACTGACATCCTTGTTTCCATTTATGGAAACAAGGATATAGTGATTAACCATGTCTTTAGGGAATGAAACGTTGTGACCGACAAAATCGCTAATTTAGATCACAATCTCCCAGTTGAGTGTATCAAGACTCATCTAAAACTTCTAGTTCTCATCCAAAAGGATGCTCTAGGGCACCCTCCGTAAAGGATAGCACACTAATCCTTACTCAGAAAAAAAAAAGTAATACAGTAACTTATTTTCAAGTTGTGCGTGTTGATTTTATTTAGTTTTTAAGTTTTTGCGTCTTTCAAATGTGTATATGTTGATCAAATGTTAAAATAAAAGTTCAAAAGTTTATTAAATGTTTATTGTGTGCTCAACAAATGTATTAAAGTTCAATCATACAATAAAAGTTGATCAAATAATAAAGTTTTTATTTGTATAACTTATACGTCCCTTTTTTTTATCAAGTTAGTGTTATCCCCATACCTTGTACGAATTTAATATAAAAATTATTTTCAACTTGTTATTAAAAAGTATTCTTGAACACATTTTCGCGACTAAATCACAATTTTTTAGTGTTATTCATGTATCTTGTATGAGTTTAATATAAAAATTATTTATAAATTATTTTCGACTTGTTTTTAAAAAAACTTCACACACATTTTCACGACTAAGTATTAATTCTTTTAGTAAAGAACAACAACAACAACAACAACAACAACAACAACAACAACAACAACAACAACAACAAACAACAACAACAACAACAACAACAACAACAACATTTACCCAGTGGAACTTCCCTTACGGGAAATCTAGGGGGTCAAAATGGAGGCACCCCGGGCTTAAAGCAACGGGGGAACGACCAAAAGACCCGACGGGACCAAAGAGCAAGAAAGAGAACAGGGCAACCAAAAGCAAAGCCGAAACAAAACAACAAGAGAAGAAAAGAAAAGACGAAAAAACAAAAACAAAAACAAAATTATTTATAAATTATTTTCGACTTGTTCTTAAAAAAAATTCACACACATTTTCACGACTAAGTATTAATTCTTTTAGTAAAGAATTACAAAATATTAATTTGTTAGTGGGTGGTGGTTTTTGAGATAGTGAAAAAGTGGGTAAGGTGAAAATAGTTTAAATTTTTTCCTAGTAAAATTACAAGATATTAATTTCTTAATGAATGATGATTTTTGAGATAGTAGATAAGTGAAAGTATTTTAGAAAAAATAAAAAATATTTCAAATTATCAAGTGGCTCAAATTTTTACAAAGACTTTTTGCTTTATAATTGTACTAGGTAGATTCCCGAAGTTCAACCCCCAAGCAACTGTGTATGGTTGTATATATTCATCTATTCCTTCATTTCCTAATTCTTATCATCATTGTTTTCGATACTTTTATGTTTTCTATGTTTTTTCCCGACTTTCATATCCTTTCATACAATATTATGGTATATTAATTGGTCAAGAAAAGATATCAAAATAAGAGTTTCAAGTTCGATTTTTGTCCCTATCTCTTCACTTGAGTAAAAAAATTAAATCTCACCATCTTTCTTTCCACCCGATTAAGTATACAAGTGGACACAAGTTGGTTTACCTAATTCGTGATCTTTGTGAGCAGTCGGCTCACAAGTTCGAGATTCGTGATCCATACCGACGGGGTCACGCATACTTGCCACATAAGAAAGATTCCTCGTCATAAAAAAATAATAATTTACTTTTTTTTTCTCCTTAACTTCTTCCAAATGCTGCCAATTCAATCATAAAGTATTCACAATCAAATAAAAGAAAAAATCGAAAGGCAGAATAAGCAATTAGAAATTGGTCTGCTGAAGACAGCAACACTATTGAAATTTGGAAGGGAGTAGTAGTAGGTGGGGGAGAGTATGGGCACAGAACCACAGAGGAACCAGTGAGTTTACAGAAAAATGCGGAAAAGTTAAAAAGGCAAAAATTAATCTACCTGACTACATCGGTCATCCACGACCAGAGAAACAAGGACAAGTACAATAAACTAGTAAGGCCATAAGTAATGGTGTACTCCAAATGGATATATAAGAGTACATAAATAATAAAATACTATATTTTTCATACTTCTTTACTATCATGTACTCTAATATTTTATCCTTTTACATTAGTGAACTCTTCATGAGTATATAAGGGTACATAATATCTTATTTTATATTTTTCCTCTCTTCAAATATATATAAATATACTCACATGTTATAATTTAAATTATTTTTAATATATTAATAATTAGAACATTATAAATAACGGCCCCCTGTACTTGACCCAATTGGTCACTTGGCCCCCTGTACTTTAGCCCTAACCGTTTGGCCCCCTATAGTTGCACATTGCGACCTATTGAACACCTGTTCGCCGACACTTTTTTTACGTGTATTGTACATTTGTACGCGCGCTGAGGTGTGTAGTTTTTTTGCCACAATGATGCCACGTAAATGCCACGTCATTTATTTTAATTAAAGCAATAAAGAAAAAAGATTAAAACAAAAAATAAATAAAAATAAATAAAAATAAATAAAAATAAATAAACTTGAGCTCATCTTCCTCATCAAACTTTTGCATAGTTACATGAATTCTTTTTAGACTTCAATAAAAGGTTTGCCTCATGTCATTGCTTAGATCTAGCATTATGTTGTTTTTGTTGGTTGATGGAGCATGGTAGATTTTATTTTTTGAAGCAATTTTCGGATTCAAATTTTAGGGTTCATGAACCCATAATTTTTAGATTCGAAATTCATACTTTTATGGCCTTGAATCTTGACATTGCTTGAAGATATTAGTAGATCTGAGTTAACTTTATGTTTGCCCCATAATTTAATTGCAAATTGCTTAAATTTTCATGCTTAATTGAAAACCTTATGTAAGCTTTCATTAAGGCATGGGAGGAGGTGAAAGAAATGTGTGAAGAAGAACATGAAAGAAGGTCCCCAAATCTTATCTCTATTTTTACATATCCTTTGTTTTATCAAAAACCAAAATCCACCCACATAAAATTCCAAGCCCAACTCCTAATTAAAACTCACTTCAAAAAAATGGATTTGAGTGTTCTTTAAACACTCATCCATGAAAAATAAGCCAAGAGAAATAAAAGAAGAAGAAAGGGAAAAGAAAAGAGAAAGACAAGAGAAAAGGGAAAAGAAAAGAAGAAAGAAAATGGAAAAAAGAAGAAGAAAAAGATCCCATATATATCAGCTTCCTCACTTGCCCAAAAAAGAGTCCAATTGCGTTTAAATTGCACACGCCTTGCCACATCAGCGAGCAGGTGTTCAATAGGTCGCAATGTGCAACTATAAGGGGCCAAACGGTTAGGGCTAAAGTACAGGGAGTCAAGTGACCAATTGGTCAAAGTACAGGGGGCCGTTTATG
The DNA here is from genome assembly GCA_964016875.1 of Fallopia convolvulus. Classification (NCBI taxonomy): domain Eukaryota; kingdom Viridiplantae; phylum Streptophyta; class Magnoliopsida; order Caryophyllales; family Polygonaceae; genus Fallopia; species Fallopia convolvulus. The sequence goes on along the minus strand of OZ024720.1, from coordinate 48,368,116 downwards.
TATTCTGCCCTGTAATATATTATGCATAAGTATTATAATTTTGTGTATTGTTGTTTATAATTTTAATGTAATGTCGTCTTTTATGTAATGTTGTCTTTAATTCTTAATGATTATAAAATATCCTAAGATTATCATAAGATAAATTAAATGTAAAAATAATTAATAGAATTAACAATACTATTACACTTATGATATAATTTTTTTTAAATATGCTAAACATATGCAATATAGGTGTCGTTGGGTAGATAATATTATCTTTTATAAATTCCTTCAATAAAAATAATATATTTTATGATTAAAATTTTGATTAAAAGAGATGTTAAAAATACCCATTACTAATTTTATGAGCTTAAAGATATTAACAAAATAAAAAAAATCAAGACTAATAAGATGATGACATGTGACAAGGAAGAAGCAAGCAAGTGAGTACGTGAGGGTAGTTATATATATACCAAGCTGGGGTACAAACCAATTACTCTTTTTCCTTAAATACAAAATACCTTGTACCCACCTATGTACTCACTATGTACCTCCATTGCTCATGGCCTAAGAGCTATCAACAATCAACATATCAAATTTGAAATTTCTTTTCCTATTCTTCTTCGTTAATGTAATTTTTCTTCCACATTTAACTCAAGTGTGAACTATATAAGTCCCACATCCACATACGTATCATTATACAACTATTGGTTGAGACTTGAGATAGGTCAGAGGTTAAAAATTGGTTGCAGACAACAAACTGTAGCGTCGGTTTAGCATTTTAAGCTAGCTCAAAGCCAGAGACAACTTGAAGCCTCGGTTGACTCAGATCAGCATCTACCACACATAATCACATAGTATCATAAATGAATAATATGGGCAAAATACATATACAGACACGTGTACTTGTACAAAAAAGTCACTTAGACACCTCACATTTGATTTTGTTCTATTAAACACTTGAACTTAACTATTTGTGTTCTATTAAACACCTGTATGGTGATGTGGCATAGTGCGTGTATTTCACTCTTATTTGAGCGAGTAAAGAGATTCAATGTGCCAATTTTCATTTTTTTTCCTTTTAAATTTTACTCTTTTTCTTTTTTCCCCCTTTTTCTTTCTTCTTATTCTTTACTTCTTACTAAGCCTAAATTTTTTTTCCGCTTTCTCTGATCTGGATTTTCCCTCACATAAACAAATTTCTCTAATCTTGATTCTTCTCCTTGTCACTGCTATTTTGATCGGAAGGTGATGAGGGTTTGGATCAGCCAGCAAGAGGGGATCGGAAGGTGAGGTCGTCGGAGAATATGGAGAGGAGTTGGTCGTCGTCGAGCCTGTCGAAGGGGCACCGCCTCCGCGGGTGTCGGTGTCGAGCAAGGGGGCTTTGAGGTAGAAGATGGAGTCACGGCGGAGCGGCGGTAATTGCCGTGGTGGACGGAGGTTTCTATAAAACTTTATGCCAGAAGAGGCGGCGACGACAAATTAAGGAGGATGAAGAAGAGGAATACGAGCGGGCTTCCCAAACTTCATATCGGGCTTTATGCCACAGATTTCCACCCGTAATAAGACATTTATTCAAATTCATCATTTGTAAAAGAGGAAAATACTTCAATCCATTTGGGTACCAAGTGCGAGTCGATGTCGGAGTTGTACGTGAGCTAATGAATCGGATGTGGCACTACCAGATCTGAAACCTAGGGTTTGGAGGAAGAAGAAGGCAAAAGCGATATTTTTACTGTGTTATGCCCCTTTTTATTTGCTTTTATTAAAACAATATAAAAATATTGTGTTTCACCATACTAACGATGATGTGGAGTCTACTTGTATGTTATGTGGCAAAAAAATTTGACAGCTCAGCGCGCGTGTTTAACACTTTAAAAGAGTCTCGGTGACCAGGTGTCCAATAGAACACAAATAGTTAAGTTCAGGTGTTCAATAGAACAAAACCAAAGGTGAGGTGTCTAAGTGACTTTTTTGCACAAGTACAGGTGTCTGTATATGTATTCTGCCGAATAAAATGATAAATAAAGAGGAATTTGACAACAGCATGACCTGATCCATGCTGGGTTTTCAAATTCATGTGGATCGAGGATGGGACTTCCTTCTTAAAGGCACGAGAATGGGTATTATTATTCTACATATTTTTAAGTAGGATGGGTTTGTGAAGAATACATATTTTAATTACTTTGTTCACCAATTAATATAGCCGATTTGATTTTTGAGCAATTTTGACCGACTATATGTACATAGATTTAGGTTCAATCACGGCCAAACCCAAATTGTGTGCCACACACAACCCATAAGTGCACTAGATGTTGCAACAGCGTGGGGATTAGGTATTTTTTATTTGTTTTTACGAGGCAAATTTATCTGCACCAAATCATAGTCCAATAATTTTTTTTTTGGTAGAAATCATAGTCCAATAATAATAGTGCAAGAGACAACAAAATCTTGCCAAGAAGCGAGAACACAAAAACAAGAAACCAACAACTTAGATAACGCGGCAGAATCATATTAGGGAATGGAGATCCTCGCTTTTCACCTGAAAAAGGGAGTTTGATTTGTCAACGCGTTTATACAAGATGATCATTACTTACAGGCTTGGATGAGCTTGACTCAAGTTTGTCACGAATAGGTGGATCATTGCTTGCACGAAACCCATTGCATATTTGCATGTGATTTTCTGTAATCTTCCACATTTGTGGAACCTACAGACATGGCCCGTTTTAACCTACCTAATACCACCGCATGGACCTACAATTTTCCATGTGTATAAAAAACAAAGAGGAACCTGAAGGAGAAAATGGGCCTGCCTGTCAAATGGGCCTGGGAACTTATGGTCCAAATGCTCATCTATATGAATACCAAATCACCAGTCATTAATTTAGCAAAGACTCCATAGGATAGGAGTAGGACCCCTCTCTATATTCATTTTGGTGGGAGTTTCCAATCAAAACCGAGCTGGGACCCCTCTTCAAGTGTTGCTGCCTACTGGAGTGCGGAGCTATAATTGGTGAACCTTCAAAGCCTCTCCCAATTTAGATCTATCTCTTTAGCTAGCAAGGACAAGTGAGCAGGTATGTGTCTAGTAGAAGTGCATCAAAGAGACAGTATAAAGTGGCAAGTGAGTAAAAAATGCAAGTAATAAGTCAATAAGGAAAACATCTGTAGACTGCACTACCGTGCGATGATATTAATGTATGGATCAATTGGTCAAATTTGTTTCTGGATATCATCACTCTCAACTTTCTGGCATTGGCTTCAAGGGTTTCAATCTTCTCTTGTATCACTAGTCCTCATACTGCTCTCTCTCACCCAAACACCAACATCACTGCAAATTCGCCTGCTTCGCCTTTATCTTCCTTCCATAATAAACTTCAACATTAGTCAGAACCCTATCGCAGTCGCAGCCCACCTTCACACTACCCCAAGATATAGCCAACTACAATGAGAGAAGAGGGGAACTTTGGCAAGAGATTGCAAGTCATAATCACCAAAGGGGTGAACGGAGGTGAATTAGCAAATGGGTGATACTAATCAAGAGTAGGGTATGGGCAGAATTGGATATCAGTTCCTGGGAATCATTTTAATTTCTCATTCCCAGCCAAACCCAAGTTGATTTTGGGAATCAATTTGATTTCAAAGCCGATTCCTGAAACACATTGCATCATACCAAGCAAGCTTTTAGTGGTTCTTCTGCTAAGAACCCAAAACTCTAATCACCTCCCTAAACCTCAATATAAATAATATCACTATCCTATGGTGCAAGTGCAAACTGCAAACTGCAAACTATGCTCCAAACATAGAGAACAATATAGGTACCATTCACCAAAAGGAAATTCCTGATATGGCTCATACAACATTTAAGGAAATACCATTCACTTGATGAATCACAATCTGCATGTGACTAGCAAACAGGAGAATCAATTAATTTCATGGATGTTTCAGTCACATAGTCAGGTGCCACTAGCCAGTTCAATGGGGAAAAATCAATTCATTTGGTAATCTGTAAAGCCCTGCCAATCTTCAGGTTTTTAATGTGTACAACACTGTAGATGGCATGGTACCACTTTACCACAATGCCAGGATTTAGGCATTAATTGGCCATAATCAGGATTTCTGTATATCGGTCATTCTCTACATTTTCTGGCATTGGATTGAAGGTTTCAAAATTCTCTCACTACTTTTCAGAAGTTCTTTTGTGGATGGTTGGAGAAACTCTCATTAATTCTTATACTACAGTCCTAAACAAAATTAATAGGTGGATTGTCAATTGTGGCTTCAAAAACTCTGGCCTAAGGTTGCAATTTAGAAAGTAGTGTGTCCAAACAAAGGCAACAGTCTGAAAGTGCCCATTTTCATTCACTTGATGTATCATGTAAAAACCGTAAACCAAGCTCAGGGAGGTTAATTAATAATTAGTCCAACACTACATCTCAACCCAACGTGCTATGATTATTATTTTAACATCCCCAATTGAAACAAGGAACTGAAGTCAAAAAAAGACCCGAACCCTAGTTTTGCACAAACAAAGAGGGGGCAAGGAGCAATTCACTCACATCGGAACCGATAGAACAACAATCGGTGCGAAAGAACTCACTGGTCATCGCTGAAGAGTGCCTTGAGCTTGGAAGCAAAGACGCCGGTTGAGTCGAGAGAAGCCTCGTGGTAGAGACCGCTCTTGATATTGTTGATGCGCTCAGCAAGGGACTTCTGCTCATCCCTGAGAGCGGCGTTGTCCTCCAAGAGGTCGTGGATTCTGTACTTCTGCCCTAGAGATCGGATGCTGAGAAACAAGATCCCGGTCATGGCGAAGAACTGGATGAATTGGTGCCTGTTCTTCATCCCGTTCCTAAAAAAGCTTATCTTTCTCTTCGGAGCATCGACGCCGGCGGCGGATCTCGGCGGCACTGAGGACGACATGGGCGAAAACTGTGTTGATTTCGAGACGAGAGACTGCCTTTGGGTTTGGCGGAATATGACCCGGGCAAGGAATGGGATTACTAGTTGAAGTCCCATACAATGTAATATTACTATTACTATAACTAGTTATACTCGTTCTACCATATACATACGGATGTATATTATGGGGACGGGGCGGGGCGGAAATACATTTTCCGTCCCCATCCCCGAGTAATATTATGTCCTCCATTCTCACCCCGTCCCCGTTTGATCCCCATGGGAAATGTGGCGGGAAATCCCCGTCGGTTAGCGAGTTGTTAACGATGTTCCGTTTTTATAATAAAAAAATATTTTAAACTTTAAAAAATTACAAATATCAAATTTAATAAAATAAACTTTAAACTTCATTATATAATTTGTAGATGTATATATAAGTTTTTAAATTAAAAACTATAATTATATTTAAAATCTATTTTTATTTCATGTTTTATAAATTAAAAAAAAACGAAAAACATATCGAGTTTATATAGCGGGGATTCGAGACGGATAGTACATTCCCCGTCCCCGCCCCATTTAAAATCGAGGATAAGAAATTGATCCACGTCCCCGCCCTGTTCTCCATTATGTCGGGGAATCCCCGCCCCATTAGGGGCGGGTTCCCGCGGATCCCCGTCCCCACGGGTTTTCTGTGCATCCCTACATGTACACCTACAATTTTATATTTTACTAGTTTAAGGGCCCGTATCCTATACGGGTTTATTAAATATAAATAAATAGACAAATAGTAAAAAAACTTGCACTATAGATTCATTTTTTTTTCTTAGAAAAATATAGTGTCAAAACTAATATATGATTTAATTGAAAACATTTATAACATTTCAAGGAAAAATTAATTTTGGAGAGTCGTACATAGACTAACATAGTTGAAAAGAATATTGCACATTTATTTCTACTCTAATATTTATCTTTATATAAAATATTTTATCTCTTATCTAACAGTTTAGAACAAAAAATATTATAAATATTTTTTAGGAAAATTTATTTTATCTAAATAATATAATTTATATTTAATCTTTCTTTTCAAAATTAACTATAGATAAATTAATTGTCAATATATTATGAGAAAATGTAAGAGTTAGTTATTTTTGTCAAAATTTAATTTAATTATTTAATTATCAATATTGTAAGACATAATGTATATTTCTATTTTTTTTAAATCAAAATTCTATTTTAATAAAATATTTTCCATAAATAAATAAAAGGAAAATATAATTTAAATATTTATTTAATTCTAAGAGTAATTTATATTCATATCATTTTTTTAAAGTATTCGATTGTTAAAATAATATTTTACCAAAATTTGATTTAAGTAAAGTTTTTTAAAATAAAATTCAGATAAATAGACAATTTTGAGTCTTTTAAAAGATAGTGTAAATTTCTATCTTTTTTAAATAAAAATTCAATTTTTAAAATTGTCAAATCCAAATCTTATAGAATATTACACATGGATATAAAAAATAATTTTTTATATCGGGTTTACAATTATTTTTTAACCAATAAAAGGATACCCAATTAAATTCCAACCAATCAGATTGGTTTTTAAAAAAAGGTGAATTGGTCCTATCTAAAAGCGACATATGTCGTTTAATAATTTTTTAAAGGATATTGCTAGTAATATACGGTTACAAAGATAACTATTTAATTAAGATATCTTAGTTAAGAAAATGATTCTATCTAAAAATAAAATAAATATTCTAGAATGTGTATGATAGAATAAAAAATTATCCTAATGATCTTCCTATTTCTCATACTCAAAAATAAAAGATTGTTTAATAATGAGATTTTCTATCATATATTCTAAAAACATGAATAAGAATTTATCATATCCAAAAATAAAATATTATTTTAAAAAAAAAGGGGTGGTGTGGTCCAATCTAAAAGTGACATGTGTCATTTAATAATTTTTGTAACCTGCGCTTTAGGTTATAGTTATAATAGGCATTATAAATAAAATATAATAAATAAAAATATAATATAAGCAATTTTATAACTCGTAGAATGTATAATTTTTTTAATGAATATAAATGGTTAAATTTAATGATGAAAATGAAGACATGTTATTAAGATAAAATAATTATATGTCTCTTTTTCCTTGATGATATTTCATAGATATGTAATTTTTTTAGAAAAAAAGATAAAATATGAATAAAAAATTATATATTCAAGTATGGAAGAGATAAGAATTTAAAAAATAATAGTTAACTTAATAAATAAGATATAATAAAATATGAAAGATAAAGATAATTTAATTATATAAAATATTTGAAATTTGATTAATTTAATTTAAGATGGGACTAAACTCATTTTATGGTTCGATAAAGTAAAGATTAGATAAGATTAAATATTATATTATTCATATTTTATAACTTTCCATGTACGCAAATTTAGAGATTTTCAAATATCTCAATATATCTATTAAATATTTTATTATCTATTTATATTAATTTTAAACATTATAAATATTTATCATTAATTTTTGTTATAAATTAAAATGAATATATCTATAAATAAATTCATCAAAAGATATATGCTAAAAAAATTATATTTATTTTGAAATATTTAAAATATTTTATCTTTAACTATAAATACTTGTATAAGCAAGATTTCATAAGATATTGTTATACTAAATAGATTTTTAAATGATGTTAGAGATATTTAAATAGTTAAAAAAGAATTTAATAAAAAGAAGTTATAAAATCTATAACTATATATTAAAGATATACATTTCCAAGTCACTAGAACGATTCTAACCCAACCTCATATGTAAGAAAATAATATCAATTATTATTATTATAACTTCTTTCTATTAAATTCTTTTTAACTTTTTAAATTTATTTCTACATCAAAGAAATATCTATTTAGTATATCAATATCTTTTAAGAGCTTCCTTATACAAGTATTTAAAAGTAAAGATAAAATATTTAAAATATTATTAAAATAAATACAAATCTTTTAGCATATCTTTTGACGAATTTATTTATTGATATATATTGATTTTCTTTTATAATAAAAAATTAGTGATAAATATTTATAATGTTTAAATTTAATAAAAATAGATAATAAAATATTAAATAGATATATTGAAATATTTGATAATCTCTAAATTTACGTATATAAATTATTTTCATTGAATGCATAGAGACATTTATTTTTACAACTTTGGGGAGTGTATATAGATTAAAAGTGAAAAGTTCATTCAAAATTATTAAGCAAAACGATTTAGCTAGCTAAACATAGTCCTAAAAATAATTTAGATCGCTAATGATAAATAAAGGGGAACAACGAAATGAGACACTATCACAGTACCACTATCACTGTACAAATACAAAAAGCACATCACTTACTAACAGCCTATGAACAAATCCCCTCCCACACTACTTGTTGGAACAATGGTTGTTCCATGATTTTTTTATAGTTTTAATGATAACAAACTTAATTAATATAATTTGCTTCTACATGTAAGTCTTTCAGGAAAACAGGTACATAAGTCACGAGTGACGGAACATTGTGTGGAACGATGGAGGGAACGAGTGACAGATTTAGGAAGCGCGTTTCAGAAGGAACACAACTTTCTATAAATGACAAGTTACCGGATCTTTTACGAGCAATCTTCTACGAAGATATGACAGCTGTAGGCGGTTGCTTGAGGAGATCAAAGGGAGGATAAGATCAAGCTTCACACGATCTTATCTAAAGAGATCCGATATCATTCGGTTTTGGCAAGAATCGGCATGGTTGAGGATCGGAAATTACAAACAATACTTTCCCCTTATTGTGTGGGATTTGTTAAGTGGAATATCTGCGTAATTAGGCAAGAATTACGTATGAGATCAGACTTGACATATCTTATAAATAGCTAGGGTTTAAATGTGGTTGTAGACGGCGAACTTGGAGAGAGAGCTTTTCAAGTGTACGAGTGTGTGGTTTTTTTAGGTGAAGAATCCACAAGTAAGTCCGTAGATTACTTCCATTTAGGTTTACGCTTAGGGTTGTAGAAGTCTAGTTGGTTGAACTTTGGTTGGTGCCTTAGTTACCAAGGAACTTGACTTGCCTTGTAATTGTTGAGACTTAATAAAAGTATTCTATTGAAAATCCTCTAAGAAGGAGTCTCAAAGATAGAGGTTTTTTCTTTCTACGACTTGTTGGTCGGACATAAAGTTTTCCTCTCTAAGTTCTGTGTTCTTATTGTTTATTTCCGCTGCCCAGGGAACATTGCTAGTTCCCTGACTTGTTACTAACGCGTCACGATCCAACAATTGGTATCAGAGCAGGTTTGCTCTAGATTGTGTGTTTGTGCATGAATACAGAATGAATTCAAACAACACTCACAACGTCGGGATTGGAAACATCAAGCCTCCACTGCTTGTTGCTGGAGAGTATGACCACTAGAGAATCCTCTTCGCTACTTGGCTGAAAAGAAATGACTACCAAGCATGGACAGTCATTGAAGATGGAGACTACGTCATTCCTGCGGACAAGAAAGACAAAAAAATCCGAATGGGGACAAACTGAATGGTCAGAAATGGAGAAGAACTAAAAGGCACAAATGTTGCTGAATAATGCCTTGGGTGCTGAAGATCTGCTGAGGGTGGTGAACTAAAAAACCGCAAAAGAGGCATGAGCAGATGCACATCGGTAGTACAGATCTGAAGGAAAGCCATCAAAAGGAAGCCAAAAAGGAGTTCTATAACTTCCAAATGAAGGATGGTGAAACCATTGCCACCTACCAATCTCGGTTCGAGGCATTGGTGAATCACATCAACCATCTTGGTATCAGAAAGGACATCACTCAGTCGGAGAAAATCTCTACGATTATTGATCGTCTTGGTCCCAAGTATGTTGTGACCAGAGGCTTGTTAAGAGAAAATCCAATCACGAAGACATGCACTCTTCATGAAATCTTTGGGAAACTGAGGGACTATGAGCGATATGAGACAATCAAAAGTAGTGCCTCAAGTTTTGACAAGGGTATTGCTCTCAAAGTAGAGAAGACCATTGAGAACATTATTGCCGAAAGAGGAGTTTATATCTCAGAGGAAGACTCTGATGTGGCTCTCATAACAAAAACAATGAGGGCATTCTACAAGGAGCCTTGAAGGAAAAAGAAAAGGTCAATTTTGAGAAGAAGAAGATCAAGGACGTTACCTGCTACAACTGTCAAGAAAAGGGTCACTATGCTAAGAGTTGTCCCAAAGGTAACGAGTATGGGAACGAGAAGAAGAAGGCCTACATTGTTGCATGGGATCTTGACTCAAATGATGAATCTGAATCAAAGATCTGTGTCATGACTCTAAAGACTAAAGATGTCGAACAAGAGGTAACTCCTGAACAATTCCTTGCTAGTTTAGAAAATGCTAAACAATTTGATCTTGTCATTCTTGTTTAAAAGCTTTTTGAAAATAACTTGAAAATGCAAGATGAAATAGAAGCTGCTGATGAGAAATGTCTTAATCTTGAAGAAAAACTATCAGAGTCTACTGTTACTAGTGTTGTTCCGTGTTCAGAGTGTGAAGATCTAAATAAAGATATTAAGACTTTTACTGAAACCAGTAACGAGCTTTGACGGACTTGCTTATCTATAAACTCAAAGGAGAGGAATTAGAGAATGAGCTTAATAAACGAACTCATATTGTGTTTAATCCGACTAGGTGTGGTATTGGTTATGGTAAAGATAAATCTGAATTCTTGATGACCTTAGCTTTGAAGAAAAGATGGAAAGAAAAGCTAGGGAACTTCAATCCGCTAGAGATAAAGTTGCGCATCTATAGGGTAGGGTCAAGATTCTTGAGAGAAATTTAAATGATAACTTTGAGTGGTATTCTGGAAAAACGGCTCATAAGATATATCTAAAACAGTCTCAAGGGAACCAACACAGAGTTCCTTCCAAGGAATGTGCAAAGGAACTTACCCTCCAGAAACCACATCCTAAACGCTATGTCGGCAGATATTATAGGGTGTGGTATCATTGTGGTGGGGGAGATCATGTTCAAAAGGACTGTAAGGTTAGATTGGAAGTGTCTAACAAACAGGTTCAAAACCAGATTATAGGAAACAACAAGAAACAGTGGTCTGGTAAGAAAAATCAAGGGTATGACAAATCTCATCAGAACAAAAAGAAACAGCTCATCAACCACAAAAGAAGCAAGATCCTAAAACTGAAAAAGGGAAAAACCATGTTGATCACTCGAATATTGCTTCTAAATAGAGTCCACAGAAAGCTACTTTAGTTCAATCTCAAATTTATCTTTTTGTGAGCTCTGCTAACCGACCTGGGAAGCTAAGCAGGCCTGGGTCGTTAAAACGTGATTTCTTTCTTGCAGGTTGAAGTGACAGGGAACATCCGCTAGATCCTTGACAGCGGGTGTTCATGTCACATGACATAAGACCAATGACACACAAAAAATGTTTTTTTACTTTTATGTTATGGTGGATATGGCACTAGAAACCGGTGAAGAATGCGGATCTAGCGGATGGGGGACCTCGTTATGGTCCTTGGACAGTAGTCACTCATCGTCGAAATTCTTCGTGTTGTAAGTCCATGACTGGTAAGACTGTTGGTCCCAAGGATAAGGAAGAAATTATTTTTTTTTCTTTGGAAGGATTGGAAGCAGAAGGTATGGAGAGAGAGAGAGAGAGAGAGAGAGATAGTTAAAAAATATTCCTTAAAAAACGAAAACATGTTATTTTTAAGGTTGATGAGAATATTGATGGTACATCTGGACAAAAAGGTTTGGGGAGTAAGAAGGGTAAATCTACTGTTGGATCGTAAACCGTTAGCAAAGAGCTTGGGAACTGGCTGTTAAGTTGTTCCCAAGGCAACAGAAGTAAATTAAGCGCAAGTATAAAAACAGTAAAGAACGCAGTTCTCTTATAGAGGAACCCCACTACAACCAACTAGTTGTATGGGTAAACCTCTACCTCCGCTTGGAGGATTTTGAATGACTTACTTATATTGATTGCTTTGTTCCTTAGTTACAACAGCCGGATTCACACTTCTCTATTCCTACGAGTTCTTCCTAACTCTAGCAACACTAGTAAATCCTCTCAACTGAGTTCCTAAGCTCACAACAACAAAATACAAATAACTCAAACCTTACACCGACTTCTCAGTTCCCTTGCCCCTGGGAACTTCGGCTTCACCGTCGTCGAGATCACACACTCGCCGGCGGGGACTTCTCTTCCTTTTCTTTCTTTTCTCTAGTGTGGGTGTTTGTGAGTTCTGGGAGAAGTACTCAGTCCGAGTACTATTCATTTGGCTTTATAGTCCAGGTGAGCTTGGGCAATCGCATTTTTCAACTGTGTCCAAAATGCCCTTTGCTTGTGTACTTTCTTCACATGTGACTTTGGTTTGCACTAGGTCAACTTCTTGAATCAATCGGACCGTTGGATCAAGCGTGACAGTCTGATCCTCAGACTGTTCCTTCGGGCTGTCCAAGACAGAATCCCGCGATCTGCGCTGAACAGTCGTTGTCCTCACATGTGAGTTCCCATGTCATGGGAACTGTCTTCTTCAGAGTTCCCTTGATGGAAACTCTTCATCGTTGTAACTTTGTGTTCTCTTGATCATTCCTGGGAGTTCCCACTGCATGGGAACTTTCCTCTTCAGAGTTCCCTTGATGGAAACTCTGCATTGTGAGCTTTCTGTGGCTTTTGGTCATTCATGGGAGTTCTTGGTTGTACCTGCGTTCCTTAGAAATACTTGAACAAACCACATTAGTTCCTTATGGTGTTTGTCATTATCAAAACTCGGAGAATGACATCGTTGATCCGTTATTTAGAACCAGAGGTCCCAACAACGTCCCAACAATTTCCCCCTTTTTGATGATGATAAACTCATCACAAAATATGCAAGTATTTCAATGAATGATATTCTATTGAGTTCCTAAGTGTGATTTTGGGGAGTCACTTCTAGTGAAACACTTAGATTGGGGAGCCACTTTTGGTGAGACACTTAGATCTTACTTAGCTTTTTATGCAATTGTTCTCCCTTAGCTTATGCATGTTCTGTGGTAACTTAAACTTTTAACTCATCTCACATTTTTTGTCTTTACCCCTTTTGACATCATCGAAAACAAGCAAAGCAATAATAAGAAAGAAAAGGAACACGCAATCAAACTAAAAGCCAATTCATTACTTAAGATTATATGTACAAGGGGAACTCAAGTACATTTTTGTGGTCATTTTTTGGATTAAGGGAAAAGGAGAGGGTAGATCATGGGCTTCGTGGGACATGGCATCACAGAGATGCGTCAGGACTTGTGTAAGCTTTTCTTGTCCCCTGGCCAATGCTGCTTGGTCCCTGGCAATCTGATCGAGGGTGTTGGCGATGCGGAGCAAAACCTGAGAGTTCCCATCTTCACCAGATTCTAGTTGAGCCGTTTCCTCTACAGGCTCAGAGTGCCTCATCTTCTGGACAACTGAGATGTCCAGTTCCCTTCCAAGCACAATTTCTTCCTTAGAGGCGTCGTAGAGACCCTCTTTTTGTAGCAGCTTCTTGATCAGCCCAGAGTAGGGAAGGGAATGGGACTTGGAAGGTATACACTTCTCCATATGCCCAAGTATGATTCTGGGAAGGTTGATGGGCTTCTTGAGGAGGAAGTGACAGAGGATGATGGCATCGGGGATATTGACGACCAGACGCTTCTCTTGACGAGGGATCACCACATTGATGATGAATTGATGAGCAAGCTTGGCGACGAGGGACAGATGATGAGTCGAAGGCACTTTAGTGGGAACTCGGCCCTAAAAAATGGTGTTGTACACCTCGGCGCTGTTGAAGTCGCCCCAAAGCTTGTTGGGCAACTCGTTGAGTCCTTGAACTGGGACCTGGAGCTGAAGGCGGATTGTGGACGTAGTAAAGATAAACTCGTCGCCTTCGTAGGAGAGAGTCCCCTGAGTGCCGTCATTGTTTATGATGAAGTTGTTGTAGAATTGACGCACTTGGGAGGGATCTACACTCACAACTTCCTTGCAAAGGTTCTCCCAGCCCTGGGCCTTGATTAGGTCCCATAATTCCCCTAGGTCGTTGTTGTTGAGCACTTCTTCAGAAATTATAATAGAGGGGAGGAGCTTCCGGCGTTCATCCACAGGGTACCTTGTTGATGAAGTTCCCTTCCCCTTCTTTGTGGTGCTCTTAGAAGTGTTCCCCCTAGAGACCGTGCGAGGTCCTTCCTGCTGAGGGGGTGCAGCCGCTTCAATCATCAGCACTCGTTCCCTTGGAGGATGGGAACCCGTGGACACCACCATTTGGTGTCCAGGTGTTGGGATCTGTGCTTGCTCCTTAGCAGCTGGAGCCTCTTCTTCTTCTTCGACCTCATCATTTGAGGTCCCTTCTTCCTCGGAGGAGCTTGAGCTTGAGCCTTCCGCGTCATCTTCAGGATGACTTGTACTTGCCCCAGCACCACCAGCTGGTGCTGGGTCCCTTTTCTCCGTGGGCTCTTCAGGAGCTGCTTTCTCTTGGGAATTGGTCCTTGATCGGTTGTTGCTTCAGTGGGGACCTGATTTAGCTCTTTCTCTATAGCCTGGAGCTGGGCCTCCTCCTCCACAGTTCCCATGATGAGACGAGGAGGGTCCTTGGTCATTTTCCCGATGACCACGAAGAGAGGGAGGTCATCGTCGTCCGAAGTAAGGGCGACGTCAGTTTTGGATGGAGAGGGAGTGGGGAGTTTTGTGGTGGTGGGAGATGTGGTGAAAGAGGGAAGAGGAGAGGAAAGAGGAGTGGATATTTGTGTAGAAGGGGGAGGAGGAGTAGATTTGGTAACCTGGGGAGTAGAGGTCCCCGAGGCAGGAGTGGGAGAGATAGATGTGTGTTTAGGTGAGGAAGGAGGGGAAGGAGTTTTGTGAGGTGGAGGTGGAGTTGGAGTTCCCGTTGTTGTGGGAACAGAAGGAGGTGGTGGAGGAGTCCTTTGTTTCGAGGGAAGAGGTTTTGGAGGTCCCTCACTTATGGGAAGAGGGAGGGAAGAAGAAGTGAGTTGGCTCTGGGATTGGGAGGTCCCAGAGTCCGAGTGGAAGACGAAATGGGGTTTGGCCATACAAGAACTTTCCTTGGAGCAGTTCAAGTACTCCTCGAATTTGAAATGGGCCTTCTTCCCGGGCTCCAAAAATTCAGAGACCTCAGTGTGTTTGCGTTTTTTGGATTTGGAGGGATCTTTGGAATGTTTGGATTTTTTGGATTTCGAGGGGTCTTTGGATGAGTGGCGTTTTTTTGGATGAATGGTGGTGTTTGGATTTTCTGGGCTTCTCGTTGATGGAGGGACGAGCATCTCCGAAACTGTCAACAATGACAATGCCGGAGGAGGTGTTGGTGGTTGAGGGAGGAGGAAGGGATTCAGAGGAGGTGGCAGAAGAAGATGTCCAGGCCAGAGTGTCGTCGGCCGGAGGAGGTGGTGGCAAGAAAGGGCTTACTTGGTTGTAGAGCCCTTGGATGAGTACGTCTTTCATGACTGGGTCTTGCTCTTTCTCAATTTCTCTCAATTGAGAGATGAAGAGAATTCTGGGGTTTGCAAGCACCCAAGCTTTGATCTGGGCGAAGGTGTGTTGAGGGGCCATTTTTGGGAAGAGAGAAGGTTTTGGAGGTTTCTTGAAAAGGAGAGTGAAAGGGATGTGGAGAAGAAGAATGACAGAGGTGGAAGATGGAATAAGATCCCAAAAATAGCAGATGAGGGTTTTAAGGAGAGAACGGGCGAAGGGTAGAAAGGGAAGTGGGAAAACCTCGATAACCGTTGCCCAATGAACGTGGGGCATCGTTTCAACTTCCGTAGCACGCCTCCTGACACGCGTCACGATCTCTAGGGAAGTCCTTTCAAAATTTGAATACTTGGCCCTTAACGCTTCAGAGCTTCTAACACAAAAGTCCGCTTCCCAAGTGACGGTTCTTCTTCGTAGATGAGTCAGCGTTCCCTTGCTAGTATGTATCAATTCCCATGATCTTATCAGGGAGAGTGAAGTGGTTAAGGGAACTTCACACTCATCCTTTTGTGGGGCTAGGGAACTTAAAGGGAACCAGACAATTTACGACTCGATAAAGGAGTAAACATTTTGGTTCATGAGAAGCGTTTGTCTGGTCTCTAGCTTAGGGTAGGTTATATGATCAACCGTCATAGTGGCTTGTAAGGTGGGATAAAGGGAACTCTGGTTGATCATGTAGGGCCGAAAGAAATAAAGTTTCCTTGTACACATTTATCTTTAGACTAGTAATCATGGCATAGTGAAAGCAATAAATCCAAGTTCCCTATCATGCATTCTTAGAGAAACTAGTCAGGCATTGAGGGAGAGACAAACAGGGACTTGTTTAGTTTAGAGTAATCATCCCTAGAAGCATTCGAAAACGCTGGTAGGGACCTCTGTCTAAAGCTTTGGTGAGAATATCCGCAATTTGCTCTTCAGTTCTACAGTGTTCCATCAAGATGTTCCCACTTTCAACATTGTCACGTAGAAAGTGATGCCTTATATCTATATGCTTAGTCCTAGAATGATGCACATGATTTTTGGAAATGTTTATGGAACTAGTATTATCACAAATTATGGGAACTGGGCCAAAAGACATACCGTAATCCTGGAGTTGTGACTTAAGCCATAGAACTTGGGAACAACAAGATGCGGCAACCACATATTCTGCTTCAGCTGTGGAGAGTGTCACTGAGTTTTGCTTTTTAGATCCCCATGAAACTAAGCATGACCCTAGGAACTGGGCCATTCCTGATGTGCTCTTTCTATCCACAAGGTGCCCTACAAAATCCGCATCTGTGTATGCAATGAGCTCAAGGGAACTGTTCCTTGGATACCAAAGGCACAAGTTATCGTTCCCTTTGAGATTCCATAGGGTTAGCTTGAAAACGAGCACAAAGGCATACGGAGAACATGATATCCGGTCTACTAGCTGTTAAGTAGAGAAGGGACCCAATCATACCTCGATAGTTCCTTTGGTCCACACTTATACCTGTTTCATCCGCATTGAGCCTTGAATTTGGAGAGATGGGGGTGTCGATGGGCTTGGAGTGTTCCATCCCATACTTCACGAGCATTTCCTTGATGTATTTCTGTTGATGAATCTTTGTTCCCTCCTTGGTTTGAGATATTTGAAGTCCCAAGAAGAATGTGAGTTCCCCAGTGAGACTCATCTCAAACTCACTGCTCATGAGGTCCTTAAATTTCTCTGTCATACCAAGCTCGAGGAGCTTGTTTGAGTCCGTAGAGGTCCCTCTCCAGGAAATAGACATGGTTGGGTAGCTTTTCATCTTTGAATCCTGGGGGTTGGGCCACATATACTTCTTCCTTGAGATGTCCATTGAGGAAGGCTGTTTTCACATCCATTTGATACAGCTTGAATCCCTTGTGAGCAGCATAAGCAATTAAGAGTCGGATGGCCTCGATCCTGGCGACTGATGCGAAAGTCTCTTCGTAATCGATTCCTTCCTCTTGCCTGTAGCCTTGTGCCACCAGTCTAGCCTTGTTCCTTGCTATAGCTCCAGTGTCATCGAGCTTGTTTCTAAAGACCCATCGAGTTCCTATGATGTTCTTGATCTTGGGCCTAGGAACTAGCTTCCAAACTTTATTTCTCTCGAATTGGTGGAGCTCCTCTTGCATAGCTTGGATCCAATCTGGGTCCTTCAAGGCTTCTTTGATATTTTTGGGTTCCACCATTGAAACAAATGCGTTAAAAGCACAAAAATTATTGAGAGAGGAACGAGTTTGTACACCTTTATCATAAGGGGAGATGATGTTCTCAATGGGGTGGTCTTTCCTTTGTTGAAAGTTTCTTGTATGAGTGGGTTCTCTTGCACTTGTGTCATCTTCAGTGGAGGCTTCCTTTTCATGGGAACACTCATCTTCAGCTTCTTCATTGAGTGTTTCTTCAGAGATTCCTGGCAAGTTCCCTCTTTGTTCCCCCTGAATACTTGATTCTGGCAGGGTATTGTCTTAGGGAACAAGAGAGTTGGAGGTGTCTTGTAGTTCTTCTAAGGAGGGAACCTCGAGGGAGATTTGATCAGTGAGAGTTGGATCTCCGTCGTTGTTCCCTGGTTGTGGAATGTTACTTGCACTTGGATAGTCTTCATCCCTCTTCCTTGGCTCATCATCGTCATCATCATCGTCTTCTTGTCTGACCAGTTTGAAAAGAGTTCCCTTCCCTTGGGTCTCTATTCCCATCTTTACAGATTTCTCGTTGAAGACAACATGGATGCTTTCTTCTATCTTCTTGGTCCTCTTATTATAGACCCTGTGAGCCTTGCTTTGTGATGAGTATCCCAGGAAGATCCCTTCATCGCTTCTAGGATCAAATTTTCCAAGGTTGTCTTTGCCATTGTTGTGGACAAAGCATGTGCATCCAAAGGTCCTTAGATGGGAGATGTTTGGTTTTCTACCCTTGATGATCTCGTAGGATGTCTTCTTGATCAAAGGCCTTGTCATGGCTCGGTTCAAGATGTATCTAGCTGTAGCGATGGATTCAGCCCAGAAATACCCAGGAACTCCGCTTTCAAGCATCATGGTTCTAGCCATGTCTTCCAAGGTCCTATTCTTTCTCTCGACCACTCCGTTTTGCTGAGGAGTGCGAGGGTCTGAAAAGTTGTGAGAGATCCCATGTTTGTCACAGAAGTTAAGGAACTTTGAGTTTTGAAACTCAGTTCCATGGTCGGATCTGATGGCTTTCAGCTTTAACCCCATGCTTACTTCTGTTCTTTTGATGAAAGGCTCGAACTCTCCAAAAGCTTGTGATTTTGCCTTCAAGAAAATAACCCAGGTGAATCTAGAAAAATCATCAATTAAGACGTACATGTACCTTTTTCCACCATAGCTGGTTGTTCGCATGGGACCACAGAGATCCATGTGAATTAGCTCTAAAGGCCTGGTTGTGCTCACCACCCTTTTGGGTTTGAAGGAGTTCCTAGTCTGTTTCCCTCAAACGCATGCTTCACACATTTGGACTCCTTCGAGATTGATTCGAGGAAGACCAATGACCAGATCCTGTAGATAGAGCTTCAGGATTTGATTGACACCTGCATGTCCCAGTCT
Source organism: Fallopia convolvulus (assembly GCA_964016875.1). NCBI lineage: Eukaryota > Viridiplantae > Streptophyta > Magnoliopsida > Caryophyllales > Polygonaceae > Fallopia > Fallopia convolvulus. Next base: position 48,349,165 of record OZ024720.1, on the reverse strand, counting down.
TCGGTGCCAGAGTTTCGTATCATCGTGGGAACTCGCAAGACACAGCTTCATTGGTGGTTCAAATTCTGTATCTACTACATACACATTGTTGTGCCTTCTTCCTCTCAGAATCACTTTGTTGGTCCTTTTGTTGATGACTAGGCATTCTTCTGAGTCGAAGGTGACAACGTTGTTCCCTTGATCACACATCTGGGCAACACTTAAGAGATTGTATCCCAGATCTTTCACCAGATTTACATTGCTGACATTGATTGATCTATTTAGCAACACTTCTCCCTTTCCAATTACTTCGCCCTTGTTTTTATTGCCAAATGAGACGTGGCCTCCTTCGGCATGAGTGTGGAGTGAGATGAGGATATCTTTGTTTCCAGTCATATGGTTCGAGCATCCACTATCTATGAACCATGCATTGTTCCCTCTCACTGCCACCTACAAGGTAAAATTAGTGTTTTGAGACCCAGGCAAGATGACTCTTGCCAGGTCCCTTTCAAGGGAAAATATTCTCATTTAAAACATAGTCAGCGATGTTGATATCATGAGTGATTTGAGAATTGGGGTTCCTTTGGTGATTAGCATGATGGTTTTGTTTGTTTAGGAACTCACGGTTTCTAAAGGTTTGGGCTCTTTTCTTGGGACATGCTTCCTTGTAGTGCCCATGAGCACCACAGTTCCAGCACGTCTTATAGTATTCTCCCAGGTAGTATTTTGGGTGTGGTCTCTGGATTCTGTTCCTATCCATGGTTTCCTTATTGTACACACGTGACCCGTTTCCCTTAGCAATTTGGACATAAAGTCTATGTCCAGTGTTCCCAGTGTAGTAATCTTTCTCACCACCTTTCCCACTTTCTAGGACCCTGATCTTCTCCTCAAGATGAGCATTTTTCTGTTTCTCACATTGTAGTTCTAAGGCCCTACACTCATGGATTTCATGTTCACTCAGGGGTGACTTCCCGTTCTTTGAGCTCTCAGTTTTGTATCATATGCCGTGTTTGGCTGGGACAAACTTGATTTGGGAACTAGAGGCTTCAAGATGTTCGGGAGTCTTACTCAGGTTTTGTAAGAGGGTGTTCTCATCTTTCTTTAGAGTTTTGATTTCATTTTCTAGATCTACGATGTGAGACACATGGGACTTGAGTTTTTCGAGAAGGGATATGTAGTTGGGACAGGGTTCAAGACCAACTAATTGAGCATTTATGTGTTCCTGTTTTTCCAACTTGTTTTTCAGTTTTATATTATCTTTGACAAGACTTGAAAGAATTTTCAACAGCTCAGGTTTTTCATAGTTATTCAAAGAAGCAAGAATAGTTTCAGTGGTTACCTCACTGGGTTGTTCCTCAGTGGTTTCTCCTATGGCCATTCCACACATGTCTGGGAGTGCCCATGACTCGGGATCTTCTTCTTCATCATCGCTCCAGGTGGCGATGTAGGCCTTTTTTCCTTGCTTTCGGCCGTCAGTTCCCTGTGGGCATTCCTTAGCAAAGTGTCCTTTCTTGTTGCACTTGTAACATGTGACATCCGCGAGGTCCTTCTCTGCGGGTTTTCTTTGGGAACTCTGTCCTTTTTCCCAGTTCCCACTGTTCCTTTGGAGCTTCCCTTTGTAGAAGTTCCGAAGAGCCTTTGTTACGAGAACTAGCTCCTCATCCTCTTCTTCTTCGGAGTCTTCGTGTTGTTCTTGAGTTGATTTGAGCATCTTCTCGATTTTGAGTGTGATCCCTCGATGTGCTCGAGTCTGTTCCTTATCATCGATCTTTCTCTTCTCGTGTCCCACTAGCTTTCCAAACACTTGATGGAGCATGAGAGTTCTATTTTCCGGATTCTCTTTGAACATTGTTCTCTCGTTTGTCCATTCTCCAGTTAGTCCGTTGAAGAGCTGTTGGACCTTCATCTTATGGGTGATTTCCTCTTTGGTGATCCCCAAGCCTTCCATTTTTGTGCAAAGTCCTTCAAATCGGGACTGGTAGCTATCGAAAGACTCTCCCATCTCCATTTGGAAGTTGTAGAACTCCCTTTTTGCATTCATCTGAAGATCTTCTCGGAGATTTGAGTTCCCAACGTGCATTTGTTGGATGGCTTCCCACATTTCCTTAGCTGTATCAAGATTTGCTACCCTGTCACAGTCTTGTACGCACATGGACCTCTTCAGGTACTATTTGGCCTTGTAGTTGGCCTCCATACATTTGTATTCGTTGGGTCCCCATTTGGTGAGGTCGTTGACTATAGCTGGATCAATTTCGAAGTTGCCTCTCTCGATAACACACCAGGCTTGGTAGTCCTGGCCACGCATCCAATCCTTCATGTCGCGTTGCCAGCTTTCGAATCTTCCTGTAATAAGCCTTGGCGGCTTACTAGTGTTGCTCCCTACCTGAGTAAGTTCCTGAGCCATTTTATACCTGCGATGCTAACACAAATCTAGAGCAAACCTGCTCTGATACCAATTGTTGGATCGTAAACCGTTAGCAAAGAGCTTGTGAGGCTGTTAAGTTGTTCCCAAGGCAGCGGAAGTAAATTAAGCGCAAGTATAAAAACAGTAAAGAACGCAGTTCCCTTATAGAGGAACCCCACTACAACCAACTAGTTGTATGGGTAAACCTCTACCTCCGTTTGGAGGATTTTGAATGACTTACTTATATTGATTGCTTTGTTCCTTAGTTACAACAGCCGGATTCACACTTCTCTGTTCCTACGAGTTCTTCCTAACTCTAGCAACACTAGTAAATCCTCTCAACTGAGTTCCTAAGCTCACAACAGCAAAATACAAATAACTCAAACCTTACACCGACTTCTCAGTTCCCTTGCCCCTGGGAACTTCGGCTTCACCGTCGTCGAGATCACACACTCGCCGGCGGGGACTTCTCTTCCTTTTCTTTCTTTTCTCTGGTGTGGGTGTTTGTGAGTTCTGGGAGAAGTACTCAATCCGAGTACTATTCATTTGGCTTTATAGTCCAGGTGAGCTTGGGCAATTGCATCTTTCAACTGTGTCCAAAATGCCCTTTGCTTGATGCCCAAGTTGTACTTTCTTCACATGTGACTTTGGTTTGAACTAGGTCAACTTCTTGAATCAATCGGACCGTTGGATCAAGCGTGATAGTCCGATCCTCAGACTGTTCCTTCGGGCTGTCCAAGACAGAATCCCGCGATCTGCGCTGAACGGTCGTTGTCCTCACATGTGAGTTCCCATGTCATGGGAACTGTCTTCTTCAGAGTTCCCTTGATGGAAACTCTTCATCGTTGTAACTTTGTGTTCTCTTGATCATTCCTGGGAGTTCCCACTACATGGGAACTTTCCTCTTCAGAGTTACCTTGATGGAAACTCTGCATTGTGAGCTTTCTGTGGCTTTTGGTCATTCATGGGAGTTCTTGGCTATACCTGCGTTCCTTAGAAATACTTGAACAAACCACATTAGTTCCTTATGGTGTTTGTCATTATCAAAACTCGGAGAATGGCATCGTTGATCCGTTGTTTAGAACCAGAGGTCCCAACAACGTCCCAACATCTACCATTAATTCATTATTGACCATATGTCTACTTCTAAGGGTGACATGAATCGGGCCTCGTCTTCTAAGGGTCGGTCAGGAAAGGGATCTATGAATAGTAGTAGGAAGATTAAGAATTTGGGTCAACGGGAGAGCAATGTTGGACTTCATTTTGGCCTATTGTTTTAAGCACGGACAAACGACCAAGAACTGATTTGGGACACGATTTTGAGTTTACGCAAGGACATGTTCAATGACAACTACTTGGGAATAATAATATAGTTGTTGCAGTTTCTTTTAGTGCTAGTATGTCGGTGAACCCGTATTCAAATCTTGATTGTGTCTGTAGAGTTGTATTTGTATGTTTGTAATCTCCTAAGTTTGGATATTGGGCTTGTAATTAACTATCTAGTATATGTGTGTGTATTGCCAGTTGGGCCAAATCTCGTTGGAGGCTAGGGATGCACATCCAACCCGCTGGGACGGGGACCCGCCCCTAACGGGGCGGGGAGCAAGGCGGGGATGGGGATCGGATTATTTTCCCGGGCGGGTACGGGGCGGGGACGGGGAACGAATTACCCGCCCCGTTTTGTCCTTGATATATATACATTAATATAAATTATTAATATTATTAGTACTAATATGTACAGAATATAAAAAAATATGTATTATTTTATAAAAGGAACTTTCTTAATTAATATGTGTGTGATATTTACTTACCTTAATTTGAAAAAATTGAAATTTAATTTAGTGTAATCATGATTGTTATGTACGCATACTTAAAAACAATGCAATATAGAAAGATTTGATCTTTACCATATCTATAATATTACATTAGTACTGTATGATGTTTTATATATGTATTTTGTTTTAGAAAAAAAAGCATATAATTAACGAAGATCCATTGCCTGTTGGTGGCTACTAGGGGATACATGTTTTATATATGTATTTTGTAGTTGTATCATATGTATATTCAGAAAGAGAGCAAAGTAAAATGACATGAAAAATTATTAGTGTAGGAGTTTAATGGTAAACAGGCCCCCGATATTGTGCACATCCCCGCCGGGGAAAAGGCAGGGACGGAGCGGGGACGGGGAGGAAAATAGGGGGCGGGGACGAGGACGGAGAATGCATTCCCCGCCCCGCCCCGCCCCCATGTGCATCCCTACTGGAGGATGTATTGGGCCAAACGGCCCAATACAAGTTCACCCGAGAGATCAACTCTGGTGACTCACTCTCATTAGCTAGAACGACGTCGTTGAAGCTTTAGTGTTGGAGCATGCCATATAAAAGCACCTCTTCTCCCTTTGTGCCTCTTGTTGGATCATTCAGAGAGCTCTCTAGGGTTTCTAGCTTTGGTGTGTCTTCTCGGCCTTGCCGTCCTGAGCTCGATACCGGCGACCCGAGCTCCCTCTGAAATCCAAACCTAGGAAGAGAGAAGACGAGAGCACCTTGGAGACCCTTGTGGTTGTTCGACTTTGTCGAGTTGTGCTTCTCTGAACTTGCTTCTCTCTCTCCGATTGCTTGCTTGCTTTACAGTTCTATTTGCCCTTCTGTATTCCCCTTGGATCTCTTGCATTTCGATTGAGGCTCAAAGCCAAATATACGAGTTTATTTGTTTGTCTTTGTTCTTCGTTTCATTTGCTTGAGTTCTCCATTTGTATTCCCCATTTCAGTGTCAAGGGTAGGAACGGTGATGACGGTGAGATGATTAGGACAAATGAGTTTTCTTTGGTGTTGACATCGCAATAGGCATGTCACCCATCCGGGTTCATAGTGCTCATAAGTCATAAGTTCCCTCGGTTGTCTATGAATCGCATCTTTTGGAATTGTTGTGGGTCAAGAAGCCCGGGCTTCAGCAGAGCTATTTGTCACATACCACAAGTGCTTCTGGTTTCCATTCCAAAAAAATCAATTCGTGTTCTGTATTTCCCCTGATTACAAATAGACTAATCTGATAGACCACATATATGTATAAAGATGAGCTTGCTGAAAGACCAAATTCCCTCATATATGAATACACGTTTTTATGTTGCTATATAAAAAAAAAAAATCGTACAAATATAAAATCGTACAATGATAATTGATAAGAATGACAAGATACGCAAGATAGTTGTGGCGGTAAGCATTTAGAAGTCTAGACTTCCACATGGTTTGCTGTGAATTTGGTTATTAGTAGCTCCATTCATCGGTTTTATTTCCTCGGAATCATTGATGTGTGCGCGACTCCTACCAATCCCCATCTTTGGCAGACCCCTGTTGAGCCCCTCAAGCAGAACACATGCTTTACACCATTTCTACAACAAGCAAACACAGTAGCCATCAATCAGCCATTTCGTACTAAAGCTCAAACCCAATCAAGTATTTGCATATTTAGATTATTATTATTATACCATATGCACAAACTGACCATGGGCATGAAAATGAAACTACTCTCCCATAGGATGCTTCATATAAGGGTGAGTAAAACAAGGTGGCTGAAATTTAAAGGCAGAAAATGATAATCGGTAAACGATAAATTACCTGGCTAGATATGTAACCACAGCGCTCACAAGTTCCCTGTTCTGGCATTTTTGTTGAAGTGGATATCCTAAAATCCTCCCCTGATTTAATTATGTCAAGTATGGCCCTCGGTCTACAGAAAACAATTGGATTTCAAAATATACAGGAGAAGGAACACATTGTTCTTGCTTGAAGTCAAGTGTTTTTACACTTCTTCAATATATATTCACACCAATAGTAAAAGAGGCAGGCTGGTAGGAACCTGATTCTCTCCAAGTCTTTGATGAACTCCCGAGCAAAGCCACGGTACGCATTTGGTGAGTAAATGCCTGGGAAACAACAGGACAACATAATTAAGTTGTAGGAATACAAATACAATAGCCATAAATCTAATAATTTTCAGCTGTGATCAGCACCTGGTGAAACATACAAGCAACAAAGTAGTGGAACAACAACAACAACAACAACAACAACAACATCAACCCAATATAGTTCCGCTGGGCAGAATCTAGGGGGCCAAGATGGGGACACCCCTATGCAGACACGTTAGGGGGTACACTCGAAAGACCCAAGAGAAACAACAACAATAACGGGTGTTTCCGAGGGGAAAGAGGAAGAAAAAAAAACAAAAGCAGTGGAACAAGTGATGTAAATAATAGTAGTGGAACATGCAAAGTAAAACTAGCAATTCAACCTTCAACTCCCAAGAGAATTCCTACACACATGCTCTTAAATTCATACTTCATTACTTCAGGTCATCACCTTGTAAGAAAATACATGAAAAAATAATACAGAAAAGACTGCAAAGCACTTACATTCAGTGGAAAAGTAATCCAGCCTCTTGAAATATGCATACGTGAGAATCCAGTTAAGTTTTCAATCAATGGTGAAAAATAAGTAATGGTTGACTTCCATAAACATTTATTTGAAGACCATCTTTTGGAGGATTTTGTTTTCAGACTGAATGCAAATTAAGCCAGTTATTCTCTTTTACAACTGAGACTGAATTAAATGTTTTAGTTCTCAAGGATATATAACAATCTCCTTCTCGTATGTGTATTTGAAAGGCTTGCATCTTGGAATTGGCCCATCCTCACCCGTGATTATTGAAGTGCATCTACTCAATCTACAGAATAAATGTAAATTAATTTCCAAATAAGAAAAGAAAACAGCAAATCAGAAAATATATCCAAGTCAGCAATGTTTAACCTGGCAATATCTCCACGTAATATGTTCAGAAGCACTGTTTCTGCCATATCATCAGCATTATGTCCTGTAACAAGCTTATCTACTTTCAAGAATGCAGCTCCACGATCAAGAGCCTGGAAGAAAAAAAAAAGAAGAAAAAAAAAGATGATTAGTGCAACAGAAATTTAAGCATTAGTCCATATCACATAACATTGTAACCAGGACACATAGACAGGGACAAGGAGTGTGGAATTGTGGATAATCAATGGTGCAACATTTCCTTAAGGCATACCTGACGACGGAAAACGCCACAAAAGGTGCAGTTGTTCTTTAAGCCAATCATTTTAACTATCTCATCCATGGTCCATCCATACAAGTCTTTGTATGAAACAACTTTAAGTGGTAAGCCATACTGAGATTACAAACAAGAACACAAATCACTCAGGTTAAAATGCACCATTTAATAACTATTAATATAAGAAAATAAAGCAAATGGATATAATATGATACAACACTACAACTTTTACTCAATTGCTAGTTTTGGATATTTTCTAAGTCATCTAGTAGTAATAATAGAATGTTCTTTTGAGCAATGGTTATCGTTATCTATATATTGGTTCTAGAACATACTTTAATTAATAGCCATCCTCATGCAAACAAGATCTTTTCTATTTGTATGATAATTCTCCTAAATATTTCTTACTTTTTTAAATCTAGACCCCCCAGATCCCGTTTCATACCGGGCTCCACCTGGGTAGATGTTGTTGTTGTTGTTGTTTTTTAAATCTAGAGTTCTCTTAGTTATTTTTCTACTAGATATTTTGTACTTTATCTAGAGAATATTCTACTAAAGAATTCCGTTATCATTCTTCCTAACCATTCTCTACAAATAGGCTAGATAACTCTTTTGGTGTGTATGTGTGTTTTACGAATGAATGAAAAACATTACATAATTGAAGATCCTTCAATCATCTAGTTGATTTGTGAGATTGTTACAAATCAGCCCCTACCCTTTCCCCTGTTCCTAACATAATATTCCATGATTCCGTGGAATTCGAAGGAAAACTTGTAGAGTCTTGATTTATCTTGATCATAAAAATGAAGAGTGATCTAGGATGAGTAAATGCAACAAACAAAATAATACATTGTTCAGTTGAACAGACAAGGTATAAAATATATGACAGAAGAGTTTATGGAAGTCTAGAACAAGTACAATGTGTGCATGATTAAAGAAATTGTGCAAATTTTTGTGCCGATGAGCCTATTCAAACAAGAGTATAATTAAAGCACATACCTGAATTTCATTTCTTTTCACTGTTTCCAGTGAATCATCTCTATATCCAGTGATCCCTTCATCCACAGATAAGAGGAATAAATCCAGGCCATAGTTATGACGACGATTCAACTCTGACAACACGTAGGCAAGTACTGTAGAATCTGCAAGTGACAAGGAGAAAATGAATAATACTCACACTATGTTTATATAAACTTTGAAATTTTCATGAAATATGAATCAAGAATTTTGTGGATTATTACAAGAATAGAATCATGTCTTTATTCAGAGCTCTAAAAAAGCTAATAAATTCATGACTAATTTATCTGATGACAATTCAGGCAATAATAGAAAAGCAAACGAGCAGAAAATCAAGCTAATATCTAGCAACAGGAGCAGGATGTGGTATGAAACCCTAGTCCTACTAGGAACAGAAATTGGCAGGTTTTCGAAACACATGATATTACTATATTCATCAGCGATTAACATGTCAAAAAAAGAGAGGCAAAGAGATAGAATCTCACCCTTTCCACCGGAAGCTCCAATTGCAATTCGTTCCCCAGCCTTAAACAACTGATTTTCCACAATCACAGTGTGAACCTCTTCTTCAAAGGCAACATAGTAGCAGTCCCTGCAAATCTTTTACCAATAGCCATGTAAATGAAAGGCCTAGCTCGGAATTACAGAAATGGCTGAGTTTGAAATTAATTTGTAACTGAAATTTAGAATCGAAGAGGAAAGGAAGTTGCTTACCTGCTCAAGGGTTTTGGGGCGCTTGAGAGCAGCTCTTCTATCCTTGCAAATGGAGCAATTTCGAGCTCCTCCACTCCTCTGCTTCCTCGCCACCGCTGAATCCACCATGACAACAGTTGGATGCTCAGTCACCCTCTCTTCTTCATATCAAGGAAACGTTTAGGTCTCCGATGAAGTAACTTGAGAAGGCTTTGTAGAGAAGAATGTTCAACTATCCCCGAAATCAGATGGCTTAAAGTTGAATTGTGACATGAGTGGGCCGGCCTGGCTCTAAACTAGTTATAATAAGGCCATCATATTTATTGGATCAGCCCAATCCTAGAGTTAAAAAAGGGGAAAAATCGTCGTTCCGAAAAAAATGGTCCTGTCTTCAAAAGTTTTATCATTATAATATCTGATTTTTGGTTCACTTTTTCTTATTATTGTCCATAGGAAGCTTTAGCCCATTGGCTACCACTCTACCAGTTAGTTAGGTTAGTGAGGCTTGACTTTTGGTTTACTCCGTGGGTGTACCTAATTTCACGAAGATGAAGAGTGCATTAATGTTTTCCGATAGATAGATGTATTATTTCGTTACATGGACTGACCCCCCTTCTAGGATAAATTACCAGTGCTCCTATTCTCTAGTTCGACTTCAATGAAGCTTTTGGCTTATTGTCGGATTTTTTATTGTCGTATTTCTCGACTAGTTCATTAGTCTCGTAATGTGGGATGGGTAATTTAGACTTGATCATGTATGGGCCGAATATGGGCCAGTTCAGACACTATTTTTCAACCCACTCATGTGGGCACTCTCAGGGTTGTGTTACACGCAAGGATGCCCGTTTTTTATGCTTTTAAGAAAACACATGCAAAAATAAAAAAAAAAGTGGGTGTGTTTACAATGACATATAAACATATAAACTAGTTTAAAACTAGTGGTAATTATTTTTACATGTGTTACCCATACAAATTAAAATAGTTTCTAGTTTTTTACCTAGTTTAAATTATAAGCTTCAAAACTAGTTTCTATTTTCAGGTTATAAAATCATAATTACCCCCAACTTTTCAAAACTAGTTTCTGTTTTGAATTACTCGAGAGTTTAAACTTTAAACTAGTTTTTATTTTAAACTAACCTAGTCTACACAGTATCTGGTTGTTGGATAATTCACCAACTCAATTTTAATAAGTTGGTATCATCTGATTCCCACATGGTCCTTAGACCTAAACCACAACATCTTATGGGTTTTGTTATCGCCAACTAAGGTAGAAGCCTGATTTTTTTTATCAATGATGTCACAAATTTTCTAAGGCAAGGGTGTGAAGAAAATGCTTCCCACATTGATAAATTAAATGATAAAATATCTAACATATATACCCTTGAGTTATTGTTTCAAGATAAAATTTTATGGACTTATGTGCTCGACTTATTTGGTTTGATCAATGCAAAGAGATTTGAGACATTTTTGTATGTTTTGGAAACTTTGATAGGTATTGCAACTTGATGGATTTGTAACTCGTGAGATGAAGATTGAGGATGTTAATAAGGCTATGAATTAGCTAATTCAGGGCAAGTGCCTTCGTTGTTTTCTGTGGATGGATTAAAATAAACCAGTTTACTTTGTGCTCCTTCATTATTCAAATGGAAGAAACCCCACCCCCGTTCAGCAGCACTTCGGCTTAGGGCTGAGCATCGGTTCAAAACCGAACCGAACCGAACTTGTATGCATTAATATATGTTTGTGCATCATAATTAGTCGTATGTGTGATATAACTAATTGTTTTGATGTCGGTCTCGGTATTGTCTTGTTTGATTCCTTTGGATTTGTCATTGTTACTACTGTGAAACGTGTGGCTACTTCTTTGGCTCCGAACATTGCTAAATAAGGCACAAACACTCCTTTTCGGTTTGCAGTTGGCTCGTTCTCTTATCATACATCATATTATTGCAAAGTTAGATTCTTTATATATTATCCTTTGCATTCAAGCTTCTACATCAAACATATCTTATTTATGTACTATCTTGAGCACTTCATTTATTTCTTTTGTTGTCCTTGTATACCTAGACATGAAAATTGTGTACCTCACTTTATCATAGGTTTGTATCTTAATCTAGACATGAACAAGTCGTTGTAAATGATATTCCGCAATGTATAATTGACTTAGCTAAATTGGAAATTTAATATATTAACACTTTCCTCTCAAAAAAAGGATTGCGTAACAACTACATAAACTAGATAAATATATGTGTGCAATGAAACTAATTATATGAGTATGTGAGTGAAAATTAATTATATGAGTAAGGAGAAAGATAGCCTTAAACACAAAATAAATGCAAAAATATAAAAATAGATGGTCCTAAATGTACAAATTGATGGTATCAACACATAAACATAAGTTTATTTCAATTCACAAATAAGGGTATAATAATGAACAAACAAGGTTATATTAATGAACAAATAGTGGTATATTCATGAACAAATAAGGTATATCAATGAACAAACAAGGTTATATAAATGAACAAAAAGGTTATATCAATGAACAAATAGGTGTATATCCATGAACAAATAGGGTATATCAATGAATAAACAATGGACAAATAAAATTATATCAATGAACAAAAAAAGGTTATATCAATGAACAAATAGGGGTATATCTATGAAAAAATAAGGTATATCAATGAACAAACAAGGTTATATCAATGAATAAATAGGAGTTTATTAATGAACACATATGTGTATCTCAATGAACAAACAAGTTATATCAATAAACAAATAGAAGTATATCAATGAACAAATATGGGCATTAAGACCTCTTAATCTAGGCTTGGGTTTGTCTAAACTTGATGTCTAAGCATGGTAATCCATGAAGGTTGCGAAGATTGATCCGTCATGACTCCTAAATGATCTAGAAGAGCATGAGTTGCATCTTGTATCTTCTTGGTTCGAGTTCTTGTGATTGGTCCGTCAAATGACACATTTAGCTTTTCCTCGACGTCGTTAGGAGTCATAGACGGATGTTTGACATCAATTATTGAACTTGTAAAAACAAGACCTTTTGTGGTTCAACTTTTTCTTATATGCTGTAGACAACTTGGAAGTATCGTAATGACCTTATCTTTAATAATCAGAACACCATTTTTGGTTTGAAAATAATTATATGGGCATCAAAAACTAGATAATATTGTATTCATACACATAGATAAGGTTACAAAATAAAATTAAAAATTAAACAAGTTCGAAATCGATGAATAATGCCATAAAAAACTCGATGCACAATTAGTTTGTATTAATGAACAAATGGTGAATACGGATAAACAAATCGTTAGTTTTGATGAACAAACTGGGCGCGTCTCATAAAAACGTAATTTTCAAAGAATACATTTTTATGAGACGGGAAAAATTCGTCCGTGTCGTATTTTATTGATAAATATGCGAACAATACGGGAAAAATTCGCCCGTGTCGTATTTTATCTTATGTAATGAATGTTTAATCAGGTATGTTGATTTTTTAGAAGGGACTAGCGAGATTTATTCTTAATTCTCACCTGGGCGATCGTTCTCACACGACTTTTTTCTTATTTTTTATGCTATCATACAAATACTAGAATATATTTAAAACAAATTTTAAAGAACGGTCTTTTTTGGATAGGATTGTTTTTAGATAAAATACAATTAATATATTAGTCTTTAAAACATTGGTTCAAATAAAATAAACTCTTATCCTGAAACGTGAAACGAATGCACTTTTTCTAGTTTGTAGTGCACTGTTCATACAAAAGTGCATTACAAAATACAAAAAGTGCAATCCGAAAAAGTGCCCAACAAAAAAATATGAAAAGTGAATTGCAAAGTACGAAAAATGCACTACGAACTAGGAAAAGTGCACTTCGAATTAGGAAAGTGCATTCGCTTCAGAATATTCATTTCAAGATAAGAGTTTGTTTCATTTGAATTAAACTCAACATACTATTGTCTAAATAATCTTAAAATTATTATTTTTGGATAGGATAATTTTTAAGATAATGTATAATTTTTTTAATATCTATATCAATCTAATCAAACTTTAACGAATACAATAAAATAATGTAATAGTTCTATAAAAACTCGTGCAAGGATATATATATATATACACATACAATACATAAAAAATGAATACAATTAAAATTGGCAATCACAAAAAGATTTTATTTAATAATTAAAAATATATTTTAAGTAAGACATTGTTTTACAACTCTTTGTTAGTAAGATATATTAACTCGACGCTCGCTCGCCGCCGGCTCTCGCTTAAGTCCTCCAGATCTCCATGCTCGACGCTCGCTCTCTGCCTCATTACTTGGCGCTCGCTCTCTGTGCTAGGCGCTTGCTCGCTCGGCCTCACCCGCCGCCGCTGGTGTATGGCGGCGCTCCTCCTCTTCCTCCGCTCCTTCCCTGACTCCATGCTCGGTGCTTGTAAATTGTGTTTACACTTGATTTGTAAATCTTGGTTTTAATTGTGAATTGAATGTGGTTGATTTACTCGAAATGTAAATCTGGTTGTTGGGTGTTTCTCCAAATTTTATTTTTTTAAAATTGGTTGCTTGAGTTCTAATTTGTTGTTAAAGTGGGATTGATGTTTGCGGGTCAAACGGGTCGACCCGCGACCCGACCCGTTAGACCCGCGGGTTGGGTCGCGGGTCAAAAGTTATTTTTTTTGCGGGTCACGGGTCGACCCACAACCCGCAATTCCGGGTCGCGGGTCGACCCGACCCGACCCGTGAGCAACCCTAGTTAAAACATACTAACAATATTTATTTAATTTGGAAAAATAAATATTATTTCCATGCTTCTTTCTTGAGTCAAAGATTTTTAAAAATATTTTTCAAAAATTATTATTAAAGTCTTAAGTGGACATGCAAAGGTGAGAAGTTTATAAAAATCCTTTTTTAACTCACATGCAACCACTTTATTTAATTTATTTACTCCCATTCTTATTATTACGAGTGTTATTATTTCTAGAGGTCAATTATAATTTATCTCAAAAATTATGATAAGATCTTAGTTGACACTTGACATGCAAGGGCATTTCTTAATGAAAACCTTATTTTATTTATTATACAACCCTTTCTTTATTTTCTTTCTCTTAGAGAAAGTATTATATTCTAAATTATTTATAATAATAATTTAAGTGGAAAAACCCAAATAATAATATTCATCTGTTATTATTTTTAAAGTGAGATTTTACATAATTCTTATAAAATTTTATATTAAACTATAAGTGCATGCAAAGTGAATTTAATCATATAAATTCATTTTTATTCCACATGCAATATTTATTCAATTTTAACTAAATAAATATTATTTGGATATGAAAATTATTGTATAATAAAGATGTTAATTAAAATAAGAGTCGGGAAATTACCGAGCGATAACGAGTCAGAAATAGGCACGCAAAACGAGGTGGGTCGACCCACACCTCTTTTCATTCTTTCCAAGCGAAAAAAAAACAACCCAACTAGTCAACTTCGTCGGTCCACTGCGTCGTCGAGGGGAGGCCAATTGTGGCGATACAAGCGACAGTAGGAAGCCGGACACTCCCTCTCCCTACTGTTGGCAACGGCTCGGTGCGGCTTGAAGGCAGCGTACGGTGGTTGGGAACTTTAGTCGTCGCCAGCTCGTTCTCTTGGAGTGGGTGCAAGTTGGTTGTCAAGGTATGTTCGCGCGGTCCTATCGGCGACACGAGTAATGGGTCGAGACTGGAAGTTGCGTCAGTAAGGATCCCTCGTTCCCCTCTTTCTATGTAGGCAATGGTGGAGAAAATGGATGTGTAACGAAGGCGTACGAGCTTGGAGAAAATCGCTCGTCACTAGCCTGGAAAACCCGAAACTGCACATAGTCCACTGGTTTGGATGCATTTTTTGCTCGATTTTTGTGGTGTTTGTGCCCAATTGATTGAGGATTTTTGTAGACAATTCCTTCATCTACATTTAGGGACTTGAATCACAAGATTTGGTGGAGAAACGAGCTTGGAATCGCTCTTTGAAAATCATGCAAAGCTAGTGCAAAAATCTGGAATTTTTGGGATTAAAAGGGACGAAAAATGGAGGAAGAAAAGAGGTGAATTGTTTGTCTTCCTCTCTAGATACCTCTATTTATAGAGAAAGAGATGGAGACTTCAATCCACCAACACGGCTAAGGACCTCTCATGGAAAAGGAGGTCTTCCATGAGTGGTTGGAAGTGTGTTTGTTTGAAATGGATGGAGAGGTTTGATTGGAGGAGAAGGGATGTGGAGAGGAAGAAGGATTGAGGAAGAAAAGAGGTGGAGAAATCTTGATTGGTTAAACATCAAATCAAAATTCCACCATCCTTCTTGCAAGCTGTGAAAAGAAATAATAAAATAAATAGTTTTCCTTCAATGACAAGATGGTCTTGATAGCGTAAAGGGATGAAAGGATTGTTGGGTGATAGAGAGTGTAAGAGGTCATGTGTTCAAGTCCCACTTCTTGCATTTTTTTTACCCAAATTCCTTACCTTTTTATTTAAAACTTAATTTTAACGGAAATTCAATCAACGCATTGTTTATAATTAATTATTTAAATTTTTATTTGCTATCATGTTAAATTTTAACCAAAATTATTATTATTATTATTATTATTATTATTATTATTATTATTATTATTATTATTATTATTATTATGAGTCTGGTTCAGGTGCGAATGGGCGCTCAGGTGCGAAATAAGAAAGAACAGAAGCCGTTGGATCAAGAAAAATTAAAGGCGCTGATCATTTCACTTAAAAAGGGGAAAAAACAGCACGGGCGAATTATTCGCGTATTTTTGAAAAAAACGGAAATAGGACACGCGCCCAGATTGTTCATCAATATTGTGGATTTGTTCATCAATAATGTGGATTTGTTCATCAAAACTGTGATTTTGTTCATCAAAACTGTGATTTTGTGCATAAATAAACTATTGCTTGTGCATCAAAAATCTATTGTTTGTACATAAAAATTGAAAAAATGTGTATCAAAATTACATGCAATATGTTCATCAACATTGTGATTTTGTTCATAAAAAAACGAAAATATTTGTTCATCGGTTTTGGCATATTTGTTCATCGGTTTGTGCATATTTGTTCATTAGTAACATCAATTTGTTCACTGGTTTATGCATATTTGTTCATTGCCTTTTTCACATAATTGTTCATTACTAGATGCATATTTGTTCACTAGTAACCTCAATTTGTTCATTACTATATGCATATTTGTTCATTAATAACATCAATTTGTTCATAGCTAAATAAAGCACAAGCACACCTAAAACATAAGGGTATAATAATGAACAAATAAGGTTATATCCATGAACAAATAAGGGTATACCCATGAACAAATAGGGTATATCAATGAACAAATAATGGTATACCAATTTTCATATCTAAATAAGGCACAAGCACACCTAAAACATAAGGGTATAATAATGAACAAATAAGGTTATATCCATGAACAAATAAGGGTATATCCATGAACAAATAGGGTATATCAATGAACAAATAATGGTATACCAATGAACAAAAAAGAAGTATACTAATGAACAAATAATGGTATACCATGGGTATATTAATGAACAAATAGGGGTATATCAATGAACAAATACGAGTATATCAACGAACAAATATGAGTATATCAAAATTAATTATATGTGCATAAAAAAACCCACATAATATTCTATTCCTACACATAAATAAGTTTAAAAAATAAAAATAAAAATTAAAAAAGTTCGAAATCAATGAACAATGTTATCAAAAACTCAATGCACAATTAGTTAGTATTGATGAACAATTGGTGAATATTGATGAACAAATTGCTATTTCTGATGAACAAACTGGGCGTGTCTCATAAAAACGTATTTTTCGAAAAATTCGTGAATATTTGGGAAAAATTCGTCCGTGTCGTATTTTATTGAAAAATACGCGAATAATACAGGAAAAATTCGCCCGTGTCGTATTTTATTTTTTTTTAATGAATGTTTAATCAGGGGCGTTGATTTTTTGGAATGAACGATCGAGATTTATTCTTATTTCTCACACAGGCGCCCATTCGCACGTGACTCTTTTTCTATTATTATTATTATTATTATGAAAAATCATAATAATAAAAAATATCGTGTTATTTTAAAAAATAATTAAATTAATAAAAATAACCATTTTTTTATTAGAAATTGCGGTTATTACAAAAACACCCTTCAAACCCTAATTTCAGTCTTATCTCCTCCATCTTTTTTCTTTCACATTTAGTTTCCATTAAGAAAACTAGATTAGGGGCCTCCCTTCTCACCAAACTGGCGAGTCTTGCAATTGCTCGAACCTTCCCCAATCCCCGACAATTATAACTTAATGTATTCATGTTTCGGACAAGAGAAACACTCCGTCTCTCCCGCCAATATCACTTTCAATTTTTTTTCCATCTATTGACACTGAGTCGACCTCCATGAGCTCCACTTCATCTGATTTCCTCTTATTCTGTTTTTCTCCTTTTTCACCCACCTCACTGTTTTTTCTAGCTAGTCGTTTCCATTTCCTACCACCCTTCTCACTTTTTTGTTCAATATTCTCCTCCATTTTATTTTCCACCATATCATTTTTCTCCACCACCTTATCACCCTCTAGAATTTTACTTTCGGCCACGACACTCTTTCCCTTCTCTACAACATCAGCCTCTCCTTCTACTTGCCCTACCTTGCTCACCACATTTTCATTTTTCTCCCCTTACTTACTCGTTTCCTCTACTCTTTTCTTATCAGCATTTTGAATTTTTCCAGACTCGTCTCCATTTCCTAAAGACAACTTTTCTACCCCTTGGATCATATCCTCTCCATCACTCTACTTGCTTGAATTTCCAAACCCGGCTCGCTCCCCTCTGATTTACTTCCTGATTCCGACGTCACACTTTCGTTATCTTCCAGTAGAACCAACAAAGATTTTCTGGCTCCTTCTTTCACCTTCTTTGCTTTTGTTTCTCCCCCCTGTAATACCTTTGAAGCACCTCTCATAACTAATATTTCTTGTTCCCGCTCTGCCTCGGCTCTTTGTGTTTGTTTTAAAGGCGAAGCCCGCAGCCAATCACCATACTCATGTTGTAAGCCATTTGCCTGATCATCCAAACAATCCAGCTCAACATGTCCCAACAATCCCCAAGAATAACAAAAATTAGGGAGCCTCTCATACTTAATTTCCGCCCAAAACTTCCTACCACAAACCTATAACATGATACCCCTTCTTAGCGGCTTCGTTATGTCGATAGATACCCGTAACCTTATGAACTTCGAGCTTCCAATAAAATCCTTCTCATCAATCTCCTCGAACCCACTAAAAGCCAAGACTACTGCTTCTACAGTCTCCGCCATCATAGCCTCGAGAGGGAGATCATAGATTCTTACCTAGAAAGAAGCTTTGTCAATAACCACTGTAGAAGGTTGTTCTAACCCTGGTTCCTTTAGAGCAAGCAATGCACGATGAAAAGACCCAGACCCTTCCCTTAACACATTTTCTTTGTCTTCAATCTCCGCAAATTTGAAGAGAAAAAGATTGCTGCGCAATTCTCTAAAAACAAAGCCATTTTTGAGTCTCCCTGCACCCCACATAGTCGACTTTAGGGCATATGCACTAAAAGGCCTTCTCGACAGGAGCGTGCCAATTAGGGTTAATGAACCCTTACTCGAACTAGCACCATCATTTCTTACATCTCCTTAAACAACAACACATTAATCTGTTGTCAAGTTCAGATTACGTCGTCGTCCAGTACTTGCCATGGCCCATGAAAACACTTTGAGAAACTAACAAATCGGTCGTAGAGACACAAACCAAATCGGTGAACGCTGCCGACGGGAGAACCCTAGCCCCCACGACCACAAACTGGAGAGAAGCAGACGAGTCGAAGATCGCCAGAGAAACGATCGTCAATGAGTCGCCCTAGGGTTTTTAGGTGTTATACTTTTCTATAAAGATTGGTCACAATTATTGCCTAATATTTTTTACTTTATATGAATTTATAATTATTACTAGGTGGACAAGCCCGTGCATACGCACGGAATATTATATAATAAACAATTTATTTATGTATCATGGTTGAAAAAAGTGATTTATTTTCTTATATATCATATAAATTTTGTATCGACTTCTTAACATATGGTTTTGATATGGTTTATATGTGCATACTTACAAAGACAAGGTCTAAATACTAATTATTAATCAAAAATAAAATTTTGTAAATTATTTATTGTCATCCCTAGGCATGAATCAAGACATTTTTTTTATTAGGGAATGAGAAAAAGTGTAATTATCCAATTTCAAACATAATTTATAATATTTTATTTATCTATTATAATTTGTGTAAAAATAAGAGAAGTTTAATTAGTTGCATTCACATTTGAACTGTTTTTAAATATTTTTCAATTTATAGTCTTTCGTTTCTTGTATAAAAATTTATTTATTTATTTTTACCCTCTTACTCAAATATATTTGATCATTTTTTTTTGAGAATAGGAGAAGTGCTTGTTTCAAATTTTTTGAGTAATTTTGTATGACTGAGCTTGTAATATCTTATGCGTGTTCTTTTTTAATCAATTTTTTTTTTTTGATATGGTTGATGATTGATCCACTACCTTATGTTCTAATAACTTATAGGAAAAGGAAAAGGATTATGCGAAATGGGATTGATGATTGATGATTAATCAAAGTGTTACCTAAAATTAGGGATTGAATTTGGACCTTTAGCTAGAATAGTTTGATTATGCGAAAATGGAAAAGGGCGGCTAAAAAGGATTATTTGGAGACTCAAACCTCAGACCTACATTGTAAAGAATAGAGCCTCAACCATTGAGCTATGGAGCTTGACATATAATACAATTGATTTAATATATTTAACATTTTTAATCAAGTGCAATAAATGCACTTCGTACACAACTTTTTATTGTTATATATAGATTATGTTAATAATTTTACTATTTTAACTATTTTATAAATAAGAATTGTTAAATTTTTAGTAAATTTTAAAAAAAAATCGAAATAATTTTTCTGATCGAAGTCGTTTCGTGACGATACGGACACTAATACTAGTTATGATACTAAGAGTGATGAACAAATTATCCAAAAAGAAGTATATCGAATAGACAAAGTATAATAAAATCTGAAAAATCAATAAATTATGTGATCTTAAGTATTACACTTTAAGTATTGCAACAAAGTTGTAATTCCCGTAAGCCATCACGTTGCACAAATATTAACAATATAATAAATATATCATTTTGCTTCATTTATTTTTTTATATGCTTTGATACTACTCCCTGTATTTTTTTAACTCCAAGCATAATAAATATATGTGTTTTCTTCTGAAAAATACTGGGATGTCTTGAAAAAAAAAAAACGGATGGGGTCCACTTGTTTGTTGATAGAGGTCAACCGTCCGATGCGCCTGCCGGCTGATGTGATGAACGGTGATTTTATTGCCATCGATGGGGGCACGGCACGCTCTATAAATACAGGGAGTATGAAGAAGGAATGAGATGACAACAGTCAACAAACTAACAAACTAGAAAAAAAAGTGGTTAGAAAGAATCAATAAACATGAAACGACAGCGCTCACTTTCTCCGGCGAGCAAGCGGTCGTCACAACGCTGTTCTCCTACTCCACCGCCGGGGGTCGCACCATCACAACGCCGCCGTTCTCCTAATCCGCCGACGGTGGTTGCACCATCACAACACCGTTCTCCTACTCAGCCGGCGGCGGTTGTAGCAGCAGCAGAAATATCGTACAAGGGAGTTTCAAAGAGAGGGAATTCTTGGACGGCTAGGCTATGGAATCCACGGGAGAGGAAAAATCAACACATTGGAACTTTCCCGACGGCGGAGGACGCCGCAAGGGCGCGTGAGAGGGCTGCGATCGAGCTGGGAGTTCCAACCAGTTGCTTGAACTTCGCCAAAGAGGAATATGAAGATGTTCTCCCCCCTCAACCTTCCCAAACATCAACGGCGGGAATGGAAACCGAGGAGAAGAAAGATGGCTTTCCGGGATTGGGAGCGGGAACAGGAACCGTGGAGGTCAAGAAAACAGAGGAGGAGTCTGATTTTCCGGGAACGTCTTCGCCGGAGCTTGATGCGTTGGGGCGTACTATGACCGGATACCTCCAGGACGTCGTCGTCCCCTATTCGGTACTGCATCCCAAGAGATCCCCGCCGCCGTCATGATCTATCAGCCCAAGTTAACAGTGGACCATTACGAACGATTCAGTTGAGTTAGTTCTTTCAAGATTCGGTTCAGTTAACTTCTTTAAAGATTCAGTTCACTTCTTTCAAGATTCAGTTCAGTTCCTTCAAAGTAATACATGCATATTCTTGCTTTCCTAGCTTGTTTTTTCCCTTTTTGTTGTTGGGTCGGGAAAATTGTTAAAAGTACATTTGTTTTTGGGTCGGGAAAATTGTAAACTACATTCTAGCTTGTTTTTTCTTCTCTGCACGTCTGTACGTGGTGGATTGAACAGCTACTTAGCTAGGATACATTGTCCAAATTGTTTACCTTCAAATATAGTTAGCTACACAACACTATGTAGCAGTTTCATTAGTTTCCAGTGTGTAATCCTTGATTTCCGAAGATTGTAATACTTTTCGATTCTTTTATTTTGTTTTTGGGCGGTGAGGTGAAAGAAATTTTGCTTGGATTTAACCGTACCAAAGCAAAAGCAATGCTCTTCTTTTTTATTTTTTTTTTTGAAAGCAATGCTCTTCTTTTAAAGTAAAATAACAAAAATTAAAAAATTATATATTAGAATATTTTATTAGATTCTCTACCATTTAACCATATAATGCACACAAAAGATATGGTTTTCTTTTTCTTTTTCTTTTTTAGAATTAAAAAGAAAACCACACTATTTTGATCATTATTTTAAAAAATAAATCGATTTTAATTATTATGTATCTTTTTTGAGAAGAATTTTGTATGTTGCCTTACCGAAAGTAATTAAACCAAGCTAAAAAAAATTAGAGACTTTAGCACAAGAGAGCAGAATGCAACAAAATCCTAGCATTAAATTGAGAAGTGTAACTTAGAAAAAAAATCATAGCATTAAACATAAAAGTGATAAATCTATGTATATATATAAAAGACGTAAGGAATAAGGCCACCACGTTGCGCCACCTAAGATTTTTTTACGTGTCGTTCCCACGTTAAGCTACCTAGGATTTCGCCACGTAGGATTTTTTTATTTTGGGAAGTTATATATGTTGATATTACTTTAGGATAATATAGAAATAGGATAAATTAATCTAGGAAAGATTCTATCTAAAATAAAGATGTTATCTAATATTAAATTTTAAGTATTAATGTTAAATATTTGATATGATAATTTATTTAACTTAAAATGATAATATCTAAAATAAAATAAACTATAATAGCATTAAATATTTGATAAAATATTATTGCTGAATATTATTTATAATAATTTATTTAAGTTATTTTTTAATCATAGTATAAGCCAGTTGCCACATAGGATTTTAACATATGCCACCTAGGATTTTTTCGCACATATCATTCTCACAATTTATAAATTATTCAAAAGATTCTATCTAACATAAAATAAACTATAGTATATATCATGATAGATTCCGAGTATATAATTGATTATCAGTTGATTACATTATCTTTATCTATATATTTATTTCCATAAAAGTTTTCCTAAATCAAATTATTATAAAAAAATTCCCAAGATGATAAAAATACATTATCTATGTCTTTTATTCATTTATACATAATGTAAAAGTTTTTTTAAAAATTATATTTTGGCTAAAAAATTTGTTGTATGTGAGTAAAGTTGTATCTTTTTAAGATAAATTTTCTCTCTACTTATTTATAAAAATTTGAAATTTATTTGATTATAAAAATAAAAAACTATCGTATGTGAGTATAATTTTTTTAACTTTTATGTATCATTATTTAAAATAAATATGCTCATACTTAATTTGAGTCGTAGTCGTGCATAACACGACGGGTATAACTAGTTATGCTACTATAAAACCAAATAAAAAACTCTAACATGCTAAACCATCTAGCAAATACTTTTCCCAAAATTCCATCCTTTTTCATTTGATACTTTATTAAGCATATATTATTTGTTCTCCCAACTAATCTAAGGTGTTTAATAGCTTCATCCTCTATACGAAACACTCGATTAATGGTAAATTGTGGAGGATAATCAATGAATTGGGTCAATGGTGGGTAACCATGTACTGGTAATATATATATATATATATATATATATATATATATATATATATATATATATATATATATATATATCACAATCATTATCATCCTATATAAGAAAAAAAATTAAAATAAACCATTATTATGGCAATTTAAAATAGAACAAAGTAAAATTTACATACTACCATTTCAAAGCTCTCCATTATTGTACATAGTTTCGTCATAGAGTTTAGAAAACTAGGTAAAAAATACTCAACGCATGTACAAATATATTTTTAAAAATTACAAATCTTGCTCTCAAAGAATTAAAACATTAAAAAAATGCTCACTTTAAATCCCTTTTGATTATAAGACATTCTTAGTGGAAACTGATTTAACAAAAACAATTCTCTTAAAAATAAAAATATACTCGGTAAGATTAATTACTAATAATTTTTTGGGTAAGGTCTAAATAATTTCTTGACTTTGATCATAAAAGACAGCATAAATGCTTTCCTCGAACTTCTTAATTTTCTTGTTAAATACTCGATATTCCTTGTTGGATGCATTTGCCAAAAAGATGTCTTCTTCACTCCTAAGATCAAATCTACTAAGATCATCTCTTTCATTGTTATGATCATAGCACTTGCATCCAAACACTTCTGATAAGCGTGAAATGGTCGTGCAAATCACGGCTATGCAAAAGAGTCCTAACAATCATAAAGACTGTAGTCTTAGGGAAGTAAGGGTCGAATCCACAGGGAGGAACGTTATCTTCTATGTAAGTTTTATGTCAATTAAAGTAAAAGGGGTTTAAGAATTAAACAACTATCTAGCATGCAAAGACTAATAAAGCAAATAAAGTTTGGGTTTTTATCAATTTAGGGAAAACACTTAGTCAACCAGAGATCCACATTCGTATGACAAGTTGATCATAGATTCACTCAATATCGCATGCATATGGAATTCCAATTCCTTTTCAAAGATAATTAATAGCACAACCAGATACTATCAATCCTAACTAATTGAATAACCCCGAAACTGTCAAGATTCAATTCAAAAGCAGCATGAAGAATAGGAATATAATCAAGATACACATCTAGCATAAAACAACCAGCTTTTATACTAGAATGTAATTTAACTCTCTTCTACAATAGACTAGCACAACCAGATACTAGTACAATGCAGTTTGCTACTATGAAATAGAGAAACTCAACCAGTAATTTCTCTAAATCTAGCAATTGGGATTCAATAACAACAACCCTAGAAATTGCTGAAATCAATCACATAAACAATTCAAACAAGAGAGTAAAATAATTCCATGCAATAGATAAAGAGTAGAAATCTCACAACTGAAAGTCAAAACGAAGCTTCAAACTGTCTGGCTAAGCAAAAGGGCTTAGTTCTCCATGAAAGGCTAAAAACTCTGAAAGGAAAATATGATAATAGTGTATCAATGAGAGATGCAACTCTCTAAAACCTAATATATCAAACTAGGTCTAAAAAGTCTATCCAAAAATACATATATCTCGGATTAAAGCTAACATAAGAAGAGCCAATAGAAATAAAACACGTGTCGCTCAAAAGATCTCCGCCTTGGCAGGGGCGGCGGGTGCCGCCAGCAGCAAAACGCTGATCTTCGTCTTCTCTTCAATCCAGCTCTAAAACTTCAATAATATGCATCTTCGGGTCTTCTTCTTCCTAGCTGTAGATATCATATAAAATACCTAAAAACACCATATAGTCATGCTAAAACTCCTCCTAAATACACAATATAATTGTGTATATCAAACTCCCCCACACTTGAATCTCACTCGTCCCTGAGTGACTCAGAATACTATCACTCATAAAAACTATAATCCCCAGATCATCAAAATGCAAGGAAGCTTACAAAGAGGAATAAAAGCATTCTCATGCAAGCTCAACACCCAACCTACACAACAACACATATAGCAAATAAGCTCTAACTACCCTACCATACTCAACATCAACATCAATGAGCAAATCATCATCAACATCAAATCAACATCATGCTCAACTCAAACCACCAAACAATCCTCAATATCTATCAAAACATCAAACATCAACCCACCAAAAACTAACCACTAATAAGTCCATCAAAAACACCAATAAAGAGAGTGAAAGTCTCCATAAATCTACACCTTATACCTCCAAGTGAAAACCTACCCAAAACACTCCTATACTCCACTTCTTATGTCTCTTGCGCCGGTAAAAAGATAGTCCTAAAACACTCTTTTTTTCACTCATTTTGCTTAGGCGCCTTTTCAGGTTTTCACCTAACACTCTCATTTCATTTTTCAATAATGGACTCACCAAATCACACCACTCGGAATCTATTTTTGCCAAGGCCTAGTGCCTGTCAGATTATCTGCTTATTACCTAGACCGCCCTTTCGGGTTTTCAGCCTATCCCAGGATTTTATTTGCCCTTTTTCAATTTTTATGACTCTTTTCTTAAAAAATTTTTTATTTATAGCACATCAATAATAATATAATTCCAACACCCCCACACTTAGAACACACATTGTCCTCAATGTAGTAAAGACAAGAGAAAATAAAGGGGAAGTAGAGAAGAATACCACTACTGATCAGATGGCGGTGGTGGTGGTGGATACGGTGGATAGTCAGGATATGAGGGGTAAGCGGGCCACACTCCTTGGAAAAACTGAGCCTGCTGCTGGAAATAGCTAGTCTGTAGCTGAAAGAACTGAGACTGATCCTGGTGGAACTGATGGATCCGGTCTATAGAAGTAGACAAAGCAGACTACTGAGTAAACATCTCATCCTGACGGACTGAAAGCTGATGCATCTGGTGCATCATATCATCCTGCCAGCTCAAACCAGTGTCAACTCCAGAAGTACTAGGAAAATTTGAACTAGGGACATCCTCATGCATAGCTGTGTCATCCTGCGGAACAGTCTCTGGAATAGGCTGTGAAGTAGATGGAGGAACAGCCTGTGGAACAGCAGAAGTAGAACCAGAAGCTCTACTAGGAACTAACAGCTGTCAAAGATCAAAATGATGATACTCAGGTCCATAAGGTAAGTCAGCAATGGGTAGAGGAATCTTAAAAGTACCCGTAGGAGGACCAAATGAATAGGAAAATCGACCCCTAGCCTCAGTAAGATATCCAGCATGCCTCAAATGCCTAATGTCACAAGTGAAAGTGGAAGACACTCTCTGAGATGCTGGGGGAAAAGGAATGTTCAGAAATTCCCCCAAAATAGAAATCATACCACCAATAGCAATCTTGCACTTTGTCTGGCCCCTACACTTCTTGCAGCAAGTAAGAAACTGAGCTCTCCAATCTCTGATAAGCGTGCACTAGGGTGTCAAGCTCCACATAGTCTCTAAATCAGTGTAAGAGACCTTGTTCGCCTTAGTTTGGCCGTACCAAGCCATCCTAATCACCTTATGAGCAATCCTTAAACAAGGATGGGACCATTTGTAATTCTTTTCTCCTGCCTTGGGATCATATGAACGAAAACGAGTAGTGTGATACCAGAAATTCAACTCCTCACTAGTAGTATCCCAAAGATCAAAAATAGAAGGCTGCTGGGTAATACCAAATGCTTCCTCAAGGCTAGCATAAGTCAATACATGTACTGAACCTGCTAATTGAAAAGAAATCCTCTCATGCTCATGGTCATCCTCTAAAGTAATAAGAAATTCCCTAGTCCAGGCAAGGAATGTGGGAGCACTCTTAAAGAAAAAATTACCCAATCCAGCATGTGTCAGCATCTGTCTAGTACAACTCTCCAATCCTAACTGCCTCATAGTAACAGGATCAAAAAAATAGAGTAGACACAATCTCCTGTCCCTCAATAATCTTCCTCCGAGCCTCATGGATCTCGGAGGTGGCGGATCTAGAACTCATAGCACGCTTCCTAGAACTCATAATGCTCAATATGAACTCTTAATGGACAGAAAAGAGGAGCAAATCAGTCGAAAATACCCGGAAATAGGAGCGGCAGGCTGGAAGACTGGCGGCGGGCTCGAAGTTCCTGGCGGCGGGCGCCGTGTTCCTCGTGGCGGGTGCCGCTGTTCTTGGCGGCGGGTGCCGCCTCGAGTTTTCTTCGGGATTTCACCAGATCCGCGGCAGGCGCCGCGTGAAGTGAATCGAGGAGGCGGCGACGGCGCAGCGAGCAAGTGGCAGCCTCAAAACTCCGAGGGTTTTCTTGGATCTTGCCGGATCTGAAGTGGATCTAGGCTTGAAATATCTTCCCCTTCCTTAGCTTCTTAAAAAACCTCTCTTTTTTCACTATGATTTTTCTTTTTATGACCACTATCAACCCTCTTTCTATTTTTATCTCACCGGGATTCTCTTTTTTTAATATTTTTTTTACATTTTTATATTTTTTTATTATTAGTATTTTTTTAAAGGAAAAGAGCACTACCTCTACGGCAGGGCGGCGGGCGTCGCCTAATCGACTGCGGGTGCCGCCATGCTTACGACGGTCACAAGATTTACAGTAATTGTGTGCATCTTTAAAGATGGCAGGCCACCAAAATCCTGCATCAAGTACTTTCCTAGCAGTTCTTTGAACCCCAAAATGTCCCCCACATGCTCCAGAATGACAAAGTGTAGGAGAGAATTTACCTCTTTTTCTAGAATACAACGGCGGATTACCTGGTCAGAGCAGTGCTTCCAAAGATAGGGGTCATCCCAGACAAAAAATCTAGTTGTACTGCGTAGTTTGTCCCTCTGAGCTTTGTTGAACGGTTGAGGGAATTCACCTGTGCTGAGGAAGTTCACCAAGTCTGCATACCATGGCTCTATGGTGCTCATCTTGAATAAGGACTCATCCGGAAAGCTTGCTTGAATCTGCTTTTGAGGGGTGCTCTCTTCTTGAACAACTCTGTTGAGATGATCAGCCACCAGGTTTTCAGCACCCTTCTTGTCCTTGATCTCGATATCAAATTCACTAAGCAATAGGACCCACTGAATCAATCTTGGCTTTGCTTCTTTCTTTGTCAGTAGGTATCTCAGGGCAGCATGATCAATATATATGATGACCTTTGTTCCAAGGAGATAAGGTCTGAACTTCTCAAGTGCAAATACCACTGCAAGCATCTCTTTTTCTGTAGTAGAATAGTTCCTCTGTGCACCATTCAGGGACATTGATGCATATTGAATCACATGAGAAGCTTTGGCTTCTTTTTGGCCTAGCACAACCCCCACCACATAATCACTAGCATCACACATTATTTCAAAGGGCTTAGACCAATCAGGAGCCTGAATAATGGGGGCACTTGTCAAGCGAGCCTTAAGATCATCAAAGGCTGCCTGACACTCAGTTGTGAACTCAAATAGCATGTCTTTCTTCAGCAATTCACACAGGGGTGCTGAAATCTTGGAGAAGTCTTTAATAAACCTGCGGTAGAAACCTGCATGGCCTAAAAAAGAACAAACTTCGCGCACATTAGTAGGATAGGGCAAAGATTGAATTACTTCAACCTTTTCCTTATCGATCTCAATACCCCTAGCTGAAACTATATGACCAAGTACAATACCCTGTTCTACCATGAAGTGACACTTTTCAGAATTAAGCACTAAATTAGTGTCAACACATCTAGCAAGTACCAAAGTTAAGTGATTTAGGCATGCATCAAAATTATCCCCATGTACAGTAAAATCATCCATGAATACCTCAATGAAATGCTCAATGTACTCAAAAAAAATGCTTACCATACACCTTTGGAAAGTTCCAGGAGCATTGCACAACCCAAATGGCATCCGACGGTAGGCAAAAGTGCCAAACGGACAAGTGAAAGTTGTATTTGCTTGATCTTCAGGGGCAATGGCTATCTGAAAGTAGCCTGAGTACCCATCTAGAAAGCAATAAAATGCTCTGCCTGCCAATCTCTGAAGCATCTGATCAATGAAAGGAAGGGCGAAATGATCCTTCCTAGTGGCTGCATTCAGCTTGCGGTAGTCAATGCAAACTCTGTAACCTGTCTGCAGTCTTGTAGGGACCAATTCTCCTTGCTGATTCTCCACCACTATAATTCCCCCTTCTTTGGTACAACCTGTGTGGTGCTAACCCATTTGCTGTCAGAGATAGGAAAAATCATACCTGCTTGCAAGAGTTTCAAAACTTCTTTCTTCACCACCTCCATCATAGGTGGATTTAGACGCCTCTGTGGTTGTCTAGATGGCTTCTCTTCTCCTTCCAACAATATACGATGCATGCAAGTGGTGGGGCTAATTCCCTTGATGTCAGCAATGGTCCAACCAATTGCTGTCTAGTACTCTTTTAGAACTGCCACTAGCCTATCTTCTTGATCTTTTGTGAGCTTGCTGGAGATGATCACTGGTAATGTTTCCTTGTCTCCAAGAAATACATACTTGAGGTGGTCTGGGAGTTGCTTCAACTCAATCACCGGTGCCTGCACAACAGAGGGTAACCGTTTTTCCCTAGGCAGGGTTAATGGTAAAGGAGTTTTGCCAAGTGGCTCAAGAGGAAGCTTGTAATAAGCATCCATCTCGTTTACAATCTCTTGTATATCAGTTGATAAAGTAAAATCCAAACTAGAATCAACAATAATAGATTGCATATCATCTAGTTGATTTTCATCAAAAACATCTTGTACCACAGGCTCAAGCATATCAATAGCATAGACAGAGTAATCATCAGAAGGATATTTCATGGCTTCATAAATATTATAATTAATGATTTGACCATCAAATTCCATGGTTAAAGAGCCAGTGCTCACATTGATTTTGGTATTGGCTGTTTTTAGAAAAGGTCTCCCTAATAGAATAGGAATTGCATGATCATCATGTTCCATTTTAAGCACATAGAAATCAGCAGGAAAAGTGAGATCACCAACCATAACCAAAACGTCCTCTACAAAACCTATGGGACGAACATTAGACCTATCAGCTAATTGAATAGAGATATTAGTGTCATGCATAGGTCCAAGTTTCAGAGATTCACAGAGAGTAGAAGGCATTACATTGATGGAAGCACCCAAATCTAGCATGGCTTTTTCAACTTTAGTACCTCCAATTGTAATAGGGATGGTAAACATACCTGGATCCCCGCACTTTTTAGGTAAGCGTTTTTGAAACACAGCTGAAACATGCTCGTTACTTTCACCTTCTTTTTGCTGTTTTTGTCCTGAATCCGCTTTGTAGTGCACATCTGCTTCAAGAACTTTGCATAGCGTGGGACTGACTTGATCAAGTTAAGGAGAGGAATGTTGACCTCAACGTTTCTAAACATCTCGAACATGTCTTTTTCCTGCTTCAGGGGCTCTGTAGGCTTTAATGCAGATGGAAACGGGGCAACTGGCTTCCATTCAGGGAGAGTTTGAGATCTTTCTTCATCGGAGGCTTCAGCAGATAGGCAGCGGTTGCCATCAGAAGGGCGGCGGTCGCCGCTTGTTTCGGAAAAAGTTGGCGGCGAATCATCACTGTGGCGGCGGGTGCCGCCAATTAATTTTTGGTCGCCGCTAATTAATTCCGAATTGCCGTAGCCAAGCTCCTCTTGGCGGCGGGTGCCGCTATCTTGGCGGCGGTCGCCGCCGTCGTCTTCGACAGATTCTTCCACTGTTCCGCCTTCAAGTTGTTTCCCACTCCTCAAAGTGACAACACTGACATTACGAATATTCGGGTTGACTTTTGTTTGAGAAGGAAGTTTACCCGAATCTCTTGCTTCCAGTTTGCTTACAGCTTCAGAGATTTGACTCATTTGTCGTTCAAAGTTGTGAATGCTTGATGATGTAGTATCTTGGAATTTCACTTGACTTTGAGTCAGTTGAGTCATATTATTTTGAAGAGTGAGGTTACTTTGCACCAACATCTTCATCATGTCGTCCATAGAAGTAGCGGCATTGTGATTCTGTCCTTGAGGCCTTGGCACATATGGCTTAACTTGTTGAAACTGATCTTGTTGCTGCTTTGACTCGGGCTCTCTCCATCTGAAGTTCTGATGATCTTTCCAGCCAGGGTTGTAGGTGTTTGAATAGGGATCATTTCTTGGCTTCATTTGATACCCTCCATCTACATTCACTTCCTCTTGTAGTGTAGGACATGAATTAGTCGGATGAAAGGCGTCACTACAGATTCCACACGCCTTAGCCTGTTGAGCAGTACCCTTCAACTTCAACCGCCTCACTTCTTCTTTCAGCACATCAAAATCAGCTTGATCAATTGTAGAGTGAGAGTTGGCAGCTGACAAGTTTTTAGAACCTCTTCCAGTATATTGCCTGGACTCATCAGCCAGCGTAGAAAATATTTCTAGAGCCTCGTCATAGGTTCTTTTCATGATGTTTCCAACACAAGAGGAATTGACCAATCGCCTGTCATCCTCACGAAGTCCTCCATGGAGATAGAGAATAAGATCATGATTAGCATAACCATGGTAGGGACAGCTCTTTACCGGCTTCTTGAAGCGCTCATAATATTCATAAAGCGACTCATTGGGGAATTGCTCTATGTTACAGATCTGCTTCTTGAGTTGATTAGACTTGATTGGAGGGAAGTATTTTTCCAGAAACAACTTCTTCAAGTTAACCAAGTAGTAACGCTTCCAGGAGGTAGAGTATGATACCAGTCTTTAGCGGATTCTTTTAGAGAAAAAGAAAATGCTCTCAGCCTCATCTGTTCTTCAGTAATATCAGAGGGACACATGCTGGTGCAGACATCAAGGAACTCATCAAGATGTTGAATGAGATCCTCAAGTGGAGTTCCGTTGAATTTTGGGAGTAGATGGACTACTCCTGTCTTGAGCTCAAACTTCACCCCATCACCAAGGGCTGGGAATTGCACTGCACGTGTAGGCTGATTCAGTTAGGAGCTGTCAAGCTCTCAAGAGTAACTCGATCACCCATTGTTCGGATTCCTTGCAGTAGTGCACGCACAACTCGACGAGTTCTGAAAAGAGTCCGTTCAATTTCTGGATCAAAAACAAGTGGTGAATTATTAGTAGCACGGGTGTGAACCATAAGATAGGTTCACACCAAAATTGGCACAAAAATTACACAAAAGACAATTATTGCCTCCCCAGCAATGGCGCCAATTTGATAAGTGTGAAATGGTCGTGCAAATCATAACTATGCAAAAGAGTCCTAACAATCCTAAAGACTGTAGTCTTAGGGAAGTAAGGGTCGAATCCACAAGGAGGAACGTTATCTTCTATGTAAGTTTTATGTCAATTAAAGTAAAAGGGGATTAAGAATTAAACAACTATCTAGCATGCAAAAACTAATAAAGCCAATAAAGTTTGGGTTTTTATCAACTAGGGAAAACACTTAGTCAACCAGAGATCCACATTCGTATGATAAGTTGATCATAGATTCACTCAATATCGCATGCATATGGAATTCCAATTCCTTTTCAAAAATAATAAATAGCACAACCAGATACTATCAATCCTAGCTAATTGAATAACCCTGAAACTATCAAGATTCAATTCAAAAGTAGCATGAAGAATAGGAATATAATCAGGATACAAATCTAGCATAAAACAACCAGCTTTTATACTAGAATGTAATTTAACTCTCTTCTACAATAGACTAGCACAACCAGATACTAGTACAATGCAGTTTGCTACTATGAAATAGAGAAACTCAACCAGTAATTTCTCTAAATCTAGCAATTGGGATTCAATAACAACAACCCTAGAAATTGCTGAAATCAATCACATAAACAATTCAAACAAGAGAGTAAAATAATTCCATGCAATAGATAAAGAGTAGAAATATCACAATTGAAAGTCAAAACGAAGCTTCAAACTGTCTGACTAAGCAAAAGGGCTTAGTTCTCCATGAAAGGCTAAAAACTCTGAAAGAAAAATATGATAATAGTGTATCAATGAGAGATGCAACTCTCTAAAACCTAATATATCAAACTAGGTCTAAAAAGTCTATCCAAAAATACATATATCTCGGATTAAAGCTAACATAAGAAGAGCCAATAGAAATAAAACACGTGTCGCTCAAAAGATCTCCGCGTTGGCAGGGACGGCGTGTGCCGCCAGCAGCAAAACGCTGATCTTCGTCTTCTCTTCAATCCAGCTCTAAAACTCCAATAATATGCATCTTCGGGTCTTCTTCTTCCTAGCTGTAGATAGCATATAAAATACCTAAACATACCATTAAGTCATGCTAAAACTCCTCCTAAATACACAATATAATTGTGTATATCAACTTCCAACCGGGAAATATTGGCATCTCCAAATACGGTAAATGGGCGTTCATCCTAATTAAGGCCCGGGTAAATAACATTGATAACAATGGAGTTGAGCCCCGACCAACATATATATAAGGTGGTTTAGATCACCGACCAACCCATCAATTTTTATGTACGTAGTCTACTAGTCCCATTGCTACGAGCAACAATGAGGTTTTGTGTGTGTGTGTGTGTGTGTGTGTGTGTGAGAGAGAGAGAGAGAGAGAGAGAGAGAGAGAGAGAGAGAGAGAGAGAGAGAGAGAGAGAGAGAGAGAGATTCTGGTAGACATGTTTTTAGAGTAGAAAGAGGACGAATATAATGCATTAGATTAGCAAGAACTAACGGTGGGATTTGATATTCCATTTTTAGTTGGAATAGGTGTAACACCCCATCTTATAATCCGGGTTGTTACCTGGTTGTGGACCACACATGGGTCCACCAAAACAAGCCTGACAACAAATTCACGAATATTGGACCTTGCAACAAAGACACAACGAGAAAAACCAAGAAAACATCCAACTTATCATTTTCAAAATAACTCGAAAATCAATACAAATGCAACCGGCTACTAGAACTACATCCAACTTATTGGATACTAACATCAACTCAATGTGACTATTTACTACCCTGTCCTTACAACTAGGGACTCAAGCCCTCAATTCCCACTAAGACACATCACCTCGAGATCGAGCATCATCGTCCAAGAAGTGATCCCCTAGAACATTTCCCATACAAGGATGTTTACCTAAAACATTAAAAGTGGAACACATTAGCTAACAATCCCGGTATGGGCCAAACAAGCAAATCAAACATGTAGAACAAAACATAGATTATCACAATTACGCACTCAGTCATTCATATACATAACAAACTAATATGTACACCAAAACACGTCATATAGTTATATAGACTAGCATATCAATTTCCAAACCAACACTCAATTCCACAACAACAAATAAGCACGAGATTAATCAATGTAATGCTCATGCAACATATATCATAACAACCAACAACAATTCCTCCATAATCCAAACCATAATCATTATCCAGTTCAGGCAACCTGGACCTGCCTTCGAAACATGGTACACGGCTAACGCGCACGCTAAACTCGTGCCCATTTTCTTTCCCATCACCCTTCTTTCCCCGGATAAGCCTCTACTAGAGCACTTGCCAAAACAATAAATTTTTGAAGGTGATCTCCACACGCCACATGACTATGTCCGGGGTCTCTTCTCCACCGACTTGTCCGTGTCCATAATCACACCCGCAGAGATCAAGTTGCACACAATAATGAAATCATCGAAACTATTCCAATAGCTTTCAAATATGAAAATATACTTTGGAAGAATATTCCAAAATAGAGGACCACACATTCAATTTACTAGTTTAACACATAACATGATCGCAAACTAAGTAAGTCTAGACGACTTACCTTGAAGACGAATTCTCTAGGCCAACAAACAATAACTAACACGCAAAGTGGTCCACTGTTGTCAAATATAACAAAAGATTTCTCAACAACGAGCTCACGGAAACACTTCTTAGTTGTATACTCAAATTCTACAATCTCCTAATCGATAGATGATTTAATTTCCGAATATCGATATATAACCAATCCTTAGTTATCATGCTTTAAGGAGCCATCTTGGTGAAATTATAACTAATTATCCGCTTCACTTTTGAAACAACTTTCTAAACAAAAAGTGTTCCTCAGTAACAGATCTTAAAGGTGACCAAATCTCGGATCAAACGGATTAACAACGAATCTTGAGTAATTATCCGAATTCCTTTACCTGCCAATCGGTATCAAAACTTGTATTCGCTATAACTGAAGATCTTGACGTCCGTTTCTCGAGCGGTTTGAACCTGTGGGACCGTATCAACGTCAAGATTATAAAAACTATAAATTTAATAAACAAAGCGGAACCAAAAGGCCCTTACGGTGGCTCCGTAATCAATATGCTAATTAATTTCGATCGTATATACCTTTACTCGAGCCCATGGCTCGTTAAAGGCTCGATCCCCGAGCCCGAGGGTAGCTGAGTATTTCCCGGTGGCAACTCTTGCTATGGGTGGTGGTCGGACAAGCTACCGATCGCCGGCGGCGACGTACGCAAGGAAAGAAGATAGCCGGCGGTAAGGACTCAAATTTATTTGCCCCTCTCGGTCATGCTGCCAGTGTTGCTCTTCTTCCTCTCGAACGAGGCAGCGAAACCAGCTGGAGGTACTGCCTGGTGGTTGCAGCTCAGGGGCGAGGCAGAGAAGGTAAGCGCCGACGGTGAAGAATTTAATTCCTTCTTCCCGAGTCCGTTATGTCTTGATTCTCGCTGGTTCCCTTCCTCTTATCAAACATTGATGGGAAAGAGAAGGTAAACTGGCGGTGTAGAAGTCTTTCTCCTAGTCCGTCGTCCTGGTCTAATCGGCTCTCTGGTTCCTTTTTGAGACAAACAAATTCGTAGACTTTGGTGAGGCAAATAAGATATGCCAACGAGGGAGAATTCATTCAACCAAGCCCGTCGTTCTTATCCTATCTCAAAGATTCCTTCCTATGTAAGCAAGAAAAAAGATAAGTTTTAAAACTCAAAACCCGTCTCGGAACAGGACTCGCGTTAAAGCGGTAAAATTATGTACCTCGGGTGGAAAAACTTACTAAACGAAAAACGTCCCGTAAATTATGTAGACCAATAAAACCAATTTTCCATGATTTTATCTTGCTACCTTCAATTTTTAAGGCTTGCATTTCGTATTTTAAATCCCTTACAATACATAATTAAAAAGACGGCTTATCCAATAAATATTCTTTTTCCACTGAAAAATCCTAGAATTCACACCGATCTATAAAATCATTTCTTTGTGATTTTAGGATATCACCAACATTTTTCTAGGATTTAATCTCCAACGAAAATATTGGATTAAGCGTTAAAACGGACAAAGAGGTTAAAAGTATATCCGAGAAAAATTCAAAAATATCCATAAAAACCGCTGTTATTACAATAGGGTTAATATCACTAGAAAAGATATCATCATCTACTTATCAACCCACACTCCTTTTAAATAGATATAAATGAATTTTAAATTTATTAAAAAGGATTAAATCAATATTCATTTGGATATGATAAATAGGAAGATTATAGGATAGAAAATCCCATTATTAAACAATCTTTTATTTTTGGATATGATTATATAATAGATAGGAAGATCATTAGGATATTTTTTATGCTATCATACAAATACTAGAATATTTATTTATTTTAGATAGAATCATTTTTTTAAAACCAATCTGATTGGTTAAAATTTAATTGGGTTTTTTATTGGTTAAAAATAATTTTAGATCCCACATATAATAAAATTATTATTTATATCCATGTGAATTATTTTATAAGATTTGGATTTGGCAATTTTTGGCAAAATAACCATTAAATAAAAAATATCCGATTATACAAATTTGTAATTTTCCACAAACTAGATTATAAAAAAATATGTGAAATATTTTTCCAAAATAACTATGAAATAATAAAAATATATAATCTATTACTATATACTAAAGCAATGGCAAATTCTCTCACCATATTGCGCCACATCACCCTTTTTTGTTGATATAATAATTCAATTTAATCTATTCACATCACTTAATATTAAAATATTTAATTAAAATAGAAAAAGTGAATATAGTCAGTGATAGAAAAATAAATATTTACATTATTTTTACCTTTTATCTATTTATGAAAAGTATTTTATTAAAATAGAATTTTGATAAAGACAAAGATATAAATTTACACTATGTCTTACAAGATTGACAATGATCTATCTATTTATGTAAAATTTCTTTTACAAATTGGATTTTGATTTAAAAAAGATAGAAAATTCTTTCAAAATATCGCCTATTTATTCGAACAAAAAAAAGATCACCTATATATGTAAAATTTATTTTAAAAACGAATTATGATTACAAAATTTGATAAAAACTTTGCTTAAATCAAATATTGGTAAAATATTTATTTAAAAAACTAATTTTATAAAAAATAATATGAATATAAATTGCTCTTATAATTAAATGAATATTTACATTATCTTTGCCTTTTATATATTTATCGAAATATTTTATTAAAATAGATTTTTTTTTAAAAAAAATAGAAATTTACATTATATCTTACAAGACTTATGATTAAATGATTAAATTAAAATTTTAAAAAAATAATTAACTTTTATATTTTCTCATAAGAAATAGAAAATTCATAATACAAATAAATCTATTTGAATTATATTAGTTTTGACTCTGTATTTTTTTAAGAAAAAATCCATAATACAAAATTTTCTACTTTTTAACCATTTATTTTTAATATTTAATAAAACCCGTACAAGGTACGGGCTCTTACACTAGTATTAAAGTGAATCAATGAATATATGTAGTCTTTTGGATTAATAATTAAGTCTCCTTATTTATTAAATCAAACAAATAAAACATCTATCCTAAGTCTCCTTATCAATTAAATCAAATAAATAACTAATTTGACTTAAAGGAGAAGAAACTAACAAACTAATCATAACAACTCAAAAGATATAATAATAAATAAGCAAGATAATTCAACCACTAACAAACATGCCTATGGTCGAAAATCTCCATCCATAATGTCTTATAAATGCTCGAACAACACCATCAAAGACCTCTTGTCGAAATTGCTTCTGCAATACCATTTGATACTCAATACGCATCCTTTGACAAAGATCCGCTTGTGAATCGGACTTCTTTGAAGACGAGTTCGCATCAACTGGCATCAGAGCCTAGGGATTGTGTAAGTCCCATTTGTATCCCCTTACTCTTTGTGCATGAATGTTTTTCTTGTCTCCACGTTTTTGGTTCGATTTTTCACCCTAGATCCATCTTCCTACCATCATTCATCTAGGTCTACCATTTTTGTTATTTCTTTTCAAAAAAAAATTGTCAAAATAAAAAAACAACAACCTTTACCTTACATGACTTTTTCATTTGTAGGGTGGCAATTCGGTAAATTGGTTGAATTTCGGTTGGGTTATTCGGATTTTGGATCATTCGGGTTTCGATAAGTAACGGGTATGATCGGTAATCTGGTATTTCGGGTCGGATCGGGTCAGATGTGTAAATTGTCGGTAACGTCGGGGTTATTAGGTCAAAATCGGTCAATCAAATTCGGGTTTCGGTTTAGTCGAATTTGTTTATTTCGGTTTCGGCTTGAGTCAGTTTTTGCAATTTTCGCTTGAATCGGATTTCAGCTGAATCAGATTTCGATTGAATTAGTTCGGTTCAATCGGTTTTCGGTTAAATCAAATTTTGGTGGAATTAGGTCTTGACTGAATTTTGGTTGAAATCGATATTAAGAATTCAAAATAACTTTTTTTAAGTGATAAAAGTTATATGAATTCAATGAATGAGTCATGATAATTTTACTAATCACTGTATTTGTAATATTCTATTTGAATTTGAATTTGATATTGTTTTGAAAGATGAAATTGGCATTTACCATTTGTAGAATAAATCAATTAATATTTGACCGATGAAAAGTCAATTACATGAATAGATGATCACAATTTTCAAATTCATAAGATAGAATATTCACAAATCACAAGTAAAGATGATATGATATTAAACATATGTAAGATTTTTTATTCATAAAAAATTCTTATAATATTGCAATCAATTAATTACATGTTACAACTAATGATTATATGATGTTATACTCCAATAATTTAAAAATGATCTAAGTTTATAAATAATAATTTATAGTCACGTACATTTTCAACATCATATACATAAATAAATAAAATATTTATATCTTTTGTAATGAATAATAATATTTGAATCTATGACTATATGAGACTATTATGGTAAGTAGTTCTAAAGTAATTAAAATGATATCATTAATATACTAAAGTGGAGGTTAGAAATATATATAAAACGATTTCATATTAAAATATATACTTCATCTTTTTTAAATCAATCTAATTAGTTGAAATTTAATCGAATTATTTTTAATTATTTATATTTATATATATTAAAAAATTAATAGATTAGTTTTATTTTTGGATAAGATTATTTTTTAGAGAAGATATACATAATTCTTAAAATATATATCTTTTCCTATATTAATTTTAATGATTATTATATGTATAGTTTTTCTAAAATATTCTTGCTTATATCATCAGTTTGATCAAAATTTAACAAGTATAAATACATAAGACAATAGTTTTATAAAATTCCGTACAAGGTGCGAGAACTAAGACTATTTCATAACTAAATGATTATACGATCTCTTATATTCATATCATCTTATATATTAATAACAAATAAGATATTAAAATGATTTCAATCCAATTTCCAAATAATTATCTGATGTCTTATAGTTATATGTTCT
Source organism: Fallopia convolvulus (assembly GCA_964016875.1). NCBI lineage: Eukaryota > Viridiplantae > Streptophyta > Magnoliopsida > Caryophyllales > Polygonaceae > Fallopia > Fallopia convolvulus. The sequence goes on along the minus strand of OZ024720.1, from coordinate 48,309,198 downwards.
TATATATTAATCATAAATAAGATCTTATTCCAAGTCTCGGGTATAATCGAGTTCGGGTTGTTTTGGATGTAATTGGGTTCGGATTGTTTCAGTTTTCGGGTACAACCGGTTCGGGTACAATCGAGTTCGTGTTGCCCAGATTTGGGTATGTATCGGGTTACTTTTAAACGGGTTGCTTTCGGGTTCGGGTTAGAATCGGTCAGATCTGATCGGTTTCAGATTTCATTTTGTAATTTTTTTCGAATAACGGTCGGTTCTCGAATCGGGTTGTTCGGTGGGTTATTTTGGGTCGGATCAGAATTTTCCACCCCTAGGTGATTCGTAGCAATTAGTGTGAGTTTTATTCATAAACTCATCCTTCTTGTCAAAGATCCAACATTATTGTTCATTGTCGTGTGATTTGCCCTTGTTCATTGTACATTTCGGTCATTTTGGAAGAGGATTACATTCATTCCATACAAAAAAATACTAGAAGAGGATAAAATAATGCATTTTAGTCAAAATTTGGCCAATTTCATTGGGATTTCTTTTCTTTTGGGTGTCTTGGAGGATAAAATCCACAAGATATTCTTTATTTAAAAAAAAAGAAAAAAAATCAGATTTGGAAGTAGAGATATTTTTATAAAAAAATATCATAGGAGATATACAAGCCAAAATAAGACAAGTATCTCCTAGAATCTCGCCTTCCAACCTCTTTGCTTCTTTCCTTTCTCACTTTGGAAACAATCTTTGTGATTCTAATCACACGCCTCTCTCTACTCTCTTTCTTTCTTTGGAAGACACAATCATATCTTCTTTAGACACAATTATATCATACATTGCATCAAATCTCGGCCTTCCTGTTTGGACGAGATCTCATTCCATCTTCTTTCTACCTCTCTTCTCTCACTTGTGTGGACGCCTACCTTAGGCTGAGCACACTTCATTCCTTCTTGTTTATTGCTTGCATTAGTTGTTTACTTTGAAGTCATGAATTTGTCTAAGTCGAGATCCTTATCCACCCCAACCCATAAGCCTCTTTTGTCGTGAACATTAGAGTACTCGGGTTAGTGAGTCTTTTATATCTCAACGCTTTCTTTTGCTTGTTTCTTTTTGAACTTTTGACTTGTGCATGTTAATGGTTGAATTAGGTGATGTTTCAGAGCATAACAACCAACAAGATCCAAACACACACTATGTTGGGACGTTGTTGGGACCTCTGGTTCTAAACAACGGATCAATGATGTAATTCTCTTAAGTTTTGATAATGACAAACACCATAGGGAACTAATGTGGTTTGTTCAAGTATTTCTAAGGAACACAGGTACATCCAAGAACTCCTATGAATGATCAAAAGCCACTACAGGCCACAATGAAGAGTTTCCATCAAGGGAACTCTGAAGAGGAAAGTTCCCATGAAGTGGGAACTCCCAGAAACAATCAAGAGAACACAAGCTTACAACGATGAAGAGTTTCCATCAAGGGAACTCTGAAGAAGATAGTTCCCATGACATGGGAACTCACATGTGAGGACAACGACCGCTCAGCGCAGATCGCGGGATTCTGTCTCAGACAGCCCGAAGGAACAGTCTGAGGATCAGACTGTCACGCTTCATCCAACGGTCCGATTGATCCAAGAAGTTGACCTAGTTCAAACCAAAGTCACATGTGAAGAAAGTACAACTTGGGCATCAAGCAAAGGGCATTTTGGACACAAACGAAAGATGCAACTGCCCAAGCCAACCTGGACTATAAAGCCAAATGAATAGTACTCAGATTGAGTACTTCTCCCAGAACTCACAAACACCCACACCAGAGAAAAGAAAGAAAAGGAAGAGAAGTCCCTGCCGGCGAGTGTGTGATCTCGAAGACGGTGAAGCTGAAGTTCCCAGGAGCAAGGGAACTGAGAAGTCAGTGTAAGGTTTGAGTTACTTGTGTTTTGCTGTTGTGAGCTTAGGAACTCAGTTGAGAGGATTTACTAGTGTTGCTAGAGTTAGGAAGAACTCGTAGGAACAGAGAAGTGTGAATCCGGCTGTGTAACTAAGGGACAAAGCAATTAATATAAGTAAGTCATTCAAAATCCTCCAAGCGGAGGTAGAGGTTTACCCATACAACTAGTTGGTTGTAGTGGGGTTCCTCTATAAAGGAACTGTGTTCTTTACTGTTTTATTACTTGCGAATTGTTTACTTCCGCTGCCTTGGGAACAGCTTAACTGCCAGTTCCCAAGCTCTTTGCTAACGTTTACGATCCAACAATTGGTATCAGAGCCTGCGCTCTAGATTTGTGTTAGCATCGCAGGTATCAAATGGCTCAGGAACTTACTCAGGTGGGGAACAACACTAGTAAGCCGCCAAGGCTTATTACAGGAAGATTTTAAAGCTGGCAACGCGACATGAAGGATTGGATGCGTGGCCAAGACTACCAAGCCTGGTGTGTTTTCGAGAGAGGCAACTTCGAAATCGATCCAGCTATAGTCAACGACCTCTGAAAGTGGGGACCCAACGAGTACAAGTGCATGGAGGCAAACTACAAAGCCAAACAGTGCCTAAAGAGGTCCATGTGCGTACAAGATTGTGACAGGGTTGCAAACCTTGACACAGCTAAGGAAATGTGGGAAGCCATCCAACAAATGCACGTTGGGAACTCAGACCTCAGAGAAGATCTTCAGATGAATGCAAAAAGGGAGTTCTACAACTTCCAAATGGAGATGGGAGAGTCCGTCGATAGCTACCAATCCCGATTTGAAGGACTTTGCACTAAAATGGAGGGATTGGGGATCACCAAAGAAGAAATCACCCACAAAATGAAGGTCCAACAGCTCTTCAACGGATTGACTGGAGAATGGGCAAACGAGAGAACGATGTTCAAGGAAAATCCAGAAAATCGAACACTCATGCTCCATCAAGTGTTTGGAAAGCTAGTGGGACAAGAGAAGAGAAAGATCGATGATAAGGAACAAACTCGAGCTCATCGAGGGATCGCACTCAAGATCGAGAAAATGCTCAAATCAACCCAAGAACAACATGAAGACTCCGAAGAAGAAGAGGATGAGGAGCTAGTTCTTGTAACAAAGGCTCTTCGAAATTTCTACAAAGGGAAGTCTCAACGGAACAATGGGAACTGGGGAAAGGGACAGAGTTCCCAAAGAAAGCCCACAGAGAAGGATCTCTCAGATGTGACCTGCTACAAGTGCAACAGGAAAGGACATTTTACGAAGGAATGCCCACAGGGAACTGATGGCCGGAAGCAAGGAAAGAAGGCCTACATCGCTACCTGGAGCGATGATGAAGACGAAGATCCCGAGTCATGGGCACTTCCAGCCATGTGTGGCATGGCCATAGGAGAAACCACTGGGGAACAACCTAGTGAGGTAACCACTGAAATTGTTCTTGATTCTTTGAGTAACTATGAAAAACCTGAGTTGTTGAAAATTCTTTCAAGTCTTGTCAAAGATAACATAAAACTGCAAAACAAGTTGGAAAAACAAGAACACATAAATTCTCAATTAGTTGGTCTTGAGCCCTGTCCCAACTGCATATCCCTTCTAGAAAAACTCAAGTCCCATGTGTCTCACATTGTAGATCTAGAAAGAGAAATCAAAACTCTAGAGAAAGATGAGAACACCCTCTTGCAAAACCTGAGTAAGACTCCCGAACATCTTGAAGCCTCCAGTTCCCAAATTAAGTTTGTCCCAGCCAGACATGGCATAGGATACAAAGGTGAGTGCTCCAAGAACGGAAAGTCACCCCTGAGCGAACATGAGATCCATGAGTGTAGGGCCTTAGAACTCCAGTGCGAGAAACAGAAAAATGCTCATCTCGAGGAGAAAATCAGGGTCCTAGAGAGTGGAAACAATGGTGAGAAAGATTACTATACTGGGAACTCCGGACATAGAATCTATGTCAAAATTGCTAAGGGAAACGGGTCTCGGGTGTACAACAAAGAAACCATGGATAGGAACCGGATCCAGAGACCACACCCAAAATACTACCTGGGAGAATACTATAAGACGTGTTGGCACTGTGTTGCTCATGGGCACTACAAGGATGCATGTCCCAAGAAGAGAGCCCAAACCCCTAGAAACCATGAGTTCCCAAACAAACAAAAACGTCATGCTAATCACCAAAGGAACTCCAACTCTCAAAATTCTAAAGACATCAACATTTCTGACTATATCTTGAATGAAAATGTTTTCCCTTGGAAGGGACCTGGCAAGAGTCATCTTGCCTGGGTCTCAAAACACTAACTTTTCCTTGTAGGTGGCAGTGAGAGGGAACAGTACATGGTTCATAGATAGCGGATGCTCGACCCATATGACAGGAAACAAGGATATCCTCATCTCACTCCACACTCATGCCGAAGGGGGCCATGTCTCATTTGGCAACAAAAACAAGGGAGAAGTTATTGGAAAAGGAGAAGTGTTGCTCAATAGATCTATCAAAGTTAGCAACGTAAATCTGGTAAAGGATCTGGGATACAATCTGTTGAGTGTCTCCCAGATGTGTGATCAAGGTAACAACATCGTCACTTTCGACTCAGATGAATGTCTCGTCGTCAACAAGAAGAACAACAAAGTAATTCTGAGAGGAAGAAGATATAACAATGTGTGTGTGGTGGATACTAACTTTGAACCACCAATGAAGCTGTGCCTTGCGAGTTCCCAAGATGACACGGAACTCTGGCATCAAAGACTGGGACATGCTGGTGTAAATCAAATTCTGAAGCTTTATCTACAGGATCTGGTCATTGGTCTTCCACGGATCAATCTCGAAGGAGTCAAAATGTGTGAAGCATGTGTTCGAGGGAAACAGACCAGGAACTCTTTTAAACCCAAGAAGGTGGTGAGCACAACCAGGTCCCTGGAGCTAATTCACATGGATTTCTGTGGTCCCATGAGAACGGCTAGCTACGGTGGAAAAAGGTACATGTATGTTTTAATTGACGATTTTTCAAGATTCACCTGGGTTATCTTCTTGAAGGCAAAATCACAAGCATTTGAAGAATTTGAGCCCTTCATCAAAAGAACAGAAGTAAGCTTGGGGCTAAAACTGAAAGCAATCAGATCTGATCACAGAACTGAGTTTCAAAACTCAGAGTTCCTAAACTTTTGTGAGAAAAATGGGATCTCTCACGACTTCTCAGCTCCTCGCACTCCTCAGCAAAATGGAGTGGTCGAGAGAAAGAACAGAACTCTGGAGGACATGCCTAGAACCATGATGATTGAAAGTGGAGTTCCTGAGTACTTCTGGACTGAAGCCATCTCCACAGCTACGTACATCCTGAACCGAGCCATGACAAGGCCCCTGATCAACAAGACGTCCTATGAGCGCATCAAAGGGAGAAAACCAAACATCTCACACTTGAGAACATTTGGTTGCACATGCTTTGTTCACAATAACGGCAAAGACAATCTTGGCAAATTCGACCCCAGAAGCGACGAAGGGATCTTCCTGGGATACTCATCACAAAGCAAGGCTTACAGGGTCTACAATAAAAGGACCAAGAAGATAGAGGAAAGCATTCATGTCGTCTTCAACGAAAAGTCTGTAAAGATGGGAACCGAGACCCAAGGGAAGGGAACTCTATTCAAGCTAGTCAGACATGAAGACGATGATGATGACGATGATGAGCCAAGAAAAAGGGATGAAGACTATCCAAGTGCAAGCAACATTCCACAACCAGGGAACAACAACGAAGGTCCAACTCTCACTGATCAAACCTTCCTCGAGGCTCCCTCCTCCTAAGAACTACAAGACACCTCAAACTCTCTCGAGGTTCCCTCTTCAGGGAACAACTCTGCTGTCCCCCAAGACAATACTCTGCCAGAATCAAGTATTCAAGGGGAACAAAGAGGGAACTTGCCAGAAATCTCTGAAGAAACATCAAATGAAGAAGCTGAAGATGAGAGTTCCCATGACAAAGATACACCAACTGAAGATGACACACATGCAAGGGAACTCACTCATACAAGAACCTTTCAACAAAGGAAGGACCACCCCATTGAGAACATCATCTCCCCTTATGATAAAGGTGTACAAACTCGTTCCTCTCTCAATAATTTTTGTACTTTTAACGCGTTTGTTTCCATGGTGGAACCCAAAAATATCAAAGAAGCCTTGAAGGACCCAGATTGGATTCAAGCCATGCAAGAAGAACTCCACCAATTCGAGAGGAACAAAGTTTGGAAGCTAGTTCCTAGGCCCAAGAACAAGAACATCATAGGAACTCGATGGGTCTTTAGGAACAAGCTCGATGATACTGGGGCTGTAGCAAGAAACAAGGCTAGGTTAGTGGCACAAGGCTACAGGCAAGAGGAAGGAATTGACTATGATGAGACCTTCGCACCAGTTGCTAGGATCGAGGCCATCAGACTCCTAATCGCCTATGCAGCTCACAAGGGATTCAAGCTTTATCAAATGGATGTGAAAACAGCCTTCCTCAATGGACATCTCAAGGAAGAAGTGTATGTGGCCCAACCTCCAGGATTCGAAGATGAGAAACTGCCCAACCATGTCTATTTTCTGGAGAGGGCCCTCTACGGACTCAAACAAGCTCCCCGAGCTTGGTATGACAGGTTTGCTCAATTCCTCTTGTCCCATGGGTACCTTCGCGGTTCCATAGACAAGACTTTGTTTTTAAAGAAAGAGTCTAAAGACATTTTGATCGTGCAAGTATATGTTGATGACATTGTGTTTGGAGCAACTAACGAAAATCTTGTAGAGAAATTTAAGGACCTCATGAGCAGTGAGTTTGAGATGAGTCTCATTGGGGAACTCACGTTCTTCTTGGGACTCCAAATATCCCAAATCAAGGAGGGAACAAAGATTCATCAACAGAAATACATTAAGGAAATGCTCGTGAAGTATGGGATGAAACACTCCAAGCCCATTGACACTCCCCTCTCACCAAATTCAAGGCTCAATGCGGATGAAACAGGTATTAGTGTGGACCAAAGGAACTATCGAGGTATGATCGAGTCCCTTCTCTACTTAACAGCTAGTAGACCTGATATCATGTTCTCCGTATGTCTTTGTGCTCGTTTTCAAGCTAACCCTAAGGAATCACACCTGAAAGAGGTGAAGAGAATTTTCAGGTATCTCAAAGGAAACGATAACTTGTGCCTATAGTATCCAAGGAACAGTTCCCTTGAGCTCATTGCATACACAGATGCAGATTTTGCAGGGCACTTGGTCGATAGAAAGAGCACATCAGGAATGGCCCAGTTCCTAGGGTCATGCTTAGTCTCGTGGGGATCTAAAAAGCAAAACTCAGTGGCACTCTCCACAGCTGAAGCAGAATATGTGGCCGCCGCATCTTGTTGTTCCCAAGTTCTATGGCTTAAGTCACAACTCCAGGATTACGGTATGTCTTTTGGCCCAGTTCCCATACTATGTGATAACACTAGCGCCATAAACATTTCCAAAAATCCTGTGCATCATTCTAGAACTAAGCATATTGATATAAGGCATCACTTTCTACGTGACAATGTTGAAAATGGGAACATCTCTATGGAACACTGTAGAACTGAAGAGCAAATTGCGGACATTCTCACCAAAGCTTTAGACAGACGTCCCTACCAGCGTTTTCGAATGCTTCTAGGGATGATAACTCTAAATTAAACAAGTCCCTGTTTGTTTCTCCCTCAATGCCTGACTAGTTTATACAAGATTGCATGCTAGGGAACTTGGATTTATTGCTTTCACTATGCCATGATTACTAGTCTAGAGAAAAATGTGTACAAGGGAACCTTATTTCTTTCGGCCATAAATGATCAACCAGAGTTCCCTTTATCCCACTTTACAAGCCACTATGACGGTTGATCATATAACCAACCCTAAGCTAGGGACCAGACAAACGCGTCTCATGAGCCAAACTCTTTCCATTATCGAGTCGAAAATTGTCTGGTTCCCTTTGAGTTCCCTAGACCCACAAAAGGATGAGTGTGAAGTTCCCTTAACCACTTCACTCTCCCTGACCTTGATAAGATCATTGGAACTGATGCATCTACAAAGGGAACGCTGACTCATCTACAAAGAAAACCGTCACTTGGGAAGCGGACTTTTGTGTCAGAGGCTCTGAAACGCTGACGGCCAAGTATTCAAATCTTGAAAAGGACTTCCCAAGAGATCGTGACGCGTGTCCAGAGGCGTGCTAGAGAAGTTGAAACGACGCCCCACGTTCATTGGGCAACGGTTATCGAGGTTACTCCACTTCCTTTTCTACCCCTCGCCTCCCCTCTCTCCTTAAAACCCCCCATTTGCCATTTTTGGGATCTTATTCCATCTTCCATCTCTGCAACTCTTCTTCTCAACATCCCTTTCACTCCCTTTTTCAAGAAACCTCCAAAACCTTCAATAACCCTACAAAAATGGCCCCTCAACACACCTTTGCCCAGATCAAAGCATGGGTACATGCCAATCCTCGCATCCTCTTCATCTCTCAACTAAAAGAGATTGAGCAAGAATCAGACCCAATCATGAAGGATGTTCTTATCCAAGGGCTATACAATCAAGTAAGCCCCTTCTTACCCCCTCCTCCTCCTCCGGCCGACGAAACTGTCGCCTGGACTTCTTCCTCTTCCGAATCTCTTCCTCTCCCTCCTTCAAACACCAACACCTCCTCCGGAGTTGTCATCGTTGACAACTTCGGAGACGCTCGCCCTTCCATCAACGAGAAACCCCACAAATCCAAACCCCGCCATTCATCCAAACGCCGTCACTCCTCAAAAGACCCCTCAAAACCCAAAAAATCCAAACATTCCCACGACCCCTCCAAATCCAAAAAGCGTAAACACTCTGAGGCCTCTGAATTCTCGGAGCCCAGAAAGAAGGCTTTCTTCAAGTTTGAGGACTACTTGAACTGCTCCAAGGAAAGTTCCTGTGCTCCCAGACCTCCTTTCCCTTTCCCTTCCGACGATGGGACCTCTCAATCCCAAAGTCTACTCCCCTCTTCCTCCTCTCTCCCTCCTCTTCTAACCGAGGGACCTCCCAAACCTCCTCCCACAAAACAGCCAACTCCTCCTCCACCACCTCCCTCAGTTCCCACCTCCAAGGGAACTCTCACAAAACAACCGACTTCCCCTCCACCACCTCCTTCAGTTCCCACCTCCAAGGGAACTCCACCTCCCCAACCTTCTTCACTTCCTCCCGTTCCCATAACTACGGGATCTCCAACTCCACCTCCACCTCACAAAACTCCTTCTCCTCCCTCTTCACCAAAACAAATCTCCACCTCTCCCATTTTTACTTCGGGGATTTCTACTCCCCAAGTCACCACATCCCTTCCTCCCCCATCCACACAACTTTCCACCCCTCTTCCTTCTTCTACTCTCCCCTCTTCCATCACATCCCCCCCACCACCAAACTCCCCTTTCCCTCACCATCCAAAAGTACCGTCGCTCTCACCTCAGACAACGACGATCTTCCTCTCTCTGTGGTCATCAACAAACTGACCAAGGACCATCCTCCTATCATCATGGGAACTCTGGAGGAGGAAGCCCAGCTCAAGGCAATCGAGGAAGAGCTCAACCGGGACCCCTCTGAGCACACAGTCTCCCAAGGGACAAAGTCCCCAGAAAAGGTGGCTCCTGAAGAGCCCACGGAGAGAAGGGACCTCGCACCAGCTGGAGGTGCTGAGGCAACAACAAGTCATCCTGACGATGACGCGGAGGGCTCAAGTTCGAGCTCCTCCGAGGAAGAAGGGACCTCCCAAGATGAGGTCGAAGAAGAAGAAGAAGCTCCAACTGCTAAGGAACCAGCACGGATCCCAACACCTGGACACCAAATGGTGGTGTCCACGAGTTCCCAACCACCAAGGGACCGCGTGCTTATGATTGAAGCGGCTGCACCCCCTCAGCAGAAAGGACCTCGCACGGTCTCTAGGGGGAACACGTCAAAGAGCACTACAAGAAAGGGGAAGGGGACCTCTTCCACGAAACACCCTGTGGATGAACGCCGAAAGCTCCTTCCTCCGCTTATCATCTCTGAAGACGTGTTAGTTGACAACGACTTAGGGGAACTGTGGGACCTGATCAAGGCCCAGGGCTGGGAGAGACTCTGCCAAGAGACTGTGAGCGTAGATCCCTCACAAGTGCGTCAGTTCTACAACAACTTCAATATCACCAACGACTGCACTCAGGGAACTCTTTCCCATGAAGGCGACGAGTTCATTTTTACAACGTCGACAATTCGCCTTCAACTCCAGGTCCCCGGACAAGGGCTCAATGAGTTGCCCAACAAACTCTGGGGGGACTTCAATAGCGCTGAAGTGTACAACACTATCTTTGAGGGTCGGGTTCCCTCCAAAGTTCCCTCGACGCATCATCTCTCCCTGGTCGCCAAGCTTGCTCACCAGTTCATCATCAATGTGGTGATCCCTCGCCAGGAGAAGCGTCTGGTCGTCAACATCCCCGATGCCATCCTCCTCAAGAAGCCCATCAACCTTCCCAGAATCATCCTTGGGCACATGGAGAAGTGCATGGCTTCCAAGTCCCACTCCCTTCCCTATTTTGGGCTGATCAAGAAGCTCCTACAAAAAGAGGGTCTCTACGACGCCTCTAAAGACGAAATCGAGCTTGGAAGGGAACTGGACATTTCAGTTGTCCAGAAGATGAGGCACTCTGAGCCCGTAGAGGAGGTGGCTCCACTAGAATCTGGTACACAAGAGGGGAACTCTCCAGTGTTGCTCCGCATTGCCAACACCCTCGACCAGATTGCCAGGGACCAAGCAGCGTTGGCCAGAGGACAAGAAAAGCTTACACAAGTCCTCACGCGCCTCTGTGACGCCCTGTTCCCTCAAGACCCATGATCTCTCCCTTCTTCTCCCCTTTAATCCAAAAATGACCACAAATTGTACTTGGGTTCCCATTGTATATATGATCTTAAGTAATGAAATGGTCTTTATTTTGATTGCGTGTTCCCTTCTTTCCTATTATTGTTTTGCTTGTTTTCGATGATGTCAAAAGGGGGAAAGACAAAAAATGCGAGATGAGTTAAAAGTTTAAGTTATCACAGACCACGCATAAGCTAAGGGGGAACAATTGCATAAAAAGCTTAATAGGAACTATGTGTCTCACCAGAAGTGGTTCCCTAAATCTAAGTGTTTCACTAAAAGTGACTTCCCAAAATCATACTTAGGAACTCATCAGCATATCATTCATTGAAATACTTGCATATTTTGTGATGGGTTTGTCATCATCAAAAAGGGGGATATGGTTGGGACGTTGTTGGGACCTCTGGTTCTAAACAACGGATCAACGATGTAATTCTCTTAAGTTTTGATAATGACAAACACCATAGGGAACTAATGTGGTTTGTTCAAGTATTTCTAAGGAACACAGGTACATCCAAGAACTCCTATGAATGATCAAAAGCCATTGCAGGCCACAATGAAGAGTTTCCATCAAGGGAACTCTGAAGAGGAAAGTTCCCATGAAGTGGGAACTCCCAGAAACAATCAAGAGAACACAAGCTTACAACGATGAACAGTTTCCATCAAGGGAACTCTGAAGAAGACAGTTCCCATGACATGGGAACTCACATGTGAGGACAACGACCGCTCAGCGTAGATCGCGGGATTCTGTCTCAGACAGCCCGAAGGAACAGTCTGAGGATCAGACTGTCACGCTTCATCCAACGGTCCGATTGATCCAAGAAGTTGACCTAGTTCAAACCAAAGTCACATGTGAAGAAAGTACAACTTGGGCATCAAGCAAAGGGCATTTTGGACACAAACGAAAGATGCGACTGCCCAAGCCAACCTGGACTATAAAGCCAAATGAATAGTACTCGGATTGAGTACTTCTCCCAGAACTCACAAACACCCACACCAGAGAAAAGAAAGAAAAGGAAGAGAAGTCCCTGCCGGTGAGTGTGTGATCTCGAAGACGGTGAAGCTGAAGTTCCCAGGAGCAAGGGAACTGAGAAGTCAGTGTAAGGTTTGAGTTACTTGTGTTTTGCTGTTGTGAGCTTAGGAACTCAGTTGAGAGGATTTACTAGTGTTGCTAGAGTTAGGAAGAACTCGTAGGAACAGAGAAGTGTGAATCCGGCTGTGTAACTAAGGGACAAAGCAATTAATATAAGTAAGTCTTTCAAAATCCTCCAAGCGGAGGTAGAGGTTTACCCATACAACTAGTTGGTTGTAGTGGGGTTCCTCTATAAAGGAACTGTGTTCTTTACTGTTTTATTACTTGCGAATTGTTTACTTCCGCTGCCTTGGGAACAGCTTAACTGCCAGTTCCCAAGCTCTTTGCTAACGTTTACGATCCAAAACACTAGGATCCGTCCTTGGTGCGGCAACCGCCACTTCTATTAACGCCAGGGGCTGGTTCTAGCGACGCTAGGCTTGAAGCCTTGAAATGGATGTTCGCTAATTTTATGATCCGAACTTAGTCCATTCATGAGGCTATGAGTGGTCCACTCGTCCTTCGTGTCCAGCCGCTTATCCGAGGCACAACCGCACACCAAATTGTGGTTGTGCTGGGCGGCACGCGTCCATCGACGCAAGAGAATGGAAAGGGCCAAGTTTCTCAACCTTCAGCGCTTGGAATCCAACGATTGGAATCCATGAAGGAGAGCCGACAACCATCTTTTCAAGAAAATGTATAGGTGTATGATCTCTATGATGATGATAATGATGCCTATGACTTGACGGATTTTAGGCGTCAACAAAAGAAGAAGAAGGCAATGACATCGACTCCGAAGCGTAAATCCGGTGCTTTCAACGCCTATTGACTTTGCTGTTGAGGCCTTCCAAGGGCATAGATCTTCAATCACTCATGTGTATTCGGATCTTGAGGATTCCTACGAGGAGTTCAATGAGGAATCCGATGACGATAGGTATAACCATCCGCCCTTAAAGGACTCCGAGGAATTCCCTAATTGGGATAGGGATTGGATACCGCCGCCTAGGTCGGCACAATGGAGGTCGGTGTCATGACCAAAACTGTGACGACCACCACCAACCGAGGTGCAATGGAGGAGGTGGCGACGATCCTGATGATGATGACGATGGTTATGGTCAAAGGCCACCCCGAGACCGGAGCCAACCAAACCGCACCCCAATCGTGACCATGGTCACTGAGAAAATGAGCGCACGGAGTGTTGGTGATTTGTGTCAAGTCATCAAATCTCTATTAGAGCATGTTGAGGTTATCAAGTCATATTGGTAATGTTGATTGGTATATTAACATATATGACTTTCCATGATGGTTTAAATAATTGTCATAAGATCCAAAAGTGAGTCCCACACCAACACCGAGACGAAAGAACCTCGTGTGCACTGTTGCACGGCAAGGGCGCGCCTTGTGGAAGGCGACGCTCGGAGTCGGCGCGATGCAATGGCTTAGTGCAAGCGCGGGGCTCGGCTTGGAGCTCGGTTTTGAGGTTCAAGGCTCGGCTAAGGTTGGGGCGCGCCTTGTGAATGAACATGAGATTCATGACACGGCTGCAAGGGCGCGCCTAGGGTGGTGCGATGACGCGGTGAGGCTAGTGACGCACATGCGAGGCTGCGGTGGAGCTCTCGGCGCGCCTAGGGCACTTGTCCAAGGCGTCGAGCATTAGTTGTGAGGCTAAGGTATGTAATTGAGCTTGGAAATTGAGTCTTGTAACTTTGTGTGTATTCTAATGTGAATTAGGAAGCTTCTCTAAGCTTGGTAGATGCTTTAAGCAAGAACCAAAGCTTGAGTTTAGCTTGGCACATAGTTAAATATGCTAGAAAGAAGTTTGTAAGCTTCATACTAGCTTAGAGTGAACTCTAGGAGCTTGGACAAGCTCAAGACTCATTGTACATGCTTTATAAGAAGCTCATGTAGCTAGGAACTAGCTCATGGAAGCTCAATCTAGCTCACACTAGTTCAAGTTAGCTCAACCAGCTAGAAATTCAGCTCAACCTAGCTCACACTAGCTCAATCCATCTCAACTAGCTATATGCTAGCTCATGGTGCTAAGGGGTAGTGACATTACCTAGGTGACCTAGCTTGGTACCTAGCTATGCTATCTAGGTGGTGGGCCTGGTGGGCCAGCCCAAGGGGCGTGCCCCATGGGATGTTGGGCCGCAAGCATGCACGCATGGCATGGGCTTGGTGCCTTGCCATTTGGGCCGTGTATGTGGGCTTTTGGATTGTATTTTTTGGATTCCTTTTAGGCCTTTTATATGCTGAAATTAAAAGGATTTTGGAGTCCAAGGGGGATGTATGTGGACGCCCCATTTGATGACAAGGAGAGAGGGAATGGAAGTTACAACCAATCCCCTAAAATCACTCTCGACCACACACTTGTGCAACCGAATGTAACCGCCTCCTTTGGCAGTTTTATGGAGGTTTCTCACACCTATAAATAGGGCAAGATGTCTTCCTTTTGGACATGAAACACGTGAGAGAAAACCAGAAGCTTATCCATACAAATTGGGTGAAGAAAACACAATACAAGTCGAGTAAGACTAGTCGTGTTTGAGTGCAAATATTCGTGTGGTTCAAGGAAGAGTGTGGCATCATGGATCTATGTTCATCATCAAGGAAGAAACCTCAAGAGACGTTGGAAGGGCAGAATGTTCAAGTGAAGAACGAAACCCAAATGTCGATGGAAGATGACTTCGTTCAAGTCAAGATCGAAGAGGAATCAATGGACTCGAATAAGGTACGCTTGTTCTCAATGGTTGTGTCTTGCCAACACTTCCATTGGTTTGTTTTGTTACGTTTTATCCCACAACGGTATTGCACAACCTTTGGCATGGAATAGGGGCAATATACGTTGAAGGAAAGCGGGATCTCATCCCGTGACTCGTAGCCTTTATCCAAGTCGATTAACAAAGATATAACAAGGGGTCGATGGTGATTGCCTTCGTGGCCTACACCCACGAGACTACCCTTCAATGGGTCTACTCGTCATGCCTTGATTGTCCTATGGATCTACAAGGGTCGACTTTCCTTCAACATAGACAAAGCAAACATACTTAAATGATTGCATGCAAACCCTATAAAACACAACAATCTTCAGCGTATATTTGTTTATCTTGCTTTCGTTTTGTTTATTTCTTTGTTTGCTTTGTTGTATTATTTTGTTAAGTTCGAGGAGAAGGCTAAACGAGGGGATAAGACGGTGCATGACATTACCTCACAATTGAGGGAAGTCAAGATAGAGCCTCCGAGTCCCATTCGGCCCATTGAAGTACAAGGCAGACTCATAGACTTCGACGAGTGGTTAGAAGAGTACAACAAGAGTAATCTATATTGGGATTGGGTCCTTGCTAACGTAAGGTGCAAACCTGATTTCGATGATGCCATACAAGGTGAGGTTTTAAGGCCTCAACCCTCCATGGTGATGGAGACTCATGGTCCAAGGCGTGGTCATGAGGCAAGGCATGTGTACTCGGCATTCAAGCGCCATGGCAAGTCTAGGGTTAAGCACTCACGTGCTAAATCGAGAAGAAATGTCCCTAGGGGCGTGGCCTTGGGAGATGGTGGGGCCTAGGTGGGAGGCAAGTATTGGCAAGTGGTTTATGGGCACCAAAGGCCAAAGAAACCCGTTTATTGTTCTCTTTGTGGCGTGAGACGCCAAGGCTGATTTTATACTTGTATTTGTTTCCTATTTTATGTACGTGTGTATGTACTTAGCATTAGACGTGTGCTATGAACTATGTGTGTTGTATATGCCTTGAATAAAGGGTATTGATCATATTAAAAGATCATGTAATTTTTTATGGTTTGAAATAAACTATGACTTGATTCAATGATAATCTTAACGACATGTGTGCAAGAAAAGGACTTAAGTCTAAATTCTTGGAATCAACTTGAAAAGCTTGATTGTTGGTTTCGTTCACTAAAGAATGATCCAAACCAGATTACCCTTGAGTTGACCACTCCTTGATTGGGACGACTCGTGCTCTAGACTACCTTCGGGTCTACTAGAGTAATTAGACTACCTTCGGGTTTACTAATGTAAGGGACTACTGGATTGCCCCCCACGCGAGAGGGCATGCACATGTTGGCCATGTATGCACTAAAGAACACATAGAAGAGATGGTAAGAGTCTCTTGATAAGATGCATGTGGAAATTCACTAAGTGATTCCATAAAATTCATGCTTCTTATGGAAAAGGAAACAAGGAAGTCTTGATTGGTTTAGATTGAGACTTGTGGTATATTTGCAGAGAGCAATGGTTGTATGAGAGTGAGATCTCTCATGACTATGTCAAATAACTTGACAAGGCATGAACAGTGTCAAATGTAAGTTTGACACTTAGACATGATGAATGATGTTCATGTCTAGGCCGTTTTATCATATGGTTGAATCCTAAAATTAAATGACTTGTCTAAATTATAAATGTGGTTTGATGTTGACAAAAATGAATGTTAGCATGTTATTTTTCCTTGATAAAGACATGGAAATGTCCATAGGAATTGCTTTGCAAAAGAATGGGATCGGCGCATAAGATGTCTAGGGTTAGAACCTAGACACGCCTTGGCTAGGCCATAGGCGCGCCGGGTGGTGTCATGACTCGACATCGATCCTCGTGGCGCTAGGCGCTCGTGGTTGGATCCCATGGAGCATCCTATGCACGCCCTAGTAGGACTGTTGCCTAGAACCCCCTCGGTGCATGGCACTAGACGCTAGACGTCGCATGGGGGAGGCGTCGCGTCAATCGTAACGCATTGGCCTAAGTCTTGGCATGATCTTCGGATCGAACATGCCTAGGCGCGCCGAGTATAAGCACTCGGCACATGGCCAGGGATGCGAGGCAAGGAAAGGAACGCACAATCCCGACGCATCGCAAACCATGTGCATAGCACTCGGCACGTAGCGACACGGTGCATGGGTTTGAACCTCGACACGATTGGCATGCGCAAAGGCGTGCCACAACTGGGTGACACCGTAACCATGGCACGATGGGTGTGCAAGGCGCGCCGAGGCTGGTTGAAACCAAGCCTTGGCTTTGGCAAGCGTTCAACGCATGGCGTCAGTGTGCCCTCGATTGGCACATGAGGCGCGCCTACCATAAGGCATTTGATTGATTTGTAATAAATCAATAAAATCATATTTAAAATCATATTAGGTTTTCTTGGTTTAGGGTTTTGATAAATTTGTGATTGAAGTTGAGAAACTTGGACTATCACATGTTCCATATGATTGCTTGAAAGGCTCATGTTGTGTGTCATTTTGTTGGATGGTTAGAACTTGTTTGGAAATTTGAAAGGCTGGTTTTATGACTTTCAAATGGACAAGTTATGGTATAGAAGAGACTATGAGGAAGATGTTAACTCCTCAGATCCAAGGAAAGTGTCGAGCGCCATGATGGCTTAAATATTGACAACTTTGGTTGATTAGTCTTATGGTTGAGAAACCATTGAAAGGATTAATGGAAACAATGACATGGTGGAAAAGACAAGTCTTAACTTGTGTGTAAATACTTGTGATAAAGATGATTGTCATATGAGCATAATTCTTCTAGTTTTCTTTAATGGAAAATTTTGAGAAAGAAGAATTGAATCATCTAATTGTGTAGATGATGATCCTATGGAAACTTCCAATGGATTGGTGGTTAGGATGAAAGGAACATAAAGATGGACTACTTTGTGTTTGAATGGCCAAGAGAAACAGGGATGTCATTAGAAAGTCTTTTAAAGATTATATATGCTTTTGCATGAGAGATATAGAAAGTTTAGCCACTTGTGTTTGATTAGTGTCTAATGAATCTATATTGAAATGACATGATCTACTTGGTAGAAACCAAGTTATAAGGTTAAAATGATAAGACCTTGTTCTTCATTGATAATTTATGAAGATGTCAATGTATAGAGGTGAAGGTGGATTAGATTGTTCTAAATCTTTGTCTTGGTAGAAATACATTGAGATGGAAATAAGAATTCCATGGTTATACACATGTTTGAGAAACATCTTTGGGTTTATGAACACAAGGTTATAAGTTAGGTGTGTCATGACTTAAGGACGCTCAAGTGGATATTAAGATGTGGATATCTTGACATAGGCCATTTGTCAAAGATATGGTTGATGCATAAAGGCATTGGATGTGTATGAAACTTCCTAGGTTGGAAGTTTTAAAGCAAATTGGATCACTCAACTTAGGAAGACCTTTTGTCGCGCGTTTGGGTCATAAATTCCTTTGAGTGATGGGCCGGCATTCTTGGAGTTTCCAAATGGCAATTTGTGATACTCCGACTTCATAGTTGGAAAGTGACATCTAAGTATGAGGGAACCTTGTAATGAGGCACATGCCATAACTTAGAGTCAACTCGTTTGATTTTTGTTAAGCACATCGAATTTGTTGATTTCTCTCCGAGAAGATTGACATAAGTGTTTGTGTTAAATTCAATCGAGGGATGGGGGTAACAATCCTTACAACTCTAAGATTTGGACACCCAATTCCCCTACATCGAAAGGTGTGGGCTGAATTCAATGTGGAAAGCCAAAGTCATGGAGTTGGAGAGCATTTATAATATTTTATATTATTATTTCCCATCAAGGTTTATGCTCTAGACCACATGAAACCTAGTCTTGAAACAAAGTTTTCATTAATGAGTTTTGGTTGCTTATGTGGAGCATGATAGGAAACTCAACTATGCATATGTGGAAGTATAAGGCTTCTTCCAAGTTAAGTAACTAAGGATGACTTAACTAACACATATGTGAGAGGATATGGGACGAAAGAGTCTTGTTTATAAAAGCTTCAAAGGAAAAGGATAAGTGTAAGAAACTCATGTGTGAGAGTTACTACATGTACTTAGACAAGTTGATGTGGTTCAAACCTTAGGAGCACCACGATTCTTTAGTGCATGAATGTGATGATTACAAGGTGTAAATTCAAGTCTACGAACATTTACATCTATACATAGAGTTTGTTTATATAAATTTCGAGTTTTGATGACATGGCTAAAATGGGGGAGGAATGTTGGTGATTTGTGTCAAGTCATCAAATCCCTATTAGAGCATGTTGAGGTTATCAAGTCATATTGGTAATGTCGATAGGTATATTGACATATATGACTTTCCATGATGGTTTAAATAATTGTCATAAGATCCAAAAGTGAGTCCCACACCAACACCGAGACGAAAGAACCTCGTGTGCACTGTTGCACGGCAAGGGCGCGCCTTGTGGAAGGCTACGCTCGGAGTCGGCGCGATGCAATGGCTTAGTGCAAGCGCGGGGCTCGGCTTGGAGCTCGGTTTTGAGGTTCAAGGCTCGGCTAAGGTTGGGGCGCGCCTTGTGAATGAACATGAGGTTCATGACACGGCTGCAAGGGCGCGCCTAGGGTGGTGCGATGACGCGGTGAGGCTAGTGACGCACATGCGAGGCTGCGGTGGAGCTCTCGGCGCGCCTAGGGCACTTGTCCAAGGCGTCGAGCATTAGTTGTGAGGCTAAGGTATGTAATTGAGCTTGGAAATTGAGTCTTGTAACTTTGTGTGTATTCTAATGTGATTAGGAAGCTTCTCTAAGCTTGGTAGATGCTTTAAGCAAGAACCAAAGCTTGAGTTTAGCTTGGCACATAGTTAAATATGCTAGAAAGAAGTTTGTACGCTTCATACTAGCTTAGAGTGAACTCTAGGAGCTTGGACAAGCTCATGACTCATTGTACATGCTTTATAAGAAGCTCATGTAGCTAGGAACTAGCTCATGGAAGCTCAATCTAGCTCACACTGGTTCAAGTTAGCTCAACCAGCTAGAAATTCAGCTCAACCTAGCTCACACTAGCTCAATCCATCTCAACTAGCTATATGCTAGCTCATGGTGATAAGGGGTAGTGACACTACCTAGGTGACCTATCTAGGTACCTAGATATGCTAGCTAGGTGGTGGGCCTGGTGGGTCGGCCCAAGGGGCGCGCCCCATGGGATGTTGGGCCGCAAGCATGCACGCATGGCATGGGCATGGTGCCTTGCCATTTGGGCCGTGTATGTGGGCTTTTGGATTGTATTTTTGGGCTTCATTTTGGTCCTTTTATATGCTGAAATTAAAAGGATTTTGGAGTCCAACGGGGATGTATGTGGACGCCCCATTTGATGACAAGGAGAGAGGGAATGGAAGTTACAACCAATCCCCTAAAATCACTCTCGGCCACACACTTGTGCAACCGAATGTAACCGCCTCCTTTGGCAATTTTATGGAGGTTTCTCACGCCTATAAATAGGGAAAGATGTCAGCCTTTTGGACATGAAACACGTGAGAGAAAACCAGAAACTTATCCATACAAATTCGGTGAAGAAAACACACTACAAGTCAAGTAAGACTAGTCGTGTTTGAGTGCAAATACTCGTGTGGTTCAAGGAAGAATGTGGCATCATGGATCGATATTCATCATCAAGGAAGAAACCTCAAGAGACGTTGGAAGGGCAGAATGTTCAAGTGAAGAACGAAACCCAAACGTCGATGGAAGATGACTTCGTTCAAGTCAAGAGCGAAGAGGAATCAATGGACTCGAATAAGGTACGCTTGTTCTCAATGGTTGTGTCTTGCCAAGACTTCCATTGGTTCGTTTTGTTACGTTTTATCCCACAACGGTATTGCACAACCCTTGGCATGGAATAGGGGCAATATACGTTGAAGGAAAGCGGGATCTCATCCCGTGACTCGTAGCCTTTATCCAAGTCGATTAACAAAGATATAACAAGGGGTCGATGGTGATTGCCTTCGTGGCCTACACCCACGAGACTACTCTTCAATGGGTCTACTCGTCATGCCTTGATTGTCCTATGGATCAACAAGGGTCGACTTTCCTTCAACAAAGACAAAGCAAACATACTTAAATGATTGCATGCAAACCCTATAAAACACAACACGGAGCATGTATGTCGTCGTGACGTTAAGGTAAAGTTCGAACCCTTTTATGGTCATTACTATCCTGATCTTTTTATGACTTGGTTGCAGGGTACCGAACATGTGCTAAGGCATTGCATGTATGAGGAACATGAGATGGTAGAAGTAGTTTCACTTCACTTCCAAGGTGCGGCCCTGTTGTGGTGGAACTGCCTTGAGGATGAGCGTGCTCATCAACAGCGTCATCCAATGGTTTTGGGAGGCCTTGTGTGAAATTCTTATACTATATAAAAAAATATGTGAGTGTTCAAATAGTTGCCCCAATTACTTAAATGGCCTTATACAATAAAGAGAATGAGACCCTCTTTATAAAATAAATAAATCAAAATCCTCACTTTTTATGCATATTTACAAGCTTAATATAATGTATTTTTATTAGAAAATAAACAATTTTAATAAGTAAGTGCTATTATAGAATCATAGGTAAATATATTATGGTATTATTTTGTACCAGCTATTGTATACTTAGCTTTGTATATAGTAAGGAAAATAAAATCTTAAATCTTGAATTTTATCTATTATAAAAGAGTATAAATAAATAATAAATGAATTTGCTAAGGATATGAAAAATTAATGCAGCGTATTTCATTTTGCTCTCCAAATCAACTTTTAATTTAAAAATAAGTATTTTTAAGTTCCTAATTCTCTCCTTTTAATTATGGCTTTTTTCTAAACAAAATTAATTAAACCTTAAATAAAAACGAATTAATTGCCTCTCAAAATTAAATAAAAAATAACTAGCTAATTATTTCATTAGTTAAAAAAAGCTTATTAGAAAAGATGGAGGCTTTGATTTTGATGATTCCAAACGTCTGTCACGTGAATGACCTCGAGTCCTTGAAAGGAGTCGCTAACGTCAGTCAGGTCGTCGACGTATGTTGAAGGCAGATCTCAGAGATCTTGAAGACGCGTGAGATCTCGGTAGTTTGGATAGTATAAACTTGTTTTAGGAAAGATCTTGTGCAACTTATATTGTAAGCCGTGTATGCCTTTATCCTAAGCCGTTATTGATTGTAATCCTTTTATATTCTTAAGATGATTGTGTAAAGATAATAGAATTAATATCTTGCCATAACCGAATTGGAAGATATTATTCTCTCTTATCTGACTTAGTTTGTGTGTATTTAATCTAAGACTTTAGGTTAGATAGAGTACGAACTCATACTCCATTTTGTGCTTAGAAAGAAACGCGAGTTCGAGAGGAAGACGTAGGCTTTTGTTAGATTGAGTGCGAGTTGTAGTTACTTAGTTCACAACGAGTTCTAGAGTGCTTGGGAAGTAGGTTAAGATCCAAGGTGTTTATGTAACTAGTCCAAAAGATCTCAAGCTACGACTTTTAATCCTTCCAAGCGAGAACTTGGAATGGAGTGGTTTTCACACTTGGTTGATTGAGTTGATCAAACAAGTGTTTCCACTATAAAAACTTTATGTTCAAGTCTTTCTTGTAGTTCATTTCCGCTGCATTTACTTAAAGGTTGACGACTTAGTTGAGGTCGACAACCTAGACGTACTAACGATCCTATAATTGGTATCAGAGCCTTGGCTCTAGATTTGTTTTAGTACTTATTGTTTCACTGGAAAGATGACATCAACGAATACTGCAATCAATGATTCATTCTGGAAGCCACCAGTGCTCAAGGCTGATGAGTACGATTGGTGGGTCGAGCAAATAGAGAATCACATTTGTTCGCTTGATGGACAACTCTGGAAAGTCATAGAGATGGGTCCTGAGACTTTTCTCATTGCTGATGGAAAGGGAGAAAAGAAAAAGGAGGACTATAATGATGCTGATTACAAGAAGTTAGAGAAGAATGCTCGTGCTAAGAAGGTTCTTCACCATGCTCTAACACCTGGAGACTTGAAGAAGGTTGTCCAGTACAAGACGGCCAAGCAGATGTGGGATGCTCTCAAAAGGCTTCACCAAGGCAACGATGATGTAAAGAAGGATCGCATCATTGCTCTGGAGAGGGAGTATGAAGGAGTGAGTCAAGAAAAGAATGAATCCTTGGGTGACTATCACTCAAGATTTCAAGTTGTGGTTAGCCAACTTGAGTCTCTTGGAGAAAAACTTCCCCAGTGGAAGCAGGTCAACAAGTTGATCCAAGGACTCAATGCAAAATGGAATG
The DNA here is from genome assembly GCA_964016875.1 of Fallopia convolvulus. Taxonomy (NCBI): domain Eukaryota; kingdom Viridiplantae; phylum Streptophyta; class Magnoliopsida; order Caryophyllales; family Polygonaceae; genus Fallopia; species Fallopia convolvulus. The sequence continues at coordinate 48,286,268 of OZ024720.1, read as the reverse complement.
AAGCAGCTGCTGCGATGTTAACCAATAGTGAGACTAAAACACTCACCTTGGAAGATGTCATAGGGAAATTGACTATGTATGGAGGAATTAAGCAAAGGCGAGATGATCACCTTGAAACTGTCAAGGTCAAGAACATTGCCTTGAAAGTCGAAAGGGCCTTTGATCTTGCTCAAGGTGATGATGATCAAGTTGACGGTGACGAAGAAGTTGCATTCATCTCAAGAGCCATGAAAAGGCTTTGGAATTGCAACAGTAAGACTCTAGCTAAAGGAACCGAACCGATCAAAGACATGAAGGATGTGATATGTTATCATTGTTCGAGAAAAGGACACTTTGCAAGAAACTGTGTCAGGAGAAAGTCGGAAGGTGACAAGAATGCCTTGTTAGCCACTTGGGATGATTCTGATGTTGAAGATGAGGCAAGTCAACAAGAAGACATGTGTCTCATGGCTATAGATGCCCCAACAGAGTATATGATTCTGAACTCTTTTCAATGTTATCCAGTAAGACTAAAGAACAATTGCATGCTATCATTGAGAAATTGGGAACTCAGGTTACCCAACTCAGTGAGAAACTTGAAGAAAAAGAAGATAATATCTCTAACTTGATGGATGATAATCATGGTTGGTCTTTTAAATGTGCTAAGTTAGAGAAAAAGTCTTTAATTTCTGAATCTATTGCTTGCAAAACTTGTGATAATCTCAAATCTGAAGTGGATAACTTAGAAAAGAAAGTCACTGACCTTGAGGGAGAAAATCTCATGCTTAAACTTGGAAATGCTAAGTTAGTCAATGACCTTAAAAAGGAAAAGAACCTGAATGAGTCCAATAAAAGGAAATGGATAGAGGAGTTTGTGGCTATGAAAACTGCTGAAGAGTATGCAAACTTTTGTAACATCAAGACTTGGACTTGGATATTCCTATGTGCCTAAAAATTTGAAAGCCTTGTGTCCACCTGAATCCAAAGGTAAAGCACCTATGTGCGACAACAATGCAAGTTGTTCCACATCAGATGTGAATCCTGGAAAAGGTGAACGACCTTGGTTTTCAGGTCAGAAAGCTCACAAAATCTGGATGAAACAAGTTGAGAACTTGAAACCATCAAAAATAGATTTTCATGCTCGTATCAATAACAAACCAATCTATCCTGGATATAGCAAGTATGTCGGTCTAAAATCTCATAAAACTTGTTGGTATTGTGGAAAAGAGGGTCATCTTCAACATGAATGCATAAAAAGAAAAAGGGATAGCAGATCTTATGGACTTTGGGAAGCTCATGAACGTGAGCCAACCATTGACCCTGAAAGAGTCTACAATGAAAGATGTTCTGCAAATTATCACGTTGCCCAACCCAGAAGAGTTGTTAAACAACTCTAGGTTCGTAAAAACTGACTTTTACCTTGCAGAATGAAGTGAGAGAAAGCAGTTCCTAGTTCTTCGACAGTGCATGTTCAACTCATATGACGGGAAGCTTTGAGTCATTCATCTCACTTCATCAACAAGAAGGTAGCGACATCACCTTCGGTAACAACAGTAAGGGTCAAGTTTTGGGTATTGGAAAGGTAAGGATTTCTAAGAACTTCTGTGTGAACAACGTAAGCTATGTCAAGGGTCTTAGATACAATTTGTTAAGTATTTCTCAACTGTGTGCTAACAATATCTATCAAGTTGTCCTTGATTCTCTTGGATGTCAAGTGATTGATGTTAACTCAGGAAAGACTCTTCTGAAGGGAATATGTGAAAACAATCTTTATAAAGTTGTTCCCTGGCTCTTACCTGAAGAAAATTTGTGTTTTCAAGTAGTCCAAGATGTAGCCAACCTCTGGCACAATAGGTTTGGCCATGCAAGTTTACAACTCATTCACAAGCTTCACACTCAGGAATTGGTACGTGGATTACCTAAGATTGATAAAATAACACATGAAGTGTGTGAAGCTTGCGTGAAAGGAAAACAGGTCAGATCTTCTTTTCAATCAAAAAGAGAGGTAAGTACTTCCAATCCTCTGGAGTTAATTCATATGGATCTATGTGGACCAATGCGTGTGAGCAGTCGAGGAGGTAATAGATATGTCTATGTTATTGTTGATGACCTTTCACGTTATACTTGGGTATTTTTCTTGTCTTCTAAAGACTAGGTGTTTGAAGAATTTAGTACATGGGTTAAGCTTACAGAGAAGGTGCTTGACGTACCTATGATCTCTATTTGATCTGATCATGGCACTGAATTTGATAATGCTCAGTTTTTGGATTTCTGCAAAGAAAATGGTGTGAATTATAACTTCTCAGCCCCAAGAACCCCTCAACAGAACGGAGTTGTTGAGAGAAAGAATCGGACTTTGGAAGACATGTCGAGAACGCTGTTGATTTCGAGTGGACTTCCAAGGAATTTCTGGGGAGAAGCTATCAATGTCGCATGCTATGTGTTAAACAGAGCTATGGTGCGACCCCTTCTTGGGAAAACACCATATGAGCTTTTGAGAGGAAGAAAGCCCAACGTTGCCCACCTGCGTACGTTTGGCTGTAAGTGTTTTGTGCATAATAATGGCAAAGATAGTCTTGGCAAGATGGATCCTAGGAGTGATGAAGGAACCTTCGTAGGATATTCTCAGCATAGCAAAGCCTACAAAGTGTTTAACAAAAGAACTAAGAAAGTTGAAGAGAGTGTTCATTTGGTGTTTGATGAAAATACCATGGGAGACAGTTCTATTGTTGATGAAGAGGAAGGAGATCTAGGTTTTCATCTGTGTGAAGAATCAGAAGTTAGCTTTGAGAAAGTTGATCAAGTGCAACAGGTTGTTAACCAGACTCAGGTGAACGACGTAGATGATCCTGACATGCCTGCTCTGGAAGATACTGCAAATATTGAAGAATCTAATGATGATGAGTTTCATCCAAACGAAGAAGCAGAAGACAAACAGAAAATTCTAACACTGATCAAGGTCACAACCATGGGGTAGTTGACCTCACTCAGCTTCAGTTAAACTATCAACAAAAAGATGCTCATCCAGTGACCAACATCATCTCAGATTACTCCAAGGGTCTTCAGACACGTTCTTCACTTCAGAATTTCTGTGCTTTCAACGCTTTTCTTTCTGTTATGGAACCTAAAAATGTGGATCAAGCTCTAAAAGATCCAGATTGGGTGTGTGCCATGCAAGAAGAACTTCATCAATTTGAAAGAAACAAGGTTTGGCACCTAGTTCCACGACCCAAAGATAGATCTGTGATTGGAACACGTTGGGTTTTCAGAAATAAGCTTGATGATTCTGGAAACGCTGTGAGAAACAAAGCAAGACTTGTGGTTAAGGGATATAACCAACAAGAGGGGATAAATTAGGATGAGACTTTTGCTCCTGTAGCACGTGTTGAGGCAATTCGTCTCTTGATAGCCTATTCAGCCCATCATGGCTTCAAGCTTCAACAAATGGATGTAAAGACAACCTTTCTGAATGGGTTTCTTAAGGAAGAAGTGTTCGTAGAGCAAAACTCACCCAGATCATGTATTCAAACTCGACAAAGCTCTTTATGGCTTGAAGCAAGCACCTCGAGCTTGGTATGACATGCTCTCTCAATTTTTGCTCCAACATGGATATGTTCGAGGACAGGTGGATAAGACACTCTTCCTTCTCAAAGAAGGAAAGCACACTTTGATTGTATAGATTTATGTGGATGACATCATCTTTGGCTCTACTGATGAAAAACTTGTGAAGAGGTTTGCTAACCTCATGACCAGTGAATTTGAAATGAGTATGGTTGGTGAACTTAAGTTTTTTTTAGGACTTCAGGTCACACAAGATTTGGAAGGAACAAGAGTACATCAACAGAAGTATCTCAAGGAGTGTGTCAAAAAGTTTGGATTGGACAACTCAAAATCCTTTGACACACCTATCTCTCCCACTACTTCTCTAGGAAAAGATGAAAATGAAAAGAAGGTTGATCAGACTTTGTATCGGGGCATTATAGGTTCCTTACTCTACCTTACGACAAGCAGACCAGATATCATGTTCAGCATATGCTTATGTGCTAGATTTCAGTCTGATCCAAGAGAATCTCATCTCAAAGTTGTCAAGAGGATTCTAAGGTACCTCAAAGGGACCGATGATCCGTGCCTATGGTATCCAACCTCATGTGATTTTGGTCTAGTCGGATACACGGATGCTGATTTTGCTGGGAACAAAGTTGATCGTAAAAGCACTTCAGGGATGGCTCAATTTCTTAGACCATGTCTTGTGTCATGGGGGGTCCAAGAAGCAAAATTCAGTTGCACTCTCTATTGCAGAAGCTGAATACATTGTCGTTGCTGCGTGCTGTACCCAACTTCTTTGGCTCAAGCAACAACTTCAGGACTTTGGCTTAGAGTATGGTAGCATACCTATTCTCTGTGACAACACAAGTGCCATCAACATCTCAAAGAATCCTGTACAACATTCACGAATCAAGCACATAGAGATTCGACATCACTTTCTTCGTGACTGTGTCGAGAAAGGGTTGGTGACCATGGATTTCTGCCGAACAGGTGAACAACGTGCTGACATATTCACTAAAGCTCTCAATCGTGAACCCTTTGTACAGTTCCGCATGGAGCTAGGTATGATTTTCCTAAACTAATCTATTTCCCATCTATATTCCCTTAATGATTGACTAGATTAGATGATCTATTTATGATTCAAAAGTTTTATGATGTTGAGGTGTTAAATTTGATTATTTCCATGTTACATACTCCTGAACCATGCTCATCATTATGTCTTTAATCTTTGCTTCATGAGTTATGCATCAATTATACGTTGGAACCATTCTTTGAGCCCAAAAGAGTCCAAACCTGATGTTCCTAACCCTCATTACAAGCACAAGTGATGGTTGACTCTACAGCCTACCCTAGCCAATCATGTTAGAGAGTCTCTATGAGCCTATTTTTGAATGTTTTTGCTATAAACGGAGACTTATCTACTTGATTGACAAATCCACATAAATTCTTTTTCCCCGGTTCTCTTTGTCACCCATGTGCAAAACCCCAAAGAACCAGGCGTATTCTTTTTTCAATGGATGTTGGCAACTTGAGTAAAGTTAGTGACTGTTCACTATATGAGGAAAGTCAAGTGTCTGGAATTTTTGTTGGTCAAGTGGTTGACGTAGAACAGGTTGAGAACGTCAGTTTCAGAGTAAGACAAAAATATCCTTTCTCCAACGGTATCTTTTCAAATATTTGAAGATCTTTTGCCAAAGGAAATTTGCCCTTTCAGTTGCATTGAATAAAGATCTTGGGAAGATCTAGTTTCCATCACATCAACTCTGTCCAAGCTTAAATACGAAGCCTCTATCAACTAAAAAGGTACTCTAGTTTCCATCACAACAACTCTTGCTTTTTCATCTCTCTAACTCTCTCTACCAAAAAGCTTCAACCTTTTCATCATCAATGGCGTCAAATCCTAACTCCTCATCCCCCATTCGTGGTACTGAATCTCCACGAACCCTAGCCCTAAAGCTTGGGAAAGTAGTGGATCCCCAAACCATGGCCCTGCTTTTAGCAGCCATCCAAACCACCAACAAACCCACCACACCATTGATGCTTGAAGGTCCCGAATCCACTCAAAATCAAGAACCATGACTATCCTCTCCAAATCAAACCGAATCTGTCCCCACTTCTCAAGAAATCCCTCCCACTCAAACCCTACCAGAAACCCTAGCCCCATCACAAATTTCTGTACCCAATTCCCCGAAACCTAAAGAGAATGAGCAAGAGAAAACCGAGATTTTGCTTGGGGTTGAGCGTTCTAAAACCCAAAACATGCAAGGTGAATTCGACTCTGTCCAAGAAGTAGTGAAGTCGATTGAGGCTATGGAGTCTGGAGATAGAGTTTCTGAACCAGTCGTCACGGAGAAGACGACAACTGTTCTTTTGGCGGGAGTAAATGCTCAAGTGAATGACCCAGAACAAGTTGTTGACCCAAGCAAAGTGGTTGACTCTACTGAACATCCTGATTCACCGCTTCAACCTCTCAACATTGAAGGACACGATGACTCAGCACAAGGTACTCCTAGCGATCCCAAGCTTTCTCTATTCAAATCTGTTGCGTCTTCTTCTAAGGCACAATTAAAAGAAGAAATTGCTAGACAATTGTTTGAGTCTGAAAAGTCTGATAAGGATGATGTGGTGATCACTAAGGAATCTAGAAAACCTAAGACTAGGGAATCTAGTGCTAAGGTCTCTAGAAAGAGAGGAAGGGAAGTATCTCCAATGCCAGTTGGTTCTGAAGGTGGAGACTCTGTAGTCTCTAAGAAAACTGTTAGGTCGAAAAAGAGTAAAAAGATGGCCAATCGGTCAAGTGGGCGACTTGCTGCGAGTGGCAAACCCAAAAAAGGCAGTAAAGAAATAAAAGGCGAAGGAAGTAACATGGCTGGTCGTGAGTTTGTCAAGGAACTCATCATGGACGATGAGTTCATTACTTCCACTGGTTTACAAGGTGTCACTGAGTTGTTGTCTTTTCAAGGGTGGTCTCATCTATCCCATGAGGAGGAACGTTTTAATCCGGAGTTGGTAAAAGAGTTCTACAGGTCGTTGACTGTGGAAGACAAGGAGAAGAGAACCATGGGCCATTATGAGTTAAATGGTGATAAATTCACCTCATCAAGCATGGAGTTAGCAACTCTTCTGCAAGTACCACACAAAGGATTTGTTGAATATTATAGAGGTACTTGGCCTGAAGAAGTTGATTCTGCTGGGTTGCTCAAAAAGGTCACACAGGTTGATGATGTTGATGTTGGTCCCTTTGTCACTAACTTCATGAGTGCTGGAAGGAAGGTTATGTTCATTTGGGTGATCAGTAACTTGATTCCTAGGGAACAAAAGAGGAGTCCTGCTATGATCCAAGACATTCTTGTCATGGACAAGATTCTCAACAAGGAACCTGTCAACTTTGCTCGATTAGTGCTTCTCCACATGGATTCTGTGAAAGACAATCCCACACATGCTCTCCCATACAGCTCCATTGTCAAGAAGGTGCTTCTTTATCATGAGGTTTATGAGGCTGAGATTGTTCGCAAAATGGGCTACAAACTGGTTGATGACATTTGGGTGTCCAGGGAATGCAGGCAAGGAAGTGGTCTCTGATACTGAAATGGAAGATGCTGAGTTAGGCATTCATGCTATGGGAAGGGAAAGTGAACAACCTGGTGCAATTATGAAGATGTTTGCCGAGCTCCAACGTCAAAACTAGGATCTGCTTGAGAAGGTTGGCCAACTCCTGCGTGATCAATCTGCGCTGAAATTTGATGTTCATGACTTATCTGTTGCGCTCGAAGATCTAATTAAGTCAGTGACTTAGCTTGAGTAGCCGACATCCAATTCCCTTTGTTTTTTCCCTTGCACATCTACTATCTCAAAAACTTCTTTTCGGTTTCTTCTATGTGTTTTTGCTCTCTTTGTGTTGCATGTTTAAGACTATTTTGTTCTGCTGCTATGGATTCCGTATGTACGTTGGATAATTTTCTATTTATCCTTGTTTGATTATCTCTTTTTGCTATGATTATTTAGATTGATCTTTGTGATGATGCCAAAAGGGGGAAAAGGCTGGGGGTAGATAAAATAATGGGATTTTTATGCTGAATTACATGTGGGTTATCCAACTTAGGGGGAACTTTTGGCTAACTTGAATATTATTGCATATCTTGTTCGAGTTTTGGTATTGCTTTGATTATACAGGATAGAAAAGTTTGTCACCATCAAAAAGGGGGAATTTGTTAGAAAAGCTGGAGGCTTTGATTTTGATGGTTCCAAACGTCTGTCATGTGAATGACCTCGAGTCCTTGAAAGGAGTCGCCAACGTCAGTCAGGTCGTCGACGTATGTTGAAGGCAGATCTCGGAGATCTTGAAGACGCATGAGATCTCGGTAGTTTGGATAGTATAAACTTGTTTTAGGAAAGATCTTGTGCAACTTATATTGTAAGCCGTGTATGCCTTTATCCCAAGCCGTTATTGATTGTAATCCTTTTATATGCTTAGGATGATTGTGTAAAGATAATAGACATAATATCTTGCCATAACCGAATTGGAAGATATTATTCTCTCTTATCTGACCTAGTTTGTGTGTATTTAATCTAAGGCTTTAGGTTAGATAGAGTACGAACTCATACTCCATTTTGTGCTTAGAAAGAAACGAGAGTTCGAGAGGAAGACGTAGGCTTTTTTTAGATTGAGTGCGGGTTGTAGTTACTTAGTTCACAACGAGTTCTAGAGTGCTTGGGAAGTAGGTCTAGATCCAGGGTGTTTATGTAACTAGTCCAAAAGATCAATAAAGCAAGCTACGACTTTTAATCCTTCCAAGCGAGAACTTGGAAGGGAGTGGTTTTCACACTTGGTTGATTGAGTTGATCAAACAAGTGTTTCCACTATAAAAACTTTGTGTTCAAGTAAGTCTTTCTTGTAGTTCATTTCCGCTGCATTTACTTAAAGGTTGACGACTTAGTTGAGGTCGACAACCTAGACGTACTAACGATCCTATAAATCTAATTAGAGGAAACGGATCAACGCCCCAGGGAGGCTAAGCGGGACCATAGAAAAAGTAAAAAAAATTGGCAATAGGCGCCTAAGAAGAATCAAACACTGAACATTCGGGCCGATTTATGCGAACTTTGCCAACTAGGATATATAATCATCCTATTACATAAAGATCTATTTTTATATATACTGGGCCCTTATAAATTTAGGTCCTATTCCGTAGGGCTTTTTGCACGGGCTCATGGATGGGCTGGCTCATCAACGAAAGGCCCCCATAGCCGAATGTCATCAAATGGTGTACATAATGAAGCGAAAGTATATTCCGCGGGACTACAAGGAAAGTAAGAGAATGGAGGTCCAAAATGCTCGTCAAGGAACTATGACGCCCGAGGCATTCTTTGCTCACCTTCAAGACTTGTTCTTTAATGCGGGCGTGAGTGCCTCTCCCGGCGCCTTGAAGGCCCGTTTTATGGGATGTTTACATCTGGGAATCTATGACAAGCTAATTGTTTTGCAAATCAAGGACCTTAATACTCTTTTCCATATGGCTATGGAGCTCCACAATCAAGCAACGAGGGCAAATCACAATGGCCCTCCCAAAGGTATGTTTGTAACCCTCGTCTTTCCAATTTTGGTAATAATTCTTCTCATAGTGTGTCTCATTCTAAGGTAGGTACCAAGACGTAAGGGGCATTCGGCTGGTACACCACGTGATAAAACAATCCCTACCCCACAAGGACGCACTTGAGACATCGAGTGTTACAAATGTGGTGGTCGTGGTCATTTCATGCGTGATTGTCCCAACGCCAAGAAGGTTATCTTTTCAGCCCAACATAATGCTTATGAGAGTCTTGATGACGATGAACCTGAGGTGTTTGAGGCCTACAATGATGAGGGAGGTGAGCTTTTTTGCTCGCAAATCGATTCTAGTAACAATGTAACACCCCTTTTTTGTAACATTGGGTATTACTGTCAGTGACCTCGGACTTTACCGTCCAAAGTCACCCAAGAATTTATAAAGTATTAAACTTAACAAAAATGCGGAAATTTAAATAATATTACATTTATAAAGTTTGCTCAAGCACGAGACTTTGAATTTGTTCTTACAACCTTAATCGACATGAAAAGTGAAATAGTTCAACAACGGTAATGATGGAATATTGTTCTTAAAAAAAAGCATAAGGTAATCCAAAATAAACAAGAAGTGCGTCCTCGAGAGTCCCGACCTTCCTTCCTTGTGTATCTTTTTCTTACGCCTAGGAGGGTGGTTTCCTAGAGTCTGACATTAGTTGCGAAGGGCAAGAAATGCCAGGCAAAAATGCGGAAATTAGTCTAAAGAGGCTAAGCAAGTGAGAACATAAATTCTCAAGGGTAATATGGTAATTTAATTCAATAGGATGATATTAACGAGATGAGTTTGTGATGTAGAAATTTTATGATGAGCTTTAAGGACGAAACGAGTAAATCTCGAGATGAGATAACTCTTAAATTGAAAGAAGGAACTACGAGATTGTAAACATTCTTAGAATAGGAATATGTTGGGAATGTTATTATTATTACACATAAGTTTTGAAAACACCTCGCGCCCTTGTCGGACCTCAACCAACCTCATCTTATTCGGTGATCTAGATCGGGGAGGTGGCCCGAAGGCGCTCAAGTACCAAACCCACCAAGCCAAGCCCGAATAAGCATTCAGATTGGAAAGACGATCGTTCAAGAACTGAAGTTTGATGGTCTTCCACGTTGTACTATTCCGACCCGGTTTTAGTTTCTTTTAATGTGCATTGGTACTTATCTTGATGTCGTGATAAACATTCACATATGTTAATGATTTTTAAGAGTGTGGGGGCCATGAATGGGCCAGAGTCCACTTAAAGGAACGGAGTTCTGACACCTAGCTAGGGTGCACACGTCCCTCCTCCGAGTAGGAGCGAACATATAGATCATGACCCTTAGTGTCACGGAAATTAGACATGGTGTCATACAACTTAATATGTTATATAGAGGTGTTCGGGCTGAGCCCGCACCCCTTAATATTTAATCTATACCAATCTCGAAAAGAGATAGATTTTAAACAAGCAAAGGCCACATAAACAAGCCTAGCAAAATAATCCTGTGAACATAAATAATCGTAATAACGATACAAGTAGGTCATTAATTCTAGCAATCCATATCCCTAGATTCATTTATTTTTATCAAACAAGTTGTTCCCAACATCGAAAAATTTAACGGAACAAATTATTGAGGCTTCAAGGAGAAAATCCACTTGCCTTGATTTGCATACGAATTCTTTTTTAACGGTTCACGATAAGATGATCTAGAAGGAGTCGAATCTTCGACTTAATGACACAAGAGATAACAAACGAACTTCTATTAAAATTCTTATCTCTTCTAAGTTATTATTTTTCTCTTATTTTATTTTTTCCCTTTTTACAAGAGAAGTTTAGAAAGCTAAATTATTTAAATAATAATTTAGGTAGAGGCTTTACTTGAACTCAAGGATTCTCTTAAAAGAGAATATATCTTTACTTTTCAAGTGTAAATGGGCCTTAATATTATTAATCAAAATATAGTAGTTTGTTGAATATACACATCAACATAATAAAACTGAATTTTCAAAATATATAGCCTAGGTGAAAATCATCCAACCATACATTGTTTTTTATGGTAACTAGTTGAATCCAGGTGATACTCACGGGATAATTTTCCTAAAGATTCTACAATATTATGATATTAATATAAATTTTAAAACACTTGTATTTAATATCGTAATAAAAATATGTAATTTATAAAAAAAATCTTTAAGATTGTGTCCCACATTTTATCAACATATAGATAAAAAATTATATACTTGAAGTTTGAGTCTTGTTAAAAAGATAAAAAAATATACATAAAGTTAATATACAAAATATTAGATCAAGTTATTATCAACATATAGATAAAAAATATACACTTAGATCTCAAATCTTCTTACAAGATAAAAAAATATGCATAAGAAAAAACATATAGATCAAGTTATTATATTATAAAAAATTAGATGTATAGAAAGAATGATAAAAGTCTATTTGTAATATTTATTATTAAAAATGTAACATTATTTTATTCAAGAAATGCCACGTGGCGCAATTTTTTCAACAGACATGGTTTCTGCTTTATAATGTATTAGGTAGATTGGGAGGACTAGATATCATTTTTAGAGATTGAATCAAATGAAAATGGTGCTTATATGAAAACTAAAAATGAATTTGGAACATTCGATAAAAATACTAGAAATGAATCTAGGTCATCCAAAAAATAAAAATAAAAAATAATTTCAAAAGTTAAATTTAAATTTTTTTTAATTTTTTAAGTCTTTTTACATATGTAGAATGACATAAATCGTGTATGAACATAAGGCCATAAAATGTGAACATGCAATACTAATATGTGAACGTACTTATTATATGTGAAAGGTGGTTATATGTAAACAACCATTGTAATATTGTGAACTTGTGTATAAAAAATGTGAACAGAAAGTAAAATGTCATGCGTCGCTTTTTTCTTACATTAAAATGTGAAAATTCTTAAAAAAATTTACAAAAATTATTTTTTTAATTATTATTTTTTTAGTCAAATTGTTTTTTAAGTCATTTAACGCATGAATGATGATTTATTCGAACATGAACATATGACCATAAAACATGAATGAACAGTACTAATATGTGAACACAGTTGTAATATATGTGAACATATTATGAAATCTCTGAACTGTTAAGTTGATAATATGTGAACATGTCTTATAATAGTGTGAACATATGCATAAAATATGTGAACTTAATGTAAAAAATCAAATATCACGATTTTAGCAAAAACAAGAGAAAATAAAAAATAAAAAAAAAATATTTTTAAATATTTTAGTATTTTTCAAAATTACCATTTTGCTTTTTTTTTTTTTTTAATCTTAGTCATCCAGTTCTCAAATTTAAGGGTCCTCATTTGTTTATAGTTTTCATGTCAAGTCCCATTTTCATAATAGATAAAATAGGATTATATAGTAAGATTTAACATCCCTATATCACAAATAAACTTAACAACTTCGTACCCAACAAGACATTGTTAAGACCAACAAAAATCTTTAGGAAACACTACAAGATTTTGAAGATTTAGCGACCATATTTTAGCGACCACTACATATGGTCGCTAATTTGCGACCATATGGTAATACGTGGTCGCTAATGTGGACGTCAAAACAGGGGAAAAAAATAAAAAAATATAGCAACCATATGGTCGCTATTATTGGCGACCACGTGGTCTCCAGAGCAACTTGCTCGCAATAAAAGCGCGGGCAAATTTCCCACTTCATTTAGCGACCGGATGGACGCTAAAACTAGCGTCCTTATGGTCGCCATCTTTAGCTACCATATGGTCGCTATATTTAGCGACCGAGTGGAAGTTGTATATGTCGCGACCTTATAGTCGCGACATATAGAGACCATATGGTCGCTGATGTGGACCATATGTTCTGGTGGGCAACATCAATATTGGCGGGTGAAATCCCGCCAAAAATGCGACCACATGGTCGCTAAAAAAGTATGTGGTAAAATCTGCGCCAATTCAGCATATATACCTAAATGTGTAAAAACTTCATTCTCATTCCACCACCTTCATACGACCTCATACATATAGCTTTTTCCAAAAAAAATTAGAGAAGAAAGAAACAATCATTCACAAAACTAAGTTGGTCATAGGAAGAAATTACGTCAATTTTTCCGACAATTTCATCAAAGGTATGTAATTAAAACTCATTCATCATATTTAATTCCGTCATGCTATCGGTTTGTATACAAATGTTGTTTGTAGAAAGTATTCGTTCGTCTAATTATAAGAGATTCTGTTAAGTAATTGTTAAATACATATAGCATAGCAATCGGTTGGAGAAAGTTTTTGCTCACATATACTGTATATAACGACCAACTGGACGCTAGTTAGCGACCAAATGGACGCAAATTAGCGTCAAAGTGGTCGCAAATTGTAAACAGCGACCAACTGGATGCTAATTGGCGTCCATGTGGTCGCCATATCCAGGATTATATGATGCAAAAGTCAATTAATTATAGTCTTATATCGAATTGCAAAAAGGAAAAATGCGTGAATGGATGTATGTGCGTCATATAGATGGGTTTTTGAACAACGGGTTTTTGGCTGGTGTTCAACAATTTATTGACTTCTGCAAAGCTATGCCGACATTTGACCCATCCGAATTAAGGTGTCCGTGTCGGAGGTGCAAGAATAGGAAACTGATTCCTGTAGATGATGTGCATTATCACATTGTTAAGGATGGGTTTGTTCCGATCTATTACCATTGGGTTTCGCACGGAGAGACTGATGAAATGTTCGTTGCCTTGTTGGCAGAGTCTAGACAGTATGAAGGCTGTAGCAGTACTGATCCAACACTACCAGTATCTGGGAATGATAATCGAATGGAGCAGATGGTCTATGATGGCTTTAATGCCCAAAGTCATTACACTACTGATGATCCCGTGCAAAATGAGGGTATAAGGCATGAGCAGGGGGATCAATATTATCATGAAGCGCCCAATCCCGATGCACAACGTATGTATGACATGTTGTCCGCTGCAAATAGGCCGTTGTGGCCTGGATGTGATATGACCCAATTGGAGGCGGCGACTGAGGTACTTAGCATAAAGTCAAAGCTAAGGATGACGAAGCGCGGATACGACATGATCTCGGATACGACATGGTCGCTACCTATAAAAATTTCAGCGACCATATGGTCGCTACCTTTAAATAGGAGCTCGAAATTGGAATTTTTAGCGCTTATTTCGATTTTATTTGGTCGCTAAAACGAATTTTTCGGCGCCATTTCGAAATATTATAGGGGAAATCCAAAATTTCGGCTTGAGTACGAAATAATTGGACTTGCGACCAGATGGTCGCTAAATACAGGTGGCGACCATATGGTCGCTAATTAGCGACCATATGGTCGCCACATCTGAATAAGAAGGAGAATGTGTCTCCCTCTTCTTCATTTTGAAACCCTCGCCTCTCCCGACTTCTCCGCCTTCTCGATCGATCGCCTCACCGCCTCCTCGCCTCTGCATCAAACTCGCCGCCTCACCACCTCCTCGCCGCCCTCGCGCCTCCCTCTCCTCCTCCTCCTCCTCCTCCCGCCGGCCCGCTCCTCCTCCTCCTCCCGCTGTCTCGCGCCTCCCTCTCCTCCTCCTCCTCCTCTCGATCGCCGCCTCCGCCTTCTTGCCTCGCCAGTACCGTTGCCGCCGCCAGTGATGTCGGTGCCGCCAATGCCTGTCGCCGCCCCGGTTTATTTCCGCCTCTTTTCCGGGTATTTTTTCCGCTCTCGGTTTATTTAGTATTTCCATTAAAGGATTTTAGATTGAATTTGTAGTTTAGGATTGACATTGGATAGAGTTTGATGAATTTGGAAAAAAAATTGATTGAATTTGGATAGAAATTGAATAAATTAGGATAGAGTTTGAATGAAATTGAGTGAATTTTGGATAGATATTGAATTTGAATGAATGAATTTGGATAGAATTTGAATGTTGTTTGGGTTGTTGTTGATTTGATTGGACTTAATTGTTCTTGTTGTTGTTGTTGTTTTATGATTGAGAAAAAAATGATGTTATGCTTGATTGACAAATTGTTATGTTGGGAGGAATTGTTATGTTGTTATTGGGAAAAATTGTTATGTTGTTGTTGGTTTGAATTGGACTAATTGTTGTTGTTGTGTGTAATATCCGCGATATTCCAAGAATTTTAAATCGAATTATATTATAATATTTATTAGAGTAAATTATTTTATTTTCTTTAATTAAACAGGAGAATTTCTAAATATCAAATTAACTTCTATTATCTCTTTTAAAAGAGATTATCAAGAAAATTAAAATAGATTAAAATTCAATAAAATTAACTTGAGAGGCATAGATTAATAAAGTGAGGTAATTTAATAAGAAGATCATTAGATAAAAATAAGGTCTTTTAGAAATTGAATTTATTCCATAAAATAAATTACACAAAGGCCTAAAAATGCAATTTACAAGCTTTGTAAAAAGAATGCAAGAGCCGGGATTTGAACCCGAGATCTCTTGCACTCCACCCTCACGCGCCCCTCTCCATTTTCGCTAGACCAATTGCAATTTCTTGTTCACTTGGCCCAACCTTTTCCTCTTATATCAAATAAACTTTCTTCTTCCAATTTGAACATCAGACTGATGTCTGATTGAATTACGTTGATGTGATTTGCCCCCATTGCATGCCTCCTCCACCTCCCTCTTGCTTGCTTGACCACCCTTGTGACCTCACTTCTCATCACCATGGAAGAAGCGCACTCTTGACCAATGTAAGGACTTCTCCTCTTCCTCCATTGGTGCAATCACCATGACATGGATCCATAGCCTCACCAAACTTGTCTATAAATAGGCTCCTATTCATCCATTCTTGTTACACATTCACACTCTCATTCCTCTTCTAAACAAAGGCACTAGTGATCCTAAAAAATCAGCCCTTCTCTAAGTAAATTTTCTCCATTCAAGCACCACAAAAACACCACAAAATTCCCCTTTTTCTCTCCTTGGAGCCGCTGGACCACCGCCCCCTTACCAGAGCACCACCGTCGGACCGTCGCCGCCCTCCTCGTGCCGCCGCCTGCCCTCGCCGGAGCCCTGGCCGCGCCGCCCCTGACCGCCGATCCTTCTCCTTTGCCCTTCTCCAGTGTTATGTAATTTACAAAATACACAAAGTATAAATTCTATCCTAATTTATATTTATCCAATTTATGTATTTATAATTTATAAAGCTTTTATAATTGTTAGAAAGTATTTAAGTAAATTAAGGAGTAAAAATATGAGAGTGAGATCTTGTTAGTTGAAGGCTAGAAATAAATTTGTTTTACCATGGTAACTTAAGACTATAAACAATTAGATCAATTTTTGTTGTAATTATTAGAAGCATAAATAGATTTTATAAAATAAGTGTAGCATACAAAATTTATAATTAGTGTAGCATACAAAATTTATAACAAATATCCTAGGATATTATTATAGCATAAAGTGACTTGGATGAAAAGAAATCTTTTAGTCATAAGGAAGAAATTATTTTTTTTAAAAACTAGAATATTATAATAATAGATTAAAATTATGAAGTGGATATTTATAAGCCTATTCCTATAAAAGAACTAAATTAATAATTTAGGTAAGTTACCTTATAAGGAGAAATAGAAACTTCTAATTAGGGAAACTTCCTTGTAGAGGGACTTTAGGCTTGACAACTTTATTCAAAGAGAATTATGTAGGTAAATACTTTTTTATTAAGAAAATACTATTAATAAAGTATGTTAGATAAGGGAGACAATATTCTAAGGTTCACCCAAGAATAATCGAAATTTGAAAGTAATAGTTTAATTAAAATAAATATGTCAAAAGGTTAAAATAGATTCTTTAAAGCTTATTAGGGTTGTACATCCTAAAGGAAAAATACTGTTTTTTGATAAAGTATGATATTTTTGTAAAAGTATACTTGCCTAAATTATATAAAAAGGAATTAACAAGTGAAGTTAAAAAGGTTTATTTTAATATTATTAAATAGAATTTTTATGGAATAAAAAGGATATTACAAAGCCAAAATAATAATACAGGAATATTATTATTATTCTAAGAAAAATAACTTTCTAAATTATTATCTTAGTAATTTAGAATTCAGACTCTCTTATAAAATATTATAAGAGGTAATCCTAACTTTAGGAGGTAGTCATGATTAAAGTTCGCTCGTAAATTCCGTGTCGTTAGGTCGGGATTTTCGCTCGAAGTCGTGAATCACATAGTTCCGTCAAAGCTCGATTGTTAGAACTCGCCAAAGCTAAGGCAAGTGGAATTTCCCTTGTGACCTTTTACTTTTCGCCTCCGTGAAAATTCTCGCTGTGGGAACAACTTGTATGCCTAAATAAAAATGAATCTAGGAAATATCGATTGCTAGAAATAACGAATATTGTTAGCATAGTATGCTTTATACTACTTTGTTAGGATTACTTATGCTAGTGTGGTTGTTATCTTGTTTGTTTACGACCTCGCTCAGAGATAAATGTCGAACGAACTAGTGAGGGGCGCGGAATAGCCGACGCCTCTATATAACCTTACTAAGTCGTACGTCCATACGACTTTCGGGATCATGATCTCCTTCCGCTCCGATTGCAAGGAGGGATGAGCGCACTTTAGCTAAGTGCTGGGAAACTGAGTTTTTCCCTCGGGTGGCTCGGATTATCCGTGTCCCACCACTTTCTATTCAAGATCATAAATGAAATCGAACGTCTTTTTGTCACTAAAGAAGATAAGTGCCCAATGCACAATTAAGACACCAAAACCGGACCGGTCTCAAATGATTGACCCGGCTCTCGATCCGCTCAGGGCGCGAGAGGTTTTTGACTTGTATAAATTAATCACGTTCCCAACATACTTTCTACTCCAAAGAAGTCTACAATCTAGTAGCTCTTCTGTCGCTTATCGAGTTATCGTCTCTTAAGATATACTCTCCGTCGTACTTTTAAGCCCCACATAAATGGCCTCATTGCAAACACAACCTTATTATATCCTTCGATAAGACTTGAAACTACCGAAATACCCTCGGAAAGTTCCTTTCCCGCTTGCTTAGTCTCTTAGACTAATTCTTCTTCCCGCATGTTTGCCTGGCATTCTTTCGTCCCTCGCGAATTATGTCAGAATCTAGGAATCCCAACAAGGCGTGAAGTGAAGTGAAGTGAAGACGAAGGAAGAACAAGGATTTTCAAGATGTACCTTTTCTATCATTTTGCTTTAGTTTCATTACATTTCAAGGGCAAGCAGGTTTTGCATTTCAATTTCGAACAACTTTATGTTTGAAAACAATGTAATATGTTTTGTACGAACCAAGTCTCCTTCGGGAGCATCTTTTCTATTTTATGAATTATGTTTATCTCCGCATTATTATTGTTCTATATCATTCTAAAAGTCTTGGGTGACTTTGGATGGTAAAATCCGAGGTCACTGGCGGTAATACCCAATGTTGCAAAATAGGGGTGTTACATTGTGGTTGTGGTTGTTGTTGAATTTCGATTTTTGTTGATGTTGTAGTTGTTGATGTTGTTAATGTTGTTGATGTAGTTGATGTTGTAGTTGTTGAAGTTGAGTTTTATTGTTGTTGTTGTTGTTGTTGTTGCTGTTCATGGTGTTGTTGTTGTTTAAGTTGTTGTTAGGATTGTTGTTTTTGTTGTTTTAGTATGTTAGGAGGAGGACGACGTCGTGCACGAGCTCCTCTTCCGAACGAGGAGGAGCACGATTCCGAGGAGACCCACACGGACACACCTCATTTGTCCGACAACGAGGTTGCCCCCGCAGAGGGGTCCACGGCCCCTACTCCGGCGCCTCGGCGGGATCGAGCAATGGGCTCAATCCCAACCGCGTATGGGACCTTTCCATCCGCCGCGGGAGGTAATACTCAATTTATTTTAAATTTGTATATTTTTAAAAACATGTTATAACACGTTTTGCGAAATCTCGCAGCTTGCAGCCGTCGGGAATGGTGTCGCAGTGGTCCATGCACATCATTACCGACCAACCCGACGATAGGGCGTCGGAGTTCGACTTTGCCACCGCCGCATCAAAGGCGCGGTGGTTTGAGACTTGGAGGGTATTTTTAATTTATTTCGCATTAAGTTTTACATATTTCGTATTTATCGACTAATATGTTTGATTTATTATTTTTTTTAGACGCACTTCCGATGGGATCCCACCAAGCCAGGTATGGACGTCGAGTCCGTCCGGCTATTGTGGGAGAAAAGAGCCAAGAAGAGATACGACGACAAGGTTGGGAAGAGTCGTCGGGCGGAGAAGAAGCCGGACTGGATCAACTCCGCCGCTTGGGACCTTTGGGTGGCGTATTGGAACACGCCCGAGTACAAAGCCAAGTGTGAGCGTCAGAAGAGAATCCGGCATGCCAATCCGGCGAACTACAGTAGCGGTTCGAGGTCCCACCTCGATACCATGCAGCAATTGGTACGTTATTTTAATTTAAATTTATGTATTTTTTTAAAATTTATTTATAATAGGTTAATATACTTTTAATAATTATTAACAATTGTTAATCATTTGTAGGAAACCCAACGGGATCGTCCGATTACGCCTCTCGATCTTCTCATCGAGACGCACACACAAGGCCCGAACTGGCATTTTATAGACGACCGGTCCGCCCAGATCGCTGTAAGTATCCACATATATATTTTATATCTTATTTAATTTCGTATATTTTTATTTTTATTTATATTATTACGTATTTTTTTAGGCTCGGATCCGGGAGATCCTCTCCCAGAGGTCCTCGGAGTCGGGCACCACTCCGTCCTTTCAAGACGAGTGTGATGCCTTTCTGACGGCCACTGGAGGGGTGGGCCCGGGTGGCGCTGTCTTCGGGCTTGGCAACGCTGCCTCCGAGTTCTACGGGTCGCGATTGACGGCGTCGCGTCGGGAACCTCCTCGGGTGGAGCATTTGACGCAGCGCAACGCCGAGCTTAAGACCGAAGTGACAGACTTGCGTAGTAGGGTTGCTCGGCTCGAGGAGTTCATGGCCCGGATTCATCAAATTTTCGACCCGTACCTGGGTGGGTCCCGTGGTCCCGACGGGAGTGATCCGGTCAACCCCGACGGAACCAACTAGATAGTTTAGTTTAAATATTTTTGTAATTAATTTTGTAAATAATTTGGTAAATATTCTTGGAAATATTTTTGTTCCTGCAATTCTTATATTTTTTAATTAATCTAAATTAATATTAATAAAGCGCAAATATTTTTTTATTTTTTATTAAATAAATATTAGCGACCATATGGTCGCTAATTTTAAACGCCCGTGCACATATATGCGCACGATCGTGCTCTTTAGCTTCCTTTAGGTTCAGAGAAAGAACAGGCCCGTGCGTATTTTTTTGATTTTTAGTGACCAGGTGGTCGCTATAGTTGGCGACCACGAGCGACCAACTGGTCGCTATAGTTGGAGACCATTGGCGACCAACTGGTCGCTACATTTGGCGTTCGTTGGCGACCAGTTGGTCGCCCCATTTGGCGACCATTCTGGTCTTTATGGTTGCAAAACCGGTCGCCATATTAGTGGCGACCAATGGCGTCTATGGTCGTTAAATAGCGACCACCTGGTCTCTTTATAGCGACCACCTGGTCTCTATATATAGCGACCCGATGGTCGCTGTCTACAGCTAGCGACCATGTTTGGCGACCACCATATGGTCGCTAAATCGATTTAGCGACCATATTGGTCGCAAAATATGGTCGCTAAATTTGTGTTTTTTTGTAGTGAATAGAACAATTTCGGGTACTAGTAAGAGCCAATTGCTAAAAAGGTATTAGGTGTTAATCTGTTTGAACCCGGGTTATCTTGGGAAACCAATAAAAACTACAAATCTATAACTATCTATTAAAGCTGAATCTTTTCGAGCCACCAGAATTATTCCGGTCCCACCTCATACTATTTTTCATTCTTTTATTTCTATTTTTTCTATTATTTTTTTTCTATCTAATCTACCTAATATATAACATATATTATTGAAAAACTTGGGCTATTTATAACAATCCTTAATTGAATTCAAATTTTGCAAATTAAAGTTCATTGAAAAAAAAAAATAGAAAATGCAAAAAAATAATAATAAAAAAGATCCATTAGTATAAACCTCTATTACAAACACAAGACTATAACTTTCAATAGAACGGCATTTGAGATCCATAATTTGTCACATTAAATAATTAATAATCATATGATTTTATGTATCCCATATCAATAAGGCATTTTGATAAACAATATCATGTATCAATGATCCATATGTTAAACATTTAAAATCATAGAATAGGAATATACCTATAAATTATTCAAAGTAAATTTGTATTGTAATATATATTCTACATATCATCGTTCCATTCATACGATAAATTATTAAAAAATGAATTATTAAAGGTCGTATATATTTTAATTACTATAAATTTCACTATTAAATTCACTAATCTTGATAATAAAAATATTTGAAAAAATTTTCAAATTATTTCGTAAATTTTGAATCTCAAATTATATTTTATTTTTTATAAATATATATAAAGTTTCATATATATTTTTATATTAAAATGAGAAATGAGAAATATTAATAAAAAAAACAAACGGAAATTCTACGTGGTAACCCTAGGATTTTGCATTATTTATGAGGTGTACCAATAATTAACGTGATTCGTGGGGTAACAATGAGGTTAATACAAAATCCATCCTATATCCAAAACGTTAAAATTAACCCTTTCTGTTAACTTTATGTTTAAAAAAACAGGAAAATTGAAATTGTAAAAAATAAAAACAAAACATGTTTCCAAGCACGGTAAAAGACGAGATTTGATTTTGTTCTTTCAAGTTTCAACCACGACAGTGGAGAAGACTAACTCCAAACGCACGGGATCCACAAGACGCTGACGAGGTGGTGTGCCGGTGAATAAAGAATTATTCTCTCTAGAAGTTGTTGCCGATGCCCACTGGTGTTTCCTTCCTTGACGAGGATGTATGAAATCGCTCTCGGTGTAGTACTAAACTCTGGCAATCTTCAGACTTCTTGAGTGGTACAAGAAGCCTCTTCATGATCTCAGATGCAAAAGATTTCTCTATTCTTCCTTTGTTATAAATAAAAATTATGATTTGGATTGTGACCTTGGGTAATTGCATATTTGCATTGGGTACTAATTTCTGTGTAAGGTCTGATTTTGTGATGCCGAATTGATTATTTTTTTATGGTAAGCTCATTGAATATGGTGATTTGTTAATTAATGGTGTGAATTGGAACCCAACCTTGAGGGGTAGAGTATTGGCTCCTTGACAGAGACTATTAGCCAACTGGTACGTTAAAGTGAATTTTAGTAAAGCGATTACACCAATCGATCCACAAAATTGAATTTTTTTTTTTTTAATTTTTTTAATTTTTTTAATTTTTTTAATTTTTTTAATTTTTTTAATTTTTTTAATTTTTTTAATTTTTTTAATTTTTTTAATTTTTTTAATTTTTTTAATTTTTTTAATTTTTTTAATTTTTTTAATTTTTTTAATTTTTTTAATTTTTTTTTTAATTTTTTTTTTATTTTTTTCGGAATTTTTTTCGGAATTTTTTTCTTATTTTTTATATTATATTCTTTGTTAAAAATAGCTTTAAAAATATTAAATATGACAATTCAATTTTTATATACTACGAGTTCATTTTTATACACTAGAAGTTCAATTTTTTTATCTTAGGAGTTCAATTTTCAATATTGTATGAGTTCAATTTTTATATTCTACGAGTTCATTTTTTATCTATGATAAGTTCAATTTTTATGTATTTTGAGTTCAATTTTAAAATAATTCGATTTTCGCAAAACTAAAAAAATAGCAAATTAAAAAATTAAAAATTAAAAAACATTAAAAAAAATTTAAAAAAATGAAAAATGAAAAATTTGAAAAAAAGCTTTAAAATCGTTAAATATGACGGTTCAATATTTATATACTACGAGTTCATTTTTATACACTAGAAGTTTAATTTTTTATGTTAGGAGTTCAATTTTCAATATTGTATGAGTTCAATTTTAATATTCTACGTGTTCATTTTTAATCTATGATAAGTTCAATTTTTTTGTGCTTTGAGTTCATTTTTAAAATAATTCGATTTTTGCAAAACTAAAAAAATAGCATAAAAAATAGAAAAATGAAAAAATGAAAAATGAAAAAATGAAAAAAATGAAAAAAAATGAAAAAAGCTTTAAAACATTAAATTGGAAAGTTCAATTTTTATATACTACGAGTTCATTTTTATACACTAGAAGTTCAATTTTGTTATATTAGGAGTTCAATATTCAATATTGTATGAGTTCAATTTTTATATTCTACGAGTTCATTTTTTATCTACGATAAGTTCAATTTTTATGTATTTTAAGTTCATTTTTGAAATAATTCGATTTTCGCAAAATTAAAAAAATAACAAAAAAAAAAATTAAAAAAAAAAAATTAAAAAAAAAATTGAAAAAAAATGAAAAAAAAATTGAAAAATGAAAAAAATTGAAAAAATCTTGACCATTGGATACATAATAGAGGGGTAAATCCAATGGTTGAGATTGGTCCTCATTTTAAGCAATGTGTCTTACCACAAGGGTGGTCCTCACCGGAACCATGCCCTACCACACGAATTGCGTTAAATATTGGTACACCTCATGAATAATTGCAAACCCTAGGGTTACCACATAAAATTTCCGAAAAACAAATTAATAAAGAGATGTTGTCATTTGCCACCTTTCTAACTCCCCAATTTTGTAACCTTTAGTTGACCCCCTCACATTAATTTAGTCTACCCCCTCACATTCCATACTCCCTAAAAACTAGATAAGATCAAATTTATTACATTAATTTTGTCAATCCCTTCACATTCCATACCCCCTAAAAAACTAGATAAGATCAAATTTATTACATTAATTTTTTCAATAAGAAAAGAGAATTTATATAACTATTAACTAGAAATAAAGTCCATGTATTATGTCATCCTGATTTATGTGTTGGAGGATGAAGTTTAGCTAATTTGGAGGATTTTAATGGAACGCAAAAGAGGGAGTAAAATAATAGATGCAAGACTTTTGTTTTCCAAAATGAAAGGAATTACGAAATACGATTTTGGTTCTCATAAAACACTCTCTTAATATGAAATGGAAGGAGCATTCAGGGCCCTTGGATCAAGGAGATCCAAGGACTGATGTTCTTTCTCCTTTTATTAAAGGCGGGGGCAATTATGTCTTTTCCATCTTTAATTAATTAATCTTTTTTCTCCTTTTTTGTTTTGGGGGTGAATCGATTGGACGAGTTGACGACTGCTCGATTGGGGGCGAATCGGTAATTCGGTTTGAAGCTCTCTCGTTCCTTCGCGAGTCTCGACGACGATTGCATTTGGGGGCAATTCCACTCCTCAGTCTTTCCTCCATCAACATCGATCCTACATTGCTTGGACGAAAACTATGGCAGAAAGTGGTATTTTGCTCCTCTTTTTGTGATTTTGTTAGGTTATTTTAAATTCTAGGGTGTCTAAACTATCTAAGAGTGTGTGAGTAGAAGAGGAATTCACAAATTCGACTCTACATAATACTAGCAAAAAAATGAAATATAATACTAGCAAATTAGTAGAAGAGTGTGTGATTTGTGATCTACGCTCGTAGCTACCATTGGAATTGGCCTGCGTAGTATGTGCCAATACTAGCAAATGAGAATACTAGCAAATAAATTCCTCTTCTCGTTGCACTTTTCAGACTTAATACTGCACTTTTAGGACTTAATAATGCACTTTTCGGACTTAATAACGCACTTTTCATACTTAATAACGCACTTTTCAATTGTGTTTAGAGGGCATATATGCGATCGTATATCTTATTTGATTTGTTAAAGAGAACATAGTTTATATCTATAATCAGCCTCATAATACAAAAATATGACTGTGATTTTCGTAGTAAGAGTTATGACATTGGACTTCAAGGTGGATATGGACCAAATGATCATGTCTTTGAATTAAAATATTTTTACTACACTTTTCACAGTTAATAATGCACTTTTTATATTTTGTAGTGCACTTTTTCTACTTAATCCCACTTTTTAAATCTTTTTGTAATGCACTGTTCACTGATTTAGTTAGCAGTTTAGGTAATGCACTTTTCCTAGTATGTAATGCACTTTATTATATTTGCAATGCACTTTTACTGATTTTCAACTAACACATTTATATTTCCATTTATGTTGTAGTAGGGACATCAAACTCTTCTTCAACTACTATTCTGAATGAGGAATCACCTAAAAACAGTGGTGAATATTTCATTTAGCTATCTCAATGGGGAACGACATACTATTTGCTTATCTAGAGATTTTTGACCTTACATTCTTCATACTTACTAGAAGAGGAATTCTCTTCTCGTTTGAAATTAGATATACGGAAGTCATCAATAATCGTAGGAACAATGAATTCCTCTTCTCGTTGCTTTGAACTAATCATACAGGAGTAATACTAGCAAATGAGAATGCACTTTTCAGACTTACTAGTGCACTTTTCATAAAGGAGTAATACTAGCAAATGAGAATGCACTTTTCATACTTACTAGTAACTTTTCATACTTAACAATGCACTTTTCATTTGTGTTTAGAGAACATATATTCGATCGTATATCTAATTTCATTTGTTATAGAGAACATAGCTTATACATTATAACAAGCCTCATAATACAAAAATATGATAGTTAATCACATTGTGATTTTGGTAGTAAGAGTTATGACATTGGACTTCAAGGTGGATATAAATGATCATGTCTTTGAATTAACATCTTCTTATTGCACTTTTCACAGTTAATAATGCACTTTTTATATTTGTGTAGTGCACTTTTTCTACTTAATACCACTTTTATATCTTTTTGTAATGCACTTTTCAATGATTTAGTTAGCAGTTTTGGAATGCACTTTTCCTATTATGTATTGCACTTTAATACATTTGCAATGCACTTTTACTGATCTTCACTGATTTAGTTAGCAGTTTTGCAATGCACTTTTCATATAAAGGACAAATTTTCACCACTTTGGATGAAGCTATGGTCTTCTACAAAATATATGCATTCTATACTATTGTGTGCACTTTTCTTTTAGCACAAGTAGCCTATTAGTTCAAATGGTACTAAAAGAAGTTATATTTTTTGTGTGCGACAAATAACAAATTAACCACTATTTTTCAAAGAAGATCATGATCAAATTATCTTATATGGGATTCGAACCCATATCTCTATGCATAAGCACATTGCTCTTCCATTTGAGGTAATAAGCTTTTCTTAAATTACTAATGTCTTCTTATGTCATTTTTCAATGCACTTTTCTTATGTTACAATGCACTTTTGAAACTTTTCAATGCACTTTTTACCACTTAAAAAAATGCACTCTTTAGAGTTCAACATAAAAAAATGAACTCCATAGAAATTCAAGATGTTTATTATCAAACACCTATATGTTACCAGGAACTGCTCAACAACATTAGATGGGAGACTTGATCTTGTTTCTAGCTCGGATATCAGCAGGTTTTTATCAATCATGAAGCCAACAACAAAAGGTCAAAACATTAGACAGGAATTTTAAGATTACAAAATGAAACATATTGCATACTTACACAATTAATACAAAGAATGACCAACAAAAACAACACATCCAAAGTAGTATGTTCATTCAAAGTATTCCCCAATGTTCAAGTTAGTGTGGATAAAGTTTCTCATTTGTTCAAAATCAAACTCTAGTGAGAGAGAGAAACCCCACATTTAAACAACCTAAAAAAATGATCATTTGTCTCTTCTGCTGCTAAAAGTCTAAAACTATGACCTTTAGAGAGAAACCACAAAATAAAAAATTTTAAAAAAAAATCCTCAACAAGATTAGGCTTATAAAGCGACATTAAGATCACTAAAAGCGCCATCTTAAAATCAGAAACCCTCAGTTTAGAGTGCACTCAAGGTACTCTCAGACGTTCCAAGATGTACGTGTTAGCAACATGCTGAAGACTCAAAAGATTGTTAAGAACAATTGAATTGTGGGGAAGGATCCTCATAGATTCAAACCTGATTATTATTTTATTCCCATGATTGCCATCAATTATTTCAAGTATCAATTATTTTATGTTCAGAAATGAGTTAACCCCCTAGAATGCTAGCAATATCAAAACAAGTTAACAAAGGAAATCAAGCTAACAATTTGAGAAACTTAGCAAAAAGAACAAAGTAACAAAAGAAAGTTTCAATCTCAAATAAAACTATATTATATCAAACAAGAGCCACCAGGACCGACAAACAAACATGTTGGAAACACAATTACTTCTTCTCGAATCACGGTGAGATAATCTTCTTCTCAAATCGCAGTGTAAATAATCTTCTTCTGCAGGATTACTTCGTTCAATAATTGTAGCATCGATACCTAAGGGCTACATTACAGACTTTTCCCTATCTACTATACCACTACACAAACCCAGACTCAACAAATAAAACTAAGCAAACACTCAAGGAATCGAAAATTAGGGTTTATGAATTACCTTTTGGGTTTCTTTTTGGAGGCATCTCGAAACGAAAAAGTTGGGAACGATCGAAGGTGAGGGTGATCGAAGGTGAGGGCTAGGAGTCATCGTTTGGATGGAAGTTGGGATCGTCGTTTGGGGGCTAGGAGTCGCTGGGAGTGTTTGATTCTGGGAGTTTGGGAGCTTTTTTTGGTATTTTAAGTTAAGGGTATAAAGTTGGTTATATATACAAAAATACCACCGTTTTTTTTTGTATTTTAAAAAAAAACCAAGAGTAATCCGGGCCATTTATCCATGTCATCTAAAAACCGATATTGCTTCTTCCGTTTCATGATAAGAGATACTTTCATTTGAACCAAACTCTACGAAATACAAGTAAAGAGTAATGAGGTAATTGATTGTTTCTTTTAAAGTTTTCATTCCATTTTTTATGATTTCTTAATTCAACGAAAATGAACTTATTTAATTTCTTTCACCACTATATTTAGATATTATTATTATTCTTGCTCTAAATAACTCTCATGCCTAATATCATAGGTAGACCTGTCAAATGGGTCGGGTTTGGGTCAAAACGGGTCTCGAGTCGTCGGGTTGTAAAATTTTCAAGTTCATATGGACCGGGTTGTTGCGGGTTTGGTACGGGTTCGGGTTGATCCAACGGGTCATGATCGTCAATTTTGTTAACCTTTATCTTTATATTTATTAAAATAATTAATATTATATTATATAAAATATTATTTAATAATAAAATAATAATTTTATACAAAATTTATAATAAAATATTGAATTTTTAATTGAAATAATACTTTATCGGGTTGGCCGGGTCAATCCAACGGGTTGGTGACCCAACCCAGTTGGATTACTCTTGACCCATTGACTTTCGGGTCGGTCGATTTTTTAGGTCGGGTCAAGTTTTGACGGGTCTAATCATACGCAATTATGTAATTAAATGTAATTTCTCAAGTTTTCTTGGTGTATTTTTCTTCTTTTTATATGGGCTATAAGACAATGAGGGAATATGTTCATGTGAAGAAGCATCAAAGGATCATCAAACTAAATTATTAAGGTAAAGCATTATTACTTTTTAGTTAAATCATGAAAGCTATTATGTTCATTTGATGTAAGCATTTCTTATGTATGGTAAGATTATTATATTTTTGGTATATTTTTATCTAATTAAAGGTGAAATCAAAATGATATTTTTAGGATAATGGAAGAAGACAAATATTCAGAAGAAATAAGTAACATCTAAAAGATAAAAATTTTGTGTTAAAATTCTATTTTAATTGGATTGCACTTAAGAATATATTTTTAGGGTAGACATATAATAACTAAAGATTTTGTAATTTTTGAAGATATAATGTGTTATGAATTCTAATCATGTAAAATATCTAATAATATAAAAATATATAAACATAAAATTATTTGTTAAAACTTAGATTCTCCATAAATAATTGATCATATAAAATGTTACAAGACAATCACATAATCTTCTATAACATATAAAATTGAAAATTTTGGTCATTACTATGACCAATCCCATAATTATGTTCCTATTGAAAAAAAGAGATTAAAAGAACTCAACTCCTATATCTAATTACAATTGAATGGACAAATTAATTTTGATAACGTTCAACTTTTTAATGTCTTTTAAGTCAAATTGAATGTTTACAATAATGAATGGACAAAAAATGTTTAATTACAAAGAGGTTATTACCATTTGGTTGTCTTTTCAACTTCTCAAAATCTAAATCTAAAATGTAAAAATTTTAAATCAAGAAATAATTGTGAATTTATCCATATATTCTATATCTATATATCTTATAAAGAAGAAAATATATTCATTAAAATTAAACAAATAAAATAAAGTAACAAATAAAATAAAATTTTTATCACAACTATCTCTCTATATATTTTGTGAGTAGTTTACAAAATCTAAAAATAAAATATTATCCAATAGACTATTTGTATTTTATAACATTTGCTATCACACACAAAAATCACAAAATTACCATTAATATATCTTTCATATTACATCATTTATTTAGCAACTTTTGTAGTAACCTTTGGTATTACATCATTTATTTAGATACTTTTGTAGACAACTCTCAAATTGTTGAAAAATAAAGATCAATTAAGAAACTCTTGGAGATGGGTAAAGTACAATAAACGCTAGATGAGTGAAGGGTACATATCATTCAAGAAATAAAAGGATTTCATTCAGGTTAAAATTCTACAATTTCTATTTCATTATTCTTTTTTTTTTCTATAGTAATGATTTTAAGTCAATATTTATGACAATAAAGTAAAAAAATATAATATTTTTTTAGCAATTTAATCCAATGAATTTTAGTTACATTAAATTTTTTTTTTCTTTAACCAATTTTTCTATTTTGGGGTTTGTTATTTCTATTATAAAATATTTCAAACTAATGAATTGTTCACATATTTCAAAATCTTTTAACATCAAACAAATTTAAATTTTTTTAACCTAAGTATTTTATTTCTAATTTTAATCTAATCCATCTATATGCAGATCTAAAAACATGTAAACTTAAAAAATGACAATTAATGTCATACATGCAACCAAAATAGTAAAAAGAATATTTTAACGAAAAAATATGTAACAATAATATGAAACATAAAAAAACCCGTGCGTAGGACGGGTCATCCTCCTAGTACATTATAAATCAGAAACCATGTCTGTTGAAAACATTGCGCCACGTGGCATTACATGAATAAAATAATGTCAAGTTTTTTTAATAATAACTTGTCTAATTCTTTCTATACATCCAATTTTTGTATTATAAAAACTTGATCTATTTATATTATGATACTTTATATATTAATTTTTATGCATATCTTTTTAACAAACTTGATCTATATGCTAATATGTTTTATATTAATTTTACAGATAATAAATTTTATTTTATCTTTTAACAAATCTTGCATTCCAAGTATATAATTTTTGTATCTATATATTTTCATATTATACAATCTAATAAATTATTTATAGAGAACATATGATATATTTTAGTATACATTGATAGAGGTTGATTCCGGTGGATATAGGTGTTAAAATAAAAACTAGAAATAAATTTGGGATGTTAGATTGAAAAAATGAACGATCATGATTGAAAATGGAAGAAAGTATAAATATAAAACACGCGTGTCCATGTGGACTTTTTTAATGGCAATTTTTTGAGTTGTAAATTCTAATTCGTCTCAAAAATACCGCCGCCTCTCTTCTCTTTCTTCATTCCCACAAATCCTCAAATACGTAGAGCTAAGCACTCTTCTCCAAATCTTCCATTCAAGACTAGTCATGGACATGGGTCGGGCTGGGCCGGGCCACCACCGGGCCGGGCCGGAGAAGTAGGGCCCGGGCTCGGCCCGGGCTGATATATATAGGCCCGGTCCTTTATTAAATTTCCGAGTCGGGCCGGGCTGGCCCGGGCCCGACCGGGCTGGGCCACAATTCCCCAACCCCGGCCCGTCCCATGGCCCAGGCGGGTTGGGCCCGTCTGGCCCGCGGGTTGGCCGGGTCGGGCCATTTTGGCCCACAATTGCGGGCTGGGCCGGGTTGGGCTGGGCTGGCCAGCACTAATGGCCATCACTATTCAAGACACAAATATCAACCTCAATTTTCCATTAAAAAAACCCCCTACAAGCTTCAATTCTCCATTATTGAAGAAAACATTCATCTACTTGGCTTGTAAATCACAAAAGATGGTAAGAAACACAATCTCTATTTCAATTTTTCAATTTTAGGGTTCATATGTGTTGGGACGTTGTTGGGACCTCCGGTTCTAAGCAACGGATCAACGACTCACTTCTCTTTAAGTTTTGATAATGACAAACATCATAGGGAACTAATGTGGTTTGTTCAAGTATTTCTAAGGAACACAGGTACAGCCAAGAACTCCTATGAATGACAAAACCACTGCTAGCCACAATGAAGAGTTTCCATCAAGGGAACTCTGAAGAGGAAAGTTCCCATGAAGTGGGAACTCCCAGAAACAAACAAGAAAACACAAGCTTACAACGATGAAGAGTTTCCATCAAGGTAACTCTAAAGAAGTCAGTTCCCATGAAATGGGAACTCACATGTGAAGACAACGACCGTTCAGCGCAGATCGCGGGATTCTGTCTCAGACAGCCAGAGGGAACAGTCTGAGGATCAGACTGTCACGCTTCATCCAACGGTCCGATTGATTCAAGAAGTTGACCTAGTTCAAACCAAAGTCACATGTGAAGAAAGTACAACTTGGGCATCAAGCAAAGGGCATTTTGGACACAAACGAAAGATGCGACTGCCCAAGACAAATGGACTATAAAGCCAAATGAATAGTACTCGGTCTGAGTACTTCTCCCAGAACTTACAAACACCCACATTAGAGAGAAGAAAGAAAAGGAAGAGAAGTCCCCGCCGGCGAGTGTGTGATCTCGACGACGGTGAAGCTGAAGTCCCCTGGAGCAAGGGAACTGAGAAGTCAGCGTAAGGTTTGAGTTACTTGTGTTTTGCTGTTGTGAGCTTAGGAACTCAGTTGAGAGGATTTACTAGTGTTGCTAGAGTTAGGAAGAACTTGTAGGAACAGAGAAGTGTAAATCCGGCTGTGTAACTAAGGAACAAAGCAATCAATATAAGTAAGTCATTCAAAATCCTCCAAGCGGAGGTAGAGGTTTACCCATACAACTAGTTGGTTGTAGTGGGGTTCCTCTATAAAGGAACTGTCCCTTTAACTGTTTTTATTACTTGCGATTATTTACTTCCGCTGCATTGGGAACAGCTTAACTGCCAGTTCCCAAGCTCACTGCTAACCCATTACGATCCAACAATTGGTATCAGAGCGAGGTTATTCCACTTCCCTTTCTACCCTTCACCTCCTCTCTCCTTTAAAACCCCTCTTTGCCATTTTTAGGCCCTTTACTCCATCCTACATCCCTGTCATTCGTCTTCCACAAATCCTTTTCACTCTCTTTTCAAGAAACCTCCAAAACCTCCCAAATTCTTACAAAAATGGCCCCTCAACACACATTCGCACAAATCAAAGAGTGGGTACTTGCCAATCCTCGCACTCTTTTCATCACTCAATTGAACGAGATTGAGCAAGAACAAGACCCAACCATGAAGGATGTCCTCATTCAAGGGCTATACAATCAAGTAAGCCCCTTTTTGCCCCCTCCTCCTCCTCAGGTCGACGAAACCGTCTCCTGGACCTCTTCCTCCTCCGAATCTCTTCCTCTTCCACCTCCAACCACCAACACCTCCTCTAGAGTTGTCATCGTTGACAACTTCGGAGATGCTCGCCCCTCCATCAATGAAAAACCCCGTAAATCCAAACATCGCCACTCATCCAAACATCGCCATTCATCAAAAGATCCCTCAAAATCCAAAAAATCCAAACACTCCCACGACCCCTCAAAATCCAAAAAGCGTAAACACTCTGAGGCCTCTGAATTTTCGGAGCCCAGAAAGAAGGCTTTCTTCCGCTTTGAGGACTACCTGAACTGCTCCAAGGAGAGTTCTTGTGCTCCCAAACCTCGCTACCCCTTTCCTTCCGACGATGGGAACTCCGAATCCCAGAGTCTACTTCCCTCTTCCTCCTCCATCCCTCCTCTTCAAATCGAGGGACCTCCTCCGCCACCTCCTCCAGTTCCCACCACGATGGGAACTCCAACATCCCAACCCCCTTCTCCTTCCTCACCAAAACACATTTCCACCACTCCCATCTCTGCTTCGGGGATCTCTCCTCCACAGGACCACGGATCCCTTCCTCCTCCTTCTACTCAACTCACAACCCCTATTCCTTCCTCTCCTCTCCCCTCTTCCATCACGTCTCCCACCACCACCAAACTCCCCTCTCCCTCACCATCCAAAAGTACCGTCGCCCTCTCCTCAGACGACGACGATCTTCCTCTTTCTGTGGTCATCGGCAAAATGACCAAAGACCCTCCTCCGATCATTATGGGAACTTTGGAGGAGGAAGCCCAACTCAAGGCCATCGAGGAAGAACTCAACAGGGGTCCCTCTGAGCACACAGTCTCCCAAGGGACAAAGTCCCCAGAAAAGGTTGCTCCTCAAGAGCCAACAGAGACAAGGGACCTGGCACCAGCTGGAGGTGCTGAGGCAACAAGTAGTCATCCTGGAGATGACGCGGAGGGCTCGGGTTCGAGCTCCTCCGAGGAAGAAGGGACCTCCCATGATGAGGTCGAAGCAGAAGAAGAAGCTCCAGCTACAAAGGAGCCAGCACGCATCCCTACACCTGGACACCAAATTGTGGTGTCCGCGAGTTCCCCACCACCAAGGGACCGCGTGCTTATGATCGAAGCGGCTGCACCCCCTCAGCAGAAAGGACCTCGCACGGTCTCTAGGGGGAACAAATCCAAAAGCAAGTCAAAGAAGGGGAAGGGGACCACCAAACATCCTGTCACTGAGCGCCGAAAGCTTCTTCCTCACCTCATTGTTTCCAAAGAGGTGCTAACTGAAAATGGTCTGGAGGAACTGTGGGAACTGATCAAGGCCCAGGGCTGGGAGAGACTCTGCCAAGAACCTGTGAGAGTAGATCCCTCACAAGTGCGTCAATTCTACAACAACTTCACTATCACCAATGACGGCACTCAGGGAACTCTCTCCCACGAAGGCGACGAGTTCATTTTTACAACGTCTACGATCCGCCTTCAACTCCAGGTCCCTGGTCAAGGGCTTAGCGAGGTGCCCAGCAAGCTCTGGGGCGACTTCAACAGCGCCGAGGTGTACAACACAATTTTTGAGGGTCGGGTTCCCTCTAAGGTCCTCTCGACGCATCATCTGTCCTTGGTCGCCAAGCTCGCTCACCAATTCATCATCAACGTGGTGATCCCACGCCAAGAAAAGCGCCTGGTCGTCAACATCCCCGATGCCATCATCCTCTACCACTTCCTCCTCAAGAAGCCCATAAATCTTCCCCGAATTATCCTTGGGCACATGGAAAAGTGCATGGCCTCCAAGTCCCACTCCCTTCCCTACTCTGGGCTGATCAAGAAGCTCCTACAAAAAGAGGGTCTCTACGATGCCTCTAAAGAAGAAATCGAGCTTGGAAGGGAACTGGACATTACAGTTGCCCAGAAGATGAGGCACTCGGAGCCTGTAGAGGAGGCGGCTCCCCTAGAGTCTGGTACACAAGAGGGGAACTCTTCAGTGTTGCTCCGCATCGCCAACACCCTCGATCAGATTGCTAGGGACCAGGCAGTGTTGGCCAGAGGACAAGAAAAGCTTACACAAGTCCTTACGCGCCTTTGTGACGCCTTGTTCCCTCAGAGCCCATGATCTCTCCCTTCTTGTTCCCTTAATCCAAAAATGACCACAAATTGTACTTGGGTTCCCATTGTACATATTCTCTTAAGTAATGAAATGGTCTTTATTTTGATTGCGTGTTCCATTCTTTCCTAATATTGCTTTGCTTATTTTTCGATGATGTCAAAATGGGGAAAGATAAAAAATGTGAGATGAGTTAAAAGTTTAAGTTATCACAGACCACGCATAAGCTAAGGGGGAACAATTGCATAAAAAGCCTAATAGGAACTATGTGTCTCACCAGAAGTGGCTCCCTAAATCTAAATGTCTCACTAAGAGTGACTTCCCAAAATCATACTTAGGAACTCATCAACATATCATTCATTGAAATACTTGCATTTTTGTGATGGGTTTGTCATCATCAAAAAGGGGGAAATTGTTGGGACGTTGTTGGGACCTCCGGTTCTAAGCAACAGATCAACGACTCACTTCTCTTTAAGTTTTAATAATGACAAACATCATAGGGAACTAATGTGGTTTGTTCAAGTATTTCTAAGGAACACAGGTACAGCCAAGAACTCCTATGAATGACAAAACCACTGCTAGCCACAATGAAGAGTTTCCATCAAGGGAACTCTAAAGAGGAAAGTTCCCATGAAGTGGGAACTCCCAGAAACAAACAAGAAAACACAAGCTTACAACGATGAAGAGTTTCCATCAAGGGAACTCTGAAGAAGTCAGTTCCCATGAAATGGGAACTCACATGTGAAGACAACGACCGTTCAGCGCAGATCGCGGGATTCTGTCTCAGACAGCCAGAGGGAACAGTCTGAGGATCAGACTGTCACGCTTCATCCAACGGTCCGATTGATTCAAGAAGTTGACCTAGTTCAAACCAAAGTCACATGTGAAGAAAGTACAACTTGGGCATCAAACAAAGGGCATTTTGGACACAAACGAAAGATGCGACTGCCCAAGACAAATGGACTATAAAGCCAAATGAATAGTACTCGGTCTGAGTACTTCTCCCAGAACTTACAAACACCCACATTAGAGAGAAGAAAGAAAAGGAAGAGAAGTCCCCGCCGGCGAGTGTGTGATCTCGACGACGGTGAAGCTGAAGTCCCCTGGAGCAAGGGAACTGAGAAGTCAGCGTAAGGTTTGAGTTACTTGTGTTTTGCTGTTGTGAGCTTAGGAACTCAGTTGAGAGGATTTACTAGTGTTGCTAGAGTTAGGAAGAACTTGTAGGAACAGAGAAGTGTAAATCCGGCTGTGTAACTAAGGAACAAAGCAATCAATATAAGTAAGTCATTCAAAATCCTCCAAGCGGAGGTAGAGGTTTACCCATACAACTAGTTGGTTGTAGTGGGGTTCCTCTATAAAGGAACTGTCCCTTTAACTGTTTTTATTACTTGCGATTATTTACTTCCGCTTCCTTGGGAACAGCTTAACTGCCAGTTCCCAAGCTCACTGCTAACCCATTACGATCCAACAATATGTATTTATAAGGTTTATTTAATCGATTTTGAATCTGAGTTTAGAGTTGAGATTGTTCGAATTTGTGTTTTTATTTTGGATCTAAACTTTATATGATATTGTTTGAATTTGCGTGTTGATTTTGGATAATTGTTTGTATTTGAGATTCAATTCTAGGGTTTGTATGAAGGCTAGAAAAATTCTATTGTGTTTCAAATTTCATAGGATTCATGTTGTTCTAGCTATGTGGTTCATTATTTATCATTTGTATTTTCTATGATACTTTATCTAAGTTCATGTATTTTATCTATATGTTCATGTACGGTAAGTATGAGGTTCACATTTTTTCTACATGAACATGGATAAATTAAACTAAGACTCTTTGTTATCCATAGCTATAGTTCGTTAAAATCGTAATATTCAAAATAGAAGAATATTGAATTTTTGTTTCTAAGGATCATAAAAGGTCATAAATTTCATAGATGAAATTGATTCACGTGGTTCATAGAAATACATAAATTTGATTTCATGATTTTGATTAGATAAGACATTGTAAAGAATGTGACAATGATGTGACTAGAATAGTACCTTATGAAAATGAGAAGAGAACATTGATTGAGCCTATAAAGGATGAGACCATTGATGCTCAAGATTTTGAGGAAGAGTAGGAAGGGATTGAGAAGAATGAATTAAAGAAGGATTTTGTAAGGCAATTGAGTTATGTTGAGTGTGTGAAGAAAGACGGTCAGTTAAATAAGATTTGGAGTGATTTAATTATGTAGTTTCATGACGTGCAAAAGGTTGACATAGGAGGGAAAAATATCCCTCTTTCTAACGGTTTAGTGTTGGGTTCACGTATAATATTAGAATATTCATATATAATATTTCAATGTTTATATGTATAATTTATTCATTTGAAAGTTGTTCATTTACTAGCCATAGTCGTTGTGCTGTGCACGACTACATGAATTTAATATGTAATTTATTTAATGAATATGATTTTAATTTAATATAAAAATTATTTATTAGAAAAAAATTATATAAAAATTTATAATTGGTTCCATGTGAAAAGGGGCCAAAATTATTAAAAATGATCCTATAATTTTGATAGCTTAATGATAATTTATTTATGTAAAAATATAAATCAAAATTATTTGAATTAGAATCATTTAATTTTATTGGGTTTGATTTTGTCCTTCCTGTAGCTTATTTTATATGGGCTTGTCCCTCTTAATTGCTAGTGTATTTGTTTTGGTCATTACAAACATTTGTCAATATCTCAACCATCATATTTTTTGATTTTGGCTTTTGTTTTGTGATAACTTTTTATACATTTTTTGTTGTTGAATTAAGGTATTTGATATTTCTCTTTCATTATCGTACACTTATTACTCCTTGATTGAAAATCCACTTTATGTTGGCTACATTTTTGAAGTATTTGGTTCTTTTCATCTTTGCTTCATGTGGTGTTAATTTTGATGCGAGGATCGTTGTTGTTAAACTCCTTTATGCGATATTTTAACTCTTGTTTTGCACCTTATCTTTGTCTATTTTATTTATGCTCGTTTTAAATTGATTTGTCATAGCCTATTAGATCAAATGGTAGAGCAATGTGTTGATACATATGGATGTTGGTTCAAATCCTTCATAGGCTACATAGTGTGCTTATGATATCTTAGTTCAAAGTCAAGTTTTCTTGTATCATGCTCAAGTTCATATATATTACGTTAATATTCACATATCAACTTTGTATGTTCACATATTGACTATGTATGTTCACATAATCACATATTTTCCAACAAGGTACTTACATTTTATGAAGTCATCTACTATCATTCAAACCTTTATTTGCAATTTCTCAACCTTGACTTTCATAATAGTCTCTCTTGCTACATTAAAGTTGTTCAAAATCTGATTGAGAACATCTCTTATCTTCTTTGTTTCCTCCCTTGCTATAGTTTAAAAACCCGGTACAAGTTTAAAATAATGGCTTTGTGTTAAATTCATGATGTCGCATATACATTTTTCCATGTTCATGAATTCATAATTACCTTCACATTCCCATCTTGAATGTGTACTTTTGTTTATTTTCAAATATAGATAAACTCTATCTTGCAATGCTTGGTCTGGTTCAAGCATGGGGCATATACATTTTTCACATTCCCATTTTTCCATGTCGCATATACATTTTTCCAGGTTCAAGCATGGAGGAATTTGATAGAGCATATAGATATAGGTCTTAGAGCATGTTTTTATTCTCGTTTTATGCATGTTTAGTTAGAATTTCGCTTTAAGTTGTAGTTTAGGTTTTATTTCGGTTTAGTTCGGAATCTACGCGTTTGTGTGCCTCATTACAGGTTGCAAGGTGAAACATGGTGGATTTATGAGGCTATGGACCGGACCTCGGGACGCTTGGTGAGCATTGAAGAGAAGAACCGAAGGAAAAATCAAGAGTTAAGGCCCAAGAGCTTGTGTGAGAAGAACGATTAAATCCGGGTCATGCATTGGAGTCTTATTTTGACACCTCTATCTTGCAATGCTTGGTCTGGGAGCTAAAGTGGTCGGATGAATCTGAATTTTGTATCACTGGAAAGCTAACTAGAAGAGCTACAATTTATATTTTTACTCCGAGTCCAAATTCCGACTCGAAGGGGGTCAAAACAACCTCCAAAGTGTCACTAAAGTTGTTGCGGGTAAAGCGCGGGCAAAGTGGACAGAGCGCCCCCGCGCTCTAGGAGGACCAAACCGTGCTCCGGCACGTTTGTGCGACGCTGACTTGGGCTTCGGGTGATCTTATGGGCCGACTCTAATATTTCTTTTGGATATTTTTAGACATAATATAAATACTTTCTCTAGGTTTTATTTGGATTATGTTATGTTATCTTTTACTTATGTTCTAAGTTTGAAGAATTTGGAGATTTGAGGGAGACAAAAACCCTAGTTTTGCAATTGAAGATCAATTTAACTTTTGTAAGTTTTGTTTTTCTTCAATGACAATTTCTGTCTAATTTTCTCATGTCCAACTAGTTAGTTGAAGTTGTATGCATGATTGTTTGTGAGATTTGAATTATTTTAGTTTGCCTTGACTAGATTGAATCTCTCCGTGCTTGATTGATTAAATTCACTTAGGATTATAATAGCTTGATCACCTAATCTACTTCTTGGTTGAATTACAACTAGAATAATTAAATAGACGGTGGAATTTGATTATTCATGGATGAATTCTTTGATTAAACTTATAGACGGCGGAATAAGGTTAATCAAAGGCGGAGAATTTAATCACAAGACTTCATGAATAGACGGTGGAGTTCATGAATATTGTTTCTATTGAATGCTTTGAACTTAATTGCATGATCAACTTGACATAGAAGGTTTTCTAGGTTAATTGATTAAAAGATTGTTAAAGACGGTGTATATTAACAACCACAATAAGCTTGAATTCATAAATTCACAACAGATTAGTCAAGGGAAATTAATATAAGGATAATCGATGATCAAAACTCATGTATGCAATGGATACGAAACTAGTTGGACGCTTTTCTCCATATTTGAATCTCAACTTATTTTTACTTGATGTGATTTAATTACTTTCAATTACTTAGATTCTTAGTTTATAATTACAAAATCTCCCCCTTAGTTTAGTAACATTACTTAAATACAAATAATCCGAGTCTTTGTGGGTTCGACCCTTACTTCCACTTTGCTAAGGTTAGGAAGTTAGGAATTTTCTTTGACAGTGCTTTTATAGCGACGTAAAAGTGCTCGTCAAATTTGGCGCCGTTTCCGGGGACTCGGCTATTTATTTGTGTTTATTTAGTATTACTATTTTTGGTGTTGTGGACCTATTTTTGGTGTTTATTTAGTATTTTCTGTTTAATTGGCGTTTCTGACGAATCCGCGCTCTCAATTGAAAACCGCGCCCGCGGATCGTTTCGTCCAGAATCTTCGAATCTGTGTAGACCTATCTTAAGGTCTACACTTGTATATACTAATGTCTGCGTTTAGTCTTGTTCAGTTGCAGGATGAACCCTTTCATGAGTACTTCACTAGGTGCCAGGAAATCTTGCATGATCTCTCTGTTTAGGGGTTACACATAGAGCTTGATGATGCTTGCAATCACATCTTTATGGGGATGACTCTTGAGTCCCAACTAAGGATGTACGGCGAGAGCGATGGACAATACGTCGTTTGGAAACCCATTGAACGATGGGATTTCTTTTGTTATATCCAAGCCCAAGAGATCGAGATGCAGAAATTGGAGAACCAAATTGCTGAACAAAGAAAATTTGAGGAGGTGTTGGCCATCAAGACGAAAATTCTTGAAGGACCAACAGATCTCCCTGAAGAGCCAGTTCCACCCTCTCCAGAGGCACTCAGAGACCCTTCATTGGATGAAGAGATGGATGATCATAGTCATGTGATGACGGAGGAGGAATATTTCCTTCAGTTTGACGACTCCTAGAGTGATGACGACGAGCCTGATGAGTCGAAGAAGGAGCCAAATGATGATATGGAGATTTCCATTCCACCTGAGGAGATGTCTATGTCTCCTGCCGTGGAGCCCTTTGTTATGATCGATCATGATCCCTGTATCCTTTCCTCTTCTTCCTTACATTCTATTGATATCTGTTTGCCTGATATTTCTGCAAAAGGTCCTAAGCATGATAGTTTAGCTAGTGATTTCTCAAATTTTAAGGGTGGTAGTGCTAACATGAAAATCATTACTCTTGATTTATATTTTGAAAAACTACCTCGTCCTTTCAACTGGTTCTATCCTAAACCTGCTAATCCTGATATCTCTAGTGGGTTTGATATACTAAAACGGTGTCTGAATGCTATATTATCTAGTTTCAAGTTATCATTGTGTTATATTTGCCTTCATGAGAGTTGTTCGCAGGATTTTGATAGATTGCTTCGGGATTTGACGATGTCCGAGTCTTGAGACAATAAGGACGTCAAGCTAATGACGTTAAACAAGCGCTTCTTGGGAGGCAACCCAAGCTTTGTTTTTAGTTTTTATTTATTTTTATAGAAATAGTTTTGCTTTTGGTGTGTTTTTGTGTGTTTTTCGGTTTGTTTTTGTTCTTAGTTGTAGGTAAAGTCGGAAAACACGTACACGTAGTCCGAGGAAGTCAAGATGCCCCCGTGCTCATACCACCACCACCACCATCA
Source organism: Fallopia convolvulus (assembly GCA_964016875.1). Classification (NCBI taxonomy): domain Eukaryota; kingdom Viridiplantae; phylum Streptophyta; class Magnoliopsida; order Caryophyllales; family Polygonaceae; genus Fallopia; species Fallopia convolvulus. The sequence goes on along the minus strand of OZ024720.1, from coordinate 48,244,742 downwards.
GAGTAGATTCCCAAGTTTGACAAGTTCTTGTGATAAGGTTAGTTTTCTTTTACTCTTACGTTTTTATTACTTTGGGGACAAAGTAATATTTAAGCATGGAGGAAGGGGATTATTTATTTTGTCATGAGAGCTTGATTTTAGTTAGATCATGTAGTTGCATTTTCATGTTTATTTTATTGTCATGCATTGCTTAAAAATGAAAAAAAAATCAGGAAAATTTGAAAAAATACAAAAATATTGCATTTAGGTTCATATTTCCCCATTGTTTGTTTTCTCTTGTGTTTCTATGCTAAGTATAAGTTCTAACCCATGATTTGCATGATATACTGAAGTTGATATGATATAAGCATGATCATTGATTAATTACCTTGATTATAGGATGGAGCATGTATTTAGCTTGAGTAGTTGATTTATTCTGAAGTTCTAGACAACAATTAGCCTTGTGAGATATTTTTGGCCTTTCATGATATATTTGTTCTCTATATTTCTTGAGTGTATCACCATGATTATCTAGCGCTAGAACTTGCGTTATGACTATTTGTCAAGACTGCTTTATATGATTGAATGCATGACATTAAAATGATTGAGGCAATGTTTCTTATAAGCCTATTATTTCCCTTCTTACCTTACAAGATCCATGTTCTTGACACCCCTATTCTTTTGAGCTTTAAGCCTATTTTTATTAGCTCCACAAAATTTTCCTAGCCTAATAAGCTTGACCCAGGATCCGGGATTTAGGACTTTAGGTTGTGTTTTTGTTTTGTGTGAGTTATGTGTAAGTATGGGGGAGTTGGAAGAAAAGGAGGAAAAGAGGAAATAGAACTCTTGTGTGTAAAGTAAAAGAAAATGAAGATGAAAGTATGTTGTAAAAGCAAAAGAAAACAATCAAGTACAATTGTTAGTAGTCTTCATAAAGCAAAGAAAGAGTTGAAAAAGAGGCAAGAAAAAAAAAGTGAAGAAAGAAACAATTTGTTTAGTTGTGGTTTGGAGTTAAGAAAGAAGAGTTTGGGAGAAGTAAGAAAAGAAAGTGTTGAAGTTTGGGTTTAGGATTAGTTCTTTATCCCGGATTTAGCACCACAAGCCAAAAATTGATCCCTTCCAAATTTCTCCTTACCTTGGCCCCATTGCAACCCTTAAAAAGACCTCATGATTTTTGTTATGTGTTTGATCCCCAGCGGTGGAGATTTAGTACGCTGATGCAAGCTTATGGTAGTCTAGTTTTCATGGTTGATTTTTGAGTGAAACAAGTCCTTAAACACTTGAGAGTTTGAGTGCAAACACATATACCTTGGTGAGGTCTAGAAATGGACGAATGGTCTTTACTTTGTGCTTGTTATAATGCATGCTGAGAAGTCTTGGTCGGGTTTTGATTATATGTGAAATGCTTGTTTGATTTGAGATGGATGTATGATTGCATTTCTGTGGTGTTTTTTGGATTTATGTCTTGCTTGAGGACAAGCAAGGTTCAAGCATGGGGGAATTTGATAGAGCATATAGATATAGGTCTTAGAGCATGTTTTTATTCTCGTTTTATGCATGTTTAGTTAGAATTTCTCTTTAAGTTGTAGTTTAGGTTTTATTTCGGTTTAGTTCGGAATCTACGCGTTTGTGTGCCTCATTACAGGTTGCAAGGTGAAGCGTGGTGGATTTATGAGGCTATGGACCGGACCTCGGGACGCTTGGTGAGCATTGAAGAGAAGAACCGAAGGAAAAATCAAGAGTTAAGGCCCAAGAGCTTGTGTGAGAAGAACACTTAAATTCGGGTCATGCATTGGAGTCTTATTTTGACACCTCTATCTTGCAATGCTTGGTTTGGGAGCTACAACGGTCGGATAAAGCTGAATTTGGTATAAATGGAAAGCTAACTCGAAGAGATACAATTCACATTTTTACTCCGAGTCCAAATTCCGACTCGAAGGGGGTCAAAACAGCCTCTGAAGTGTCACTAAAGTTGTTGCAGGCAAAGCGCGGGCAAAGTGGGCAGAGCGCCCCCGCGCTCTAGGAGGACCAAACCGCGCTCCGGCGCTTGTGCGACGCTGACTTGGGCTTCGGGTGATCTTATGGGCCGACTCTAATATTTCTTTTGGATATTTTTAGACATAATATAAATACTTTATCTAGGTTTTATTTGGATTATGTTATGTTATCTTTTACTTATGTTCTAAGTTTGAAGAATTTGGAGATTTGAGGGAGACAAAAACCCTAGTTTTGCAATTAAAGATCAATTTGACTTTTGTAAGTTCTGTTTTTCTTCAATGATAATTTCTGGCTAATTTTCTCATGTCCAACTAGTTAGTTGAAGTTGTATGCATGATTGTTTGTGAGATTTGAATTATTTTAGTTTGCCTTGACTAGATTGAATCTCTCCGTGCTTGATTGATTAAATTCACTTAGGATTATAATAGCTTGATCACCTATTCTACTTCTAGGTTGAATTACAACTAGAATAATTAAATAGACGGTGGAATTTGATTATTCATGGATGAATCCTTTGATTAAACTTATAGACGACGGAATAAGGTTAATCAAAGGCGGAGAATTTAATCACAAGACTTCATGAATAGACGGTGGAATTCATGAATATTGTTTCTATTGAATGCTTTGAACTTAATTGCATGATCAACTTGACATAGAAGGTTTTCTAGGTTAATTGATTAAAAGGTTGTAAAACACGGTGTATATTAACAACCACAATAAGCTTGAATTCATAAATTCACAACAGATTAGTCAAGGGAAATTGATATAAGGATAATCGATGATCAAAACTCATGTATGCAATGGATACAAAACTAGTTGGACGTTTTTCTCCATATTTGAATCTCAACTTATTTTTACTTGTTGTGATTTAATTAGTTTCAATTACTTAGATTCTTAGTTTATAATTACAAAATCTCCCCCTTAGTTTAGTAACATTACTTAAATACAAATAATCCGAGTCTCTGTGGGTTCGACCCTTACTTCCACTTTGCTAAGGTTAGGAAGTTAGAAATTTTATTTGACACTGCTTTTATAGCGACGTAAAAGTGTTCGTCATTTACCAGCCATGGTTTTCATTCAAGCCTTGGTTTAAATTTGAATGCATTCCTTTAATGCACTAACCAGCATCTCTAGAGTGGGTTTGATATCACCGGGCAACTAAGAACAAAATACAATGATCCGTCTTGATAAAGCTAAACTTAATAACGAAAAATAAATATGACTACTCAATACTAATGTCGTCAACACTATCTACACTGCATCCAAGAGAGAATTCACCTCTCACATAAACTGCAATAAAGGAATAGTGTGAGAAAAAAACACTTAAGTAGAATAGTTTCACAATATACTACTCAAAGGTTCACACAAAAATATATGAAGTTCATATAATGTAAAATTAGGTTCCAACTTGAGCATGTATAATAGAAGTAGTTTTCTACTCTTAGAAGCTTGAATTAGATGAAAATTGATTGTTTTGAGACTTTTCTTATTGTAAACCCAATGGAGAGTCAAAGACATTAAGAAGACTATATTGTTAAATGCTTCCAAATCATGATTATGTGCATTGAAACTTGATGTATTTCAATGCTTTGTTTACAATCTTAAGAAGCTCTAGACTCTTAGGACTTTCATCAAACAGTTTATGTGCATCTCATAACCCATACATCACAACGTCATAGAACTAAAAAACAACTATGAGTGAGTGTACAATGACAAACAATATGAAAACATTGATTAATTGAAAATTTGTTATCGATTCCAACTCATATTTATGCCAATTCGATTCTAACCGTGAAATTGTTGGAACAATGGTTGTTCCATGGTTTCTCTTAGTTTTGATGATAACAAACTTAGTTGATATAACTTGCTTTTACATGTAAGTGTTTCAGGAAAACAGGTACATGGTCACGAGTGATGGAACATTGTGAGGAACGATGGAGGGAACGAGTGACAGATTTAGGAAGCGCGTCACAGAAGGAATGTGGCTTTCTATAAAGGGCAAGCTACCATATCTTCTGCGAGCGATCTTCTACGAAGATTTACAGCTGTAGGCGGTTGCTTAAGGAGATAAAAGAGAAGATAAGATCAATCTTCACACGATCTTATCTTGGGAAATCCGAGATCATTCGGTTTTGGGAAGAATCGGCATGGTTGAGGATCTGAAATCACAAACAATCTTTTTCCTTATTGTGTGGGATTTGTTAAGTGGAATATCAGCGTAATTAGGCAAGAATTATGTGTGATATCAGACTTAACTTATCTTATAAATAGCTAGGGTTAGCTAGGGTTAAAGGTGTGGTTGAAGAAGACGAACTTGGAGAGAGAGCTTTTCAAGTGTATGAGTGTGTGGCTTTTTCCGGTCAAGAATCCACAAGTAAGTCAGTAGTTTACTTCCATTTAGGTTTACGCTTAGGGTTGTAGAAGTCTAGTTGGTTGAACTTCGGTCAGTGCCGTAGTTGCCAGGGAACTTTGGTTGGTGTCTTAGTTACTTGACTTGCCTTGTAATCGTTGAAACTTAATAAATGTATTCTATTGAAAATCCTCTGAGAAGGAGTCTCAGGGGTAGAGGTTTTTCTTTCTACGACTTGTTGGTCGGACAGAAAGTTTTCCTCTCTAAATTTTGTGTTCTACTGTTTATATCCGCTGCCCAGGGAACCTTACTAGTTCCCTGTATTGTTACTAACACGTCACGATCCAACATAAATTCATAAAAAAAAGAGTGAAAAATAACCTTAAAAAAGAATAAAAAAGTGCCTAAACTTGAATCCATTAAGAAGGAAAAACAAAGAATCAATGATTTCAATGTTCAAATAGGAAGAAATCAAGTATAGAAATTGGATGGAAAAAATTGTAGTGCCATCGCCAGAGACATTGCTGGGAGAGTTGGAGAAGGAGAGTTAGTGGGCAAAAAGACAAAAATGCCCCTCAATCTCAAAAAATATAAAAGTGGCGTGTGGACATCTAGACCGTCCATTCTCCTAGATCCAAAGGCTACCAAACATTTTTAGTTTTCACGATAATCCATATTTCCATATGATTCAATACCTACATTGATATATCTACCTAAATTTTAAGAAATTAACGTTAAAAAACTATTTTAATAAATATTTTAAGTTATACATTGATATATCTTTCAATTATATCATTATATTATTTTATTTTTTTCTCTCGTTATCTTCTATACCTATCTTTATATTAATGTTCTCCATATTTAAAAATGTTATTTTATTCATTACAAAGTAAGAGATAAGAACTCAAATACATAACCTTAATAAATACTTTATAAAAATTGATTGTTTGTGCATATTAATATCTTAACAAAAATTAAAAAATATTCCGTTCAAGTGGAATTATCATTTTAAAAATTTTGATCAAAATATAAGGCAAGGTCTCAATAAATAATTAAACGATTTTTAAACATATTTTTAATTACAATATGTGGCATAATTTTAAAGTTTTTGTTTTTATAAATTACATACTTTTATTGCTATATTATATACAAGTATTTCAAATTTTATATTATTATCAAATTATTGTATAATCTTTAGTAAAATCACCCTGCGAGTATCACGGGGAATTCTGATTACATGATTTTTCATCATATCTTAACTCATATTTCCTCCGCTTTTGTGCATAAAGGACATAATTCGTAGCTATTTTGTATGAGTTTTGTTGTTTTGTGCAGAACTTTGCCCTCTTGTTGTCTTTTGTCTTGTAGGAGCGCTTTTGGGAGCATAATGGAAGCGATTTGGATTTGGCTCAAGCTTGGACAAGATTTGAAGGACATTTTGTTAATGTTTTGGTGAAGTAAGATTAACTTTAAGAGGCATTACAAGTCATTGGTGTCCAAGAACACGTCTACACTTTGTTGTCTTCACCATGGTCAAACCGTGGTGACCAACATGGTCGTCGTGCTTCACTCTTAATATTCTGATTTCACCACGGGCGGGTCACGGTGACCAACTTGGTCGCGGTGAAACAACCCATTTTCTAGAAAGCAACTAACACCCTACTTCTTTTTGGTGGCTCATATAAATAGCTTTTGTAGAGCCTTTTGCAAGACTCATGCCTCATTTTAGACTCTCTTTCTAGGGTTTTAGCTCTCTCTCATTTCACCTTTTAATTTCTCTAGATTCACATTTCTAATTAGGCTTTTATTTAGCTTATAACTTAGATCTAGATTCAAATTCCCACTTTTGGTTGTTTGAGTTCTCTTGTACTTGGAGAAATTGGAAGAGAAACTTGTAATACCCGATTTTATTTTAGATCCGAAAAGAATTTTCTTGTTTTACAAGCAATCGAGTTCCTTGACTCGCAAGTAAACCGCTCTAAGAAATATCTACTTTTTATAACTCGTTTTAATAATCCGTTTGAAAACACCTAGCTAATTGCAGATTTAGCCAAAAGCTAATAATTAACTATGCACCAAATTTTATAAGCCTTATTTTTTATTATTTTATTATTATCATTATCTAGATTTATGATACCTCGAAGTCAAAAATCCTATCTAAGTAAGATTCTATCTTTAAGCCAAATCTTCTATCCTAATGTACCTTAACCGATGTAACTGAACAAATAAGTCGGCATTCTGATTCTTCCATATATTCGATCGATCGGAGAAAACTATGCCAAACATCTAAACAAAATTAAACATGTTCCTAGAGCAAAATTGCTTTCGAGGAATCGGTTGTGTGTTGTGTGCTGTCGTCATCCTCTCCGCTCAAAAGGTAAGTCGTTGCTCGTCCGTTCCGACAAGGCACCGCCGTTGATCACCGCCTTGTTTTCTACTCTTCTTTCTTTTCCATCCTTGCTTACCCTTCGTTTCTCAAGCCAGATTCATTCCCCGCCTGACCGATCTACATCTTTGTCGGCCGGTGTCGTTCTCGCTCACGGAGGATTTAACGGCCAACAATCCGGTGAGGTTAGTCCCTCTGTTTCGTCATCCTTCAATGTTTTCTTTTGGGTTCAGCTTGGGTATCGGGTCGTGGTCCCTCGAAGCTCGTGCAATGAACAATCACCTTCGGATGGTCCTGCTTTCGTCAATGGCGGGTTGGCCTAATGAGTCTTGGTTCGGTTGGTAGGGAAGGGGACGTGCTTGTGGTTGTTGGCATGCTGGTTTTGAGTTCACGGTGTTCGTTTAGAACGAACGTGGGGGCTAGTTGGGGTAAGGTTGAGCAGAGTTAATTGGTTTGAGTTAAAGAGTAAGAAAATAAATAAATTAATTAATTAGACTAACCTGATCTGTATAAAAATGTGAGGGCGTGGGATCTCTCTAGTACAATGAGGAAGACGTTTGACATTTTTTGGGATGTAATGCTAGTTTAATATTAATGTGAGTTATAATAGGACAAGTAATTAGTATTTAGTTTGATTTAAATATATATCGATATGTTTGTGTGTTCGATCACAGCATACTTACAACTAATACGAAATTAGTTAGCATGTGGCTTGTTAGAAGTTAAGTGTTCAAGGTTTTTATGAGTTCAAGTAATATAAGGGAATTCACGTAGGTTTTTATGGTTCATGTGGAAAATTCACGTTAGATATTAGGTTAATATAATTATATAATGAATCGTGAAATTGGGTATATATGTGTTTTAGGTAAATTACATGTGGTTGTGAAGTAGCTTATATTAGGAGGGTGTTTTATATATGTATGTATGTAAGGTTGGTTAGTATTGTACAGGGGGAGTCGATCAATTAAAAAGTGTTGGTCAATTTCTGAGTATAGTAGTATATAGAGGCAGGGAGTTGTACGGTGATAATTATCGAATTCAAGTCGAAGTAATCAGTTGGTGAACCATAGTTTTATTAGTTAAGGACGATTAGAATTAGTGCATTAGATGGAAGAGTAGGAAGGAGACTAATGGGTCGAAATCGGGAAATATTGTTATACAAGTGGGAGCCACAAAATTGAATAGAATTTACAAGGAGTTAGTTACTGGTGTTTAGTTGCTGTAATAATTTTATAGGGGATTTTATTGGATTAGATTAGTAGTTTGTTAGTGTTAATTGGTGGGTTCGGGTTTGATTTATAACTTCGTAGTTCCTTTAAACGTTGGACCTTTTGTTACTAAATTTATCGTTATCGTGGTTAGGATATTTCGTTTGTTTGGATTCTTAGCTCTCCGTGTTCGCCAGGAATCCTTCACTTGAGGTAAGTCGTTCTTCGACTTGCTCGGTTCTTCTCTCCCTTGTTAGATTGCGTATCGTTATTGTAGGGCGGGTTTTGTGAACTAGTCTCGAATACCTTTTGGAATTGTTTTGAACTTCTTGAATTGTTGTGTGTGCAAATGGTTTTGAATGTATTTTTATCGGAAAAATATTTTTGGAACGTTTTCTCTGTGTTGATACCGTTTCCGACACGGCCCATCGTAGCTGGTGTTGAGGAAGAGTTGGCTACGTTGACCCGTGTGACTGGGAAAATCGTGCCCCTTCAAAACGAAAATTATTATCTGTGTGTTTTTGGCAAGTGCTCCAGTGGAGGCTTAGCCAGGGGTTAGAAGGGAGATTGTGAAGTGGAGTGAGAGGGCCTGCCTCTGCACTCGGCGTGGTGTTGAGCGCCTCGGAAATCGGATTGTGAAAAAGGAGGAATTGCGTTGTTATGAGGTTGTGATTGTAAATGTGTATGTGACTGTGTGTGACTGGTTGCAACTAACTTAGGTATTGGCCTTTAGAGTTATGATTGCGATTGTGGATTTGTATGCTGACTCTAGAAATGATTTCAAGACGTTCTGGAATTTCCGTATTCTCTCTAGCTTGGTAGATTAGACGCTGACCCTTCGGGGAACATTTTTCAGTTCCAATATGAACCAGGGAGCCGTGCAGGAACCTAGGCAAGATGGCGGGCCGGAGCGGTAAAGAGCGCGTGTCATAGTGGGATTGGTTTCATCCTAGGTCATTTATAATAGTTAGGATGTTGATTTTAATATTTTTTGGATGGAGTTAGTATTATGTTTCGTTTATTATCATTTTGTTCGGATAGTTCAGTTTCAGTAGGCGTTGTGAAGTATTTGAATATTTATGATTTTCGGGGATTCATGCATGATTACGTTTTCTAAGTTTTATTAAATAAAGGTTGGATGTTTTATTATGTTTTTCTCGTCGTGCCCGCGTTGTAAGGTCCTACAGTGTAGTTGTCAACCTAAATAATAGTACCTTGTAAGGTCTATTTTCTAGTAGCGTCTCGACGGAAGTCGGGGTGTTACAAAACTCAACTTCAACTTTTTTCTCATGTATGAATGAAGAATCAAGACTTGATTTGAATGATAAGTGTTTCTTATCTATTTATCTTATTTCTTGCTTTGCCTTTCATTATTTCCATGTGTGTGATGATTGGATTGATTTCTATGCCCAATTTTTGCCGATTATGAGTGAGTAGTTGCTTGTGTTGGGATTGGGGGTGGCCCAATGGTGATTATGTGATGTATTGGTGAAGATTTCTCTTTGGTTGAGTGAGTTTTGGTTTAACACTCAATTCTTGCACACCAAGCGTTTGTGAAATGCCTAGCTAGTATTTTCTCATATTTTGGATGGTGAATATATAATATCCGCTAAATTCTAAATATAATAAAACGGATTTTTATTCCCATAATTTTTTTCCTCTCTAAAGTAGAGAATTTAATAATTTTTATAATTTCATATTATATTATAAAAGGTTATAAAAATTTACTACAATGACAAGTAAGAATTTAATTAAATACAATAAGCAAATCTAGTATGCATTTAAATACTTTTCTCTTAAATAGAGAGTTTGAATATTTTTATAAGTTTCTTGATGAATTATAAAAATATTTAAAAGGATTATTAAAGTGACAAATAAAATGTCAAACATACATAAATAATTATAGTAAATTCGGATATTATAATCAATATATTAATACAAGGCTAACAAAAAATAAAGAGAGGCAAATAAAAAGGGTCAAGAGTCGGGACTCGAACCCGACACCTCTTGCACCTCTTCTACCATAAGAAGACACACTCCAATCCACTAGGCTATTGCAATTTATCTACCCATATTGGAATGTTTTTATTTTTAAATACTTCTATTCTTCCTCTTCCTCTTAGAAGACATCAGACTTGAGTGATTGAATTGACGTAAGAGCAATGTATGCTCATCCACCTCCTTCCATGGCCATTAGAATTCACCTCTTCTCTTCCCCAATCCCTTTCTTCCAACCATTGCAAACAAGCACACCCTCCACCATTCATAATTGAGTCACTCCTCCATGAAAGGTCAAAAACTTCAAGGTGTGGATCATGGTTTTGGTTTTCCACCACTATAAATAAGGGTGAATCCTAAGGAGAAAAATCACATCAATTTCTTCCATCTTTCTTCTCCAAATTCACTCCCAGTCAAACAAATTTCAGCCCAAATCAATTTTGTTTAATTGCTTTTTTTTTGCACAAAAAAATCCCTACAACCCTAATTTGGCCCCTTGCCTCACCGGAGCTCCACCCATACCGCCGGCCACCGCACGCCTGACGCGCGCCGCCCATCCCCCGCCAGAATCGCCGCCGTCCCTTGGTGGCTGCCAGCAGGTCGTCGTTACGTCTTGTACGCTGCTTCATTGTGTAACACCCCGTCTTCCACGGGGTGCTACTTAGTAGTAGACCTTACCAGATACTACTTAAATGGATTGACAACAACACTTTAGGATCTTGCAACTTGGGCACGACGAGAAAACTTAATAAAAACATCCAACCTTTCATTTAATAAAACTTAGAAAATATAGTTATGCATGCATTCCCGAAGCATAAATATTCACCCAACAAAATCCTATCATTAACGAATTAACCTAGTAACAATAATAAACACAAGATGATAATAAATCAAACATAATGATAAATTCAACTGCCTAATATAACAAAAGAACCCAAATTAAACCCGACCCTACTATGACACGTGCTCTTCACCGCTCCGCCATCTGACCTCGACTCATGCACGGTTCCCTGGTTCATACCTAGAACTGAAAAATATTCCCCGAAGGGTCAGCTACTAATCTATCAAGTTAGAAAGAATGCAGAAATTGCAAGACGTTTGAAAACATTTCTAAGGCCAGCATCCAAGTCCACAAACGCACTCATAACTCTAAAGGCCAATACCTAAATTAGTTTTGGTTAGTCACACATAGCCACATACACATTCACAAACACAATCTTACAACAATGCAATTCCTCCATCTCGCAATCCAACCTCCAAGGCGCTCAACCCCGCGCCGAGTGCAGAGGCAGGCCCTCTCACTCTACTTCACAATCTCCCTTCTAACCTCGGCTAAGCCTCCACTGGAGCACTTGCCAAAACACATAGATAATATTTTTCGTTTTGAAGGGGCACGGGTTTCCCTGTCACACAGACCATACATAGACAACTCTTCCTCTCCGCCAACTACGATGGCCGTGCCGGAAACGGTACCAACACAGAGAAAACATTCGAAAACTTATTTCCGATAAAATCCATTTAAAAACCAATTTGCACACAACAGCACGAGCAATTCCAAAACACTTCAAAAAGATAATCGGGACTAGTTCCCAAAACCAATCCTACAATAACGGCACAAAATCTAACAAGACAGAAAAGAACTGAGCAAGTCGAAAACGACTTACCTTGAAACAAAGGAATCTTTTGACGACGACGACGGAACTAAAGGAGTGGGCAACAACGATTTCCTAAAAGAAATGTTAATACAAGTACTAAAATTAGGTATGACCATGCTCCTCCTTAACGTCTCATATAACTACATACAATTTATTTTAAGACTCCCACAAATACTTTCCCGATACTAAATAAGTACTAATGAACTTTGAGACTTTTGATTCCTTATCTAACCATATAAAATACTACATTAACTAGTTAAACTAGGTAGCTATGACGATATAACCTCCCAAACTTCCTATTCAAATAATAATAAACAGATTAACAATTATACCTACACTAACAATTTGATCGGTTTCAACATATAAATATATAAAAAAGTATGAAAACCCATCCAAATTACACGTACAGAAATCTAAGGTCGAGTACCCAAAATTGACATTTCTCTCCCAATCTTCTCCATTGATCTACTTCCTTGTATTGTCACCCACCTACTCGCATCAACACGACCTCGTCGGCCGGCCCGACGACAGCCCTCACTCCATGCTCAGCCGGACCAGACAAAAAGACTGCAAAGGTTGACGAATCTTACTGGTGTTTGAACAGGATGGATGACACACGTATTTGCAGCCTTGCCGGTTGTTGGATCATTTGGCCCCATTCGGATTTTTTGTCCATTTCGTTTAGCCCCATTCGGATTTTTTGTTCTTCTTGGCTTCGGGAATGACATAGTCTCCATCCTCAATAACTAACCAAGCTTGGTAGTCATTGCTTCTGAACCATGTGGTTAAGAGCTTCTTCCCGTGGTCATACTCCCCAACAAGAAGCAGTGGAGGCTTGTTGTTTCCAATTCCAACGTTGTGAGTGTTGTTGGTACTCATTCTGTATTCCTGCACTAACAAAAAATCTAGAGCAAACCTGCTCTAATACCAATTGTTGGATCGTGACACGTTAGTAACAAGTCAGGGAACTAGTAATGTTCCATGGGCAGCGGAAATAAACAATAAGAACACAGAATTTAGAGAGGAAAACATTCTGCCCGACCAACAAGTCGTAAAAAGAAAAACCTCTACGTCTGAGACTCCTTCTCAGAGGATTTTCAATAGTATACCTTTATTAAGTTTCAACGATTACAAGGCAAGTCAAGTTCCCTGGTAACTAAGGCACCAACCAAAGTTCAACCAACTAGACTTCTACAAACCTAACCGTGAACCTAAGACAAAGTAAACTACTGACTTACTTGTGGATTCTTCACCGAAAAAGCCACACACTCGTACACTTGAAAAGCTCTCTCTCCAAGTTCGTCGTGTACCACCACTACTTAACCATAGATAAACCTGATCTCACACGTAATTCTTGCTTAATTACGCTGATATTCCACTTAACAAATCCCACATAATAAGGTAAAGTATTGTTTTTGATTTGCGATCTTCAACCATGTCGATTCTTGCCAAAACCGAATGATATCGAATCTCTTTAGATAAGATCGTGTGAAGATTGATCTTATCCTCTCTTTGATCTCCTTAAGCAACCGCCTACAGCTGTCATATCTTCGTAGAAGATTGCTCGCAGAAGATCTGGTAACTTCCCATTAATAGAAAGCTGCGTTCCGTTTGAGACGCGCTTCCTAAATCTGTCACTCGTTCCCTCCATCGTTCCTCACGATGTTCCGTCACTCGTGACCATGTACCTGTTTTCCTGAAACACTTACATGTAGAAGCAAGTTATACCAACTAAGTTTGTTATCATCAAAACTAAGAGAAACCATGGAACAACCATTGTTCCAACAATTTCCCCCTTTTTGATGATGACAAACCTATCCAAAAAAATGCACATCTATATCTACAAACTAGTAGAAATATAGATCAGAAAAACAAATTTCTTGTGGTTCCCCCTTAACAGATGCATAGTTGTTCCTACTCATCAGAACTAACAACATATTCCCCATTAACCAAAGTCCCCTCTGTATTTCCTAGATAGAACTCATCTCTGCATTTTTCCAAACTTCCCCCTTTTTACATCACAAAAGGTGAACAATAATCAAGCAAAAACATAGAGCAAATGAACAAATTCAATTGAAACTCAAACCATTTATAAAAAAAAAAAGATAGTTAGTATTATAGATAATTGTTGCGGGGATCACAACCAGAGAATACATAAAAACATAAAAAGTCTTGACATCCAAGAAGAAGAAAAACATTAAACTGAGGATAGATAGGCTAAGGAACTAGAGAGGGTCCACATCATGGTTCGGAGGAGATGGAATCAGCAGCAACAGTGTCAGTGTCTTTCTTAGCCAAGTAACCAATGATGGTACTCGACTGAGAGGAAATCTTTTGAAGCTCAGACAACATCTTGGCATTAACACCTTCACTCATCGAAGAACTTCCAACGTCCATCTGAGCAGTCTTCTTTGTAGTTGTTCCCTTTGAATCACCCTGGATATTCATCCTCGATATGTTGCGCATATCCATTGGTAAGCCAAAGAGCTCCTCGCTTGAAGGCTTGTAAGCCTTTCTCTCCTTCAGAATAGCCTTCACAAATTGAGGATAACGCATGCCATGTTTCTTTTCTGTGCATTTAGCCATCTGCCTCATCACTATCTCTAGAAGACTGATTCGTTCCCTTCTCTGAAACTTGTCCAGCAGAATCATGTCATTGATGGTGAGTGTAGTCCTTTTCTCCAGCCTAGGAACAATGACCTTGATCAGAAACTAATGCGCAATCCTTGAAGTGTAGCTCAAATCATTTGTGGAATAAGGGCCAATATCAGTAGTCTTTCCCATAACACGCTTAATTAGTTGAGCCTTGTTCCTTGGCCAGTTGCTTGAAGTATTCAACTCACCAAACCCTTCACCATGAACCTTCAAAATCTTGGCAACAGACCCCGGAGAGAAAGAGATTTCCTTTCCACACACAGTAGCGAACCCCATTGGACCAGTCACAAGATCAACGAGTTGATATGAAGCAAAGAATTGAGCAAGGAGAGACACATCTACCTTGACACCAGAAGCACAAATTGTCTCCCATCCTTGAAACTTGAGAAGTTCCCAGAACTCCTCCAAGTCATGCCCTTTCAGAAACTCTTCGTCGATCACCAGAGGAGCGACGACCTTCTTTGAAGCCTTCTTTGAACTAGCCTCAGGTTCCATTGGCAGTTTCCCTTTTGCTTTGGCAGACTTAAGGTCTTTCTCGACCTCTGCTTCCAGTTCCTCCTCTTCTTCATCATCATCAGCTTCAGACTCCTTATTTTCTTCCTCCTCGACCTCTTCAAGGTCAGACTCAACCTCCTCATCGTCTTCTTCAGGATCTTCCTCTTCAGAGGACTCTTGAGCCACCGATTTATTTGAAACGTTGGAGCGAAGGCTGTACTTGGTTCCTATGAGAGTAGGCTTCGGCTTTTTGGAGGCAGGGGAAGGGGTTCGATCCGACTCAGAGATGTGAAAAATCTCAGAGGGGAGGGGAGGAACCTGCTTCCTTGCCTTTCGCTTTCCACAACTTGTCGGCTTAACCCATCCTAGACAGAGATGCGCCGGCAAAGTTTCTACCTTTTCTGGTTCGGCAGTCGTTTCCTTGGGAGGCGAGTTTACCTCTTCCTTTTCAGACTCATCCTGGCACTCCGTTCCATCCTTTGTTTCAGTAGGCTTGACGGAAAGGTTGTCAGAGGGAAGCATGGAATGATTCTTCTCAGACTCCTCAGCCAGAGTCTCCTTCTCAAACGAGACCTTAGCAGCGACCTCAACTCCGATGTCGGCAACAACATCAAACTGTGTTTCGAGTTTGGAGGCGGGAGAGGGGGAGAGAAAGTTTGGCCTTTTTGAGGAATGTGAGTCGAGCTTGAAGAGCTTCGATCTCAGAGGCATCGAGACCGTCAAAGTTAAGGACAGGGGTGTTTGAAGTGGAAGCCATTGAAGCAGTAGAGATAAAGGTTTGAAGATTGAAGAAGATTAGGGTTCGAAAGGTAAAACAGAGATGTGGTAAAGAAAATTATACGAGAAAAGGGATTAAATAGCACATCTCTTTCCTTGATGATAAAGATCATAATCTTCTTAAGATATTCTATCCAAATCTTAACGGCTAAGAGTTTCCATAATAATGAATTTTCACCGCCATTAATTCTCGAGAGCGCCAAACGTCCTTTCGTTCCCTGCAAAAACACTGTGCAACGGCCGGATTTTTCAAACGAGCAGTCACAACGGCTAGTACTCAACTGCGATTACTAAATTGATTAACGTCTGTTCCTTCTTAGAAAAATCGTCAATTGTGATCAAAGACATTCCTTTAATTTCACTATTTCCAAACCACTAATTCCATACCTCGATACCATGAGTGGACAAAAGGCTATGTTTGAACGGACACGGGACAAGAGTGGTTCCATTCAAACTTTTTGTGGGCTTGGAGTATTTTGACATCCAAACAATTATTCCCCGTTTAAAGGTAATCAAGAGGGGTTCATAGGGAACGTTTGTTTGGACCAGGCTAAGGGATAGCTTATAACCAAACATCATTTCGGCTTGAATAGATCAAGTTGGTTATTTTGGGCTACAGGAAAATCTTGGATGTAAACAATTCAGTTTCAGTTCCTTTTAGCATGCAACACTTCACAATTTCTTATATATACAACATCAATACATAGAGGAAGGATATAAGCCATTAGAAAACTTGTCAAATGATACGTTGTTCCCTGAGAAGTTACCTCTTTAGTCAGGCACTGAGGGAATAGAGGACCGGGACTTGTTTACTGTAAGGAAATCATTCCTAGCAACATCCTTAGATGCTAATAGGGTTTTCTGTCCAAAGCCTTGGTGAAAATATCTGCCACTTGATTTTCAGTCCTATAATGATCCATCTTGATAAAACCTTTTTCAACATTATCTCTTAAGAAATGATGTCGAATATCTATATATTTGGTTCTAGAATGATGCACAAGATTCTTGGAGATATTGATTGCACTTGTATTATCACATAAGATAGGGATAGTTCCAAGAGACATACCAAAATCTACAAGTTGTTGTTTTAACCACAGAACCTGGGACAGTAGGCTGCTGCTGCGACATACTCCACTTCAGCCGTTGAAAGAGCAATCAAATTTTGCTTCTTCGATCCCCAAGACACCAAACAAGGACCAAGGAGTTGGGCCATGCCTGATGTGCTCTTCCTATCCACCAAGTGACCTGCAAAATCTACATCCGAGAATCCGACAAGATGGAACGAGTTGTGTCTTGGATACCATAGACATAACCCATCATTCCCTTTCAAGTAGCACAATATTCTCTTCACTTCTTTCAGATGTGTTTCTTTAGGATTAGCCTGGAATCTAGCACAAAGACACACACTGAACATAATATCTGGCCGACTGGCTGTTAGGTACAATAGGGAACCAATCATGCCACGATACATCGTTTGATCAGCATCAACACCATTTAAGTCAGCATCAAGGCGAGTATTAGGAGAAATAGGAGTATCAAAGGCTTTCGTAGAATCATATCGTACTTCTTCAGTAGCTCCTTGATGTACTTTTGTTGATGTACCTTTGTTCCCTCGTCACTTTGTACCACTTGTAGACCAAGAAAGAAAGTAAGTTCACCGATCATGCTCATCTCAAACTCACTGCTCATTAGACTCTTGAAGCTTTCTACAAGTTTAGGGTTAGTAGAACCAAATATAATATCATCGACATACACTTGAACTACTAAAACCTCATCGTCTTGTTCCCTTAGGAACAACGTCTTGTCGATCACACCATGCCTATATCCATTGGCTAATAGAAACTGAGCGAATCTATCATACCAAGAACGAGGAGCCTGTTTAAGACCATAGAGAGCCCTATCTAGTATGTAGACATGGTCAGGGTGATCAACTTCTTCAAACCCCAGAGGTTGCAACACATATACCTCCTCTTGTAGGTACCCATTCAGGAATGTTGTCTTCACGTCCATTTGATATAATTTGAATCCCTTGTGAGCAACATAGGCAATTAGAAGACGAATGGCCTCTATTCATGCAACATGAGCGTATGTTTCATCGTAGTCAATCCCTTCTTGTTGATTATACCCTTTTGCTACTAACCTCGCCTTGTTTCTTATGACAACTCCGGTGTCATCAAGTTTGTTCCTGAATACCCACTTTGTTCCTATAGCCATTTTGTGCTTGGGCTTGGGAACTAACCTCAATACTTTGTTCCTCTCAAACTGATGTAGTTCCTCTTACATAGCAACTATCCAGTCAGGATCTTTTAATGCTTCCTTCACATTCTTTGGCTCTGCAAGAGAGATGTTATCAACAGTAAGCACACCTTTATCGTATGGAGTGATGATGTTATCAACAAGATGATCCTTCTTTTGATGATAATTTTCGACTTCAATTTGAGTAGGATCTGTTCTTGACTCCTCTTGTTCCTAATGATGTGTCGTTCCATGAGATGTTCCCTCCATATGATCTTTATTTTCTGGAGTATTATCTTCTGGATTAGAAGTACCTTCTGTGTCATCGTCATCCAAGTTGGGACTTGGAGGAGTGACGTCATCATCTAGAGCTTGAGTACTAGAATCTGGATCGACTTCATCATCGGAGTCTGTATTTAGAACCTTCAGTACATCCTCGTTACCTGACAGGTTCCCTCCATTTTTGGACTCGTCAAAGACAACATGAATGCTTTCTTCAAACTTCTTAGTCCTTTTATTCAACACCTTGTAAGCCTTGTTGTTGGATGCTACCCCAGAAAGATGCCTTCGTCACTCCTTGGATCAAACTTGCCTAGCTCGTCCTTTCCGTTGTTGTGAACAAAGCACCTGCATCCAAAGACTTTCAAGTGGGAAATATTTGGCTTTCTTCCTTTTATTAGTTTATATGGAGTTTTAGAGAAGTTGGAACGTATAGTGACTCGGTTAATGATGTAGCAAGCGGTACTGAGTGCCTCAGCCCAGAAGGACCGAGGCAAGTTACTTGCCAACATCATAGTACGAGCCATATTTTGCGGTGTTCCATTCTTTCTCTCTGCTACACCGTTTTGTTGAGGAGTCCTTGGCGCAGAGAAGTTCTGAGACACTCCATGTTCGTCACAGTAGCTATGAAACATGGAATTCTTGAACTATGTTCCGTTGTCCGACCTGATAGCCTTTAATTTCTGCCCTGTTGATGCTTCTACCTTCTTGATCCAGCTTTTGAACGCCATGAACGTCTCATCTTTGGAACCTAGAAAGAGAGTCCATGTATATCTGATAAAATCATCAACAATTACAAAAATATACCTGCTACCACCATGACTTCTCACCCACATGGGACCACACAAATCCATGCGTATCATCTCAAGGGAATGAGAGGTGCTAATTGACAACTTTGGCTGAAAAGATGACATGCTTTGTTTCCCTTTCACACACTCTTCACACAAGCTTCCCTTTTCTGTAAGAACTTTGGGAAGTCCTATCACCAAATTTTGTGAATAGAGTTTGTGAATCCCTCGATGATTTGCATGACCAAACCTCCTATGCCAGAGATTGGTTTTATCAGCTACTGTAACAAATCATAGTTCTTCATGTGGTTGGAAACTTGAGTCGACAAAATACACATTGTTGCGTTTCTTTTCCTTCAAGACCACAAGATTTGAATTCATGTTCTTTATCGTATAACCGTCTAAGGTAAATGATACCTCGTTGTTCCCTTGGTCACAAAGTTGAGCAATACTCAACAAGTTGTAACCAAGACCTTTTACCAAGCTCACATCTTTAACGCTCATTTTATCATTTAGCTTGACTTCACCTATTCCAATGATTTCTCCTTGATTTTTGTTGCCAAAGGAAATGTTTCCTCCAACATTGATCTGAAGTGAGGATAGAACATTCTCGTTCCCTGTTATGTGACATGAACACCCGCTGTCAAGGATCTAGCAGATGTTCCTCCTCACTTCAACCTGCAAGAAATAAATCATGTTTTAACGACTCAGGCGTGCTTAGCTTTCCCGGGTCGGTTAGTATAGCTCATAGAATGATAAATTTGAGATTGAATTACAGTAGCTTTCTGTGGACTTTTGGAACTAGAAGCAATATTTGAGAGGTGAACATGGTTTTTCCCTTTATCAGTTTTGAAATCTTGCATTCATGTCCATTCCGTTTGGCCCCATTCGGATTTTTTGTTCTTCTTGGCTTCGGGAATGACATAGTCTCCATCCTCAATAACTGACCAAGCTTGGTAGTCATTGCTTCTGAGCCATGTGGTAAAGAGCTTCTTCCAGTGGTCATACTCCCAAGCAACAAGCAGTGGAGGCTTGTTGTTTCTAATTCCGACGTTGTGAGTGTTGTTGTTACTCATTCTGTATTCCTGAACTAACACACAATCTAGAGCAAACCTGCTCTGATACCAATTGTTGGATCGTGACGCGTTAGTAACAAGTCAGGGAACTACTAATGTTCCCTGGGTAGCGGAAATAAACAATAAGAACACATTATTTAGAGAGGAAAACTTTCTGCCCGACCAACAAGTCGTAGAAAGAAAAACCTCTACCTCTGAGACTCCTTCTCAGAGGATTTTCAATAGTATACCTTTATTAAGTTTCAACGATTACAAGGCAAGTCAAGTTCCCTGGTAACTAAGGCACCAACCAAAGTTCAACCAACTAGACTTCTACAACCCTAAGCGTAAACCTAAGACAAAGTAAACTACTGACTTGTGGATTCTTCACCGAAAAAGTCACATACTCGTACACTAGAAAAGCTCTCTCTCCAAGTTCGTCGTCTACCACCACTACTTAACCCTAGCTAAACCTAGATATATATAAGATAAGTTAAGTCTGATCTCACACGTAATTCTTGCCTAATTACGCTGATATTCCACTTAACAAATCCCACACAATAAGGTAAAGTATTGTTTTTGATTTGCGATCTTCAACCATGTCGATTCCTGCCAAAACTGAATGATATCAGATCTCTTTAGATAAGATCGTGTGAAGATTGATCTTATCCTCTCTTTAATCTCCTGAAGCAACCACCTACAGCTGTCATATCTTCGTAGAAGATTGCTCGAAGAAGATCTGGTAACTTGCCATTAATAGAAAGTCGTATTCTGTTTGAGATGCGCTTCCTAAATCTGTCACTCGTTCCCTCCATCGTTCCTCATGATGTTCCGTCACTCGTGACCATGTACCTGTTTTTCTGAAACACTTACATGTAGAAGCAAGTTATACCAACTAAGTTTGTTATCTTGCTAAGAGAAACCATGGAACAACCATTGTTCCAACAATTTCCCCCTTTTTGATGATGACAAACCTATGCAAAAAAAATGCACATTTATATCTAGAAACCAGTAGAAATATAGATCAGAAAAACAAATTTCTTGTGGTTCCCCCTTAACAGATGCATAGTTATTCCTACTCATCAGAGGTAACAATTTATTCCCCCTTAGCCAAAGTCCCCTCTGTATTTCCTGGATAGAACTCATCTCTGCATTTTTCCCAACTTCCCCCTTTTGACATCATCAAAAGGTGAACAATCATCAAGCAAAAACAGAGAGCAAATGAACAAATTCAATTGAAACTCAAACCATTCATAAGCAAAAGATAGTTAGTATTATAGATAATTGTTATGGGGATCACAACCAGAGAATACATAAAAACATAAAAATTCTTAACATCCAAGAAGAAGAAAAAACATTAAACTGAGGATAGATAGGCTAAGGAACTAGAGAGGGTCCACATCATGGTTCGGAGGAGATGGAATCAGCAGCAACAGTGTCAGTGTCTCTCTTAGCCCGGTAACCAATGATGGTACTCAACTGAGAGGAAATCTTTTGAAGCTCAGACAACATATTGGCATTAACACCTTCACTCATCGAAGAACTCCCAACGTCCATCTTGGCAGTCTTCTTTGCAGTTGTTCCCTTTGAATCACCCTAGATATTCATCCTCGATATGTTGCGCATATCCATTGGTAAGCCAAAGAACTCCTCGCTTGAAGGTTGACGAATACAACTACATACTACTTATTTTAAGACTCCCATAAATACTTTCCCGATACTAAATAAGTACTAATGAACTTTGAGACTTTTGATTCCTTAGCTACATTAACTACTTAAACTAGGTAGCTATCACGGTATAACCTCCCAAACTTCCTATTCTAATAATAATAAACAGATTAAAAATTATACCTACACTAACAACTTGATCGGTTTCAACATATACTTATATAAAAAAATATGAAAACCCATCCAAATTACACGTACAGAAATCTAAGGTCGAGTACAAAATTGACATTTCTCTCCCAATCTTCTCCATTGATCTACTTCCTTGTATTTTCACCCACCTACTCGCACCAACACGACCTCGCCGGCCGCCCCGACGACAGCCCTCACTCCACGCTTTGCCGGACCAGACAAAAAGACTGTGAAGGTTGACGAATCTTACCGGTGTTTGATCGTGGCGGACGGCACACGTATTTGCAGCCTTGTCGGCGATGGATCAGAACTGATCCACGAAACGCTGGAAAAGAGATCGGCGATCGAGGAAATTGAAAACGGCGATTGACGGAATCAGAGTGTCACTATGGTAGCGATCGGAAAGTACGTGGTTAACGCCGTCCGAAGAGAGTGACGCGCAATCTCCGTGGATATACAAGTGGTTTACCAAAATATGATCTGAAGAGGCCAATTTGGATTTACGGTCTATGGATGAGATACCCTCCGTTTTTGGCTTTGAGAAGGTTGAAATCTCGGTTGTCAAGATCAGAATATAGACATGTGATCTAGCTAGTTCGGTTTTTAGGGATAATACTTTGGTTAAATTAGATATAATTAAAGCTAAGATAGGATTTGATTGGGTTGATCAGAACTAGATCAAATTTTGGGTACAAAATATAGGAAGAGGCAGATAATTTGTTACTTGTAAAAAGATATAGATATAATTTATACAAGAAAGGAAAAAGGATATAGTCTGTGGGTTGTCAAAACATATTAATAATTAATCTGTCTTACGAGGTTACTTGTAAAATAAGAAAGTCACTTTCCAATCCCCCCCCAAAAAAAAGAAAGGGAAAAGCCGAATATTACATACTACCCCCCTTAATAAAGTTTCATCCCGAAACATTTATAACAAAGGAAAAGATATCTCAAGGTTTCAAAAACCTCTCCCCCTTAAAAAAAGGGTTCATCCTCGAACCAGAATTTTTGATAAACACAAACACAACCAATACTAATCATGCATCCAAAACACACAACACGACAATCAAATAATCAAACTGCCAAACAGGCAAGTCAAAGTGAACATCAGTCACACAAAAAAAACATCGAATCTAAAAACAATCCACTAACTACTAACCCCAAATCTCTTAACCCCGCGAGTAGGCGACACTCTCAACCAGACATGTGCCCCTATCTAAAATTCTAGCGCTCGACACTTATTGTCCGCAAAGGACTTCTAGCGACTCTATGTGGCCAACATTCTCTCCAGAATCAAGGCCATCTTTCTGATCGTCTCCTCAATCATCTATGGCTTCTCACCTACTACATTTGAGGCATCATCCCAATACAACAGTTTCTTACATCTTACCCATATAAAGCTTCATAAGGGTCATCTAAATCGATGAGTGCTAACTGTTATTATAGGCAAACTCCACCAAAGCTAAGTGATTTGACCAGTGACCTCCCCAACCTAGCATACAGAACCTTAGCACATCCTCTAGAGTCTGAATCGTCCTCCTTATTTGTGTCGCGATCTGTTAGGCATGATTAGTATCGTATGTTTGAAATCCTATCATCCCTTTGACTCACATATAACGACGGTTTGGTCTTAATATTCCATTTTATTCGTTATGAGTGTTAAGTTAATGTTTGTGTCAAAGAATCTTCTCTACCTCCAACCTGGTGTCGCTACAATACGTTCTTCACCATGATATCTTTGTAATTCTATTCCTTCATTCAAGTCAAACCGCTATACTTTGCTAGGATATTAGCAGTCACAATCCCCATACCAAAAGATAACGAACTCCCAACTTATGTGATTCCACGCCTTAAGCCATTCCGATTACTTTAGCTTTAACTTACACGAACTAGAGATGTGTTTAATTTAACCCCTAGATGCAAGAGGATTACCCATTCTCTTTCTATAGCATACAAACTTTGAGACATCCTTAACACTTGTGTAAACCTCAGGGTCTTGCGAACTTTGCATCAACTAGTCAATGCATTCCCTTTTCGAATAACACAGCTTATGACCTAGTGCTAACCTCTCAGCGTATATCCGTTAATGTCCTTAAGTCTCTTATGTCAAGTTAAACCTTCTCGTTGTCCTTGCACAAATGTCCACCCAAACGAAAATCCATTGCCAAACTTGACCTCGAAGTTTTCAACTGCCAATCCTAGCAAACCAATCTAATGGAGTTTCGACCCCGATTGATTAACTTCTAGACATCGTTGTCAAAGTCTTGTTTAAAACATTGTTACTACACAATACATACATCGCAATGGCTTTGGTACAAGGTCAAATCTTTTCCGAGGGAATTAGACACCGCAAATATCTCTATCCATACTCTAATTGTTGTTTCTTACGGAATCCCTAACTAGGTATATGTCTATATAAAACCTTCTCAACAGGTTCTATGTCATTTTTTTTTCAATAGCGTTGAGCGGGTTTTCACTTCTATTCCAAATCCCCTTTACCCTACAATTTCGTCATTGTGGTTCTCAAAACCCCACATGTGTCTTATCGCTAGTAAATTTTCTCCGTCTGAGCGACTGATTCTCTCTTACATGACTTATCCATAGTACCCTTGAACAGCTTCTATGCTTTTGTTCCTTCATCGAATTTTCCTATAAGTGTGGATCATTTGAGTGAAACGACGTCCGCTTCTAAGTCTTATTCGACTAACATTACAAAATACCCAATACCTCTCATCAATAAATCTGGCCAACACACTTCAACTATCATCCTTGTAATGTTTCATTCATTAATCTCTTTCCTCAATATCACTAAAGCTCCAAGTCCTGATCTTCGAATAGCTTGAGCCATTCTTGCATCTTATGCTTCAACCTTTATTTATGAATTCATTCCTTAGTCAATGTTTGTCTATCCAAACTTAGCATAAACCGCATTTGTTTGTGTCCAATACCTTGGGTTTGGCCACCTATTTGTTTTCTTGATTCTGCTCGCATGGCTCCATCATGTTTATCTCTCCAGTTATAAAAGCGATTACTCAACCCATTTCATTGTGACACACCTCTTATGGCTTTGAGGCATTATTTAAAATTTGTATATCTCTCATGATCTTGTGATATAGGTGGTTTGAGTATACAAGTCACCCTAGCCTTCAACTAGTCACAACTCTCTTGGTAAACTACCTTCCAAGCAATTTCCTTGATTGCACTAATTTGGTCAATGTTGATTTAGACTAAAATTCTTCCTTATACTGCACCGAAAGTTTAATTTTAATTCATATGTTTAATGACGCGTTTTTGTTTCAAAATATACTCCTAACATATTATAACATTGATTCTCTCTAGAAGGTCACATGTTCACAACATGCTCCTCGTTTATCCGGAAACATACTCCATGAGCCTTACACACCACTGCTATTGTTAAATCATCAATGAAGTCTCAACGAGTGAAGCTTGATCTTCTAGGTCCAGTAGTAGACAAAAATATCATTGATAAAGGCCCCTACATTCGATCCAATTAGTCGATAAAGGTTCTTGCCCAATAACTTCACACACCCTACTGGAAATTAGTTAACTTCACAACATTCTTTACCATACAATGCTTGTGTAACATGCATTTATATTTTGGGCATCCTCTTCTTAAGTCCTCAACTGAAACAAACTCGCCATTTAACCAAATCTGGAGAATTGCCAAACTTCACTATGGTCAATCCACCCGAGCAATGTTTCATGACAACAATTTTCTTATCCTAATGTTAAGGTCAACTTCTTATGAACCAAAGCAAACCTCTTACAAAGGATAACTCAGTGCATTTACTCCTTATCCATTAGCTCCATTACTCAAGTATACAATTCCAACGTCACGATTTGGTCGAAGCACTAAGAAACCTGCTTGAACAGTCTAATCCTTGACTCAAAGTAACTAGCATGATTTACTTCTCATTGGATTTGTAGCCTTGACAACCGCCATGAAAACATCTTCGAATGCTCAAATGACTTAGATATCCAGAAATCACATGCAATACTTTACTTGTAGTGAACTTGTCTCAACTAACGAATACAATCCGCGTTCAACAACATAGATAAATTCTCCTCATGTCGAGGATCATATCCTTAGCTCCCCCTGGATTGCTCCCTTCTTACCATTATCCGTTGTCCAATTCACTCTTAAAGCTCTTTATTGCTTGATCCTTGTGCTTTGGTTGGTTAAGTTACCAATCTAGACCTCCTTTCAAGGACTAGACGTTGTTAATTTCTCCTTCCATGTAAATACTCGTTAAATTTGATGTCCCACAACAAAATAGAGTCTACATCAATGTTCAACTCAAACTAGATCCAAACAATACCTTCTCTCTTTATGATGCTAACTCGTATTCCAGTTATCTTAGGCACTTAATGAAGGCGAGTTCTCAACTACATGTCTCTAGGTCATGGTCTTAGTTCAATTGCATCTCCCATCAACAAACTGGATTTAGTTGTCGTAACTATTTTTGTCTTAACTCTTGTCTTACTTTATCTGATAGTGTAATGCTATGGTTACTACTTTATCGAGAATCATTCACAAAACTTCCTTATTACTCGGCTCTAACTCCACCATCCATCAATACCTTACTAACTACGCATGTTTTTCATGTGGAACTTCCCAATCTTCCTCTTCTCAAGCAAGCACGAACCATGGTATTCTTTAGCGAAAGGTATACGTGGGGTAGCTGTGTCTCGTTTTCCAATAACTTTGCCAACAATGATTTCCATGAGAATTCTTGTCATATTCTCCATTGAGTCCTTTATTCCCTACTTATTCTCACAACTCTCAAAGTGGGAATTATCCTTCACGCTGTCTCACACACATTCTTCAATATGGACCGCATGGATTCACAAAGTATGGACTTGCCTCATCAACAAGTTGATCTCGACCTACCACTTACTTCTTATATGATCAAACTCTGTGTAAATGAGGTCAATGGTGAATAAATACATTCCTTTACTGTCCTCTACTCCAAACTCCATGCTTATGTCGGGGGGTTCAACTCTTTCTAAAACGAGCAACATCCTTTCTTCAACCAACATTCCTAGTTTTGGTTCGACTACTTCCAATCTATTAACTTAGATGCTTAAGTTAGATTTTGCTCCAGCTTGCTGTATTTCGTTATATGTCGACCACTTCTACCTCCTCTTGTACTAGATTCAACAACTCGATACCCAGTATTACGAAGCTCTTGAAGACCATATGACCTAAAACTTCAATCCTACTCTTGTTTCTTCCTCACACTTCCCTAATAATTCTAACACTATGAACGGGATTAGCTTTTGTCAAACTTACACTTAGAATTGAAAGGTGAAAATTACTAAACTGCCGGAATTCCTTCAGTTGGCGGTCGGGAGTCCGGGCGTGTCACCTACCCCCTATATGCAGCATGTCTACCCCGATTAAAAACATTTAAAAACATCGGCTGGTTTTAGTTTTACGTTGGACCTCGAGTACACCCCGTCTTCCACGGGGTGCTACTTAGTAGTAGACCTTACCAGATACTACTTAAATGGATTGACAACAACACTTTAGGATCTTGCAACGCGGACACGACGAGAGAACTTAATAAAAACATCCAACCTTTCATTTACTAAAACTTAGAAAACATAGTTATGCATGCATTCCCGAAGCATAAATATTCAACCAACAAAATCCTATCATTAACGAATTAACCTAGTAACAATAATAAACACAAGATGATAATAAATCCAACATAATGATAAATTCAACTCCCTAATATAGCAAAAGAACCCAAAGTAAACCCGACCCTACTATGACACGTGCTCTTCACCGCTCTGCCATCTGACCTCGACTTATGCACGGTTCCCTGGTTCATACCTAGAATTGAAAAATATTCCCCGAAGGGTCAGCTACTAATCTATCAAGTTAGAAAGAATGAAGAAATTGCAAGACGTTTGAAAACATTTCTAAGGTCAGCATCCAAGTCCACAAACGCACTCATAACTCTAAAGGTCAATACCTAAATTAGTTTTGGTTAGTCACACATAGCCACATACACATTGACAAACACAATCTTACAACAATGCAATTCCTCCATCTCGCAATCCAACCTCCAAGGCGCTCAACCCCGCGCCGAGTGCAGAGGCAGGCCCTCTCACTCTACTTCACAATCTCCCTTCTAACCCCGGCTAAGCCTCCACTAGAGCACTTGCCAAAACACATAGATAATATTTTTCGGTTTGATAGGCACGGGTTTCCCTGTCACACAGACCATACATAGACAAGTCTTCCTCTCCGCCAGCTATGATGGCCGTGCCGGAAACGGTACGAACACAGAGAAAACGTTCGAAAACTTGTTTCCGATAAAATCCATTTAAAAACCAATTTGCACACAACAACACGAGCAATTCCAAAACACTTCAAAAAGATAATAGGGACTAGTTCCCAAAACCAATCCTACAATAACGGCACAAAATCTAACAAGACAGAAAAGAACCGAGCAAGTCAAAAACGAGTTACCTTGAAACAAAGGAATCTTTTGACAACGACGACGGAACTAAAGGAGTGGGCAACAAAGATTTCCTAAAAGAAATGTTAATACAAGTACTAAAATTAGGTATGACCATGCTCCTCCTTAATGTCTCTTATAACTACATACAACTTATTTTAAGACTCCCATAAATACTTTCCCGATACTAAATAAGTACTAATGAACTTTGAGACTTTTGATTCCTTAGCTAACCATTTAAAATACTACATTAACTAGTTAAACTAGGTAGCTATCACGGTATAACCTCCCAAACTTCCTATTCTAATAATAATAAACAGATTAACAATTATACCTACACTAACAACTTGATCGGTTTCAACATATACATATATAAAAAAAATTGTGAAAACCCATCCAAATTACACGTACAGAAATCTAAGGTCGAGTACCCAAAATTGACATTTCTCTCCCAATCTTCTCCATTGATCTACTTCCTTGTATTGTCACCCACCTACTCGCACCAACACGAACTCGTCGGCCGCCCCGACGACAGCCCTCACTCCACGCTCAGTCGGACCAGACAAAAAGACTGTGAAGGTTGACGAATCTTACCGGTGTTTGATCGAACGGACAACACACGTATTTGCAGCCTTGCCGGTGACGGATCAGAACTGATCCACGAAACGTTGGACAAGAGATCGACGATAGAGGAAATTGAAAAAGGCGATTGACGGAATCAGAGCGTCACTATGGTAGCGATCAGAAAGTACGTGGTTAACGCCGAACGAAGAGAGTGACGCGCGATTGCCGCAAATATACAAGTGGTTTACCGGAATATGATCTTAAGAGGCCGGTTTGGATTTACGGTGTATGGATGAGATGCCCTCCGTTTTTGGCTTTGAGAAGGCTGAAATCTCGGTTGTCAAGATCAGAATATAGACATGTGATCTAGCTAGTTCGGTTTTTAGGGATAATACTTTGGTTAAATTAGATATAATTAAAGCTAAGATAGGATTTGATTGGGTTCATCAGAACTAGATCAAATTTTGGGTACAAAATATAGAAAGAGGTAGATAATTTGTTACTTGTAAAAAGATATAGATATAATTTATACAAGAAAGGAAAAAGGATGTAGTTCGTGGGTTGTCAAAACATATTAATAATTAATCTGTCTTATGAGGTTACTTGTAAAATAAGAAAGTCACTTTCCAATCCCCAAAAAAAAATTAAAAGAAAGGGAAAAGCCGAATAATACATGAGCGTAGAAGGGAGGAGGAGGAAGAAAGAGAAAGAAGGTTGGGTTTAATCCTAGTTTTGGGTAACTTCTAATTACACTTGGGCTGAAAATTTTTAGGCCCAATATACTATTTAATGAAATTTAATGAAAGAAAATAAAATATGGCAAGACATATTATAATTTTAAATAAATTATAAAAGAAAATACTTGCATAAAAAGAAAATATGGATAAGAAAATAGAAAATACTATTAATAGAAAATAGAACTAGATGAAGGGATTTATTAATTTAAGACTTTATTAATAGAAAATACTTGCATGTCTTATAAACTTGGAAATAATATGGATAATATATTCTTATCAAAATATAATTTTATATGATTAAGTTGAAGACTAAAAAGATATATTAAATAGTTTGCATGTGTTTTTATATAAAGAATTAAAATATGGGTAGACTTATATAATTTTTAACTAAATTATAAGATTATAATATGAGATTTACATACATGAAAAGTATAATATAAATAATAAGTATACTCTTTTGGAAGCTATATATATATATATATATATATATATTAAGTATACTAGATTTAAAGATTTTGTAATATAAAGACCTAAGTTGTTAGAAAAAATATGCTAAGGATCTATAACTATATATTAAAGTTATACCTTCTTGAGCTACCAGAACGATTCTAGCTCCACCTCATATTTACAAAAATAATTTTTATTCCTAATATGATAACTTTTTCCTATTAAATTCTTCTTTAACTATTTAAATCTATCTTTTGAAAACTTCCTTATACAAATATTTAAAATTAAAGATAATAAATTTAAAATATTTTTAAATAAGTATAAATATCTTTTATCTTTTAGGTTGATGTCTTTTCACGAATTTATTTATAGATATATTTTTTCTTCTGTAATAAAATAAATTAATGATAAATACTTATAATGTTTAAAAATAATAAAAATATGTAATATCTATAACTATATATTAAAGATGTACTTTTCTGTGCTACCAAAACGAATCTAGCCCCACCTCATATTTAAAAAATTAATTTTTATTTCTAATATTATAACTTCTTTTTGTTAATTTTTTTAACTATTTAAATTTATCTCTAACATCAAAAATATATATATTCAGTATAATAATATTCTTTGAAAGCTTCCTTATAAAAGTATTTAAAATTAAAGATAAAATATTTATAATACCTTAAAATAAATATAAATATTTTAGCATATATCTTTTGACGAATTTATTTATACATATATATGGATTTTATTTTATAAAAAAATTAATGATAAATATTTATAATTTTTAAAATTACTAAACATAGATAATAAAGTATTTAATAGATATATTGAAATATTTGATAAACACTAAATTTACGTACATGAAAAGTAATAAAATATAAAGAATATAATATTTAATTAAAAAATTATATACATTCTACGAGAAATAAATTACTTATATTACAGTTTCTATTATATTTTTATTTAATTATTATACCCTATTTATAATGTCTATAAAATATCGAATCGTAGTCGTACATAGTACGACGGGTAAAACTAGTATTATTAATACTTATATATATATATATATATATATATATATAATAATAATAATAATGATTTGCATACTCATATTTTATGAAATAAGGTTATAGATATGAAGAACCTTTTTAATATAATAAGAAATTATTGTTATCTTTCTTAAATATGGAAATTATGATATAGTCTTTGTTTAATAAAATATTGGGAAATTTTAATATAAGTAAAATGTTAGAATAAGTATTATATAATATAATATTTTAGTACCTTTTACATCTTAAAAAGGAATATATGTCTTATTATAAGAAGTATGATAAGAGGAAAATATATAATAATATATCCTAGTCTTAAAAAGATATTCTTATGATCAAGTTGGATAAAAGATAGTTATAAGGAAGAATAAAAGGTATAATATGGTAAGTGTAAGAGACTAAGGGCCCAATGGTGAGCCCCTTGATCTCCCTAGACCCATCAAATACTATTATTTTACTATTTTTTCATCTTCCACATCTATAACTATATATTAAAGTTGTTCCTTTTCGAGCCACCAGAACGATTTTTTTTTTGCCCCACCTCAAATTTAAAAAATTAATTTTATTTCTATTATTATAACTTCTTTCTATTAAACTTTTTTTTACTATTTAAATTTATCTCTAACATCAAACAAATATCTATTCAATATAACAATATCTTTGAATCCTTTTTTTCGAGCAATCAGAACGATTCTGGCCCCACCTCAAATTTCAAAAATTAATTTTATTTCCATTATTATAACTTCTTTCTATTAAATTCTTTTTAACTATTTAAATTTATCTCTAACATCAAACAAATATCTATTCAATATAACTATATCTTTTGAAACCTTCCTTATACAAGTATTTAAAATTAAAGATAAGATATTTCAAAATAAATATAAATCTTTTATCATAAATCTTTTGACGAATTTATTTATAGATATATAGTGATTTTATTTTATAAAAAAAATTAATGATAAATATTTATAATGTTTAAAATTAACAAAAATAGATAATAACATATTTAATATATATATTAAATATTTAATAATCACTAAATTTACGTACTTGAAAAGTAATAAAATATGAAGAATATAATATTTGATTAAAAAGTATACATTCTACGAGTAATAAATTACCTATATTAAAGTTTATATTATATTTTAATTTATTAATATCTTGTTTATAATGTCTATAAAATATCGAATCATAGTCGTACATGGTACGACGAGTAAAACTAGTCATCCATAATCTTTCATCCCCTTTTTTCACAATCAACCCTTCCCAATAGTGAGCCCCATGAGCCCGGAGCCCCGCTTTTCACTTTTCTCATTTCACAACAATTATTTATTTCTCCATACATAATTACAAATATATCTTCATTCTTTATTATATATATATCATTATTTAGCTAAAAATAACTATATTTGTTTACTATTTTTATTAAATGACACTTTTAATTAATTTGTTAAAATTTCTAGTATTATAAAAATTATATTTTAAATTGTATTTATCATAGTTAATTAAGTGAATATTAGTTAAAGGAATATTCGAATAAGGAAATATTAGTAAAAAGAAACGACGTAAACCGAATTCATATATATATATATATATATATTTTCTTACCATAAAACAACTCAAAATACAAATTAATTTTTAAAATGTTTCAAATATATACAAAATTAGTCTCTATGAATAGACCAAAAAAATTATGAATTTTGGTATAATTATTTTTTTTAAATAATTAAACTAGTTAAAAACACATTACTAATTTATTTATAATCAATGGCAAAGAATAAATTTTGGCCATTGATAATACGCCATGTGTCACATCCTGATTGGCCCACAAATTCCATGAGCCCCATTTTGTGAGATTGTATTTCGATTTGATTTGCATTGATCCAATCAAAACTTTCATTTTTTATTATTTCTTTGGCTTGATCCCCATAATCTGCTACTTTGAGCACCGTTGGGCATGCCCTAATACCAAGTTCCTTTTGATGATGTTATACCTTCCTTTCTGTTGATCATTGGAGAGAACCAGAAACGAAGAATAGGGAAGAGGAGAGAAGAGAGAGAAAAGATAGAAGGGAAAGATTTGTTATTTCGTGGTGAAGAGTTTGTTACATCATGAGCTCCTATTTATATGAGCTATGAGACTAGTTACAATATAAAACAACAAGCCATCAATATTACAATACTCTTCAGCCCCCCTCAAGCGTAGCAGGCAGATGCATGCCAAGCTTGGATAACAATTAATGTTGTTGGGAAGAAGGAATTATCTTGGTAAAAATGTCAGCAAGCTGTTCTGTTGTAGGAATGTAGGAAAGCTGCAGGAGGCCTTCCATTACTTTGTCTCGTGTGAAGTGTATATCCACCTCTATGTGTTTTGTACGCTCATGTTGTATCGGGTTTTTGGCAATTTGTATAGCAGAATTATTGTCACAATGTAACACTACTGGATTAATGGTTTGAACACCTAAATCACCAAGTAATCTGACCAACCAAACTATCTCAGTTGCAGCTTGTGCCATAGCACGATATTCTGCCTCTGCAGAACTTCTGGAAACCACACTTTGTTTTTTAGATTTCCAGCTTATTGGTGATTTTCCCAACATGAGAATGTAACCAGTGACAGATCTTCTTGTTATAGCACATGAAGCCCAATCACTATTAGAATATGCAGACAATACTGGAGAATCTGACCCATTTAGAATAATACCACAATTTGTAGTACCCTGAATATACCTTAGAGTATGCATAAGAGCTGCCATGTGAGATGTATAGGGTTTTTGCATAAATTGGCTCAAAGTCTGAACTGTATAAGCTAGATCAGGATGAGTGTTGGTGAGAAAATTCAGCTTTCCAATCAAAGCTCTATAAACAGAAGGATCAGATAAAGGTTCTCCATCTTGAGACAAGAGCTTGCAATTGAGAGGTAAAGGAGTGCAGGTAGGAGAAAGCTTACTCAAATCAATATCTTTTAACAACTCATGTGCAAATTTTTTCTGAGTAAGAGCAACTCCATTTTTCAAATAAGAAACCTCCAGACCAAGAAAGAAGTGAAGATGGCCCAGATCTTTAATACTAAAGACAGAATGCAAGTAGGACTTGAGAGAAGAAATTTTTGTAGCATCTGAGCCTGTGATCAAAAGATCATCTACATAAATGGCAATAATAGTGATCTGAGCATTCTGTGTTTTTGTGAAGAGAGAGTAGTCATTTTTTTACTGAACATATCCCAGAGAAAGAAGAGAATTGGTAAGCCTTTGAAACCATTGTCGACTAGCTTGTTTAAGTCCATATAAAGACCTCTTCAATTTGCAAACCAAATGATTTGGATTAGGAAAACCTTCAGGAACTTTCATGTAGACCTCTTCATCTATAGAACCATGCAAAAAAGCATTATTGACATCACATTGATGCAGAGACCAGCCCTTAGAAAAAGCAACAGAAATAATGCTTCTTATGGTTGCCATTTTAACAACCGGAGAGAAGGTTTCCATGTAGTCAACTCCCTCTTTTTGTGTGTACCCTTTTGCTACAAGTCTGGCTTTAAACCGTTCTAAAGAACCATCTGATTTGAGCTTGACTTTATAAATCCATCTACAGCCAACAGCCTTGTTTCCTTTAGGCAGAGGTACAAGATCCCAAGTATCATTTCCTTGAAGTGCCTCTATCTCTTTGTTCATAGCTTGGATCCAGTGGTCATGTTTTGAAGCTTCTTTATAAGAAGTGGGTTCAATATATGGGGAAGAAAGAGTAGTAAAGGCATGTGGTAAAGAAGTAAAATT
The DNA here is from genome assembly GCA_964016875.1 of Fallopia convolvulus. Classification (NCBI taxonomy): domain Eukaryota; kingdom Viridiplantae; phylum Streptophyta; class Magnoliopsida; order Caryophyllales; family Polygonaceae; genus Fallopia; species Fallopia convolvulus. The sequence goes on along the minus strand of OZ024720.1, from coordinate 48,209,960 downwards.
ACATATGTAATCACTCAAGTAAGAAGGTGGATGGAAATTTCTATTGGATCTTCTTGGTAATAAAGGAGAAGGTGTAGAATCAGTTTGAGAAGAAGAAGATGTAGGAGAAGGTGTAGGTAAAAGAGAAGGAGACTCAGAGGTAATGAAAGGATCAGATTGTGTAGAAGGAGAAAAAGATGTAGTAGGAATAGTAAAGATATGGTCAGGATAGTCTGAGGCTAGAGTTGGTAAAGGAGAGGTAGAGTCTAAATTTTTTTAAGTAGTGAAATGGGAAATGATGCTCATGAAATGACACATCAGGAGAATGGAATATTTTTTGAGTGTGTAAGTCTAGGATAGTATAGGCTTTTTTACCAAAAGAATATCCTAAGAAAACACATGGGGTAGCTCGAGAGGAAAACTTGTCTCTTCCTCTTTTAAGGGTAGAAACAAAAACCAAACAACCAAAAGTTTTAAGAAAGGAGTAATTTGGAGGTTTATGAAATAAAAGTTCATATGGGGAATGGTTTTTTAAGGAGGATAAGGGTGTTCTATTGATGATAAAAGTGGTTGTTAACACACAGAAACCCCAGAATTTATGTGGAACATTTGATTGAAAGAAAAGTGCTCTAACTACCTCTAACAAGTATGTTTTCGTTCTACAATCCCATTTTGTTGGGGAGACTCGACACAAGAGGTTTGGTGGATAATTCCCATGTCAGAATAGAAGGATTTGGCATAAGAATCAGAAAATTCAGGAGCATTGTCAGTCCTGAAAGTCTTAACAGAAGTATGAAAATGTGTCTTGACAAAATTCACAAAAGACTTCAAAATGGTCAAAGCATCACTCTTATTAGACATGAGAAAGGTCCAAGTACAACGGGTATTGTCATCAACAAGAGTTAAGAAAAAAAGAAAGCCATTATATGTAGGATACTTATATGGTCCCCGAGTATCTACATGAACAATATCAAAAGGAGAAGAAGTATGGCTTGTGGAAGTAAAAAATGGCTTTCTATGCTGCTTGGCCAAAGGACAAATTGTACACAAATGCTTAGTCTTAGAAAACTTAGCAAGAAAAGGTAAAGAGTACAATTGATCATAAGAGACATGTCCTAGACGACAATGCCAAACATCAATACTATTGTGAAAAGTGAATGAAGATAAAGCTGTAGGAGTGGCTTTGACAGAATGGTTTGAAGTTGAAACATATAAGCCCCTTTCTTCTTTACCAATCTTAAGTGGCATCTTCATTGAAGGGGCATGTATGTAACAAGCAGAAGGTGTAAAAATCACATTAGCTTGTAATGACTTTGTGAGTTTACTAATGGATAAAAGGTTAAAACAGAAATCTGGGACATGTACAACATTTTGGAGGTGAATGTTTTTAGTAAAAATAGAAGATCCAATATTAATAATGGAAGATTTATGACCATTTGGTAAGGTAATAGCCATAGGAGAAGTCATAGGTGCAAAGGTTTGTAATAGGGCAAGATTAGGGGTCATATGGTCGGTTGCACCACTGTCAAGAATCCAGCTAGAACTGAGATTAGAAGACATCATACAGGAAGATGAAAGGGAATCAGTACCTGCCAAGAAGGCACATGTGTCCGAATTAGAAGAATCCATGTTCTGCTTACTGAGAAGAGCAAGCAACTTCTGAAGAGATACCATCTGCTTGTGATCCAGAACTAGAAGCACCAGATTTTGCACCAGAATTAGCAGAACCAGAACCAGAATTTCCAGATTTGGCAGAATCTTTATCATCATTGCCACCAGATGTACTAGAATTAGCATTAGCAGCCATCTTTCCTCCTCTGACATGGTTAGGTGGATAACCATGAAGCTTCCAACATCGATCTACTGTATGGTAAGGATGTTTACAATGATCGCAGAAAAGAGTCTTGTTATTTCCTTTGTGATTCCCTTTAGAGTCAGAAGATCGATTACTTTTATTTGCAGCTAAAGCAGAAGAATCAAGATCAACAGAATTGGAAGATCGAATGTTTCTTGGAAACTCTTCTTGTAAAACCATATTGTAAACAGTAGAGAGGTTAGGAGGTGGTTGAACCATCAGTATATTGCCACGAGTAACAGCATAGGAATCCCCTAAGCCCATCAAGAACTGAATAATCTGTTGATCCTCAAATATGCCTCGAATAACAGAATTAGAACCACAAGAGCATACTTTGGACTCAATCATAAGAAAGTATTCGTCCCACAATGTCTTGCATTTAGTGAAATAGTTTGTAATAGACAAATTTCCTTGAGAAAGTGAACTGAGTTTGCGCTGAATTTGATACAGATTTGTTCGATCAATCCGACTAAACCTAGATTCTAACTCAATCCAGAGTTGTCGAGCAGAACGACAGTACAAGACAAATTCAGCAATATCTTTGCGAACAGAATGCAATAACCAAGAAAAGACCATGTTATCGCACCTGTCCCATTGCGGCCGGTGAATAGAGTCGATCGGAGGTTGAACGCAAGAACCATTCACAAATCCTAGCTTGTTCTTTGCGATTAAAGAAACTTCGACCGATCTTCTCCATGGAGCATAATTCCGCTCCTCCAGAAGGCTAGTAGAAAGCACATATGACGGATGATCGCTGTGATGAAGAAATAATTCATCCATCGGATTGTTGGGATCAGAAGCTGGTGCGCGATTCCACGGATTGTGCGGATCACGACTCGAAGAATCTCGAACGACAGGTGTAATTGGTGTAGGAGGAGCCATAATCGAAGAAGAATTATGGAGAATTGCGGAAGATTGGGAAACAGGATCAAAATTTAGTCTGATACCATGTTGATCATTGGAGAAAACCAGAAACGAAGAATAGGGAAGAGGAGAGAAGAGAGAGAAAAGATAGAAGGGAAAGATTTGTTATTTCGTGGTGAAGAGTTTGTTACAGCATGAGCTCTTATTTATATGAGCTATGAGACTAGTTACAATATAAAACAACAAGCCAGCAATATTACAATACTCTTCACTTTCCAACCCTAGCCTCTTGGGAGATGACTGTTCACTTTCTCCCTCAATCTTCCGCCGTTCACACATGGGACGACACACCTTCAACTCTCCCTCTCGGGTTCGACGACCACTTTCATCTCCGTTCCTCTGTTCCACCACCCCTTTCTTGTCCAAAGTCGGCGTTGATTTTTTGCCTCTATCCCTCTCTCGCTCCCTTGTTCCCGACCTCCATATATCGCCTCTGTTCGAGCGCTCTAACCCCGGTGACGACCGTCGTCGACCTCGGCGACACCAAGATGCAACCCTCCGTGAAAACTTCTCTTTCACCGGTGTTTGCCCAAGTGATCATCTCCTCCTTTGAGCGTCGCCTGCAGACCACCCTCAAACTCTTGTCTGTTGAGTTCCAGACCGCCGGACGTCTAACTGGAAGGCCTAGCATGCCACCTCCTCTTTGATGACGACCAACGTACATCGCTTCCGTTCGACTCCTCTGTTCTCCCACGACGCCACCACCTTGGACGGGGACAACGCAGTGAAGATCCGCCCACTAGACTTAAGGTTAAATTCTTATGGATTCCATGTAATTAATGGTTGTTCATGCCTTAAGAGATTGTTAACTTCCTTTAAAATTAGGGTCTTGTTAGCTATGAGGATGAACAATAGTTAGTGGTTTGATCTTGTTGTCCAACTTAAATTGCTGCTGTTCGGCCGATTACTGGGAGTTGTTTCAATTGGAATGCTGGTGTTTTGTGCTCAAAGTTGGAAATGTATGGTGATTAAAGAAGTATTGTATGGCTTTGCATGTGAGCATGTTTGAATTTGGATAAGATAACAGTAGGAGAAATATCGATTGTGCCCATGGATCCTTTGTAATATTAAGATGGTTGGTAGGATGTTTGAATAGGTTGTTTAATTGTGTGGTGGTTAGAATAGTGGGTTGAAATACTACTTGTTCCGGGTTGTTTCAATCGGTCTTTAATCTAACCATTCACGTTGTTACTTAATTAAATTAAGTAATGTCAAGTTGTCTACTATGGATCTTACGATATTATTTAAGTAGATCAAATTGGTAAAAATGTCACTTTTGAATTGTGCTAGTAACTAGTAACTTAATTTAGATTTGAACGGGTTACAAGGATAACGTCGATAATTTTCGATTAGAAAGAGCTTTTAGATTTTGGGGTGTTAAGTTGTGGTTCTTTTTTTTTCTTCGAATGTTATAGTTTTGATTATTGAATTGTTAGGATTGGATAACGTTCGTGTATGACTTATTCGAGCTTCGTTTCTTGCGCTATGTGTTTGTGTTTCGCCTTCGAGGTAAGTCGCTTGCCGACTTACATAGCTTACGACTCGTTATGTTTATTATTTCATCTCTTCGGGGATGATTTCAAATTGTCTCTACTAGGACATACTTGCATCCGCTTCAGGAGATGACAAATTTTAACTTTAAGAGCAAATAAAAAAATGTGTACAAGCAATAACATAAATAATTAAATGAAAAAGTATAAATAAAGAAATAAAGTATCATAAAATATTGTCAACTTCTGGTGACAAGAGATTGTATACGAAGTCTTCTAGACTTCTTTCCATCACATACTTCAGGATGTGATTATTCATAAGATCTTTCAATCATATACTTCAGGGTGTGATTTCAGTCAGGATGTGATATCCCTGTGGGTATTTTATTATCTACTTCAAGAGATAATATTGTCATATGAACTTTATCGTCCACCTAAGTCATGTAATTTACTTCAAGAGGCGACTTTAGTTTCACCACTTACTCCAAGGAGTAGGAACTTTTATTATTTTCATCCACTTTTGGGGATTGACTCAATTGTTTCATCCACTTTGGGGGATTATTTGATTTGTTTCATCCACTTCGGGGCATGGAAATTATTACTCCAAATAGAAAATTGTTTCATTCACTTCAAGGAATGAGGAAATAATTATCGCTTCAAGAATAATTTTATTTATAAATTCAACTCTACATGAGGAAATAATTATCGCTTCAGGGATTATACAATGATGTTCCAATCTCTTCAGAGAATGAAAATAATCACTTCATGGATTATATATTGATATTTTATTCACTTCAGGCAATGAAAATTGTAAAAAAAATTATCACTTCAGAGATAATATTATCTCGTAACAATAAAAAGTTATTGACATATATACAAACTAATACGTAGTCTATGCTCATGTAAATCCTATACATATATGCAATATATGTATAAGCACGTGCAAATTCTAATCTTAATGTGAAACTTATGCTTAACAAAGGTTGTATTGAAAACCAAATACGTACGGTTTATATGTATTAGACATGCCAAACGAAATAAGATAGGGAAATTTGCAATTAACCACCCGTTATCTTACAATTGTTGCATTTAATCACCTTTTATAATTTTTTCGATAGAAAACCACCCCTTATATATAAATGTGTGGCACTTAACCACCCTTTGACGGAAAATGTTAATTTCTCAGTTAAGTCTAGTAAATTACATTTCTACCCTTTATTTTTATATATATATAAAAAAAAAGAAAATGTTTGCAAGTCCGTACGGGGAGTGTGCACGAAACCTCCAAACGACGCCCACAACGCCAACGTTTTGGCCTCGACAGAGAATGAGGGAGAGCGTGACCGCCGATCTCTCGCACCCGGTTCCACCGACTAGATCCATACCCTTCGTTGACTTACCCTTCGTTTCTACCCTTCGTCTCGATCGTGGATCGCCATCGACTAGTCCTCTGCCAATAATAAGAAAAACAATTTTATCTTTTTACTTCCACAGATCAATTAAATATGTTAGTTTTTACTTCATTTTTATATAATTTTTTATTCATATAAGATAATAGCATAAAAGTGTTATTTTAATTGATTTTTCGTAATTTTTATATTTTTTATTTCTCTTCTTTCTTAAAATAAGAATATAAAATTTATTAATTTAATTTATCATTTTTTCTAAAGCTATTTAATTAGGAAAATTATAATACAATTATGTATCTAATAGAAAAGGTTAAATATTTAGTTCTATCCTGAAATTGTAACATCTCTCAAATAGTAATTTTATATTTCATAAAAGAATTTTGTGTAATTTTTATACTCAATTTTAATTTTTTTTCAAAATTTTTTAATTTACTAAATTGAATAATGTACATTTTGTGTAAATTTTTTATTTTTTATTTATCTTCTTTCATAAAATAAGAATATAAAATTTATTAATTCAAATTCTATTTTTAACGAATAGATGTATTTAATTACGAAATTAAATTTAAAGCCTTTTTAACAAAAAAGGTTAAAAATTTAGATTTATCCTTATGTTTTAATATTTCTTAAATTTTATTTTTGAATTGAAAAAAAGAAACTTGAGTAATTCTTATAGATGATGATGTATTTAAATTTGTTTAATATACTAAATCTAATGATTTATCTTCATATTTAATTTAAATAAATAAAGTTCATTTTTATAACAATATATTAAAGCTGAAAAGTTTCAACCCATATGAATAATTCTACTTCCACCTCATAATTAAAAAAATATTATTTATTCATATTATTCCAATTTTTCATATTAAATTCTTCTTATCTATTTAAATCTATCATTCACACCAAATTATCACAACTTATTTAAATAAAAAAAATAACGATATATTTTGAAGAATTCCTTATACAAATGATTAAAATATAAAGTTAGATATTATAAATATTAAAAAATAAAGATAAATATCTTTTATCTTTTAGCATGATATTTTTTTACCAATTTCTTTATAGAGAGATGTTGATTTTATTTTACAATAAAAAATTAATGACAATTTCTTTGTAGATATATGTTGATTTTTACATTAAAAATACGAACAATATAATATTTAATAATATTTAGTGTTGTAGATATATTAAAATATTTAATATCCTACATAGTTTACATACATGAAAATTGAAAAGTAATAAAAAATACAGCTAGTATATTATTTAAAGATATCTAATTAGTTTATTTAGCCACTAGAATAATTTTGGCACCACCATAACTTAAATTAATATATATGCTATTTATTTTTCATAAATAACTTATATTTTTTTCTTTCATATTAAATTATATCTTATTTAATAAAATAATTTTCAAATTTTCAAATTTTATCTATTCCATATTTTAAAAGTATATATCTTTTTTGTTTTATTTTATTCATATTTTATCTCATATTTTTAAATTAAACCTATTTTTTAAATATTGTAAAGGAAAAAAAGAATTATAAATTATTTTATCGAATAATCTATCTTTATTCTCAACTTTAAACTTAGTAATTTAAATTTTATATTATATTTTTTTTTATGAATATTATATTTATAATATGTCTAAAAATGTTGTATCATAGTCGTGCGTGGCACGACGGACGGGTACAACTAGTATTTTCTAAACCTGAAGCACTTTTGGGCAGATTCGTCATTAAGAATTTATATTACATTCAAACTATTTTTAATAATGATTTTTTAAATTAATTATATATTATGTAATTCAATCACCTTATGGAATTTCCAATTTTATCCACTCACTTTATTTAATAATTTTGAAAATCAATTTTATATGTGATTATCATATTGTAGCTACGAAAGGAAATATCTTCCATATAGATGAATTTAACGTTCTTAATTAATTAACATATATTTATGATCATGTACGTTTTAACTTATAAATATGAGATAAAATCAATATATTTATTAATTTATTATATTATAGTAAAATACAATTTCTATCCATATATGTTTTTACTATTATGCACACTGTTTAACATTTATTTCTATCCATATATATGACACATAAAAATACTGATCTATCCAGATTCGTCATTACGAATTTATATTATAACCAACTTATTTTTAATAATGATCAATATATATCTTCTAAACCTGAAACACTTTTGGGCAGATTCGTCATTAAGAATTTATATTACATTCAAACTATTTTTAATAATGATTTTTTAAATTAATTATATATTATGTAATTCAATCACCTTATGGAATTTCCAATTTTATCCACTCGCTTTATTTAATAATTTTAGAAATCAATTTTATATGTGATTATCATATTGTAGCTACGAAAGGAAATATCTTCCATATAGATGAATTTAACGTTCTTAATTAATTAACATATATTTATGATCATGTACGTTTTTACTTATAAATATGAGATAAAATCAATACATTTATTAATTTATTATATTATAGTAAAATACAATTTCTATCCATATATGTTTTTACTATTATGTACACTGTTTAACATTTATTTCTATCCATATATATGACACATAAAAATACTAATCTATCCAGATTCGTCATTACAAATTTATATTATAACCAACTTATTTTTAATAATGATCAATATATCAATATATATCTTCTAAACCTGAAACACTTTTGGGCAGATTCGTCATTAAGAATTTATATTACATTCAAACTATTTTTAATAATGATTTTTTAAATTAATTATATATTATGTAATTCAATCACCTTATGGAATTTCCAATTTTATCCACTCACTTTATTTAATAATTTTAGAAATCAATTTTATATGTGATTATCATATTGTAGCTACGAAAGGAAATATCTTCCATATAGATGAATTTAACGTTCTTAATTAATTAACATATATTTATGATCATGTACGTTTTTACTTATAAATATGAGATAAAATCAATATATTTATTAATTTATTATATTATAGTAAAATACAATTTCTATCCATATATGTTTTTACTATTATGTACACTTTTTAACATTTATTTCTATCCATAAATATGACACATAAAAATACTAATCTATATAGTACAATTGTAAAGGAGAACCCATCTCTTTAGAAAAAATTTAGCCACGTGGCTTAATCTAATATGCACAATTAAAATATATAATTTTTATTAAAAATTAAAAATTCTAAAACTACTTCCCTACTTCATCATAAAATTTGACAAAAAAAACCTACCCACTTCCCACTCCCTCACTTTCTATAAAACAATTACAAATTATTTTTTGATGAAAATTGATTCCAAAATATTTTACTATTCTAAAATTTTTATATAAATAGTTAATTTGAAGTTATGTAATTTGTTTTTTTAATGACCACTTTATTAAAACTATCTTAATATTTTAATTGGTCATCTAAGAGACTAAGACAATATACATGAATCCTAATATTTTGTAATTCTTTATTAAAAGAAGTGTGATTTGTGAAAATGTGTTTGTAAATTTTATAAGAACCATCGATAATAATTTATAAATGACTTTTATATTAAATCCGTACAATATACATGAATAACATAAAAAAAGTGTGATTCGGTCGTGAAAAATATTTTCGGGAAATTTTTTTAAGAACAAGTCGAAAACATTTTTTATAAAGTAATTTTTATATTAAACCCGTACAAGGTACGGGAATGATACTAGTTTAATATATTATAGTAAAATAGATAAGTTAATATATTTAGTCACTATACTTTTAGTTACAAATTTTTTATATTAATATTCTATCATTAACTATGACAACTTTCTTAATTAATATGGGCTATGTTTTTAATTGAAGATTTTATATTAAATTTTAGATTTCTTTATAATAATTTTCTATTAGTATGATGATTTTTTATATTATGGATCGTCTAATAATAAATAAAAATTATTGATCTCTTAATCTTAAATCGGTTAATCACTATCCATATGTATGACACATAAAAAATACTAATTTAATCCATTAGATTAAAATAGATAAGTTTTTTATCCATAAATATGATGAATATAAAATCATTTTTATTTAAATTTTCTATCCGGAAATATATTTTTAATTACAATTTTTTAATATTAAGATTTAATTCATAAGTATGACAAATATAAAATAGTAATTTAATATCCCAACTACCTTTTATAATTAGATATCCCATATAATATTAATTATAATATCACTAAATGAAATAGATAACTTTTATATCCACGAGGGATCAAATATGGACCATATTTTAAATCACGGATTTTCATTAATAAAATTTTGGATTCATATATATTAACTTTTTATTCAAAAGTATAATAACTTTTTTAATTATTATGAACCATATTTTTAATCACGTATTTTTATACTAAATTTTCATATTTTTATATTAATTTTCTATACATGATAATTTTTTAATTTTCATACATAATTATGTTGAGTTTTTGTATTAATAATTTATTATTCTATCTATAAATATGATGGTCAATGGTTGTATTGTTCTCAAATTTAAAATTAAATATATCTCAATCACCATATAATTAATTACGGGTTCTTTTTATATTTATTTTCCATTCATAAATATTTCAACGTTTCAATTAATACGATCTATATTTTTAATTACATATTAATATTAATTTTCTATTTAAAAGAATGACAACTTTTCAAATTTTCTATATAATAGTATGTTGATTTTTTAGATGAAGAATCCCTAAATAAATAAATAAAAATTAATGATTCCTTAATGTTAAATTAATTAACCAGATTGGTTCGTTCAAGTTTTGGTTCGGTCATTCCAGGTTATCGAGTATAGATTCATGTTGTTAATTTACGCGTTGATAAGCTAGATCAGTTATTTGTGGTTTTCTTTCGGATTAAAATTTACGGGTTGATTAGATCATTAAATTTTTATGATTATGAAATTGATATTACAAGTAAAAATATATTTAATATATTTTAAAAAAGAAAAAATGACTTCTAATAATACCAAGTATTCACTTTAAACCAATAATAATATGAACTTTAAAAATCACCAAATTATATATGAAGTTTTACAATATTAACCAAAAATGATACGAAATATTTTTCCGGTAGCTTTTTCGACAAAAATGATGACGTGGCACCGGAAATCTGACATGGCATAATATTATTTTACATGTCATTTGTTCCATCTCTAAATTCCAACTCATTTCTTTTCTAAAAATATATAAAAGATACGGGCAAGAAGAGTCGAACTCATGATATTCTGCTAGGAGTCGAGTTTTTTGGCGAAACCGATGGGGTAGAGAAACCGGAGATTTACGACACAACTGGCGTAGCCGGAGCCGATGATAGTGCTTCCCGGTGGAGTCGATGACGGCGCCGGCATTCCAGCTCTTCAACTTTACGGATGGAAAAAATTAAATTTGAGGTGTGTGCAGATGGAGGCTAGAGGAAGAAGACGAACACATCCATAGGGAATAAAAGAATTATTTGTTTTATTTTTATCAGTCACTAAAAAGACGTGTCATTGTATATAAAATGAAAAATGAGTTGTTATTAAAAAAAATTGACACGTCACATCTCCGGTGACTACGTCATTAAATTTTCATCGGAAAAGGCTTTTGTATTATTTTGAGTTAATATTGTAATAGTTTGTATACGAATTAGTGATTTTTAAAGTTCGTATTATTTTTGGTTCAAAAGCGATACTTGGTATTATTTAAGGTTATTTTTCCTTTAAAAAAATATTATAATAATTGAAATAAATTTATATATGCAATTATTAGTTTCATAATTTGGATTATTATTTTTTCACCATATAAATTATAATACGTATATCATATGTAAATCAACATATTATAATTTTTCTTAAAAGCCCCCGGGAAAGGCTCAGGTCATAACTAGTTATTTATGTAAATATAAATAATTTTCTTATCATTAAAAAATTCATTATTTATTTAAATAATTTTCTTAGTCGTGTATGGTACGACCGATGTAACTAGTTAATGTAGTGGTTGAAGAAAATACAAACGCACAGTTGTAACATCTAGTTATAGATTAAAAGGACTATACTATTATGTTATTGTGAATCAACAAGTGATTTGGTAGCTAGGTTAAGAAAAAAAAGATATATAGATAGATAATTACAAAAAAAAATCTCAGGCAAGTATATTAATATATTCGATCGGAGTACGTACCGACGGTACCATAGATGTATATATAATCGAAAAAAAAATAAACTAGGGTTATTTCCAAGTACGTAGCAGCAAGCATCCTTTGTAACCAGTCCTCTTTTTTTTGATCAACTTGTAACCAGTCCTCTTTGAGATAGGTCAAATTAAAGATGAAGAGAAAGCAGTGCAACAATTACCTTGTGATTCCTCAAGACATAATCGTAAGCATTCTCCTCCTCCTCCCATTCGAATCCGTTCTAGAATGTAAACGCGTGTCAAAGGAATGGAGGCATCTAATCAACGATTCCAAATTTTCCAAGCTTTACCGTGACACGTCATCTCTGGCCTTGTTCGTTAGTGAAAGGAGCCTCTACTGCTTATTAATAAGGCACGAGAGTAGCAGCAGCAGCAGCAATAACATTAATGTAGCCGGGTGTCGCCATCCTCCCTTCACGGTGCACAATATTCCAGCGGTGGCTGGGCGCGCCTGTGGATTGGTTTCGCAATCGCCCAGCGCCCTGGCTTGTGTTCGATGCATCAACGGTGACTTGCTTTTCTACAATCTGCTCACCGGAGCTTCCTACGCCATGGATGCATACGGTATTCACAAAAGGCTCCGTATATTCTATGGATTCGGTTATGATCCTGACCAAGACGACTACAAACTCGGAGCTTGCATCCCTAAGTATAGACAAGGTCGAAGATGGCTCGATAACTCCACCGACAACGCTCTATTTTGGGCTTATAGCTACAGAGATGGGGTTTGGAAGGCATTCCATAACTTCCCTTATGCTGCATATAATTGGCCATTGGGACATCAACCCCACTCCTTTAATGGTGTCCTTCATTGGGTTGTTACTAAGATAAATGGCTCTCGGCCTCTGATTCTTACGTATGATCTTCGTACTCGTAAGCTCAGGGAAATATCAACCCCGCCCATGGCTAATAATCTGGGTTTGGGTTGCGTATATGGATTAAGTGGACAACTTTGCTATTTGGCCGCTTGTCACAATCGTTCAGTTCATATGTGGGTACTCAAACAACCCAACAAGTCTTGGATGAAGTTGGTTACCATTGACAAGTCATGTCGAAGGCGCCATAAATTGAGTCTTGCGATAACACCGATAGCCCTATCTGAATGTGGAGATGGAAGTAAAATCGTGTTGTTTATATCTCATCCTTCCGATCATAAGAGGTTGTTTTGGTATGATATCAACAAGGACGAGATCAAAACTATTTGGCAAAAGCAAGATATCAAGAAAGCCCCCAAAAAGACAAGGTTGCAGGGGTAGGAAATTAAATGTTATTCATTATATATATATATATGCTTACTAATTTTACCTAAATTTATTGATATTGATGCTTGTCTTTTATTTTCTATTTCTTATGACATTAGTAAGTATGGTTTCGTTAATGCATGTTCCCATAATGTTTTCACTTGTGTTAGATTAGATCTGTAAGTGTTGTTAATATTCAAACAATTAAGGAACAAAATATATATGTATATATATAATTTGCTTTTGGATTTGTTTCTTATGTATATGATGATTTGTGATAGGCGTTGTATGTAATTTCATTAACGGTTTCCTAGCAAAATCATATGCTTCTTGCAATGGAGGTTTGAACTCTTGGTTGGTTATCATGGTCGAGCTTCATTCCAAGTGCTTTGATCAGTTTTGCATTACTCATATCATCGATCCTATACTTTTTGTCAAATCGTTAATCAGTATATAAATGGCGTATGCAGCGCAGCTCATAATATACAGTTGTAATCGATCTGAATAAATTAAAGTTGTTTAAAATCCTGTGTAGAGAGCAGAATAAGTTTAGAAAGTTGCAGCACGTTCTTGTAACCTCTTGTTTGCCACTATACATCCTTTTTGTGTAGCTTCAGCACAAGCTAGTAAGCTACCTAGCTCTTAAAATTCAGTAAGTCAGTCAACTTGTATTATGATCAATTCAGATTCTCTCTTTCACTATGTATAGGATATGATTTGGACAGTCCAAGTGCGTATGTTTGATTGGTGTTTGTGTAATGAAGCCCTTCCAACCAAAAGTAGACTGCTAAGAGAATGCCTTCCTTGGAGAATTTGTGCCCTTACTGCAATCATAGAGAGGAAACTAATGTTCACATGATCAGAGATTACAGACACAGTATATTGATTTGGAAGGAAGTTGGGATTCATCTGGATAAAAAGATGCTCACTGTAGAAGACTTGGTAAATCCGACAACTATCAATCTTAATTCCAGAGACTTAGCCGAATCCTAATCTTGTACTGGAAAACATGGAATAGGCAAAATGATTGGGCGTTTGAGCAAAATTCAAGGAAAATTTTGAGCTATTCAAATTTATCATTATATAGTTGATTTGAAAAAAATAGTATTGCTATTTCATATCTGCTGAGTTAGTTGAAAATTGTTAGTTAAAAAGTCGATTATTGTTTCAAACATTATTCAAATTTGAATTGAAAATAATGTCGGTACCGAATGCCCACGAAAATGCACAATCAATAGGCTAAAGCACTAGCAAACATCAAAATGTACAAAACATCAAAATGTATAAATACCCTGTTCTAACAGCTCCTCCCGTATTAGAAAGTTTGCCTACAAACATTTCAGACTCCCATTCAAAGCGTGTTTTGACCCCTCCTGCATCCTGTGATGTACCTTCTACGCCCATAGCTCAGCAAGATGCCCCTCTCCTATCGTCCAACCTCCACCTACTTCGGTGCCACATGCTCCGACTCCTCCCATCATCCAGCCTCCACCTGCTCCGACCCCTCCCATCGTCTAGCCTCCACCTACTCTAGCCCCCCTACTGCTGACATAGACATGTGGTATCCTGGAGGGCCATGTTTTCCCGTCCTTCTTCGGCACTACCCTCTCATGTCGCGGAGTCGATCTAGAGGTGGATTGTCGATGGTGCTCGCCCTGGATCCACCATTTTTGATGTCTTGGTGAGCATATTTAAGAATAATTTTTTGAGGTTTCTTTATTTTTGCATAAAGTTATACTTTGCGTGATAGCGGCAAAAGGTTCTTAGAGCACACTCACAACCTTAGAAGTGCTCACAACTAAGAAAAATAATTGAGTCTATAACTTAGAAAAATCAAAGCATTAAAATCTTTAAGAGTAGAGATGAAGCTAAGGTCGAGGCTCTCAGCATCTCATGGCTAAACATAGGCCTAAGAATAATATTAAAAAAAGGGTAGAAAAAGGAAATTGAAAAAGACGAGGGTTCTAAAACCCAAAGTGATAAGAAAAACATCAAGTGTTTCCTCTGTGGTAAAAATGGTCAGTTTCTAAAAGAATCTTAAGAAGAAAAAAGAAAGATAAAGAGGCTGCTTAAACGGCCAATGATATTTTTGCTGTGTTTGAGTGCCTTATTTATTCCAATGAATTACTTGTTGTTAGTAATGCTAGTGATCATGACACTTGGATTCTTGATTCTAGATGTACCATGCATGCTACTCTTCATAAGAAATGGTTTAGCTTTATTTCTATTCACGAGGGTGGGGGAAGTTATGTTAGGGGATAACTCTTCTTTACTTATAAAGGGTATTGATACTATTCCCTTGAAAATGCAGGATGGGGTTATAAGGGTGTTTCAAAATGTCAGTTAGGTACATGGCTTAAGGCAAAACTTGATGTCTAAATCAACTTTTGATGACCTAAATTACCAAATAATAACTTATCAAGGGCTTAAGAATGTTATTATAAATAAAAACAATGCTTGTTCAAAGTGTGAAAAAGAATGGCCTTTATCATGTTATTACTATGCTTGAGTGTAATGCTGCTGTTTTTAGTTCTATGAATCTGCATGGAAAAAAATTATGGATTGTTAGGTATGGTCATAGGTACTAATGGATTGCATGAAATATTTAAACATGGAATTCTGGAAAATAAAAATGTTGATCTAGACACTTGTGATACTTATATCTTAGGAAAACTGGTTTTAAGAGATCTTCTTTTGTTGCTAAAAAGCCCCTTAAGTATGTTCATTTTGACTTATGGGGCCCAACCTAAGTGAAAACTATAGGGGGAGAAGATACTTCATCTCCCTTATAAACCACTACTTAAGGAAATTTTGGATATACCTATTAAAAACAAAAGATGAAGCTTTTGAAGCTTTAATGTTGTGGAAGACTAAGATAGAAAGTGAAACTAGATTTAAAGTAAAGTGTCTTAGAACTGATAATGGATTGGAATTTGCAATGCTAGTTTTAATGTGTATTGCCTTGAAAATAGTATAAAACATCTTATTCCTAGAACCCCTCAGTAAAATGGGACTCCTGAGCGGATGAATAGGACTCTCTTAGAAAAGGCTAGGTGTATGTTAACTGTTGTTGGTCTAAAGGAATAATCGTGGGGGCACTTGTTACTACAACCTTTTATCTCATAAATAGGAGCCCCTCTATAGTGATTGACTTCAAAACCCCATAAGAAATATGGACTGGCAGGAAGCATATTATATCTCATTTAAAACTTTTTCGTTGTACTGCTTGTGCTTATCAATCTGTCGAAAAATTGAATCCTATATCTCAAAAATGCATAATGTTAGGATATCCAAAAGGGGTGAAAGGGTATAAATTTCTTGATATTCAAGGGGTAGGGTTTTCAATCGGTTGGGTTATGGGTGAGTGGAACACTTCCACCACCCGACCCGTAAGTAAACATGCCCTACCCAACCCACCCGTCACCCGTGAATTGTTATACCCGTCATCCAAACCACCCACCACCATGAGTTATTTGGGTGACCTGTTCACCCATCAAACCAATATAATTTTCCCACTTACTTCCCATTGTAGGGTGGATCCAACCTGGTAAAATGGACTAAAGGAATACCAAATCCATAAAAAAACTATAATAACTAGTTAACTACATATAAAAAAATATAAAAATGATAATTTTAAACAAAACCAAAATATCCGTAAGATGACTTCATGTCAACAGGCCAACAATTAACAAAATTACATAAGAAAACAACAAGCAACATCCTTGTTGGAACATTCGTTGTTTCATGGTTTCTCTTAGTTTTGATGATAACAAACTTTTGTGGTATAACTTGCTTCTGCATGTAAGTGTTTCTAGAAAATAGGTACATCATCAAGAGTGAAGGAACATTGTGAGGAACAATGGAGGGAACGAGTGACAGATTTAGGAAGCGCATCTTGAAGGGAAAATGCTTTCTATTTATGGCAAGTTACCAGATCTTCTACAAGCGATCTTCCACGAATATTTGACAGCTATGCGCAGTTGATTACGAAGATCAAGGAAGGATAAGATCAAGCTTGCACGATCTTATCTAGGAAATCCGATATCATTCAGTTTTGAAAAGAATCGAAATGATTGAGGATACAAATCATCATAAAATATTTTCTCCTATTTTTGTGGGATTTGTTCAATGGAATATCAGCACAAGTAGGCAAGAATTGCGTATGAGATCAGACTTGAAAATTCTTATATAAAGCTAGGTTATAGCTAGGGTTAAGTAAGGTGATTAACGACGAACTTGAAAAGAGAGATTTTTCAAGTGTTCGAGTGTTTGTGGTTTTTTCTGGTGAAGAATCCACATTTGAGTGAGTACTCAGGTCAGTAGTTTACTTTTATTTAGGTTTACGATTAGGGTAGAAGAAGTCTAGTTGGTTGAACTTTGGTTGGTGTCTTAGTTACCAGGGAACTTGACTTGCTTTGTAACCGTTGAAACTTAATACAAAGTATTCTATTGAACTCATCTGAGAAGGAGTCTCAGGAGTAGAGGTTTTTCTTTCTACGACTTGCTTGCCAGTTAGAAAGTTTTCCTCTCTAAATATTGTGTTCTTATTATTGTTTATTTCCGCTGCCCAAGGAACATTTCTAGTTCCCTGCTTTGTTACTAACGCGTCACGATCCAACAATTGGTATCAAAGCAGGTTTGCTCTAGATTGTGTGTTAGTGCTGGAATACATGATGAGTACCAACAACACTCACAACGTCGGGATTGGAAACAACAAGTCTCCACTGCTTATTGTTGGGGAGTATGATTGCTGGAAGATCCTTTTCGCAACTTGGCTCAAAAGTAATGACGACCAATTTTGTAACATCCCCGACCAAAGTGCATATGTCATTCTGCATTCATATAAGATTAAGAGCATATGCATAGCATATTGGCATGATAATAGTGAGTTTTAAAAGTAATTTTTATTTTCTAATTAATTTTATTATATTTTAAAAAGTTTCTAAGAAAAAGTTAATTATTAATTATTTCAGGATAAAGTTTATAGTAAAGGAGATTTGAGGGTGGAAATCGCAATTTCATAAAAAAATTCCGACTCCGAGATTAGTTGATATACATGTGAAGATGTCTTTCAATTTCATTAGGAGCTTCGTACAGAGAGAGAAAAGAAAGAGAGGAGAGAAGAAAAAAAAAGAAAAGGAAAAAAAAGAAGTTGTTCTTGGTAATTTATTCGGTTGTTTTTGTTGGATCTGGTACAAGATATCTTCAATCGGGTTTCAATCTCGAAGCATAAGCGTGATTTGGTAAGTTTTTAATTAGTTAATGGTTTATCTGGATTTTCCTAATTTTTCCAAATCTAGATCTACTGTTGATTTTGATTTGAAAATCAGTCGATTTATAGTTCTCAAAGGGTGTTTTCGATATCGGATTTATATTCGGTAAAAGATTTCAGAGTGATTTTAGGGTTTCTCTTTGTAATGATATTAGAGAGCCCTTTGATCAAGTTTTTCAGAAAGTTTTGAACTAGAAAAATGTTCTTCTATATATATTGTTTATTGTTGTCAAGTTCTATTGGATTTGGTTATATATGCAAAAAGTTATAATGCATTCTAGCATTTCATTGCATTTGGGGTTAGAGTTTGTAAGAGTAAATAGCCTAATTTGCATTGGGTTATATATAGGAGCACGAGTCATAGATCGTGGTCAAAGAGAAAGGAAAGCGATATAGTATGTCCTGAACAGGTGAGTATTGACCGGAGATTCAACCCTATGTGCTATATGTGAAATATGAATATATGAATATATGCGCTATATGATATATATGCTATATGGATATATGTGAGTATAGACCGGAGATTCAACCCTATGTGCTATATGGATATATGAACTATATGAGCTATATGGATATATGTGCTATATGTGTTATATGGATTATATGGATATATGCGTTATATGCGATAGCTCTGAAATTTCCAAAGTTGTTTGCACAGAAATTATATTAACAGATGGCATATGAATATATGATATATGGTTACAGGATGCACTTGATTGCATAGCATGTTGCAATGAAATTAAAATGACTTGTGACTGTCTTGCCCTGAATTTGTATACAAAAGAGATCTATGGGTCGTACATGAGGCTAAGATGCCTAAGAGATGGTATATGAGCAAATGAGGCCTAAGATGTCTAAGTCGGTAATGGAAAAGAAAAAAAAGTTGGTATATGGAAAGAAAAAAAGGAAAGAAAGGTAAAGTTGGTAATGGAAAAGAGTTGGTAATGGAAACCCGGGGCAGATTCAGGCTTGAACAGTTCACAGAATAATAGATTGGATACATTCGCATTTGCATTTGCATAGTAAATTCATGTATGACAGATATAATATCATGAATATGTATATTGACCAATTATTGGCATTATGTGAAATAATTGATGATGGTTTATATTCACTGAGTATGCGACTCACGTAAATCGCAAAACAATTTTTCAAGTTCAGCTAGTTCTTACTGACGTGTGTCCGTTTAGAGGTCATATTCATACAGGTCGGCCGGCTGAAGCTCAATGCAACCTTCTCCTCCTCATTTTTCATCTTAGACATATGAGTTGTAATAGAAGTTAAGAGTGACAGATGTATTAGCATAAGAAGTAACTGCATAGAACTGTGTGTGTGCAACCTCTTATGGTTGTTATTTCCGCTTTGTGCTTATGTGGATAGTTGGTATATGTCTCTTATCTGTTTATATAAGAGATAAGTTATTACAAAGTATACGTCATAGGGTATAAGGGTGTCACAGCTAGTTTTTGGTATTAGAGTAGAGATATGATTCTTGAAGGGCATGCATTCATAAGCATATGTAATTGACATTAGAATTGCATTCATGAGCATGATGCATAAAGGAGTGAAGGTTCAGGCGTGCCATGTCAATCTATAAGAGCATATCATACAACATTACATGAACATACATTCCATACACATGAACCAATAGAAGAGGAAGTACAGAGGAAATGGTAAATGTACAGATGATATATCGGAATTGTATAGTAGAGTTACCAGTTGATCTGATCTTCCTATTCTTGTATGAGTTCGACATTATTTTGGGCATGGGCTGGTTGTCAAGACACCATGCTAAAGTGGATTGTTATACCAAAGAGGTAGTGATAGACTTGCTTGAGAAATCTGGAGTGATTTTCTTTGATGACAGACAAAAGGTATCGACTTGCTTAATATATACAACAATAGTTTTTCGCATGATCAGAGAAGGATGAGGCATATCTAGCCCATGTCATAGATAGTACAATTGAATGGGATGAGTTTGGAGACGTTCTAGTTGTTAAAGATTTTTCCAGATGTGTTATAAAAGATCTTCCAAGATTGCTACCTAATAGAGAGGTAGAGTTGACTATAAAATTAATGTCGAGTACTACACCGATTTCTATTCTTCCATTTTGGATGGCTCTTCTAGAGTTACAATAACTGAAGAAACAGTTACAAGATTTTTTGGACAAAGTATTCATTAGGGCTAGTGTATCTTATGATTTTGCATAGATTACAAAACGTTGAATCAGGTGACAATGAAGAACAAATATTCATTGCCAAGAATAGATGATTTATTTGATCAACTTCAAGGTGCAGAGGTATTTTTTTAAGAAAGACCTTCAGTCTGGATATCATCAGTTAAAGATAGCTCAAGATGACATTATCAAGACAACATTCAGAACTCGATATGGGCATTATGAGTTTCTGGTAATTTTATTTGGTTTGACTAATGCACTAGCAGAATTTATGGCTTAATGAACAAGGTATTTCAATTTTTTCTATACAGAATTGTGATCATCATTATTCATGATATATTGGTATATTCGTGGAGTACAGCTGAGCATGTTGATCATTTGCGTATTGTGCTACAAGTCTTGAGGGAAAAACAGTTGTTTGCTAAACTGAGAAAGTGTGAATTCTGGTTTGATCATGTGGTATTTTTAGGACATATAGTATGTGGAAGAGGTATAGAGGATTGATTCTAAAAAGTTTGAAGATGTGGTAAACTGAAAAGCATCAACTACAGTTACAGAAGTTCGTATCTTTCTTAGTATGGCTGGATACTACAGACTATTAGTGGAAGAATTCTCTATTATAGATGCACCACTTACTAAATTGTTATGAAAGAATGCTTCATTCCATTGGTATTCCGCGTGCCAACAAGGCTTTAATGAGTTACCGACAAACTACAATAGCAATATTTAGAATGCTTACAAGTACAAGAGGATTTAGTATTTACAGTGATGCTTCATATCAGGTTCTTGGTTGTGTCTTAATGCTGAATGGAAAGTAATTGCTTATGCATCACGACAGTTACGACCACATGAAATTTCTTATTCTGTATATAATTTAGAGCAGGCAGTATTAGTATTTTCTCTAAATATTTGGCGACATTATCAATATGGAGAAACATTCTAAATCTTTACAAATCATAAGAGTTTGAAATAGTTGATAAGCCAAAAGGAGTTGAACATGCAACAACGGCGTTGGATGGAACTACTGAAAGATTATGATTGTATAATCGAGTGTTATCTAGGAAAGGCCAATGCTACAGTAGATGCTTTGAGTCAAAAGTCTAATGGTATGATGGCAAATACGCACACGACTTCATTATCAGATTTGATTGCTTTGCGAGATCTAAATGCTCAACTACAGTTTGACACATATGAAGTATTGATTGCTACTTTGAAGATTCGACCAATGTTGAGACAGAAAGATAAGATGCACATGTATGAGATGAGAAGTTGATAGAAATTATAGAACTTGTTCGACAAGGTAGAGATACGCCATTTGACATTCAGGATGACACATTGATGTTTGGCTCATATTCATAATGTTTTTCATGCTAGTATGTTGATACAGTATTGATCTGGTTCATCACATGTGTTAAACTATATAGAAGTAGAGCTTGCAGAGAATCAGAGTTACATAGAGGAACTGATCATGATAGCAGATTACAGTATCAAATAGTTACAGATGGAGATTTTGAGAGTAATTTAGAAGAATCATGGTATAGTGGAAACAACTTGGGAAATTGAGGATAAGATGAGAAAGGTATATGAAGAGATAGCGAATTTTGAGGACAAAATTCTTATAGAGGGGGAGAATGTAACATCCCCGACCAAAGTGCATATGTCATTCTGCATTCACATAAGATTAAGAGCATATGCATAGCATATTGGCATGATAATAGTGAGTTTTTAAAAGTAATTTTTATTTTCTAATTAAGTTTATTATATTTTAAAAAGTTTTTAAGAAAAAGTTAATTATTAATTATTTCAGGGTAAAGTTTGTAGTAAAGGCGATTTGAGGGTGGAAATCGCAATTTCATAAAAAATTTGCCTGACTCCGAGATTAGTTGATATACATGTGAAGATGTCTTTCAATTTCATTAGGAGCTTCGTACAGAGAAAGAAAAGAAAGAGAGGAGAGAAGAAAAAAAAAAGAAAAGGAAAAAAAAGAAGTTGTTCTTGGTAATTTATTCGGTTGTTTTTGTTGGATCTGGTACAAGATATCTTCAATCGGGTTTCAATCTCGAAGCATAAGCGTGATTTGGTAAGTTTTTAATTAGTTAATGGTTTATCTGGATTTTCCTAATTTTTCCAGATCTAGATCTACTGTTGATTTTGATTTGAAAATCAGTCGATTAATAGTTCTCAGAGGGTGTTTTCGATATCGGATTTATATTCGGTAAAAGATTTCAGAGTAATTTTAGTGTTTCTCTTTGTAATGATATTAGAGAGCCCTTTGATCAAGTTTTTCAGAAAGTTTTGAACTAGAAAAATGTTCTTCTATATATATTGTTTATTGTTGTCAAGTTCTATTGGATTTGGTTATATATGCAAAAAGTTATAATGCATTCTAGCATTTTATTGCATTTGGGGTTAGAGTCTGTAAGAGTAAATAGCCTAATTTGCATTGGGTTATATATAGGAGCACGAGTCATAGATCGTGGTCAAAGAGAAAGGAAAGCGATATAGTATGTCCTGAACAGGTGAGTATTGACCGGAGATTCAACCCTATGTGCTATATGTGAAATATGAATATATGAATATATGCGCTATATGATATATATGTTATATGGATATATGTGAGTATAGACCGGAGATTCAACCCTATGTGCTATATGGATATATGAACTATATGAGCTATATGGATATATGTGTTATATGGATTATATGGATATATATGCGTTATATGTGATAGCTCTGAAATTTCCAGAGTTGTTTGCACATAAAGTATGTTAACAGATGGCATATGAATATATGATATATGGTTACAGGATGCACTTGATTGCATAGCATGTTGCAATGAAATTAAAAGGACGTGTGACTGTCTTGCCCTGAATTTGTATACAAAAGAGACCTACGGGTCGTAAATGACGCTAAGATGCCTAAGAGATGGTATATGAGCAAATGAGGCCTAAGATGCCTAAGTCGGTAAGGGAAAAGAAAAAAAAAGTTGGTATATGGAAAAAAGAAAAGAAAAGAATGGTAAAGTTGGTAATGGAAAAGAGTCTGTAATGGAAACCCGGGGCAGATTCAGGCTTGAACAGTTCACAAATAATAGATTAGATACATTCGCATTTGCATTTGCATAGTAAATTCATGTATGACAAATATAATATGTATGAATATGTATATTGACCAATTGCTTGGCATTATGTTAA
The DNA here is from genome assembly GCA_964016875.1 of Fallopia convolvulus. NCBI lineage: Eukaryota > Viridiplantae > Streptophyta > Magnoliopsida > Caryophyllales > Polygonaceae > Fallopia > Fallopia convolvulus. Next base: position 48,186,194 of record OZ024720.1, on the reverse strand, counting down.
ATAATTGATGATGGTTTATATTCACTGTGTATGCGACTCACGTAAATCGCAAAACAATTTTTCAGGTTCAGCTAGTTCTTACTGACGTGTGTCCGTTTAGAGGTCACATTCATACAGGTCGGTCGGCTGAAGCTCAATGCAACCTTCTCCTCCTCATTTTGCATCTTAGACATATGATTTGTAATAAAATTTAAGAGTGACAGATGTATTAGCATAAGAAGCAACTGCATAGAACTGTGTGTGTGCAACCTCTTATGGTTGTTATTCCCGCTTTGTGCTTATGTGGATAGTTGGTATATGTCTCTTATCTGTTTATATAAGAGATAAGTTATTACAAAGTATACGTCATAGGGTACAAGGGTGTCACAAATTTGATCCGTCATTAAAGATGGGGACTATGTTATTCCTGAGGTTAAGAAGAACAAAAAGTCCGACTGGCCGGGGTCCAACTGAATGGATAGGAATGGAGAAGAACTTCAAGGCACAGATGTTGTTGAACAATGCCTTAGGTACTGAAGATCTACTAAGGGTGGTGAGCTGCAAAACTACCAAAGATGCATGGGAAGCCATTGAACAGATGCATATTGGTAGCTCAGACCTAAAGGAAAGCCATCAAAAGGAGGCCAAGAAGGAATTCTACAACTTCAAAATGAAGGAAGGAGAAACCATTGCTACATACCAATCACGGTTTGAAGCCTTGGTGAATCGCATTAATCACGATACCAATCACACACTCTGAGAAAATCTATGCGATTGTTGATGGTGCAGGTCCTAAGTATGTGGTTACCAGAGGCTTACGCAGAGAGAATCTAATCAAGAAGACTTGCAAGCTTCATGAGATCTTTGGAAATTAACGAACTATGAGCGCTACGAGAACGACAACAGTGGTGCTTCAAGCTCAAACAAGGGTATTGCTCTCAAGGTGGAGAAGGCCATTGAGAACATCATTATTGGAAAGGAAGATGATGAGATAGAGAATGATTCAGATGTGGCTCTCATAACAAAAGCAATGAGATCACTCTACAGGAGAGGCAAGAAGCAGGGCGCTATGAAGGAAAGAGGAAACCACAAAAAGAAAGAGGTCAAGGACGTTACCTGTTTCAACTGTCAAGAAAAGGGTCACTATGCTATGAGTTGTCCCAAAGGTAACGAATTTGGGAACAAGACGAAGAAGGCCTACATTGTTTCATGGGATCTTGACTCAGATGATGAATCTAAATCGAAGATCTGCGCCATGAATATGAAGACAGAAGAAGTTGAACAAGAGGTAACCCTTGAACAATTTCTCGTTGGTATATATACTGCTAAGAAAAATGATCTTGTCGCTCTTGTTAAAGAACTTTTTGAAGATAACTTGAAAATGCAAGATGAAATACAAGTTGTTGATGAGAAATGTCTCAATCTTGAAGAAAAACTATCAGAGTCAACTGTTCCTAGTGTTGTTCCCTACAATGAGTGTAATAGTTTGAAATATGAACTCAAAACTCTCACTGAAACCAATAATGAACTTAAGACTAATTTGCTTGATCTTAAAATCAAAAATGAAGAAATTGAAAAGGATCTTGACAAAAGAACTCGTGTCGTGTTCAACCTAGCTAAGTTTGGTATTGGTTATGCTAAAGATAAATCTGAATATCCTCTTGATGACCTTAGCTTTGAAGAAAAGATGGAAAGGAAAGCTAGAGAACTTCAATCTGCTAGAGATAAAGTAACTCATCTAAAGGGTCCGGTTAAAATTCTTGAAAGTGGGATAAGTGGGAATCTTGAGTGGTATAGAGATGTCTAACAAAAATTTCCTTTTAATGAACGTGCTAAGCAAAAAACACTCCAAAAACCCCATCCTAAGCGCTATCTTGGTGAATACTATAGAGTTTACTTTCATTGTGGTAAGGGAGGTCATGTCCAAAAGGATTTTAGAGTTAGAATAGAGATGTCTAACAAAATGGTTCAAAAACAAAACACAGGGAACAACAAGAAACAATGGTCTGGTAAGAAAAATCAAGGGTATGACAAATCTCATCAGAACAAAAAAAAAACCAGCTCACCAATCAAATAAGAAGCAAGAATCTAAAGCTAAAAAAGGGAAAAACCATGTTGATCCCTCAAACATTGCTTCTTGTTCCAAGAGTCCATAGAATGCTACTTTGGTTCAGTTTCAAATCTATTATCCTATGTGCTCTTCTAATCGACTCGGGAAGGCTAAGCAAGCTTGGGTCGTTAAAACTTGATTTCTTCCTTGCAGATTGAACTGAGGGGGAACGACGCCAAATTTGATGAGGTATTTTCGGTGGTCATTATACCTATCAAAGAATCCTAACTTAACCAACTCAGTAGAGCAGCAAGTAAGGGTCGATCCCACAGAGACTTGTGTATTTATGCTTTTACTTATGTGCCAAGTAACCAAATAAGGGAGTTTTAAGGATTGAAATTCTAATCTAATATGCAAAGTTGAAAACTATCTAAGAATGCAAAGTTGATTGTAAATATATATGAGAGAAATATGTTCAACTAGTTAAATACATCATAGATATACTTATTGATCATTGATTCTCTGGATTCTCAATTCCCTTGAATAATCTATTGTGGATTATACTCCTACTAAGGATTATGACCCAAACTTCATAAATAGTTGAAAGAACTAACAGTCTAAACAACCCTAATCATTTAACAACCTAAAAGATAAATCTGGATTCAATTAAACGACAGCTTTACGACTCAAGTTATCAATAGAAACAAACACTAAGAGCAAACAGACATCTAAGTTATTTGTGGATTTATTCCCTTCTACAATTGAATAGCCCGAACGGGTCCAAACAATTATAGATGCTACTTTATCTAATCAACCCTGAACGGGCATTAATCAGATTAGTTGTAAATTAACCTAGAAATTCTATTAGGTGATCAATCTAACAAAACCCTAGATAAATTCTGATTCAATTAAGCACTGGGGAATAAAACCTATTCAAGTTGATGAGAATCAATCAAACCTCACAATATTATGCAATCTATGATTTCAATAACTAGTCAAACACAAGAGAATTTAGCAACGCATAATTGAATTGAAAACAAACTTACAAGAGGTTCAAAGTCTACCTCTAGAGAGAAAAAACCCTAGCCTCCAAAGGTATGATCAAAGTTATGACAATATTTTGAGAGAGAAAACTAAAAACAAGGTTTAAATACCCGACAAAGATATCCAAATATAAAAAATACCCCGAAATTACATCAAACTAGTCGGAAAAGACCTAATAAAGTCCAACCCGAAGCCCAAAACTCGCGGCCCAACTTCTCCATTGCAAGATAGACGGCGCGGTCTCAACATAAAGTGGCGCGGCAGCGTCACCTTGTGTCCTAGCCCGCGGCACTCTCGGTTCAGCATTTCAGGCGACACTTTGGAGGCTGTTTTCACCCCTTTCGACTTGGAATTTGGACTCGGAGTAAAAATATGAATTGTAGATCTTTGAATTAGCTTTCCAGTGATAGCAAATTCAGATTCATCTGACCTCTATAGCTCCCAAACCAAATATTGCAAAATAGAGGCGTCAAAACAAGACCTTCAATGCATAGCCCGCGTTTAAACGTTTTTATCCTTCAAGCTCTTGGGTCTCAGTTCTTTTGATCTTCACTCATATCACTCTAAGATTCCTCAAACTCCACCATAGTCCACTAAGATCCATCCCGTCCACGCTTGTTTACCTAAAGATCTGCAAAACCGAACAAAACAAGCGCAAAACCCGAATTCCCTAGAAAACCTAAAAACCTAATAACTACACTAACTAAGCTAAAAGACATGCAAAATAAACATAAATATGCATCTTAAACACTACCTAAATTCAAGCTATCAAATTCCCCCATGCTTAACCCTTGCTTGTCCTCAAGCAAGACATAAATCCAAATCACACCAAAGAAATGCAATCATACATCCATCTCAAGTCAAACAAGCATTTCACATATAATTAAAAACCCGACCAAGACTTCCTAACATGCATTATAACAAGCATAGAGCAAAGACCATTCATTCATTCTAGACCTCACCAAGGTAATTGTGTTTGCACTCAAACTCTCAAGTGTTTAAGGGTATGTGTTTAACTCAAAATCAACCATGAAAACTTGACTACCATATGCTTGCATCAGCGTTCTAAATCTCCACCGCTGAGGATCAAATACATAACAAAAATCAAGAAGTCTTTTTAAGGCTTGTAATGGGGCCAAGGTAAAGAGAAATTTGGAAGGGATAATATTTGGCCTGTGGTGCTAAATCCGGGATAAAACACTAATCCTAAACCCAACTCAACACTTTTTCTTCTCTACTTCTCCCAACTTCCACTCTACCAACTCCTTACATTTACAATTAAGCACTTTGTTTTTTTTTTCTTCTTCAACTCTTTCTTTGCTTTATGAAGACTACTAACAATTAAACTGAACTTTTGCTTTGCAATAGACTTTTCATCTTCATTTTTTTTCACTTTTCACACAAGAGTTGTATTTCCTCTTTTTCCACCTTTTCTTTCAACTCCCCCATACTTATACATAACTCACACAAAAAACACATAACCTAAAGTCCTAAATCCCGGATTATGGGTCAAGCTTATTAGGCTAGTAATCATTTTGTGGAGCTTAATAAAAACATGCTTAAAGCTCAAAAGAAATAGGGGTGTCAAGAACATGGATCTTGTAGGGTAGGAAGGGAAATAATAGGCTTATAAAAAAAACATTGCCTCAATCACTTTAATGTCATGCATTCAATCATATAAGCAGTCTTGACAAAGGGTCATAACGCAAGTTCTAGAGCTAGATAATCATGGTGATACACTCAAGAATGTAGAGAACAAATAATTATGAAAGGCCAAAAATATCTCACAAGGCTATTTTTTTTTTGTCTAGAACTTCAGAATGAATCAAGTACTCAAGCTAAACACATGCTCCATCCTATAATCAAGGTAAATAATCAATGATCATGCTTATATCATATCAACTTCAGTATATCATGCAAATCATGGGTTAGAACTTATACTTAACTTAGAAACACAAGAGGAATCAAACAATGGGGAAATAAGAAGCTAAATGCAATTTTTTTTGTATTTTTTAAATTTTTCTGAGTTTTTTTTTTCATTTTTCAAGATTTTAATCAATGCATGCAAAATTTTAAATATGACCTAATCTAATGCAACTATATGCAATGCAAATAAGTAATTCCCTTCCCCATGCTTAAAACATACTTTGTCCCCAAAGTATAATAAAAAGTAAAGAGAAGAGAAATACTCTCAAAGATCTCTAGTCATCCGGGTAATGCGGCGGGAAATTCGACGGTGGTGGTGAAGTCTTCTTCGGGTTATCAATCTTCAGACCTAGGATATCTCTAACACACACACAAAACTATCTAAAAAGCAAAAGATTATAACTGAAAAATAAAACTACTCTAAACCTTGGGTTGCCTCCCAAGAAGCGCTTGTTTAATGTCATTAGCTTGACCCTTAGCATAAATTGACAAGATTAGACATTGTCAATGCCCTTAGCAACCTGTCAAATCCATGTGCACACATCTCAGAAAAACATAAGTAACACCATGATAAATTAAAGATGCATAATATAACTTTCAAATATCGTTTTAACTTATCAAACATGTGTGCCCAGTTGGCATGATATGACATTTGTTCAAATAAATTCAGCACAAGTGGTGGCTTTAGAAAATACTTACAATATGGTTTGAAGTATTTGCAATCACTACCACTTTCTTCAAAGATGAACTCCATGTATTTTTCACCTTCCACCTTGTGTTGTAGACTTGACTCCTCATCTTGGAACTCCATAAGCTCATGATGTGAGAAGGTGGTGAAACTGAAGCATGGGATGTCAAGGCCTAACATCGGGTGCACCATGACAACGGGAACCTTAACAGGTATATCATGTTGATTTTCTCCCTCATGGCTATCTACTTCATCAGCAAAGAAGTCATCTTGGTCGACAAAAGAGTCTTCTTCCAAAACCGTAAAACCCTCAAGCAATTTACTCCACGTGAGTGAAGATGACTCAGGCTCCCTAGGCTCTGTAAGAATCTCTATGCCAGCACAAACTTTCTTTGGCTCTGTGATGATCTACTCCACTTGCCTTATAGGTGTGACTTCATATTGGACATCAAATTCATCCTCATAACCCACATCAAGTGTCTTAGATTGCTCCTCAACTTGAATTTGGGTGTTTGACTCATGATCGTTTAACTCCAATGTGATTCCACCACCCTTTCCACATAACTCAAAAGGACATGAGATTGTGGAATGAAAACTTGAAGAACATGACTCACAATGCTCCATGATTATAGCATCCGCCCCTTTTGAGAGATCCCTGATTATATCCTCAAGAGACTTATCAACCGGCTGGGGTGGTTGGGAAGATGACTCGACCAAAAAGCTCTGCTGGCTCATGAAACAGAAGAAATTCCAGCATTCCTCAGGTCCCATAAATAAAAGCCTCTCATTACTCATGTAATCTGCCAATCCCCTTGTCTCAAGATTCATACCATGGATAACTCTCATGTTCACCTCTCTATCACTGTATTGTAATCCCCAAGCACCAAGTTGAAACACATGATCTTGAAATCATGAAAAATATTCATGGAAGTGTTCATCCTGCAGTTGTCTACAATCGAACAAAGCCATAGATCAGTAGCACAGGTGTTATGAATCGTAAGATAGGTTCACAACACCAAAAATAGCACACAAAGTAAAAACACAAATAGCGATGAGTCCCTAGCAACGACGCCAAATTTGATGAGGTATTTTCAGTGATCGTTATACCTATCAAAGAATCCTAACTTAACCAACTCAGTAGAGCGGCAAGTAAGGGTCGATCCCACAGAGACTTGTGTATTTATGCTTTTACTTATGTGCCAAGTAACCAAATAAGGGGGTTTTAAGGATTGAAATTCTAATCTAATATGCAAAATTAAAAACTATCTAAGAATGCAAAGTTGATTGTAAATATATATGAGAGAAATATGTTCAACTAGTTAAATCCATCATAGATATGCTTATTGATCATTGATTATCTCGATTCTCAATTCCCTTGAAAAATCTATTGTGGATTATAATCCTACTAAGGATTATGACCCAAACTTCATAAATAGTTGAAAGAACTAACAGTCTAAACAACCCTAATCATTTAACAACCTAAAACAATGTCTAGATTCAATTAAACGATAGCTTTACGAGTCAAGTTATCAATAAAAACAAACACTTAGAGCAAACAGACATCTAAGTTATTTGTGGATTTATTCCCTTCTACAATTGAATGGCCCGAACGGGTCCAAACAATTATAGATGCTACTTTATCTAATCAACCCCGAACGGGCATTAATCAGATTAGTTGTAAATTAACCTAGAAATTCTATTAGGTGATCAATCTAACAAAACCCTATATAAATTCTGATTCAATTAAGCACAGGGGAATAAAACCTATTCAAGTTGATGAGAATCAATCAAACCTCACAATATTATGCAATCTATGATTTCAATAACTAGTCAAACACAAGAGAATTTAGCAACGCATAATTGAATTGAAAACAAACTTACAAGAGGTTCAAAGTCTACCTCTAGAGAGAAAAAACCCTAGCCTCCAAAGGTATGATCAAAGTTATGACAATATTTTGAGAGAGAAAACTAAAAATAAGGTTTAAATACCCCACAAAGATATCCAAATATAAAAAATACTCCGAAATTACATCAAACTAGTCGGAAAATACCTAATAAAGTCCAACCCGAAGCCCAAAACTCGCGGCCCAACTTCTCCGTTGCAAGATAGACGGCGCGGTCTCAACATAAAGTGGCGCGGTAGCGGCACCTTGTGTCCTAGCCCGCGGCACTCTCGGTTCAACATTTCAGGCGACACTTCGTACGCTGTTTTCACCCCTTTCGACTTGGAATTTGGACTCGGAGTAAAAATATGAATTGTAAATCTTTGAATTAGCTTTCCAGTGATAGCAAATTCAGATTCATCTGACCACTATAGCTCCCAAACCAAATATTGCAAAATAGAGGCGTCAAAACAAGACCTTCAATGCATAGCCCGCGTTTAAACGTTTTTATCCTTCAAGCTCTTGGGTCTCAGTTCTTTTGATCTTCACTCATATCACTCTAAGCTTCCTCAAACTCCACCATAGTCCACTAAGATCCATCCCGTCCACGCTTGTTTACCTAAAGATCTGCAAAACCGAACAAAACAAGCGCAAAACCCGAATTCCCTAGAAAACCTAAAAACCTAATAACTACACTAACTAAGCTAAAAGACATGCAAAATAAACATAAATATGCATCCTAAACACTACCTAAATACAAGCTATCAAATCCCCCCATGCTACAATTGAATGGCCCGAACGGGTCCAAACAATTATAGATGCTACTTTATCTAATCAACCCCGAACGGGCATTAATCAGATTAGTTGTAAATTAACCTAGAAATTCTATTAGGTGATCAATCTAACAAAACCCTAGATAAATTCTGATTCAATTAAGCACAGGGAATAAAACCTATTCAAGTTGATGAGAATCAATCAAACCTCACAATATTATGCAATCTATGATTTCAATTACTAGTCAAACACAATAAATTTAGCAATGCATAATTGAATTAAAATCAAACTTACAAAGGTTCAAAGGTTCTTCTTTGAGAGAAAACCCTAGCCTCCAAAGTTGATCAAAAGTTATATTAGAAAGTAAAACTAACATAAGATTATATATGTCTTCCAAATAATCATCAAAAGATCTATCTTTAAGCTATATTCGGATATGATATAACCCTAGGCCCAAAAATCAAGCCCAAATGTCGGTCTAAAATGTCCGCGTAAAAACTCCCGATTGCGCGGGATCGTATAATTACGCGGTCGAGCAATGTGCCATCCCGCGCAATCACCCCTCAGTTGGGATTGCTCGGGATAGGGTGTTGAATTGCGCGGCCGCGCTTTTAGCAGTCATCCCGCGCAATTGTCTCGATTCAGCATTCAGGCGTCACTTCAGAGGCTATTTTGACCCACTTAGAGTTGGAATTTGGACTCGAAGTAAAAACATGAATTGTATCTCTTTGAATCAGCTTTCAAGTGATACCAAATTCAGCTTCACCCGAGCACTGTAACTCCAAAACCAAGCATTGCAGGATAGAGGTGTCGAAACAAGAACTCCAATGCATAGCCAGGGTTTAAGCGTTCTTTTCACACAAGCTCTTGAGCGTTAACTCTTCTAATCTTCACTTGTATCACTATAAGCTTCATCAAACTCCAAAACAATCATCTAAGATCCATCTCATCCATGCTTGTTTACCTAAAGATCTGCAAAACCGAATAAAACAAGCGCAACTACCCGAAAACACAAGATCCTAGAAACTAAACTAAAACTAACTAAAACTTATGAAAAATAAACATAAATATGCATCCTAAACACTATCTAAATGCAAGCTATCAACATCCGTTGGATCCTTGAGAACGGGTTTTCATGTCACATGACAAGGAACGAGAGCATTCTATTCTCACTTCAGAACAACGTTGGAGGAGACATTTCCTTTGGCAACAACAATCAAGGAGAAATCATTGGAACATGTGAAGTCAAGCTCAATGAAAAGACTAGAGTAAAGAACGTGAGCTTGGTGAAAGGTCTTGGTTACAATCTCTTGAGTATTGCTCAACTTTGTGACCAAGGGAACAATGAAGTGTCTTTTACCTCAGATGTTTGTACAATCAAGAACAAAAATTCAAGTCTTGTGGTCCTGAAGGGAAAGAGACGCAATAATGTCTATTTTGTCGACTCAAGTTTACAACCACAAGAAGAGTTATGCTTTCTTACAGCTATTGATGAGACAGATCTTTGGCATAGAAGGTTTGGTCATGCAAATCATCGAGGTACTCACAAACTCTATTCACAAAACCTGCCGAACACATCGGTCGCAACGCTGCTTCCGAGTTTTACGGCGATCGATTAACGACGCCGCGTCGACAAGCTCCTCAGGTGGTGGAATTGACGCAGCAAAACGTCGCGCTTACGCAAACCATGGCGGACCTACAAAGTAGGATGCTCGAGCTCGAGGCGTTCATGCAACGGATGCGAAGTGGAGGCTTCTACCCACAGACCGGTGAGTCCCGCCAGCTCAGTTCCGACAGGAATGAGTCGGACGCGGACGGCTCCGCCGAAGCCGGCAGATTAGGGTTTTTATTGTAAATATTGTAAATTATTTAAATTTATGTAAATTAATGTGAATTATTTAAATTTATGTGAATTATTTAGCTTTATGTAAATTAATGTGAATTTTTTAAATTTATGTAAATTATTTAATTTAATTTCTTTATATAAATTCGTAATTTTTTCAATTAAATAAATATTGGCGACCAAATGGTCGCTAATTGCAAACATATCGTGCACCCCCAAGTGCACGATCGTGCGCCTACGTTCAGTCAAAGGTCAGGGTAGTACGTCCTTTTTTTTTATTTTAGCGACCACATGGTCGCTAGACTTGGCAAACGGTGTGGTGACCAATGGCGACCATGGTCTCTATTTAGCGACCATTTGGTCGCTAAAAACGGTGACCACTTGGTCGCTGTGGTCGCCACACTATTGGCGACCATGGTCGTTATATTGCGACCACCTGGTCGCTAATTTTAGCGACCATATGGTCGCCACTTGGTTAGCGTCCGACCTTTTAGTGACCAGATTTAGCAACCACGGTACAGTCGCTAAATCGATCTAGCGACCAAATTTTTGATTTAGCGACCATAGTGTGATCTGGAAAACTCTCATTTTCAAAACCTGGTGGTTGAGCCACGTGTACTTCTTCTATCAAGTGTCCATTGAGGAAGGCAGTTTTCACATCCATTTGATAGAGCTTGAATCCTATGTGAGCTGTGAAGGCTATCAAGAGTCTAATTGCTTTGATCATTGCCATAGGAGCGAAGGTCTCATCATAATTTATTCCTTCTTCTTGGTTGTATCCTTGGGCTACTAGCCTTGCTTTGTTCCTGGAAACGGCCCCTGTATCATCCAGCTTGTTGCGTAACACCCACCGAGTTCCTATCACGTTTTCCTTTGGGACGAGGAACAAGTTTCCATACTTGGTTCCTTTCAAACTGGTGGAGTTCCTCTTGCATCGCCACAATCCAGTCTGGATCTTTGAGTGCTTCTTTGATGTTCTTTGGTTCCACCATTAAAACAAAGGCGTTAAATGCACAAAAATTTTGAAGTGAGGAACGAGTTTTCACACCTTTATCAAGAGGGGAGATGATGTTCCATGGATTGATGTTGGTGAGATCTGTGTCCATCTTTGGTTCTCTATCAACATTGTCATTGCACTCTTCATGTAGGTCCTCATCTTCATGAAATTCTTCAATAGTTTTGTCGTTTACATCTTCTTCATTTTCAATGTCTTGTCTGTTCCCTCTGTTTTCCCCTTGTGAGCTTGACTCAAGGATGTCTTCTAGTTGAGGAACAAGGGAACCAGCTTGTGAACTATCAAGATACTCATCACGTAATGGGAATTCAGTAGACTCTTGAGCATCTCTGGTTTGAGAGTCGTTGTTCTCATGAGGATAATGACGTGTTCCTTTCCTTGGCTCATCGTCGTCATCATCCTCTTCTTCGTTCTTGGGGAGCTCGAAAAGAGTTCCCACATTTTGCACTTCAGTTCTCATCTTGACTGAGTCGTCCTTAAATACAAGGTGAATGCTTTCCTCTATCTTTTTGGTTCCCAAAAAATATTGCAACTTGATGGATTTGTAACTCGATCATGAGATGAAGATTGAGGATGTTAATGAAGCTACGGATTTTCTCATTTAGGGCAAGTGCCTTCGTTGTGTTTTGTGGATGGATTAAAATAAACTAGTTACATTGTGCTCCTTCATTATTCAAATGGAAGAAACCCCACCCATTCACCACTTCAACTACTTTTAAATAATGTCTACTAATTTGTGGAGTCAGTGTTGCTTGTATTAACTATTTAATTATGAATAATAAAGTAATGGAGTCTTTGCTTAATCAATCGTCTTGTATTATTTAGATAATAATGCTTTCTATTAGGAATAATAGGAATATTAAGGAATAGACTAGGCAAGTTAAAACCATATCAACTAGTTGGGGTTTCGGTTTGGGCAAAATAATTAAGTGTCATTGGGGATAATTCCTACTTTCAATGGACCGATAAACTCGTGTATATAAGTCTAATACATAAGCCAGGGGCTTCATCCTCAAATAAATTGATAATAGGACTAGTCCACCATCTTATTCAAGGGCGGATTCAGGATTGTTAGAAAGGGGGAACAGACTTTGCTTTTTTTATTAGAAAGAAGGCTACTACTGACCATGCACTTTTAAAAAACTATGTCAGCATAATCCCTAGTGGGATTAGCTGTGAAAACATCAAGTTGACTAGAAATATACATTGGAGGATCAGTAAAATAGATAAAACTAGCATCTAGGGTAACAAAATAATTAACAAGAGTTTGCAAGTTGATTTGCATCTCGTCCCACATGCTCCAATTGCACTTCCCATTCATCCATTCCGATCATCCGTTTGCACTTCCGAAGAAGATAGAAGTTCCGGTGTGTGAGGACATCTTCATGCCTTAAAGCCTTCACAAATTTAAACAATTTATCTCAATCACAATCTCATGGATGTTCAAAGAGATAGCAATCTCTAAGCTCTTGTGTAAAGTTGCTAAGTCAGCTTTAAACGCTCCACCTAAGCCTAACTTGACAATAAAGGCGCGAAGAAAACCACCCAGGATTGCCTTTAGAGACTCCATCAAAATTAAGCTTGATCCATCCAGATCTTGGCGGTCTTGAAAATGAAGAATCCATTCTTTGCGAACCAACACGATTTACCCTTAACCTTTCCTGAGAATGAAGTTGGTAATCCGCAGCAAAAGCTCTCGCTTGAGTGATTAGCCTAGAAAAATCATCTTCCTTGACTTTGAAGATCTTAGCATTCGTCATTTTCCAAATATACCAAACCACATAACCAAATTTAGAGCTTTAACCATCTCCTCGTTTGATATTGTTGCCAATACACAATTTAATATCCAGGTCAAAGAGTCCAGGTTGTAGATGTCCAATAGCTAACACATTCCAAGCTGATCTAATAGGAGCACAATCACTTAGAGTATGCAGATAGTTTTCATCTTGCCAACATCTGAAGCGTCTTACAAAATTAGAGAGGTGTCTTCTCACACTTTCCTCGTTATAAATGATCCTTTCATGTGCCACTGAGTAAACAGAATGTCTTGCCCTTTGTTGCACAAGAGGATGCCAAATTCTTCTCCATAAGTTGTCTGCAACCATTTGATCTCCCTCAATTTGTAACTGATAAGCTGAGCTTGTAGAAAAAAGGTCGTTTTTCGTAAGACCCCAAAATTTTTTGTCCTAGTCCCCAATATCAGCATGCATCCGATGAGCGGGCAACCTATCAATGGACTTTTTGGCAAGAAAGGAGTGATTCATTCCCATCTCTAATTCAAACTGTTCCACATCTCTATGGCGGTAGCACTCAGAATGTCTTCCAGAATTATTTGTACAACTTCATCAGCAAGTGGAATTTATCCAAGCCATTTATGGAACCAAAAGAGCGTTCATATGCCATCTCCAATATATAGCCAACGCCCTTATTGAAGGCTTTCAAAAGTTTATTAAGGTTATTTCAAATTACACCTGACGTTCCTTGTCCGAACTAGACCTGATCCAAAAGTTTATTAAAGTTATTTCAACTTTATATCATGACATCAAACCGAGTTGATCCACCCAACACAAAACATAACTGAACTTGAATAAAACAAATTAAAGAAAATTTCGGATGGTACCCTCGAGTTATTTCAAAAGTTTAAGGGAAACTTGAAACACGCCCTTATTGAACGCTTTTAAAACTTAAAACCGAGTTAATAAGTCTTTTTAAGTACCATTCAAAAAAGTATAAAATTCAGGAGTATCATTCGAAATTTTCCAAAATTTAAACACTCTTTCCACTTTATATATACCTGAAATTTCGACTTTATATATTCAAAGTTTAAACCGAACTCGAGTCTAATTAGAAGAACCCAAATTCCACTATTTCAAACTTTCTATTTTATACGGAGTACTTAAATTTTGTGGTCAAGCAAATCATGAATACCTTTGAAAAATGATTAAATGAGCTAACGAGAGAGGGATTAGACGGCACCTAATGCTCTCTCATCTATTCTACGAGTCCAATTAAAAAGGGGTTTGGTGATAGAGACGATAGAGACAGCTCACCATTCCTGAAGCTAGGAATGGTGTAGGGCTATAAAATTACCCAATGATGTTCCTCATGTACTGTATTTGGTAGAAGCAGTATCAAGCTTTGACATTAACAGTAACAGATGGCCAATTTGAAAGCTGAGCCTGAGAAAGGGAAACCTATTCGCTGCAAAGGTCTGAATTTGTTTTGGTTGTGCACTAATGAAATTTGTTTTATTTATTGAGGGGGAAAACTGCTTGGTTTGCAGCGGCGGTTGCTCGAAACGCCGGCGAGCCGCTGGTGGTAGAGGAAGTTGTGGTGGCGCCGCCCAGGACCCGGGAGGTCAGGCTCAAGATCATTTGCACTTCTCTCTGTCACAGTGACGTCACCTTCTGGAAATTGAAGGTTCCAAAATTAAAAGTGGCTTTATTATCTCCGGTTTGTTTTTGCACTTTTGCTGTTGTTTGACCAATGGTGAGACATGTTTTGTTAATTTGTTTGTAGGATCCACCTGCTTGCTTTCCGAGAATTCTCGGCCATGAAGCGGTTGGGTAAGTACACAGGAGATTTGGATTGCCTTTAACGGCCTCCATAGCTTTCACGTTGATTGATTGTTTTCTCTTTGTTTTTTGTTTTTTTTTGTATTTAGTTTTAATTTTGCTTTATTGTTTTGTCTCATGTTGGTTTGCCTGGCTGGTTGGCAAACAATTGTTAAATGTATACCATGGCTCGGTCTTATGGATTGATGATGATGTGTTGATAGGAAGCTGTTGAAATATAAAGCTATCCCACATCGGGATTTATGAAAAGACTTGCCCACCATATAATACCCTTGGGTTACTCCTCCGATTGCCAATTGGTTTTAGGATGGAACCCCACGGGCTTATGTGTTGGGCCTGGCGCGCTTGTGCGCATGAACCGACGTGTGTGTACCCCCACGTCATATTGGCCCGCCGGAATTTAACAGAAGCCTTTATATATTTAACTGTATATATGTTTGCCAAATTAAACACACCAGGCCTTAGCAGTGATCATATAAAAGGAACTCAAGAGAGGATGATATAGATCCTTGTAAAGGTTTCAATTCATTTTCAGGGTTGTGGAGAGCGTTGGAGAGGGCGTTCATGAGGTTATGGAGGGAGATTATGTCGTACCGACGTTCATGGCTGATTGTGGAGAATGTAGAGACTGTAAATCTAAGAAGAGCAATCTGTGTTCAAAGCTACCCTTCAGTGTCTCCCCATGGATGCCCAGAGATGGAACTAGCAGATTTACTGATGTCAATGGACAAGTTTTGTACCATTTCTTGCATGTTTCAAGTTTCAGCCAGTATACGGTTGTAGACGTTGCTCATGTAGCTAAGGTTGATGCTGCAATCCCACCAAACAGGGCATGCCTCTTGAGTTGCGGAGTCTCCACAGGTATATTATGATTCCTGAATCCTTCAGTAACAGTAATTGCAAGTGCATGACTAGCCTACTTTGATATGCAGAAGCATAATGCATATTTTAATCTTAGTATTTGATGTATGATGGAGAACTAACCGCAAATGCAAAATGGTTTTGAAGGGTTTGGGGCTGCTTGGAGAACAGCAAATGTTGAGGAAGGATCAACCGTTGTCATAATCGGGCTAGGTGTAATTGGACTAGGGGTGAAGTGCTGTTGTGCTTTTTTATTAATGGTTTCTTGAGTAATTTTTCACAAATAACATAACTGTTTGTTTGTTTGTGCCAATTAAAGGTAGCAGAAGGGGCTAGACTATGTGGAGCTACTAGGATTATTGGCGTGGATGTGAATCCGGAGAAATTTGAAACAGGTGATCTGAAAGAAAATACTTGCATTTTGATTTGTATCAAAGTGACATTATATAACTTCACTCCTATGTTATTTCCAGGAAAAAAGTTTGGAATTACAGAGTTTGTCAATACAACCACCTGTGGAGAAAAATCATTGAGCGAGGTCCTTAAACTTCTTTCACTATCTTGGTTTCAAACAGTATTATTTGCAGAATTTATGACACCAACTTAATCTTGAATAATTTCTACTAACAGGTGATTAATGAGATGACTGATGGCGGCGCTGACTACTGTTTTGAGTGTGTTGGAATGGGATCACTAGTTCAAGAGGCCTATGCTTGTTGTAGGAAGGTGTTGTATCTAACAGACTAACACAAACCTAATCAAGATTAAAATTTACTGACAGACTATTTCCAATAAACTACAAATATTGATTGCAATTATTTGAATCTTAATTTAGGGATGGGGAAAGACGGTTGTGCTAGGGGTGGATAAGCCAGGTGCACAACTAAATTTTAGCTCCTACGACGTTCTACACAATGGGAAATCTCTCATGGGTTCCTTGTTTGGAGGTCTCAAACCAAAATCTGACGTTCCTGTCCTGGTTAAACGTTACTTGGACAAGGTAAAAAAAGAAAGAAAAGAAATCTAACTTGAAAATTGATTTAGTTGGATTTGCTCTAAACATGTGTTTGTTAAATTGCTCAGGAATTGCAGCTGGATGAGTTTGTGACCCATGAGTTGGGTTTAGATGAGATCAACAAAGCCTTTGAGCTGCTCATTGATGGAAAGTGCCTTCGTTGTGTTGTGTGGATGTGAAGAAGATTGTTGGTATATACATTATGTTGCTTTCATAAATTCACTTGTAACCCTTTCCAGCCTGGTATCATAAAGCCAAAGCTTCCTCACTCGGAATTGGAATATCCGAGTTACCATGTCTTTAGGGAAGCGAATGTTGTCGCCGACTCTCTCGCTAGTCTTGCTTTTTCCTTTTTGCTTGGTTTTCACAACTTTTCCGTCTATGGGTTCTCTCCCCCTTCCTTTGGATGATGTTAGAGGTAGAGCTTAATTTTCCCTTGTAATAATTTTTCTGAAAGGACTCTGTCCTTTCTTGACCAAATAAATAAATAAATTCACTTGTAAAGTTGTTGCTTAAGAAAGTGGATTGTGGTGCTTGTATATCAGAACTCACAAGTAATCTCAGGTTTATTGAGATTTGGAAAGAAGCTGAAAAATAAGTGGCATGGGGTAAAATAAGAAGAATAATTCATGTAATTCAGATCCTGAGCTTCGGGACTGATCATATGCAACTGGAGATTCAGGTGATTTTGGTTAGTTTCCATAATCATGAAACAACTCATAGTAATTGCATCTGTTCTGTGTAGTCCACTGATGTTTGTGGACATAAGTGCAATTGTGAGTACTTATTTCGAGCTCCTGCTAGAACTAAACAAATCAGGTCCCAACTTAATTTGATTCATCAATAGCATTTGACATCAATTGGGTTCTTAAAGAGTTTCAAGAGTAGATTTTTTATTTTTTTGAGAGAGAGATTACTTACAATAAGATGTGTGAAAGTCGGTGAGACATTGAGAGTTGTGTGTATCTAAGTTCGGTATATAAAACTAATTGAAAATAAGACTAAGGGTGTGTTTGGATTACATTAGTTCATGCTTTAAAAAGCATTTTATCTCTTTTTATATATTAAATTCTAAGGGTGTGTTTGTGGGATAAATTTTTTTTAAAAACATGTTTTCATATTTTTATAAAAGACTAGACCCTCACTATTCATATTTAAAAATGTTTATAACCTCCATTTTTATAGGAAGTAGAGCCCTCACTATTCATATTTTTTAAAAAAAAATAGAGAAAATGATCTAAACACACCCTAATAACCTAATATATTAAAAGGAATAAAATGTTTTACAAAACATAAACACATGTAATCCAAACACACCCTTATATGCTGTAATTAACAACTCACTCATCTTATATATAGCTTGCTATAGTTCTTTTTGTTAAGCATATTTTTGATTAAAAGTATGCTTTTTTGTTTTGAAATACGTGAAAATAATTAACTTTCACACATTTCAAGGTAAAAAAGTATGCTTTATATCAGAAATAGTAGGCTATATATTAATCCCAAATTTTAAATATTATATCAATATGTTGGTAGTATAGAATTATGTAGAATATTTGATTCTTAGAACTTGAAATCTTATAACAAATATGGAAGTGAATGAATTTCATTACTGAAATCCATTTTATATAAGGTAACAAAGCTTAACTAACTAACTAACTAACTAATCCGGTTTAGTTAGTAAGTTAGCTTTTTGTATAAGGTAACAATGCTTAACTAACTAACTAATCCGGTTTTCTTATTAACTAAATCTGCTTCATTAATAATGCTAACACCCCTCAAGTTGGAGGACAATTCATGTGAGCAAATTAATCCCAATTTGGGAATGGCATTAGTATGTAAAGCAGGCTTGGTAATTTCACCCGCACCCGATGGGTACCCGAAAAACCGAGCCGAAAAAACCCGAAAAAAACCATTACAAACGGGTTTCGGGTGAGCGGGTGATGGGGCGGGTACGGTTTCGAGTATAGCCTCACCCGACCCGACCACCCCACCCGATCACCCGGTTTTTTGTCCCACATCGGGAAATTGGTAGAAGGAAAGGAGAAGAGGAGCTTATAAAAAAGAAAAGGAGAGGAGGAGAGGGTTAAGTATTTGAAGTCTAACCATAGAGATGGACTTTGAAACTTTTAGTTAAATCTATTTTTTGGCTAATCCAATGGGTAGGCCCTATATAAATAGGTTTAAATTTTAGTTTATTTTATTTACGGGTCATCGGTTGACCCTTTAATTTTAGTTTTTTTTTTACGGGTCATCCGTTGACCCTTTGAACAAATAAACTTAAGGTTAATTTATAATTGAAATTAAAATTTTTAACTTTTTATAATACCCGAAAAAAACCCGACCCGACCCGAAAACCGACGGGTTTTGGGTGGGTCGGTTTCGGGTGGAACCCATCGGGTGAAAATACCGGGTCGGGTGGGCGGTTTACAACCGCGGGTCAGGTGGTGGAAGTAGTCCACCCGCACCCAACCCGACCCATTGCCATGCCTAATGTAAAGAACTGGTCAAAACTTTAAAAAAGACATTTGTTACTAATGTCATCTAGTTTTGCATGGTTTTTCATAAGCATTTAGGATTAGATTTCATGTTTTTTTAGCTTAGATTTTGCATTTTGTGTTGATTTCTAGTATTATTCGTGGTTTTGCATTTTGTGATGGTTTCCCACACACTCGCAAGAATACGAGATTTGTTGTAGTAGTAGATCAGGATCGAATCACGGGGATTATTTCTGTTTTAGCTAATTCTAGAAACAAGTTCCTAAGCCAAATATAATGATTGTGGAGTAATTCTAACTAAATAAAGCAATTAAAACAAGTAAATAATAAGAATGAAAAGTATATGAGAAGGCAAAATTCTAAGGCAAGGAATCCTCACAACTTTGATCCACGGAGTTCGAATCTCACTTCTACCTAAACTTAGTTGGATATTTTGTTATGAAGGTTATTGTCTAATGTCATAAATTAACTTTTCTCAAAGTTTAACTTAATGTACTTCTATCAAATTAAGAACTCACTCTCGTGACGAAACAAAACCGATAGAAACCCTTTAAGCACTTAGAAATATAGATGGTAAACCAAACTTGCCCCACTCTCGTGATGCATCAAACTTGACTCAAACATCTAGAAGTTCTATGACAATTAACCACATGAGAAACTACTTCTGAAGTTCAATTCTAGTTTTTCCAAATAGATAGAACCACCTCTCGATGCGCTCTCTCTATTTTGTTTACTTACTTAGACTACCACCTCTCGATGCGCAACCTAAACAAGACTCTAACAAGTTTAAACCTATTAGATTTAGCCCCTAGAATAAAATCATATTAGTTTCCAACTCAATTCAAGCAAAAGATATTGAATATAATCCGCATCGTTGGGATCAACCAAACCCTAGAACTATAGAGTTTAGCCTAGCATAATTAAATTTATGATCAAAGAAATTAAATCAAACATGGAATAAGAATAATAACAATAATTGAAAGAGAAACTTACTTGAGATTCAATTGAAAGAAACTTGCAAGAAAACAAAGTAGATCCAAAGTAGCAAAAATCCCAACTTGAAATAACGTAAAACTCAAACCCTAGAATTTTTTCTCTCCTCTCTACTTGAAATTAGAAAAAAAAAATAATGCATAAAAAGTCCCCCAAAAATAGTTTTCTAAAGAGTATTTATATTAAAGGCTAAAAATATCCAAAAATACAACATAAAAGGTGGCCCCTCGCGCAAGAAAAGAAGGATCTCGCGGCTGACTGCCCGCCGTCTCGACCGAGACCATGACTTAGTCAATTTTCTCCTCTTTTTCTCGTCTCTGCCTTCATCTCTGGCTTGGTTGCTCGTCTCTAGCACCTCTTTAACCTCATAATCTTGTCCCGTAAGCATCCTCTAAGGCTTGTTTCACCTCTCTTTGACTCTTATAATATCATTAAGCTCCTTAACCATCTTTAAGAGCCGAAAACACCTCCAAAAACCTAAAAATGCAAACAAAGCTTGTGTAGATAACCATACCACGAATAATACTAGAAATCAACACATAATGCAAAACCTAAGCTAAAAAAATGAAATCTAATCCTAAATGCTTATGAAAAACCATGCAAAACTAGATGACATCAAAATACCCCATACTTAAACTTTGCTTGTCCCCAAGGAAAACTCAAAATTAAACCACAATTGCAAGAAAAAAATATTTTGCCTCAACTTGTTCAAATTATCATAATCATGATAATTGAAAGATCAAAGACAAGTGTCATCATAGCATAATCATTATTATCAACAAGACATGCCCTTCTTAGTCCCTAGACCTCTCAAGGATAATGTATTTCACTCACTCTCAATGTGTTTAGGGTAATCAATAAACGCTCAAATCTTAACTTTGAAAACCATCTACCATATGCTTGCATTAGAGTCCTAAATCTCCGTCACTTGGGACAATGCACATGACATAAATCAAGAGGTCTTTTATTAGGTTGTAATGGGGCCAAGGTAAAAGAGAAGGGTAGGGAATTATTTGGTCTCGTGGTGCTAAATCCGGGAAAGAGGAAATCTAACCAAATTAAACAACACACCAAGCAACTTTTCTTCACTTTCTCTTCTTTACTTTCTCACCATAAAACTTCAACGCCATTAACAACTTCATTTATTCACACTCTTTTTGTTTTCTTTTTTCATTGCTTTCCTCTTCTTCCATTTGTTTCTTTTTTTTTAACCAACCACTTGCTTTATTTCCAACAATCACCTCCAATACCAAAATATACAACTTCTTCAAGCTTGGCTCTCACATAACAAACTTACACAAATTTCCTAATTCCCGGATGGGTAAAAAGGCTAAAAATAGGCTCAGAATGTTTTGTGGAGCTTCAAAAAATAAGGCTATAAAAGGCTAGAACATGGCTTGAAATACAGGAAATTATATGTAAAGGTAGTCAAGGGATTATGGCTAACAAAACAAATGCCTCTATCATTTCTATGTCATGTACAAAAGTCATATATGTGGTCTTGAAAAAGGTTTTATCGGAAGTTCTAGAGATTAAGTAATCAAAGCAAGAATCACACACAAAATGCTAGAGGACACATTAATGAAGTCCATTAGGCCAAAAATTCTCACAAGGCTTTTTGTCTAGGGACCTATTCAAGCTAAAATCTTATCAATAACTCCATGCTAGGCAATTCATCCAAGAACAATCAATACATTTTAGAGAAATTCAAAAACTTAGCATCATAGACAAATATCTAATCATTGTGGCCAATTTTTCAAGTAAGGATACTCATCAACTCATCATAAAACTCTTTTTTTCATTTTTATTTTTTTAAATCAAACGAAATAAAACATGCAAGAAAAATAAACATGCAATGCATAATAAGCTAAAGTGAATACGCCCACCCCATACTTAAACTCTATATTGTCCCCAATATAGAAAATAAACAAGAGGGAGAACGAAACTCACAAGATCCTACTGAGGTGTGTAGTCAGGTGCTCGCGGGTAAGGAGCCGCTGGATCATCGTAGTAGCCAAAAGTGTGGTGGTACATATGTGAAACTCACAAGATTTACTTCTCTTACGGAAACCACTAGCCATTGTTAGAGATAAAAACCTACACACCAAAGATCAAGCAACAACACAAACTACCCACAAAAGAAGAATAAAATCACTCAAGTAAACAAACGGGTAGCAATTAGTGCATACAAGTTGTTAGTCCTCAAATCAAGTCAAAGAACCAAAAACTCAAGCTCCAAAGCATACAGAATAACCACAACATGCAAGCATACCACAACCCCATACTTGAATCTTAAGCTAGAAGAAAATTAAACAAGTTCTAATAGCAAAACTTTAAAGCATGCTCAAGTCAAATACCAACATTCCAACAACTTTAATTCTCAAGGCAACTCAAACAAAAATTAGCAAGATTGAACACAAGTTACCCACAATCAAGCATGAACATAAATTAAGAGCATAGAAATAAGCAATAAATCCTCAATAATTTCGAGATTAATAGGCTAAACACCAAAAATCCCCAAATTAATTTCGGACTTAAAAATCCTGAAATTGTATATCTCTCAAATCAATTGTAATCATGCAAATTCTAGAGATTTAATGGCACAAATTGAATAGAAAAGCAAGGATAGGGTCGAAATTTGTACCAAACTAACCAAAAGAGGTTGAAATCGCCGGAATTCCGACCCAACCCAAGAGCTGCTCACGAGCAGTGCGCTCGCTGGTTCCTCGCGCGATTGGAGGAGGATGCCGACGCTGGTGGCTGAGCGACGGGCGCGCGACTTGGTGGTGCAGCTGCTGTCGCTTGACGCAGATGAGGCGTTCGCCGGTGGAAGAAGAACCGGAAAGCAGGGGCGGAGGGTTGTTGTTGTTGTAGGGTTGTTCACCTACTGGTGGCCGCGCGACTGGAGGAGGAAGGAGTCGACGGCTGTAGTGATGCCCGACTGGTGGTACAGCAGGCTCGCCGGTGGTGCTTGGGCGAATGCAGGGGAAGACGCAAGGGTTGCTGCTGCTATTCAAAGAGGATCGGGAGAGAGAAGCAGAAGGGTAGAGGGAGACAGTGTTGTTATATTTTTTTAGGTTTTATGTTTTAAAAAAAAAAAATTAATTTCGGAAAATACGGCAGTCTCGACCGAGACGAGAACGTCTCGATTGAGACGAGCTGTCGAGAGCAAAGATCTGCGAGTCTTGGTCGAGATGAACAGCCGTCTCGACCGAGACGACTCCGTCTCTAAGACATCATGGCTAAATTCCGGATTTTTTATTTATTTTTTTTAACAAGAAAAACTAGAAAACAATAAAAAGGGGCTCGGGTTGCCTCCTGAGAAGCGCTTCTTTAAGGTCATTAGCTTGACCGTGTTCCACCCATATCAAATCTTCGAATTGGGAGGGTCGGCGGTGCCCATCTCAATCGAATCTGGCTTTTTGTAAGGCTTGAGTCGAACTTTCCGAACCTTGAAATACCCCGAGTTCTTGTGCCAAAGTTCAACAGAATCATTTCTAAAAACTCGGTATAGGAAGTATGGTCCGGATTGTCTTGTATTCTTGCTTCCGGGGAACATATTTGACTTATGATGAGTAAGAAGTACTTGATCCACGAGCTTAAATTCAACTTGTGCCCGTTCATTAGAAAATATAGCCTTCATATCTCTCAAAGTAGATGGCAATGACTTCAATTCTAGCCTTAGGACTTCCAGCTTGTCCAATGGATCCTTAGATGCAACTTTTTCTTGTGTAGAATCTTCATGTGACACCTTTAAATCTGCTAAGACACTAGATAAACTTCTACCTTGGGAGGTAGTGGTGAAACAAGAGTCCATAGGATCAACATAATTGAATGACAATAAAGGGTCTGGAGCTTTCTTATCAACAAGATCAACTCTATCACAACATTCTTCAAAAGAAAGAGATTTTAAAGAATTAGCAAGATTAACTTCAATCTTCTCATCACCAATGGTGAAAGAGAGGATCCCTTCTTTTACATTAATTATTGTACATGCAGTGGCCAAGAAAGGTCTACCAAGAATAATAGGGATTGGAGAGTCACCCTTAATATCAAGCAAAACAAAATCAACAGGCATATAAAATTTTCCAATGCGAATTGGAATATCCTCAAGGATACCTGCAGGGTGAACAATAGACCTATCCGCCATATACAGTTGCATTTTTGCCGGTTTAAGCTCTTTCATGCCAATTTTCTCACATATAGACAATGGAATCAAACTGACACTAGATCCTAGATCACATAAAGCATTGTAGTTATGAGCACCCACATTAATAGGGATAGAAAAATGATCTGGATCTTGAAGCTTTGGTAGGAGATTATTTTGGATAAAGGCGCTACACTCCCGATTCATGGAAACCATGTGGCACTCATCAAGCTTCCTTTTGTTGGAGAGGATCTCCTTCAAGAATTTTGCATATGAGGGCATCTCTTTCAAAGCATCAATAAATGGAATGCTGATGTGCAATTTCTTCAATGCTTCAAGGAAATTCACATACTTCTTCTCTTGCAAAGCTTCATTCCTTCAATGTGGGAATGGAATAGGAGGAACATAAGGTGGTGGTGGCACATATGGAACCACCGTCTCCTTGGCGGGGTTAGAAGGCGTCCCGTCTTCTTCAACTGGGCCATCCGGTTTGGTTGTCTCCTTGGCTTTCATTGGTTCCACCTCTTTAGCTTGAAGTTCCTTTCCACTCCTCAAAGTCACCGCTAAAATTTGACCTTTTGTATTCTCTTCGGGGTGGCCGGGTAGAGTACCCAAAGGTCTAGGAACATTGGCGGCGTTTTGAGCCACTTGAGTTTCCGTCATCTGTTGTGCTTGCTCAAGAGCGTGCACCTTATTAGAAAGTGCCTTCATTTCAGCCATCATATTCTCCATAGCAATCAACTCAGGAGATTTCTTAGGAGCTACAGGTGGAGCAGGAGGGGGGCTAGCTTGATAGCCCGAAAAATTGCCTTGATAGCCAGGAGGAGGGCCATCTCTAGCCCCATAAGGAGCTTGATATGCAGCTGGATTTTGAAATTGAGGTTGGGATGTTGAAGAAGCATTATTTCCATACCTCAGATTTGGATGATTCCTCCACCCTGGATTGTAGGTGGGTGAATAAGGATCGTTCTTCGGGTTTGGATATGGAGCCCGATAGCCATCTTTAACATAACTAGCTTCTTTAGTAGGAAACTCCACAGGTTGGGCCATATAAAGTTGACTAGTAAGAGCGGTATGGTTGGGTACACCACACATTTGGCAAACAACCTTTGGAGTTGACGGTTCAGCCGGGCTTGCTTTTGACACGTTCATCTCACCAACTTGCTTCCTCAATTGTGCAATCTCATGAATAAGAGCACTATTTTGAGCCTCCTTGTGAACACTAGAATCAACCTCATATAATCCCATACTCTTCTTAGCAATAGAGTAAGAAGAAGAGCGAGCATTGGAAAACTGTTGAGCATGGAGGGCGGTCTTCTCAATTAGAGCCCAAACATCATCAATTGGCATCTCCATGAAATTGCCCGATGAAGATGTATCAATATGCAATCTTGTAGCATCATCAATGGCACTGTAGAAGATTTGGAGAAGCACATACTTAGTGAACCCATGATGAGGACATTGAATAAGGAGGTCCTTGAACCTCTCCCATGCTTCAAAATAAGTTTCACCGGGAGTCATGGAAAATGAGCTTATTTGAGCTCTCATCTCAGCAGTCTTTTTGGGAGGAAAGAATTTGGCCATAAAATCCTCATAGAGCTCGTCCCATGTGGTAATAGAGTTCGCCGGGAGAGACCGATACCACGTCTTCTCCTTGCCTGTAAGAGAAAAGTGAGAAGCAAGTAGGCGCATAGCTTCCTTAGGCACGTTTTGAATATGCACTGGTTCATCAGCTCCAAGAAGGTTTCAATGTGCTGGTGGGGATTTTCAGAAGGCAGACCCCCAAACTGATTTGCCTGAATCATGTTGATCAAGCCAGACTTCAACTCAAAGTGTTGAGCTGTAACTTGTGGAAACACGACCCCAGAGATTGGGCCGCGATTGAAGGGCATCATGTACTCGCCAAGAGTGGCGGGCTGTGGTGGATGTCAAGCCCTCTCAGCTTCAGCTCGCTGATCCGCTTCCAATCGCTCAGCCTCACGTTGTGAAGCATTGCAAACGGGCTGTCATGTCAGCAATCGTCTGCTGGAGAGCTGCCATAGCTTCATCATTGTCACCCATGTTATGTCGTTGAGCTTCTCGGGTTTCCCTTAATCTAGCGTGAAGAGATCGTTCAGGCTCGGGATCGGGATCGTGTAGTGGGGTGCTAGAACTTCTCCCTCTGCGCATACACTAAAGGAATCACCTAAAACCAAAGACAAAAAGAAACAAATCAAAAAACAAAAGGGGACTTAGATGAACTAGTCTGTTAGAACCAACTAAAACTATCAATAATCCACGGCAACGGCGCCAAAACTTGATGTGATGGTTTCCCACACACTCGCAAGAATACGAGATCTATTGTAGTAGTAGATCAGGATCGAATCACGAGGATTATTTCTGTTTTAGTAAATTCTAGAAACAAGTTCCTAAGCCAAATATAATGATTGTGAAGTAATTCTAACTAAATAAAGCAATTAAAACAAGTAAATAGTGATGTAAATATATATGAGAATGCAAAGTTCTAAGGCAAGGAATCTCCACAACTTTGATCCACGGAATTCGAATCTCACTTCTACCTAAACTGAGTTGGATATTTTGTTATGAAGGTTATTGTCTAATGTCATAAATTAACTTTTCTCAAAGTTTAACTTAATGTACTTCTATCAAATTAAGAACCCACTCTCGTGACGAAACAAAACCGATCGAAACCCTTTAAGCACTTAGAAATATAGATGGTAAACCAAACTCGCCCCACTCTCGTGATGCATCAAACTTGACTCAAACATCTAGAAGTTCTATGACAATTAACCACATGAGAAACTACTTCTCAAGTTCAATTCTAGTTTTTCCAAATAGATAGAACCACCTCTCGATGAACTCTCTCTATTTTGTTTACTTACTTAGACTACCACCTCTCGATGCGCAACCTAAACAAGACTCTAACAAGTTTAAACCTATTAGATTAAGCCCCTAGAATCAAATCATATTAGTTTCCAACTCAATTCAAGTAAAAGATATTGAATCTAATCCGCTTCACATCGTTGGGATCAACCAAACCCTAGAACTATAGAGTTTAGCCTAGCATAATTAAATTCATGATCAAAGAAATTAAATCAAACATGGAATAAGAATAATAACAATAATTGAAAGAGAAACTTACTTGAGATTCAATTGAAAGAAACTTTCAAGAAAACAAAGTAGATCCAAAGTAGCAAAAATCCCAACTTGAAATAGCGTAAAACTCAAACCCTAGAATTTTTTCTCTCCTCTCTACTTGAAATTAGAAAAAATAATAATTCATAAAAAGTTCCCCCAAAAATAGTTTTCTAAAGAGTATTTATATTAAAGGCTAAAAATATCCAAAAATACAACATAAAAGGTGGCCCCTCGCGCAAGAAAAGAAGGATCTCGCGACTGACTGCCCGCCGTCTCGACCCAGACCATGACTTAGTCAATTTTCTCCTCTTTTTCTCGTATCTGCCTTCATCTCTGGCTTGTTGGCCCGTCTCTAGCACCTCTTTAACCTCATAATCTTGTCCCTAAGCATCCTCAAAGGCTTGTTTCACCTCTCTTTGACTCTTCTAATATCATTAAGCTCCTTAACCATCTTTAAGAGCCGAAAACACCTCCAAAAACCTGAAAATGCAAACAATGTGTAGATAACCATACCAGTTACTTGTATTGAAGTTGGTACATATACGTGCAAGTGAAATTAAACCATCCAACAATTTTGCTCTAACATAGTGACAATCTAAGCATCCAACTTACTATGTTTCGTTCTTTTGTGAAAGACGAGTTCTAGGCTATGTAGCAGGAGAATCATATTTGATTGAAATTGGCTGCACATTTGGAATCTCTAGCTCATAAAGAAATCTACTAAGCCAATTTAATTCTACTATAACCCTTTAAGGATTTGTACTCTACCTTTGTGGATGAAAGTGAGATAGCCACTTGTTTCTTGGACTTCCAAGACAACGGTGAACCTTAAAGAGCAATATAAAATCCACCAACAGACTTTCTTGTTGTTGGACAAAATGCCCAATTAGAATCAATTAAATAGAGTAAAAGTCCATTTGATGTAGTACCTTTGAGGTACGTTAGCATGTGAATTTTGCATCCTAATAAGAAGTTGTAGGAGGTTGCATAAAATGACATAGATGTTAAATAATGATTGCAAAATAAGGTATTGAATTCACCAAATAAGTTTTTTTTTATCGAAAAACTCATTCATTCACTAAGACAGAACATCATTGTTTACAATACGCAATAACACAGAAGGTAAAAGTTTGGAATTAAAACAAAGGAAGTGAGAGTCCGGTCTTCAGGCAGCAAGCCAATGTGCAACAATATTGGCATTTCGTCAGGCAAAATTTCAGGTGCAGCTGCTGAATTCCCAGCCACGAGCAATAATTTTCGCCACTAAGATCCCGATTAATGTACGAGATCTCGTTGCAGAGATGGAGAGTTGGTAGCTTGATGAGAAGCACTACCTAGGCTGGGTGTGTCAGTCAGGTCCTGAAGCAGATCATCCTCATCCAAGTCATCATCCATTCCCAACAGGTCCTCAAAACCTCTTCCCTCGAAAACATCAGATTGCGAAACCGGCGTTTGAGACTCGTCAGTTGCTGGGGGGTCCATTGTGGTCGCGACACAATATTGGCCTGACGCACATATGTTGTCGAAGACGCTATCCCAAAGATCACTCAACTCCAGGTTGGGATGCTTATGTCGAAACCTTTTGTACTCCGCCTTTTCTTGTCAATTATGTAAGACTACTATAAATAACTAGGCAAGCCTCCCAAAATATGAAACAACACATTTATTAAAAAACACCCTATTAAGCATACCCTTATCTTTCGCTCCCACCAATCAGGATCCGCCGTAACTGTTCCATCTGTCGGGTTCCATCCTACCACGGTTTCTTTGTACTGTAAGACAACCCAAAGTTTCGAAATCTTTTTCATGTAGTCAAACTTGTTCTTCACATTATCTTTATCAATCTTCCTGGCCCCCTCGTTGCTAAACTTCTCAGCAATCTCAACCCATTGAAAGTGAGTGTCTTTCCCATTTTGCTTGTGATATTGTAGAAATTGAAATTAATGCTTTCTGTAATATCCGCAAAATTTCAAGATTTTAGAAATTAAATTTAAAACAATATTTTTATTATCTATTTCTATTTCTGAAATTTTTACAATAAACTTTAAACTTCTCTTAGAAAAGAGAATTTTGTGAAAAATTAATTAAATAAAATTAAGGAATACCCCATAAGGATTTTATGGGCAAATTAAAAAGCTTTGAATAAAATTAGGGCTTATTTATTTTAAAATCTCAAAATTTATGAAAATAAATAAAACAAATTAAAATAAAACCTTTCTTCTTCAACCTAATGTTTTTTTATGTAGAAAGAAAAGAGACCAATCCATGCTTCTCCTTCCCACCATAGCCTACACTCCTAGCCTACACTCCTAGCCATGACATCACCCTGCTTACCTCATCAAGGTGACATCACCCTTCTCACCAACCCTCCCCAATCACCTTTCTCCCTCCTCTTCTCCATTGGGCAAAGCCATGGCAATGGATCATGCTCTACCTATTTAAAGGGGCTGAAATCCCTTTCTACAACTCACTCATCCCATTCTTCTCCTCCTCATTACAAATTGGCTCCCAATTTCCCCCAAAAATCAGCCCTTAAGCTCTAGTTCTTCATCCAAAATCCCACCAAAGGAGCCCCTCTTCTCCCTCCCTTGGACCGCCGGCCACCACTTCCGACCACCAGCACCACCGCCGACGACCATTGCGCCCCCTCCAGCGCGCCGCCTCGCCGCCCCCGCCCCCTGGTGTCGCCCCTCACCGCCGACCCCCTCTACCTCCTCTTCTCCTGTATTCTGTAACACACAGGCAAGAACATCAATAAACTCTAAAAATTCCTAATTCTAATTTGTGTAATTTATTTATTTTATTTATGTTATTAAAATATGCTATTAAAATTAAAAAGACTATGTAGAACTATTTTGCAAAATTGTTAGATGTATGAAAATATTATGTGTATATTACTAGTGGGAAGAAAGAAATAAATCCATTTAATAAACCATGGTTGAAATTATTATGTGATTGGTAAAGACATTATTCTAAGAAGACCTTGTAAAAAGTATTTTTTATATAAATTTATTAGCTTATGATTTTGTCTCTATATTAAATATCACCATTATACCTTCTATGAGCTTTTCCAAGTAATACTTTTACTTATCTCTAAGTGTAGAGAAATACCAAATTATATGGAAATAAGAATATTAATAATGATTATTTTAATTATTTAATATAATATTAGTTCAACTTATCTCTAGAGTAAAGTTTTCCTACAAGGCCTAAGTTCTTTTATAAATACAAGGGTATGGACAATAATATGAATTATAACATTATATTATTAAGTATTTAAAAATATCTCACCTAGAAAGATATTGTAGAAAAGAATATCATTTTGTGACTTGAAATATCCTAAAAATATACTATAAGGAGAAGTTTAAATATTTTATACCATGATCTTATAACTATAGATGAATTATTAAAAAGAATTTTGAAATAAAATAAATAAGGATATTTATTTTATATTATGATCATTTTAGAAAGCTTACCTTATATAGTAAATAAGAATTTCTATTTATGGAAAATTACTAAGAAAGAACCTAATATTATTCTATCTCTTTTATTATAACCCCTTAAGTAAAAAATGATTTTTATTGAGAGAATATTATTGATAAAGTATTTTTCGTAAAGGGAAAATGATTTTAAATAACCCTTGAATATCATTAACATTAAGGAAATTATTTTGAATAATCAATAAGTTTTATTTTAAATGGAATAAAAGGATATTACGAAAGTAAAATAATAATAAAGGAATATTATTTTAATTTAGATACCTAAATTATTATTATAATAATTTAGAATCTTTCCATCCACCTAAGCTAAGTACACTTGAGAAATCCGAATCTTAAAAAGGAATTTCTTATCTAAAACCATTCGTAAATTTCCGTGTCGATAGGTCGGGAATCCCGTTCAAAGTCACGAACCCCACCTCCGTCTTATCGCTAAGTCCGTTATCTTTTGAACCAAGGCAAGTGGATTTTCCCCTTGTGACCTTTATAAATTCATTTCTATGAAATTCTCGATGTTGGGAACAAATTGTGTGCTAATTAACGAATGAACCTAGGAAATATCGATTGTTAGATATTACGACCTTTGTTAGTATAGTTCGCTACTATTATCTCATAGGACTATTTATGCTAGTGTGATTATGGACTTGGTTGTTTATGGACTCGTTCAGAGATCCGCGTTGAATGAACTAGTAAGGGGCGCGGAATAACCGACGCCTCTATATAACCCTTCTAAGTCGTAAGTGCCTACGTGTTTGAAGTACGACTTTCGGGATCATGATCTCATCCGCTCCGATTGCAAGGAGGGATGTGTTCACTCTAGCTAAGTGCCGGGAAACTGGGTTTCCCTTGGTGGATCGGGCTCACCGAATTCCCACCCTTTTTAAAAATCATTTAATCAAATACGCTACGTAAGTGCCAATGCACATTTAAGATATTAAGAATCAGACCGATCTCAAATGATCGATCTGGCACTCGGTCCGCTCAGGGCGCGAGAAGTTTTAACTCGTATAAATTAATAATGTTCCCAACTCACCTTTTATTCTCGATGCTAAAAGAGGCCTACAATTTAGTAGTTCGTCTCTATATTAACGAGTTATTATCACTGAAGATACGCTCTCCCTCGTACCGTTAAAACCCCACGTAAATAAACCCTATCTTGAAACACAAACTATTGTTATCTTCGTCTTTATTTCACTAAATTTACCAAAATACCCTTGGGAAAATTCCGTTCCCGCTTGCTTAATCTCTTAGACTAATTCTTCTTTTCCGCATGTTTGCCTGTCATTTTATCGCCCCTCGCGAATTATGTCAGAACCTAGGATTAATCACAAGGCGTAAGGTGAAGGACAAAAGGAAGGGCAAGAAGTTCCAAGATGTGTTTGAATCTCTTTTCGATCTATTTTTCATTTATGTTTCAAAGACAAGGTTTTATGAGTTGTAATTTCCAAACAAGCTTTTAGTATTTGTGATTGGGTTGTAAGAACAAAGGCTCCTTCGAGAGCACCTTTTAATTTATGAGTATGTTTTATTCCGCACTTTATCATTCTATATCATTGTAAAAGCCTTGGGTGACCTTGGACGGTAAAATCCGAGGTCACTGGCGGTAATACCCAATGTTGTAAAATAGGGGTGTTACACTTTCGCCTCTTCATCACTCCAAGCAACGCCCTTCCCATCAATACCCTTTCCCGTTGCATTCGCATGTGACTCGGACATTGTTCCTTCTTCATTTCCAAGCACACACATTATATAAAACCACACATCAACAAACTCATATATTCCTATGCCAATAATGAGCAATAAACACACAAGGCTAAACGAGAAGGCAATCACTTAATTCGGACAAGTATATGCATATGAAGGGGAACAAAGCACATTCATCAACAAAACTAAATTCCAATTTCATATTTTGTGGATTTCAATCAATAATGTACAACAATCATTCACAAGCTCGACCTAATTGGGTTTCACTACAACCCAAGGTACCAAATTTGTATTTGTATATGAAAATGCACATTCCTCCTAGCTCATTATACTAGCTACAACTTCTAGATTCAAATAAACCTCAACTTAGTGAAAATGACATCATCAACTTAGCTTATTATGAACAACAACTCTCAATTCCTAAACTCAAATTCTTTGAAGGGCCCTTCACTTACCGTAATGTGAGCTTCGACTCTGCTAACTCAGCCTTCAACTGTTGTTGCAGCTTCCTCGAGCTCCGCCGCCGCCGCCGACCCTAACTCAGCTCGACCTCCACTTCGATGAAAACTAGCTAATGGAGACCTCGAGGTTGGGCTTCTAGAAGGTAATGGGAGCTGGAACTTGGAAGTAGAAACCCTTGAAACGAGAGGAGGCGAGAATTTGGGGGTTGTGGGGGTCACGTGAGCTACAAGTGAGGGCAAGCGAGGGATATAATTTTTTGGTTATTTGGGGGTAATTCCGTCATTTTAGGGTCTCCTTTTTGCAATTTAGCTACAATGTTGTCAAACACTTTTTATCCATTTCGCTCATAAATTCAGTTTCAGTGTCTATCAATAATTCCACTACCAGTTCAAGCTTCAATTAGATTCCAGCTCTAGTTGCTAGCTCCAAGTGTTCAAACGGAGCCTAAGAGTACACATTTTTCCAAATATATGGGTAAGTTGGGTAAAAAATTTATTCCTTAATAATCTGTAGTGGACTAAAAGACAACTTTTGAGAAACGGAGGAAGTAGTTAATAAATAATTATCATAATTTTTACATACTTCTAAAATTATAAATTGACTCATTATTAAAGTATAAAATTTCAAAATATACATAAAAATAATATAATTACATATTTAGATATATACAAATAGATTTATATTTGGGTAAATTGCATTTAACCACCCTTTATTTTACACTTGTTGCAATTAACCACCCGCTATATTTTTTTCTACACTTAACCACCCTTAATCGTAAATATGTGCATTTAACCACTCTTTTTGATGAAAAACGTTATTTTCTTCGTTAAGTAAAGTAAATTACGTTTTTGCCCTTCTTTTTTAATTTTATTTACAATAAATAAAAGAATTTAGGAATAAATTGAGCTTGGAATCTCATTATCATTGGATTTTGGCCTACATCTCAAGTTTTTGAATTTCGAGCCGTCGTCCATCAACTTAGACACAATTGACTCCAAGAGACGCTCAAAGTCGTCAAAATTAGATCCAAAACCCATGGTCTTTGCATCGGCGAAGTCGTGGTTCTTAATCGCTATTGAATGGAGGGAAGGAATTATTACGGAGGAAATTAGGCCAGGGTTGCAAAAATCGGCGTACGTATTAGAACTTGAAAGTGTCAATTATGATTTCCTTTATTTATTTATTGTAAATAAAATTTAAAAGAAAGGAAAAAAATATAAGGGATAATTAATTGTCCAACAAGGACAAAATAAAAGGTAGTTAAATGTAATTTTTTCTTTATATTAACACTAGTTAAAATTTAAAAAAGTCTACTAAACAGTACTTCTATTGATTAAGATGAGATGTGATGTGATGTGTGATGTGATCTCTCTTTACATTCTGATGGATGTTTGCATTGAAAAGGATGAGTCCCTACTCCCGAGTAAGAAAGAGATCAAAGAGCAGACCCCGCTCTCTCTCGGTCACGCAACCACTCAAAGATCATATCTTGACCTAAAGGTAAGATTTGTGTTCCCCTCACAACTCTTCAGTAACCCTAAATTTTTAGAAAAACTTGTGCAGTTTACATACAATATATGAGTTTGAAGGTCAGAATGAGTAGTTACAGATTGTAGTTTAGAAACAACAAAATCTCGATGCCCCTAATTTGGTAGTTAACCGGTTAGTTTTGGGGGTTGAAGAATTAGAAATTCGTAATGAGTGACCCCAGTTTACACCTTCATCATACCTTTTCTGGTGTGTCAATCTTGGTGTTGCTGGGGTTGTGAAACCTTTGTTTATTCTTCGCCTAGTAATAAATCCATCAAGATGTACGTGTGAAAGAATCATGTGAAATCAGGGTGGTTTTTGCCTTTGCATTCCATAAAAAAAAAACTGCTAGATTTGGCTTTACATGTACTAATCTCCAAATTCTTCTCTCTCTTGTATTGTTAGTATTGTGAAGAATTTACAAGCTCTTTTTGGTGAAAACGAAGATGGTTGATTCGAGTCCAAGCATGTTAGACCCAGGGGCTACTGTGGGGAATTTCGAGTTTGCGTTCAATGACGCTGATTTGTCTGATCGAATCCTCCGCATTGAGATCATGGAGGACTCTCCTTTAGATTCCAAGTCTGATGATGATGACCAGGGAGGTGACTGCCTTCCCAATAGGAAGCGTAGGAGAGAGAACTTGGAGGAGGAAAATGGTTGGTTAACTTTTATATGTTTCAATAAGTCAATAATATAACTATGAATTGATTTTGATCCTACCTTCCTATCTCAAGTTTTGTGTATTGAATAGTTTAGGTTGATTCTTCTTTTCTTCTTGGTAAACATGAACATAATTTTTAGTAAGAGAATTGTTATCATATAAAATCTGGTTGCTTTACATGTACTAATTTCCAAATTCTTCTCTCTCTTGCATTGTTTTATACACTGCTTTTGAGATGGATTTAGTCCCTATATCAATTTTGGTTCTAACTAAATATAGTTATTATTGTCACATAACTGAATTTTAGTTTTTATTGGGTCTATTGGGCGTACCCCTTTTCCTTGGGCAGGGTACCCCATCTTGACCCCCCAGATTTGCTGTAGCGGAGCCTCACTCGGTCAATGATGATGATGATGATGATGATGATAAAATCTGGTTGCCATTGTAATATTCATGCTTGTATATGAGGATCTATAAACCACTGAGTCCATGATGCATATACGTGAATTTTGAAAGAATGGTCTGCAGTTTTTTTGCATCTTCTATATCTAAAATACTTCTTAAATGCTTTGGTTTGGGTTTTGTAGATGTAGAAGATGATGCTACTCATAGTCATGATTTAGATCGGTCTACAGTTGTCCAAGTCAAAACTTTTCACATTAGTTCTGTTATCGTAGCTGCAAAAAGTCCCTTCTTTTACAAGGTAAAGCATCCTTTATTTTATTTTATTTTATTTTGGTCAGCTGATACTTGTTTTTTTAGACCATTTAAGTTGTTAACTTTACGTTGTAGTTATTCAAAAATGGCATGAGAGAATCACAACAAAGGGATGCAACCTTGAGAATCAATGTATCTGGTTTGTACCATACTTATACTCCTTTGATTGAAGAGTGATAGAATATAAATTTAGAATGTTCATATAGTAGTTTGTAATAAACTCTTTTTTTTTGTCGTGAGCAGAGGAAGCAACTTTGATAGAGCTCCTGAAATTTATGTACAGCAACACTCTAGGTGCTACTACAATTCAAGTTCCTGATTTGTTGGGTGTGCTCATCGTTGCAGACAAGTTTCAAGTAATTTCTTGTATGAGATATTGTATCGAGCTGTTGCAGAATTTGCCCATGTCGCTAGAATCTGCACTTTTATATCTTGCGCTTCCTTCAAGTATATTAGTTGGTGAATTAGTTCAACCTCTAATAGATGCAACGAAGAAGTATCTTGCTGCACGTTTTAGGGATTTTAACAGGTAAGTAATGTCTTTTGCAATTTAATGTTTCTAATCTTTACTGATGTGGATTTGTTTTAATTCACACTTGTTGATGAATAAGGTCCCAAGAAGAGTTGATGGCCTTGCCTCTTTCTGCATTAGAGGTTGTTCTTGCTAGTGATGGTATGCGAGTGGTGACAGAAAACAATGTTTTCGATTTTATCTTGAAATGGGCGCGTCTACACTATCCCGAACTGGAAGAGCGCCGAGATATCCTCACTAAACGATTGTTGCAGTTGGTATGTCTCCCAAACATGAGTTACCAGAAGCTGAAGGAAGTCCTAGTTTGCCCTGACTTTGACCATGAACAAGTGTGCAAGCTTGTGTTTGATGCCTTCTTCTTCAAGGTTGAAGGGCAAACCACAAAGGCCTCCAGAAATCTATCAGCCGCTAATTTTGGTTTTGTAGAACGTGTCTACCGCCGTCTTCCTATTAAGGTTGTGCGGTTTGGATTGTCTAAGCCTCGCTGCGTTGTCTTCTTCGAGCTAAAGAAAGAAGATTGTATGGATCTAGTCCAGTCAAAATTTGTCTTTTCTGAACTGTTCCGCCTAGGTAGACAATGTTTTTTCCTCTGCCCTCGATATGTCAAGGACCAACGCAGCTCGTTGTACCACTTTGGTCTATCTGTGGTTGTGTTGAAATGTTCTGGAAGTTTTGCGTTAGATTATGAATTTGAAGTGATGAAGAAGCCATTGGAGGTCTTTCAAAGCAAGCACAAGGGTAAGGAGCACAATTGCACTCCTAATAAGAGGAATCTTATTACGAATTGGAACCTGTTTGAAGTCCCGTGGACAGATTTCATGGCTGATGAGAGCGAGTATTTCATCGATGGGGTTCTTCATCTTCGAGCAAATTTTGTTATCAGCAACTCCCAAGCTTGAGTGGTAATTGTAATGCCTCTTCTATAACAACCTAACCAAAAACTTGTTGTAATTTTGTAGTTTTTTGGGTTACTGAATCCTAGGCTAAATCGATGTTTTGATGTATATGAATGGTGGTCTAACTTGTGCGCTGGTCTCGGACTGAAATTTGATGTTCCTGTCCTGGTTAAACCTTACATGGACAAGGTAAAACCAGAGTTTTTGTTGCATTAACCGTGATTGCCCTCATCTTCTGCTGTGAATGAAATTAATGAATGTCTGAACTTGAGTTCGTGGCCTATGAGCTGCTCATCAAGGGAAAATGCCTTGGTTTTGTCGAGTGGATGTGAAGATTGGTATATTCTGTACATGTAAACATTGGCTGTCTACAAAAGTAGTTTGTGCTTAGCTCCAGTGAATTCTGGGAAAAGCTGCAAGATAAGTGAGATGATAAGCAACTTTGATCTTGAATTTCCCATGTCTATCGTGATATGGAATAATGCAGCCAGAGATTTGGTTGATCCGATCGTCTTTCATGGTGATGTAATTGCGAATGAGGATCGACGTGACAATACTGGCCTCATTTCTCTGCTAATTTGTTCGTGGTGAAGTCCACTTACTTTCAATATAGTAGATTAGTTGAACACCTTCCACAAAAGGGAAAAATTAATTTGCAAGGCAGCAGGCGGTGGTGGGGCCAAAGGCCCAAAACTATAACTTTGATTTTGAGGCCTCTACTGATCCTCGTCCTTAATCTGCCAGGTAAGCAATTGATTTTATTTCGTGGCCAAGACATTTCCACGTGTATTCGTCTGTATATTTGACTTCAACATGAAAACAAACCTCCAAGGTCCAAATGCAAACCTAGCTGGAGAATGGATAAGCATGACTTCGTTATCTCTCTATTATATGAAACACCCTAGTCAAATTAACGGCTGATTAACTTTCATTAACGGCTTATCAAAATGGATCCATTATGATAAGGGCATTCATTCGGCCCAGTGGGCCAATGATTATTGGACCGCGCCATCCACTTTTGTCATATGACTCATAATTGATTTTCTTTTTCCGTTACCCGGTGGGAACTTGAAAAAGAAAAGAAAGAAAGAACGTTCGAGAGTTCAATCAATCATAGTATCATACAGACGCAGTCTGTAAAGCATATATACAGAATGTTTGATAGGAGGGCATACAGCTTTTCTCAATAGAAAGGGATTTTGTAAATCCTTATCCTTATGCTGAGCACTTTTAGAAATGATCTCACAAACGCCAGTATATCATTATCATTATCATTATCATTATCATTCTCATTCCTATTATAAAAGGGAGTGAGAAGTTTTGCTAAAATTATAAAAAATAGTGCATATCCTAACAAACCAGGCCCATTTATATAGATTTACAAAATTGCCATCTAAAAACAACCAGAGAGAGATTCAGGACGGACGACGGATTTGGGGGAGAGAGAAGTCTTCACCGCCGCCAAAATTGATCGACTTGAACTTGTCCTCGTTCATTTGGCAACCAGAACCAGAGACCAATCAGGACGGAACGACGGACTCGGGAGAAATAATTCTTCACCGCCGGCAAATCTTCTCCGCTTCGTCTCTGCAAAATTGATCGGTTTGAACTTGTCATTCTCAGTTGAATTTTGTTTCCTGATGTCTTTTTGTCAACCGTAGTTCATTTCTCAATTGAGGATGTAGTGAAGGTGTTTGTTGAAATGCCTGGCAAATTTTTGATGTGTAATATGCAAGTGGGCATCTCTTACAAGCAAGGACTGATTGAATGTTTTTGATTCCTTATAGCGCTCCTTGCAATATAGATGATGTGGAGGAAGGACAGATTGACTGATTTTACTGCTCTTGGTTTTGCTAACACATTCATTTTTGCAGGCATCATTTCCTTGACTGAAAAATGAAAAGATTTTGTGGGTTCGATCGATGTGTAGGGAAGTAGTTCATTGGTAGAAAAAGAGTATTAGGTAAGTACAACCATAGTTAGTTCTCTTTTGATGTCCAAATTAGTTCCATAATTATTTAAACACAAAATTCCATTGCTGTTCGGGAAACTCTGATTTAATTTAAACTCTTGATTTATATTAGGTTCCATCATGTGTGATCATTTGACAGGGTGCAGCTTGCAGACAAAATACTCACAAGAATAATGTCCAAGTAGAGTTAGTAGGGGTTGCTGGGAGCCTGGGAAACAAAGTTCTGAATAAGCAGTTTGAAATTGTTGTCATTTAGAGGTACGTGAAGATGATGAAGCTTCCATCTCCATCTCTTTGTTGGTCTTACTGGTTGAGTCATTTCTACAAGCCTTACATATTATCTATGTTATTCAAAATTATAGTTGGAAAGTTTACATGGCTTTTTTTTTTACCTTTTGTATAACTGAAAATTTTGAGGATGATGAGAAGTTATTGCGTTTGTTCGATCCATGTATTGGATAAGGAGTATGTGGATGCTGATGAGGACCTTGATTTTTAAGGATATGTAAAGGGGAAGGTGGATCAATTTGTCGCCTTTAAATATAACTCCTTGGTTATTTTCTGTGTGTTTACTTTGAATTCACAAATGAACAATTCAGTTTACGTAGCTTCATGTGAAAGTTGAGAACCAGTGGAATTTCAATCTCTAAGCATGACTTTCCATTGATAAACCCTACATCCTGGTTTATATGTAACTAATCAACTTTGTATATTGATTTTCAAATCTTGAGACTTGAAAAAGAAGTCTCGTTTTGATCATAAGTTATCATATCTATCCTAATGGAATGTGTTTTGTAGGCTATTGCTGCTCAAATGGACAAGAACCAATGAATTCTTTCTACCTCATTATAAATCACCTAAATTCTTATTATTGTCAAGATAAAATGAGCCTTTGATTGCTGCCATGTTAATTATACACTTGTTTTGATTTTCTGAGAAAGAAGGTGAATGGGAACCCAAGATGCCTTTAATTTAAAGATTGAATATAGAGGTGGTTTTTATTATTGTTACTTAATTGTTCATTCTCTTTCTTTTTTGTGGCAACAGAATGGTGCGTAGATATGGGCATGATCCAGGGAATTGAAAATGCATCTAATCTCAAAGCATTTCTTCTTAGAAGAAGTGTTTGATGATTCAGCCTCAGATCAGCCAAAACGAATGTTATGACAACGAAATAGTTACATCGATAATGCTGCTCAGATTCAGACATCACCGTATTCCTATGGTCATGAAAATTCTGAAGCAAACAGAAAAGATGATAGCGCACAGAAAAAGTTGGGTAATGATTTTGGAAGAACAAGAAAGACAGCTATGGAATTGAAGCAAGCATGTGTAAGTAATGAGCATGCACTTGTACTTTAATTGGCTGTCAATTAGTTCAATAATAGTTCATTGTAGTAGTTTATCCGACATGGGCAGGCAATAAGAATACCGGGCCTATTTCTGACACTATGAATCCAACTTATTTTGAACATTGCTTTTATGAAAGCATTTTATCTGATTTGATTTGTTTTACTACTGTTAAAGGTTGTTAGTGCTAATGCTGGACAAGATGATCCTCTTCATTATCTATTGGGTTACTCAGATGTCAATCAAGATGCTCGTCATCCCAATCCACCACTTCTGAGAATCCAACCAGGCAACAGACTCGAAGGCAAAGAAGATTACACTGTCGCCATAGATTGCACCGCCACCGTGAGCGTGATGACCCATCCACAACGGAGAATGAATAACCGCTGCTTTGAAAACATCCATAATTGAGTTTACACCTCTGCAGAGGAAAGGGATACAAATTCAGCAAGCAACGGTTTGAGGTAAGAGCTGACAAGTGGTAATCTGTGGTTGTAGTAGCATTTCTACAAACTGCCAAAATAACTTGATGACAATGGAAATCCATTCAGGTATTTTTTTTAGTATACACTTTCCATAAATTAAGTAACAATAGAGGTAAAAACAGACAGGTAGCTTTATTTATTTTTTTTTTGTTTGAAATATTCTGTAGCTCTGTGGTTGCACCACAATCGATCACTTCCAACTTCCAAGCCAACATGGCAACTCTCCTCTTCTCTCTCGTGTATCCTGCCTAATATAACCTTCCCATGGCTCTTTGAAATGAAGTTTTACTAATATATATGTGGATGATAAGGTTTTTATTCTTCCCTATCATTATGCACTTTTTATCCTTTCTTGAATTTGGTTTAATCCTTGCCGAATTTCAGCGCACCTGTATGAAAGAAGGGCTTTTGTTTTGCTTTTCTTCTATTCTTGCATTTGAAGGATTTGCTTGTTTTGGTTCCTGTACTGGTGTAATATGGGAATCAAGTTATCATTGTTATTTCTTTGGTTTCTGAGCTCAATTAATTGGATAATGGCAGGCTTTTGAAGAATGCTCTTATTTAATTTTCATGTACACTAATCAAATCCACCAACTTTTAATTTGCCTCGCGTGCAACGCACGCGTCCACAACTAGTATTATATAAACGAGTACAGCTTAATTATAAATGCATATATATAAGTACAAACAAATACTTACATATACAAAATATTCGTTTAAGCTTGAAAATACACAAGTGAAGTAGCATAAATTGAACAAAAGCAAAGCATATGGAAGGAAGAACAACACGATCTGCCTTTTTAAAAACCCAAACATAATGACATGATCGACAGCATAAAGCAACCAACAAGCGAAGGACTTGATTTAGTCTTTTTCTTTCTCCTTCTTTTCCTCTTCCTCTGCCTTGTGATGGAAGCCAGGGATCTTGTCCTTGATCTTCTCCAACAAGCCCTTCTTCTCATGCTCTGGCGCTTCACACTCTGCTACCACCGGAGCAGGCGGGGGAGGTGGAGCGGCCACGTCCTCAGGCTTCTTGTGCTGACCTGGCAGCTTGTCCTTGATCTTCTCAAGGAACCCCTTCTTCTCCGCCTCCACGGGGTGAGATGGCTCTGAGTACACTACTTCCTCGACGTGGATCTTCTCCACTGGAACCGCCGTGTCCACCTCCACTTTCTCTTCGTGCTTCTCTTCGTCCTTGTGCAGCTTCTCCTTGATTTTATCTTTGAGTGACTTTTTCTCCTCCTTTCTCCTCTTCTTCTCTTCGTCATCTCCTTCCTCATCACTAGACTGCAACAAATACGAATAATTAGTCGATCGATCGATCATATACAGCGAGACCTAGACTGCGACAGGATCAGATTTATGATCGAAATCCTGTAAATAATTAGTCGATCGATCATACGCAGCGAGACCTAGAGTACAACATGTTCGATCAGATTTAAGATCGAATTCGTTTAATCAATTTATGGATGGATGGATCGATCATATAAAGCAATCAACCGAGATATGAATCTACTACTGCGTAAATAATTAAATTGAGATCTGAAAATAAACTTACAGAGCTAGAGGAGCTGTCGGATCGATGGAGCTTCTCGTGGTGGCCAAATCCATGATCGTGCTTCTTCTCCTCGTGCTCAGAGACTTGAACCTTGTCCGCGAACTCGGAGACGAAGACTTCCTCTTGGACAGGCTTATCGGCTTCTTCTTCTTTCTTCTTCATGAAATCAAAGAGGCCGCGATCGGAGCTCTCCACGGGCTCCTCCTGGTGGTGGTGGTGGGGGTTGTGCTCCTCCGCCATTGTGTGCAAAGAATAGTTGAGAGAGAGAGAGAGATAACGATAGGAAGGTTGTGGAATAAAGTGGATTCTTCGCAAGTTTGATTTGGGGATAAGCTGAGCTGATGACGCTGTGATGAGTTTGGAGAGGTT
Source organism: Fallopia convolvulus (assembly GCA_964016875.1). Taxonomy (NCBI): domain Eukaryota; kingdom Viridiplantae; phylum Streptophyta; class Magnoliopsida; order Caryophyllales; family Polygonaceae; genus Fallopia; species Fallopia convolvulus. The sequence continues at coordinate 48,143,031 of OZ024720.1, read as the reverse complement.
TGAGGGTGGTTTTATAGATGGGTTATCATTACGCGGAGTAGACACCGCTAAGGAACATTAAATTTAAATTAAAATAAAATAAAATAAAAAGTAGAGGGGCCGATGGAGAACCATTGGCAGTTTGTAACCGACGTGCTCAGAAGTAATATTTTTTTGAGAAAAAATGACGAAGAGATTAGAATTATAACGTCTCTCTTTCATTTTTTTTGGTCATAACGTCTCTCTTTCATTAATTGCCAAATAATTGCTCCTAATTTAAACGACCTTTTTTATGTAATGTAACGGACGTTCATCACATTATTATTAATTCGATACATACTTCCACATAAATATCAACAACAAAAACAACATCTACTCAGATAGATCCCGATATGAGCGGGATCTGAGGGGTCGAGATATACGCACCCTTACTCCGAACAGAAAGTCGGGAGGGTATTTTTGGTGGGCCCAACGCTAAAAGGGGAACACGCAGGATAGGGAAAAAACCAAGAAGGACAGGAAAGGGAGTAAAACAAAAACTAAAACACGCACACAAACCAAAAGGGGCAAAAGAGAAAACTCAAAACAAAGGCGAAGGGGAAAAAGTGTACTTCCACATAAATATCTAATCACTAATGAAGATATTACTTATACGAAGATTGAAAAATAATTAGGGTTTGGTTTAGATGTGAATGGGCGTTTAGGTGTGAAATGCTAATGAATATTAGCCGTCGGAGGTAAAGAAATTAAGGTTGTTGATCATTTTACTTAAAAATGAAAAAAATGATACACGAAAATTGAAAAATAATTAGTGTCGGGTTCAGATGCGAATGAGTGTCCAGGTGTGAAATGCTAAGGAATATTATCCGTTGGATGTAAGGAAATAAAGGATGTTGATCGTTTTACTTAAAATAGAAAAAAATTATACAAACGAATTTTTTGGCGAATTATTACGAATTTTTTGAAAAATTAAAATGCAAGTGATCGATGTGCATCAAAACAACTAAAAATGGCATCTTGTTTGCGTGTGCATCGAATATGCGTCAAAACTTGCATATTATGCATCAAAACTAACATCTTTGATATGTTTTTGTGCATCAAAACCGCTTGCATGTGCATCAAAATACCGTGTTAGTATGTCTTATTTATGTATATATGTGCATCAAAATAACTAAAAAGTACATCTTACGTATGTGCATTTAAACTAGGAGAAAATAAAAAATAAAAAGGTTAGAAATCGATGCACAAAACAATAAGTTTTGATGAACACATAGATAGTTTTGATTAACACATAGTTAGTTTTCCTGAACATCCAAGGCTTAACGGATGTACAAAAGTGTGTCGACCGTACTTATTATTAATGCTCATTAAAACTAACCATATGTTCATCAAAGCAATCAAAGAGTGCATGTTATTTTGTATGTGCATCGAAATTAACAGTATATGTATTAAAAATAGCTAATTATAGAATTCATACACATAACTAAAGGTTAAACATAAAAAAAATTGAAATCGATGCAAAAATAATTAGTGCTGATGCATATAGAGTTAGTTTTGATGCACATTCAAGGTAAAATTGATGCACAAAAATGTATCATAAAATGAGTTGCAAGAGATATCTTAAAATGAGGTGGAGCGATAAAAAAATTAATGTGAGGTTGTAAGGGGGTGAAGAATCTATACAACTATAAAAACTCTCCCTCAATAGATCAATAAATGATCTATCTATTAAAACAATATATTGAAATGGGGAAATTGCATTTAACCACCCTTTATTTTACACTTGTTGTAATCAACCACCCTTTATATTTTTTTCTACACTTAACCACCCCTTATTTGTAAATATGTGCATTTAACCACCCATTTTGATGAAAAGCGTTATTTTCTTCGTTATATTAAAGTAAATTACATTTTGCCCTTCTTTTTTATTTTTATTTACAATAAATAAAAGAATTTAGGAATAAATTGAGATTGGAATGTCATTATCATTGGATTTCGACCTACATCTCAACCTTTTAAATCTCGAGTTGTCGTCCATCAACTTAGACACGATCGGCTTCAAGGGGCGCTCAAAGTCATCAGAAGCAGATCCAAAACCCTGGTCTTTGCATTGGCGAAGTCATGGTTCTTCTTCGCCATCGGATGGAAGGAATGAATTATTATAGAGGAAATTAAGTCAGGGTTATCGGCGTATTGGAACTTGAAAGTGTCGATTATGGTTTTTCCTTTATTTATTTATTGTAAATAAAATTTAAAAAGAAAAGAAAAACGTAATTTACTTTACTTAACAGAGAAAATGACGTTTTTTGTTAAAATGGGTGGTTAAATGCACATAATTACAAATAAGGGGTGGTTAAGTGTAGAAAATAATATAAAGGGTAGTTGATTGCAACAAGTGTAAATTAAAGGGTGGTTAAATGCAATTTTCCCTATTGAAATCTATACAACTATAAATAATGATATGGGTTTTGAAATAGAAAATACCATTAAGAAATAGTTGGAGTTTGGAATACGATTGGACACACCAAGTTGTCACAATCAGTGCACCATATCATGTGTGTTAGCCTCTTACGTTCCTTCTTGAATGTTATAATCTATACATCCATACAAACTCCCTCTTATCTTTCAAATGATATATCCTATTTGGTTTATACAATTTTCTCCTTATTAAAATAATAATTATATTTTTTTCTAAAATACAAAGCCTCTAATAAATATTGAAAAATATTATTTAAGATAATAACACTTCTTTCTTGCTACTTAAATGTATAAACGGTCTCATATTTCTCAATCGATCAATATCAATAAAAATGAATTTAAATTATAATCTAACTAAACATGGAAAATATAAGCAAGTTGGTTTTATGAAAATGTCAAAATTAAACATGCTCCATAAAACATCACTATTAAAATACACGGCCCTAAAAATACAAAGGAGAAAAAATATAACATTTAATCAATTATAATCATACAACTATATACTTATATCTATATGCTTAACCTTTCATAAACAAATGCTTACGACTCATAATATATTATTCCTGCACCAAATCAACCATTCAAAATTAAGGTTTAAATCCAATTTTCTTTCATTACCTTTTTCATCAAATCACACACATTTTTTGCATTTCTATTCTAATTCAAATAAAATACACATTTATCTATGTCCACTTATAAAATTAATAACCATAGACACAAAATTTAATCCCGTCCATCGGACGGGACAAGCCATCTAGTTCATTTTAAAGTTATAGTCTAAGTAATCAATTCACGTGCTTTCTATCTTTTGGTCTTTCTTATATTTTCACTTATACGTTCAACTGTGCAAGAGATAGTTCAATGATATTAACATTAAAAATAAGATTATGGTATACCGATGGACTGATGGAGTTCATGGATAGAAAATTTCTTAAAAAAACACAGCTATGTAAAGATGGACTAGACAATTATTTGTTGTCAGTTATCATGCCACGGTCAGGGTTTAGTGGGTTCGGAGCATTAGGATTTGGAGGGGTAGAATTAGTTGGGAGGGCAGAAGCGTTTGCTGGGCTAGAGACGTGAGATGGGCTAGAGGCGGTTTGAGATTGTGGCGTTGAAGTAGAGGAGGGCTCCGAAAAATTAGGGTTTGAGGAATTAGGGTTAGGGCAAGGCGGGTGAACAATGGCGCGTGAGGGCGCGTGCGGTCGAGTTGGGGAGAGGGCAGCCGCCAGTGGAGCAGCCGGGATCATCGGTGACAAAATATGCTACCAAGGTTGTTCCTCCACTCATGTAATACCACGTGTCTCTTAATTAAATAAATTAAAATTAAAATTTTAAGTTAAATTAAGCAAAGAGAGTACTTAATTTTAAGGAAAATGCTGGACCTCTCGCAGGAAAATGGGTGAAATGGTGCTCGCTCCTACGTGGAAGCGGGTCCCAGTGACTTTCCATTATTTTTTTATTTTTAGAAACAAAAGATAATGGGTAAAATTGGGTACAATCCTGAAGTCTGTTCACATTTCACACGCGACCTCTTCTCTCGTTCGACCCTCCATTCTCGTACAATTGAAGCTTCATCAGATCCAGTCCAGCCATACACCTCCGTCGACCGGTACCGCCGCCACCATCTCGAATCGTTGCTCCATCTCGAATCGCTGCTAAGTCCGCGCTCCCCTGGGTAGTCGGAATCGGTGCTCCATAGCGAATCGCCACCAGCGAATTGCTCCACCAGCAGCCGCGCTCCTCCGCCGACCCCCTCCGTCCAATACACCAAATCTCTTAGATCCGTAACCCAACTCCAATTTGTTTAAAAAATCAAAATCTACCATTTAGGGTTTTCAATTAGAAAGAGGACTCACCCTTACAAACGGGAAATAACAGAACGTTTGCAGTGGTGGAGGTACCGGCGGCGGCGGCCGGTCGACGGAGGAGTATATTGAACTGGATCTTGCCCAGTCAAAACGCCTTTGTTCAGTAAAAAATAAAAGCCTTTTGTTCAGTAATTTTTTTTATAAAAAAAACCGGAAAATATTGGGACCCATGTACACGTAGACAGTGAGTACGATTTCACCCATTTGGTGCGAGAGGTCCAACATTTTCCTAATTTTAATTCCGGTTTTCCCTTCCCTTTCTTCCAATCTTCTACAAACTCGCATATCTTTTGATCTTCTCAATCTTTTAAACAATTTAATTAAAATTAAATAGGAAGAATAATTGGTTATGATTTTTAGTTCTTCCCTTTCTCTTCTCTAAAAAGTGATCTATATCATTTTTCCAATGGATTAATCAAAGAGGTTTATATCCAGCAGATTTTACAAGTTATTCAATTATTTCGGTAAATTTATATTAAATGGACCTGTTTCATTCCTTCTAGTAGATCAAACAAGAGGTTCTCCATTTCAATTTCAATTTTTGACACTTCAATTATTTTTCTAAGTTATTCAATTATTTGGAGGTTCTCCATTACGTACTGTTAGATCTTCACCTTTCAAAAGAAAAAAAAAAAGAGGAGATGAAGAAGATGGGGATCAGAGAAGAAGATGGATAGATATTTAAAGGTGGGTCTGTGTAAAAAAATAAAAAGGAAAGAATATAAAGTTAATTATCTAATTTAATTATACTGTATTTGCTATTTAACTTATTTAAGTAGAGAGACACGTGGCTTAATATAAGTGGAGGCACAGCCTTGGTAGCATATTTAGCCACAGAGGATCCGGACTGCCAGTGGAGAAGAGGGTGGGCCCACGGATTGAGTTGGCGAGTTTATTGGGGAAACAGAATCAGTTGGGGTGGATAAGGAAGGTGTGGGAGATCTTAAGATATTAGGTGAAGATTCTGAGATATTATCAGACGAGGAAATATTATGATCTCCAAAATTAGAGTAGGAGAGAGAATTGGGAGGGGAATGTGGTCGTGAATCGGACGCAGAAGACGGCTGCATGGGGACCAAGAATTCGGTCCACTCATCACTAACTAGGGTTTGAGACGTATCTTGTGGAGAAAGTTTCGTATAGGGGTACTCGGTTTCAATAAACTGGACATGACGGGATGTGTAAATACGTCGGGTAACCGGATCAAGGCACTGATATGCACTCTGAGAGGACGAGTAACCAACGAACACGCATGGAATGGAACGTGGTTCGAGTTTGTGAGAGGTGTAGGGCCGAAACCAAGGAAAGCAAAGGCAACCGAAACACCGAAGTTTACTGTAATTCGGAGCATGACCAGTAAGGGCTTGAAAGGGGGAGATGAGATGAAGGGTGGGTGTTGGAAGTCTGTTGATGAGGTAAACCGCCATGATTAGAGCATGGGGCCAGTGATCAAGTGGGAGACCCGAGAATGTAAGAAGTGAAAGGCCGGTTTCAACAATATGTCGATGCCGACGTTCAGAAAGACCATTGTGTTCCGGGGTATGAGGCGGAGAAGTGAGATGAGTGATGCCGTGAGTACTAAGATAAGGGCGAAGAGCGATGTTCTCCCCACCATTATCCGAATACAACACTTTGATTTTACGTGTGAAGTAGTTTTCAACAAGAGATTTGAATTTGATGAATGTAGACTGAGTTTCTGAGTTTCTGATTTTCTTTTCAAGGGATATAACCAAATGTATCTTGTAAAGTGGTCCACAAAAATAACATAATACTTAAAGACATCGTAAGAAAGAACCGGAGAGGTCCAAACATCAGAATAAACAACTTCAAGAGGGTAAGACGAAGTCACAGTAGACGAAGAAAATGGGAGTTTATGACTTTTATTAATATGACAAGAACTACAATTAGATTGATGAAACAAAGAACTTCATAAATTGAAATGTTTATTAAGAAACTGAAAGATAGCAGAGGATGGTGCCCTAATTTGTGGTGCCACGACTCGGCTGGGAGACGACGCTGAGCTGAGAACGAAACTAGAGGAGGGGTAGGCCAAACGTAGACACCATCAATACAAGGACCACTAAGGATTGTTGAACCCGTTTGGATATCCTTCACAAGAAAACAATTGTGTAAGAAAATCATAGCGTAACGAGTTTCAGAAGTGAACTTAGACATAGAAATAATGTGTTTGGAAATAGATGGAACACATAAAACATCAAAAAGACGGAATTGTTGAGAAGGTGAAGGAAGGATAGAAGAACCAGAGTGCGTAATATGCAGACCTTGACCGTTACCGACAGTTACTTCATCAGGACCACTGTAGGGTTGGTGGAGAGCTAGATTGGCGAGATCATGGGTGAGATGATGAGAAGAACCCGAATCAACGAGCCAGTTGGTGTTGGAAGAAGAAGTGGTAGCATGATTGTATTGTGGTTGGTTTGAAGGAAAGCGATTGGAGGGCGGGAATTGGACTTGTGGGTATTGTTGGCGAAATTTAGGGCATTGGGAGATGACATGGCCAACTTCCTTGCAATACTGACAACGACCAAGAAAGGGTTTAGAGTTGGTGGGAGGAGTAGGTAAAATCGGATTAGGGTTTGGGGCTGAGTTAGGGTTTCGTGGGGGCCGGGGTTGGTAGTTAGGGCTAGGGTTTGGTGCGTAGGCTGGTGGAGGGAAGGGGATCCAATTTTATGGTGGTTGTGGTGGGGGGTTGGACGGCTGCCAAGGCAAAGGAGTGGAGTTGTTCTTAGGCCGAAATTTGGTTTGTTTTTGAACATTGAGAGTCGTAACAGGGGCGGCCTCCGAGGACTCTTGCTTGAGTTCGATTTCTTTGAGAAGAAGCTTTTCATGAAGCTCCTCAAACGAGATGCAAGTTTCTCTCATGTTGACAACATCAATGACGGATTGAAAACTTGAATCCAACCCTCTCAAGATATGATCTATGAAGTCTTCTTGAGAGAGCGGAGACTCCAAAGCAGTCAATAGATCAACCGCCGACTTCATAGCCTACATGTAGTTGGAAATAGAGGAAGAACCTTTCTTGATGGACCGGAGTTTCTGCTTGACTTGTTTCTTATGACCACGCGAGGCGGTGCCATAGGTTTGTTTCAGAGTATCCCAGACTGCCTTGCAAGTCGTTGTTTGGGTGACTAGCATGGCAACCGAGGACGAAAGCGTTCCAATGAGGGCTCCGTAGAGAAGACGATCTTGGCGCTTCCAAGTTAAGTAGACCGGGTTTGTGATTGTAGCGTTTTCTTGGGCAACTATTTTCTCCTCAGGAATCGGATGAGAACCATCCAAAAACTTGAAGAGATCATAGCCCTCTAAAGTTGCTTGAATTTGTGTCTTCCAAGTGAGATAATTTGAGGGGGTGAGTTTTATGATGTTGGTGAAATGAACAACAGTAAAGGGCTTTGTATGTTCACGGGGATTGGCAAGAGAGGTGGCAAAGTCATGAGCCATGGCTAGGGTTGTGTATGGGACGAGAAAAGAAGCGAGAAAAGGGAGAAGAATAAGGCCGAGAATCGTTAGGCGTATGATACCATATAGAGGAATAATAGGTTGCATAATTTTATTAATGAGAGAAGAGAAGTATTTATACGGAGGTACATAAAATAATAAGGCAAGAATATCAAAAGATATAATCCTAGAATATTACATAAGATAGAGTACTCCTAAATAAAAGATTCTATCATATTATAGAAGATATTATTAGATATCAATATTGTATTCTCTCATTTTGTGATTTAAACAATTGATAAACTTGTAAGTTGAAAGTAATTAGGTCCAAAATTAATAAATTGTGGTATTCGTATGGGGGAATTGATAAATGCCAGTGATGTTGCGTATACTTAATTTAAGAAGTAAGTCGGCACGATCCAAACAAAATAAAACTGAAGAGAGAGGCACACGGTGTGACGCAATCAGGAGGGGAGCTGGATATTCTGGAAATGGTCGGCGGGCCCCCGACGCCAATTCAAAAATAAAAAGAAGAGAGCCGATTGGTTGGCTTGAGGTCGGTCGGTGGCAAATGCCCCTTAGCCTTTTATCTTTAGACACGTGTCATATTTCTGTATACGTAGGAGAGTTGTCTCGAGATTCACAAAGAAGGGCTTAGGGTACGGGCCCCAATTGGACAATGCTCTTTTCCTACCTGTCACCCTGTCAAGCGGGTACTTTATTTATTTTTAGAGAATTTTTTTTTTGTATTTGAGCCGGCCGGATTTTTTCTCTTGGTATTCAAATAATTTTTTTTTTGGGTATCTTGTAGTTTAAAAAAATGTCATTTCGTAGCTTAAATTACATCTACGGCCTAATTCTATCCCTTATCTCAAAATTTCCGTTAACAATTTATTTAAGAAAAATGACTTTTAATAATACAAAATATCTACTTTCAACCAATAATAATACGAACTTTAAAAATCACTCAGATCAATACGAACTATTTTGATATTAACCCAATACAATACGACACCATTTTCCGGTAACTATTCCGTTGAAAAAGCCAACATGTCAACCGAAAAATCTATTTGACACATTGAAATTTCACAAATTTTTTCTTCTTCTTATCTTATGCATCACCTTATCTTTCCATATCATAATATTTATAAAAAAAATTAAATCCACCCAAATCGAATAAAAAATCAATTCAAATCCAATGTGAGAGAACATGTAACTTAATCAACTAAAACCCAAATTATAATGAGAGAAAAAATTCGCTCGAGGTTATCTCAAACGAAATGAACTTGTAACGATGTCCGATGAACACGAGAGAGGAAAACGTTGATTTCAATGGTACACATATATATTGTATTGACGGAGTTCTTCAATTGAGAGATTATATCTCAATTGTATATTAAATTTTCGGTTCAATAATTTTCAGTTTAAAACCCTAATTCAAAACATTTAATTACCTTTCTCTTAGAATCTAATAATTCAATATATCTCTACCAACTTGAGAAATTTAAAAGAGATGGATTTCTCCTTATCAGGGGCGGAACCAGAAACTTCCGATAGCAGGGGCCAATAAATTTTTCTAATCTAATGAATGTGTTTTTAATTAAAAAAATATTCCCTCTAATTAGAAATACATGTCGTTTAGCCTAATTCTTTTCTTCAATAATATTTGTCATTTGACATATTTTAGCACACTTTTTTTTCAATATTATCTTCAATAATTAAAAATATTTACGTATAAATAAAATACAAGTGAAAAGATCTTAACAAGATTGACGGTTTTTAAGTCATATCATATAGTTTTTTAATTTTTTGAGACAAATCTTAAAACGACATGTATTTCCGAACAAATGGAGTACAAAATATCGAAAAATATTTAAAGAAACACTTAAAATTATTAATACATAATTAAAATAAATACTTAAAGTACGCATATTTTTTTCAAAATACCAAAATATTATTATATAAGATAGTGTTGAGAAAGATTTAGAAATAAAAATATAAATTTATACAAAAAAAGAATAAATTTTATTGAGGAGAGACTAAAATATTTTAGAATAAATTTGCATTAAGAAAATAATAGTTTATAAAAGACAACTTATACAATTACGTTTCAGAATACAAACGGATTGAATTTATAAACACTAAAGACTCATAACTAAAAAGTAAAATCCAAACAGAAACCCTCGTACTAATAATGAATTGTGTTATTGAAGACATCCTAACAATAACTTATTTAAAGCTTTCGGTTTCAATTAGACTATGAAAGTAGGAAGTTTAGTAAAAGATAAAAGCATTCTAAGTAAATGACTTGTTAGAAGTAGTTGTATGTGTCTAATCTTAAAACGTTCATAACTTTTTGCTCAAATGTCAGATTGGAGCGTATAATATATCAAATCGAAGCTATTAACACGAGGAACATATATACCAAAAAAAAATTTGGTTTGGGGGGGGGGGCATGGCCCGCTCCCGCCCCCATATAGTTCCGCCTCTGCTCCTTATCGTTACAATTTCGTCGTCCACGGTTTTTCCTCGTCAGGCGTCGTTCTTCAAATGTTCATTTGAGATGGTGAACAATTTTTTTGATTTGATTTTAATTTGGGTTTTAGTTAATTTTAATTACAGGTTCTCAAATTGGAATATTATTTGATTTTTAATCCAGTCTAGTTAGGTTTAATTCTTTTTTTTGTGATTATTATGATATGGAAAGAGAATGTGATGATCGATATGGCATTAAGATAAGAAGAAAGAAAAAAAGGAAAAAAGTGTGAAATTTCAATGTGCCATGTAGATTTTCGGTTGCCACATCAGCTTTTTCACTGAAAAAGTTACCGGAAAATGGTATCGTATTGCATTGTATTAATATCAAAATAGTTCGTATTGCACTGGGTGATTTTTAAAGTCCATATTATTGGTTAAAAGTGGATATGTGGTATTATTAAGAGTCATTTTTCCATTTATTAAAAAGAATAAAAAATGTAAATTGGGATTGGATTAGGCTGTTAGATTGGGATTGAAACCGGAGACTTCGGAATCCGAGAATGGATATGAGGAGCGGTGCGATTTCACCGATCCGGATCTGAGCAGGCTCGAGAACAGATGGAACTTGCTCTTTTTCTTCACCTTGCTCGCAGTGGGCCCCACCTGTAGTGTGTTGAAGAAGTGTTGCTTGCGGTCGTTGGAGAAATCGGTATCATCGTAGTATATACTAATTTATTTTTTTAGCATGAAAATAACAATTTTATTCAAACCTTCATACCTTAAATTATCATTAGGTATTTCAAAACTAAAAAAAAATCACCAATAGGTATATATAATCTGGCTTGGAATTAAAAATTTACTATAAATGATAAAAAATCTGATAATTGTAAATAATCAGACACCTCTATATTAAAAATATTGTAAATTACATTTAGATCAACAATACCAATAATACTTCCTTAGGTTTCTTTGCCAAGATCTCTTTAGCCTTTGTATAACTACTCTTTCGAAGCGCTTGAGGGATAATCCTCGATCTTATATAGTGACATTAAGGAATTAATATTAATTAATTAATTTTCCTTGAAATTGTAAGTTGCTAGACTATATACATTCCAACACATTGATATTACACCGTTAATTATAAGAAGTCAAATAAGAAGTTAGAAAAATATAAATGAAATAAAAACTTCATTGCTTAAGAAATATATTATACATAATTAAGATTAAGATTTAAATTAAACTAAAAGATTTATATATTATTCTTATTAATTTTATATTCTTATTATTTATAAATAAGATTAAGATAAACATTTGATTAGAAATTTTATATATCATTACTAATTATTATTAATAATAACTATTATCATTATTATCATTATCATAATAACCATTATTTGTGGCATTCTTTTAAGGCTAATTATAATTATTTTGTATTTTAAAATATCTTTATCTTTAATTATGGGTCATTTATTGTTAAAAAAAGGGACAACTTTATATGTTATAAAGAAGATTTCCTAGGGTATTTGAAAATTAAACTCTCATATTGGCTGATATCGATATACCCATATATCAAACAACAAATATCAATTTAATATCGATATCATAATACATCAAACACCAAATATGAATATCAATCATATCCATACTCATATATGATATCCTGATGTGGATACCAAGCAGTCCCTAAAAATATTTTTATAACTTTATTACATCAATTTTTAAAAATTACATTCTGAGTGCCGTCAATATTTTCCCAATGGTATTATATTTTAGATAATTTTACTTATTCATCTCAATATTTGTAACCTATTTTCCACATAAGTGATAACTTTTTTTAATAAGAATTCAGTTAGTCTTCACTCTTCAATATGACAAACATAAAACATTTATTGGGTGATAATATTGAGTTTTGAATGATTCTGGGTTCTCTAATTGAATTTATAAATCTACATGAATTTGTAAGTATGCAATAATTAGACCTTAATTAAATATTTATGTAAAATATAAATGTGGATATATAAACGATGTTATGATATACGTTGATAATTTATGTTTTTAAGGATTATTGTGTTTGTTTTTTATTAGCTTATTTTTAGATTTTAGAGAATTTGTCTAGATTGTTGTATTAGATGTGATCTTTAAATTGAATTCAATACAAAAAAAAAGAATATTTATTTGGCATGAGAGACACCTTTTTTTTGATAAGGAAAGATATTAGGGGCCGTTAACAGGCTAGCGGTCACCCTAGAGCATCCAGATGGATGAGGTTCCGAAGAACCGGGTCAACTGAAAGTGGAATAGATGAAACATGGCAAAACGAGATAGCAATGAAGTTCGCCACTGCGTTGCACTCCCGAACGACGTGGGCAATGCTCCAGCTCCGAAAACGGGCAAGTAAGTAGTGAATATCCGCACGTAACATCAAGATCTCCCACGGACAACGCCAATCACCTAGAACGGCCTTGACCAGCTGCAGATTATCACCTTCGATCTGGATGTGGGAAATGCCACGCCGAGTGGCTTCGATGATTCCCTGTCGTAAGGCGATGGTCTCGGATTTTAGAACAGACTGTCGATCGATTAGTCCTCCGTCAAAATGGATGGGCTTGCCCTTGGAATCCCTGAGAATGAAACCAAACGAAGCCACACCGTCAGCATTGACTGCCCCATCAAAGTTGAGTTTAATAAAATTTGTTGGAGGTTTTCTCCATTTGGCACAGGATCGTCTGCAACGGGTCCAATGCCCATCATTTGTTGGTTTCATGTTTACTTTATTGTGGGCGTTATTCCACTCTTTTCTTTGGTTATGAATGAAGTCACATAGATTGTCCTTCGCCTCTAGCATAGTTGAAGATTGTGGTTTGAATACTGCTTTGTTGCGGAAATACCAAATACTCCACCAACAGCAAATCAATACTTCGAAATCAGCCTTGGAGGCTCTATTCATGATTTCCTCTAATATTTGACATTGTTGGTGTACAAAATCTCGCCTTTAATTCTTATCAAATACACCAATTAAGAACTCCGCCTCTTCCGCTCCTCTTCCATCTCCTCACCTAGAAAACCTGCAAAACAATGGACAAAGGGGGCGGGGACCCCCTAATCCACCTCCGAAGCCTAAGTCAGAAGAGCAGTTGTCGTTTGAGCGTCGAGGTACAACAAGAGAGCGATGAAACCCTAAACAGTCGAGCTAAGCGAATATTAGCCTGCCTAGGATTTCTGAATATGCAATGCACACATGTGTCTCTCCCTATATGCCTAGGGCATGTATTTATAATGGAAGAGAGAGATACAGGGGGGCCGAAAATTATATCATTAGGGCCGAAAATATTATCCTCTCGGGCTGGCCAACTGTCTTAAAGGCCAAGTAAGGAATATTCCACCCTATCTCCAATTTAATTCTATCCTTTAATAAAAGATAGAATCTTCCATTAAGTTGCATAACCGCCATATAATTTTATATAGAAAATAAGAAATAACTGCGCAGTAATTTAATAAATACCTTTTTAATATTCAAAATAACTATGGTAATTATGCTTATTTTACCCGCTCACAAATGCCCCACCTACACCGTTCTACACGACTCACCGTGTTAGGCGACGTAGGGTACAGAGGGTTTCTAATCGAAGTGGCCATGCAGATCGGTCAATTGGTCCCCTAGCGCTTTCGTATATTCGTATATTCGTATATTCGTATATTCGTATATTCGTAATTCGAGTCCACATGAGCGAATATCATATGTGTTATGAGCGAATATCATAAACTTCTTCATACACGCATATGAAAAATCCATTAGTGCGATTAACTAATGTTGCGCGGTGTATTTGTTTTATGCAAGACTCAAACTAATGCAAAAAGGGCTGACTTTTATTGATAAATAAACGTGAATGTTATGAACTACAGAGCTAAACGAGATGAAATGCAAAAAGCGAAAAAACCTAAGGGCCTCATCAAAACCACGTGGGAAAAAGAGTGCCCTATCTATATGAAGTCCTAATCCCGAGATCCCTGCGCAGGGGAACCCGAGCGATCTCGCTTCCGATCCCTGTCTTGCGAGACGAGGTGATCAGCTTCAGTGTCGCAGCGACGGCTTTGCCCCACGATCGGGGACTTACGCTCGGCATCAGTGCCGTGTTGGTGGTCCCGCGACTGGCACTCGGACTTCGACTCGTCTTCTATCTTCTGCATGAATTCCGACTTTGGACGACTTCCCTTGGAACATAGACGAGCATCCAACTGATTTGCCCAGACTCGAACGATGGCATCTCCGTCTCTGAATTGGACCATTTGATGAAGGGTCGATGGTACCGCTCCAATCCCATGGATCCAAGGCCTTCCCAAAATTAAATTGTAGGGTGAAGGCACATCAACGATCAAAAACTAAACATCGTTTTCTTGGCAAGACTGACTTGGGTTTTATACATTCCGAGCGGATACGTTGGATAGCCTCCAAGTCCAGTTAGTTGCATCTTGACAGGTACCAAATCTTCATTACTTTTCCCAAGGAGCTTGAACACTTCGTAGTACATAATGTCGACCGAACTCCCTGGATCAACAAGGGCATGACGCACCTTAAATCCGTCTAGCTCGACTGCTAGAACCAACGGATCGTTATGAGGGATTTGGACTGTAACGAGGTCCTTGTCCCTAAAGAATAATCCGTCCACCATACGCACGGGGGAAGGAGGTCGTCGAGGTTCGGCTTGTTGAACTCTCATAACTTCAAGCTCATGGCAAGACTTTCTGAAGTTACTTCTCGCTTCATCATCTTCATGTCTATAAGACGCTGAAATAGTCTGGATCACCTCAATCTGCTTTGGCCCCGACTCTTCACTCTTCTCAAGCTTTTCTTTCTTGATAAACTCTTGCAAGTACCCCTTCTCTACCAGGCTTTCTAGATACCGCTTGAATGGCTCGCACTGCTCAGTCATGTGTCCCCGATTTCTGTGGTACATGCAATATTTTCTGCTTCGGCATCTCGGCATTCTGCTTTTGGGGGATATTGGAAGAAACCTTCATGCTTAATGCGAGGCAAGATCCGATAGATTGGTACACTAAAGGTAGTGTAAATTGCCCTAACTTGACTTTCTCCCTTAAAATTATCGGTTCGGCGGCGGATTTTACGGGGAGGAGAGGACGACCTTCCTCTTATTTTAAGATTGGATTCCTCCAACCGCACATACTGATGAACGCGCTCCTGAAGCTCTACAATTGTGGAGGGCAGGCGAAGTGTCAATTCCTCTGTCAGCTTACTATCTGCAAAGATTGCCCTTTTAAAGGCGGTGATAGCGGTTTTCGGATCGCACCCCTCAATTTCCGCATAGCACTCCATAAACCGATTGAAGAAGCGACGCAAACTTTCCCCTTTTTCTTGTTTGAGACCAAAAAGCGTGTCAAGTGAGGCGGCATCCCGACTGTTAGCTATGAACCGCTTCATTAATTTTGAAGCCAATCGTCCCCAAATTCGGATCGAACCTGGCCTCAGACTCTGAAACCATTTCAGGGGGCCTTTACCAAGGCTGCTCGGAAACATTTTACACATGATCGCGTCTTCGGACACCCACAACGCCGTTTTATGGGTGTAGGAGGCTATGTGATTTACAGGATCTGTGTTTCCGTCGTACACAGCAAAGGTTGGCGGAGAGAATTTCGACGGCGGTAGAGCTCGCTGAATATCTGGATGAAACAGCGTCGACGTCAGCATGGCCAACTTGTGTTCTGCTTGATCCCGAGCCGATTGCAAGGTGTTGCCTTGCGCTCTTAAGAGATCAAACAACCTATTTTGGGTACGCTCAAGCGCTCGGGCTCTTGCTTCAATTCTTTCCAAGCTGACACTTCGATGACGGTTGTGGTGTCTTTCTCGGTTTCCCGGGCTTCGATCACGGCGGGAAGGGACGTAACGATCGCTTCGATCGTGCGGAGAACCGCGCCGACCGCTCGTTCCGCGGCCACGGTCCGATTTGCCGCGTTCACGATCGTCGCGATTGTGATCTCGCGGGTGACGCTCGCGGCTTCGGCCGCGATGGTTGTCTCGGTGGTGAGCTCCTCCCGACTCGCTGGATGTCGACCCGCTCGGCTGTGGTGGGTCGGCCTGCGACCTCTTACGCGACGGTGATCCATGGCGGTGGTCTCTCTGTCGGTTCCGTGGTGCCCTCCTATCGCTATCGTATTCAACCTGCATATCGTCTTGCTCGTCAGAACTGATCGATTGAGGACTACGGTGGTTATCAGTGAATTCGATAACGCTAGCGAGCCGTCGAGTAGTCCTCTCAGTTTCCGGTTCATCAATACGGCGCTTGCCTTGAATCTTCTCCAAAGAATGTTTTAACTTGGCGACCTCTTCTAGGGCTTGCTCTAACCGAGATTCAGCTTCCGCACACCTCATTTGATATCTCTCGTTCTCTCTCAGGGTGGTTGCCAAAGCGTGGTAATCTCGTCTTCTTCTTCATTGGTAGTAGATGCCCCGTTCCCGCCATTCGGATCGGACGATAAGATGATACGATCGTCCCTTCTGACGGGATTAGACCCGGCACGGCTAGACTGACATTACTCTAGACGTGGACTAACCAGACTAGGGTTTGACTCGCGGATAGAGAGCGAGGGCTCGGAAATTCGCAGCCCGCGGTCGCGGTTTTCAAGACCGCGGGCGCGGTTTGATCGGCCGCGATCGCGGCTCTCCAGGTCGCGGTCGCGGTTTTGCGCGGCGCCAGCGATCGGGCGTACGGCCTCGTCTTGCCCCGAAACTCTTCGATCTCCTTCGTTCTCGGCCACACGCATAGCCAAGTCCCATAATTGGTCAAATCCGATTGACTCGGACCCTGAAGTATTACGATTGTCAATTCCGTCGCCTGACCCGGACCCTAAACGACCTTGATCGATATCCATCGAGGCGCGGTTTTCTGAACGGACTTCAGGGTTTTCGACCTCGGCCGCTGGTCCACGCTCGCGATCCTCGGTATCTGCACTCGCGGTCGTCAATCCGTGCTCGCGGTTTCGTTCGCCGGGGGTGGCTCGCGCGGATTCGTTCCGCGATGTTGCCTCGGTATCTTCAAAGTTGACTTCTTGATTTTCCGGTATCGATTCCAACACCATGATTGCGTGGATCGAATACTCGTTTCCCACAGACGGCGCCAATTGTTCGTGTACAAAATCTCGCCTTTAATTCGTATCAAATACACCAATTAAGAACTCCGCCTCTTCCGCTCCTCTTCCGTCTCCTGACCTAGAAAACCTGCAAAACAATGGACAAAGGGGGCGTGGACCCCCTAATCCACCTCCGAAGCCTAAGTCAGAAGAGCAGTTGTCGTTTGAGCGTCGATGTACAACAAGAGAGCGATGAAACCCTAAACAGTCGAGCTAAGCGAATATTAGCCTGCCTAGGATTTCTGAATATGCAATGCACACATGTGTCTCTCCCTACATGCCGAGGGCATGTATTTATAATGGAAGAGAGAGATACAGGGTGGCCGAAAATTATATCATTAGGGCCGAAAATATTATCCTCTCGGGCTGGCCAACTGCCTTAAAGCCCAAGTAAGGAATATTCCACCCTATCTCCAATTTAATTCTATCCTTTAATAAAAGATAGAATCTTCCATTAAGTTGCATAACCGCCATATAATTTTATATAGAAAATTAGAAAATAATTGCACAGTAATTTAATAAATACCTTTTTAATTGTCAAAATAACTATGGTAATTATGTTTATTTTACCCGCTCACAGACATGGTGTTTTATTGTCTGGGTTAATCTGGTTAATAATCATCTCAAGTTTAGTGTTTATAGCCTTTAGGGTACTTTTGGTACGGTTGCAAGCTAGTAGAATGTGGTTTGTGTCCTCGTTTAATCAACCCTTACTTGTTGTAAGGATTGATAGACACGGGTAAATAAAATATGCAAATTAATATATCCCCACCCAGTTTAATCAACCCTAACCCGCAATCTCTATGTCCATGGGCCTAGTTTTTTTTATAATACTAGGCAAACATTCGGTCACCCGTAAATTATAAAGTCAACCTAGATCATCCATGTGGATGATTTTCAGAAACACTAAAACAAAAAGGACACGTACTAGGCATCAAGTTCAAAGAATACAAATAACTAGACAAATTCAACAAAAAATCTTGAGCACTCTGACGAAGATGTTGGAGCTGATTGTTTGGGACTTGTCTTCTCGTCAATTTCTCAAGTAATTTTCCATACTCTCTCGATAGAATTTATAACTGTTAGATTATGACCTTCGATAATCATATTTGCAAATTAGAAGAGACAACAAACTGAAGACCAAACAAATCAGACATCGCTTCAGCCTGTAAAATACTCGTGGAAGGAATCTCTTTCGTATATAGTCATAGAATTTTACTCTTATGATCTTTTACCATAAAGCTTGCAATTGTAGAAGAATTTTGTTTTTAGACGCATTGAAGTTTAATTTGATCTAGGAATCCTTAAGTTTAACCCAAGAAGCCCTCAAATGACACTTCCTTGCAGAAATTCGATGAGGAGCAACCGGATTACCATTGAAAGTATTGAGTAAACGTAGTATGCACAAGAGAAGAATTATTGATTGAACATGAGAGGTTGAAAATTATAGAATTTTTGTGACACCAAATAAGCCACTAAAGGAAACTAAGAACTTCAGAGTTCGGATTAGTGGCCAAGATATCTTTATTTTATAAGAAAATTCATCGAACGAGGGGAACAAGAACGATAAATGAAGCCTATTTTCCAATTTAATAATCGATTTTCGTGTAAAGGGACATTGGAAAAAGAAATGATTTAGAGTTTCAACATCCAATTGACAAAGTGAACCCCAATTAGGTACTCTGTTATAAAATCTGTTTAAACGTTCAGTAGTTGGAAGACAGTCAATACATGCTCCATGGGCCTAATTTTGACTCAAGTTTGGGTCCACATTTACCCATTTATCGTTACCGACTGAAGATCACTTAAGTGACACTTTAGAATCTTGAATACCTCTTTCTTTTTTTGGTAAACATATCTCACTCTCTTTCTTTTTGTTCTTTTTTCAAATATCACCATTTGTTATGTTATTTATTGAGGAATTTGCATATAATCACCCATTAAATATTTATGTTTGCACAAAATCATTCGCTAAAGATATATTTATTTTTAATCACCCATTAAATATATTTTTGTTACAAACAATAACTCATCTATCTCCTTTATTTTATTTCCCGTTAACTATTAAAATTTTACCATTGTACCCTAATTATTTTTGAAATATTACTGCTTTTTATCCATATATATAACAATCTAATTTAATTATTTTTTTAATATCAAAATGGAAGTTAGAAGTCGAGTTAGGTTGGGCCCGCAGACCTAAACCCTTCTTGCTTCTTACGTTCAAGCATGCATGTACATGGCAAGGACGTCGCGACATGATGAGGAGACGACGACGTCAAGTGCGACTCCAGATGGTAGTGGTGTGAGCAAGGTGGTGGACCTGGTGGTTTTCGATGTCATCGAGGTTGGTTTTAGGCACAAATCAAATTGGAATAGCACTTCACGGGGGATTCGGTTCGAAATTTGCAAAACTCAAATCGGGTTGGTTTTAGACAGGGGATTATGGGGGCTTGCCTTTGATAGGTTTGGACATGGGTGACGAATCTAATATTTGCTCACCACCGATTGGCTCAACACCAACATTAGTACAAGTTACCCATCGCCCAAATGCCTAGATGGTCCGATCCTAAAATGCCTTATTGACCTACTATAGTAGGTGCCTACTACAATATCCACTTTATTATTGATCGGCACTGTATTTTCCCGTTGTCGACTTTGGTATTTACTCGATTGTCGGCCTAACGTGATCTTTACCCGGCTGTCCGCTTGGTGAAGATAACAAAAAATTAATGGGAAGCCGAGATACTATCTGGGCCCTGATGCAGCCAAAACTAACCCGCAAGCGAGCACAAGGACCAATGTAATACCAATAAGGTTTTACAATTATCTCCCCCTACGAAACGGTTCGTCCTCAAACCGAAATTGCAACAAAGGAACTAATACGCATAACACATTAATACAAACAAGACAATTAACACTCAAGACATATGTCACACAAACAATCAAACAATGTAAACAAACTGTCACACCCATATTTACCTATTGGTTCTAACCTCTCACTAATCGCTACCATCCACAAATATTGTCTAAACATGTTTTCATCCCCTTAGCTTTCTCGTCTTCTTAGTCTTAACTTTCACGAATAGTATGATTTCTTAGCCAGACTTCACCAGACTTAATGTCCTAATCCTCTTTTCGATGCCTTAACAAAGTGCCTCGTGGATAAATTGTGCCCAGGGCCCCTATCGAACCCTTCACCACCTAAACTCTTGACTCCGTGAGTCGGTGACACTCTCAACTATGCATGTGCACATATCTCGAGCACTAATGGTCATCATTTCTTGTCCGCGTAGGTCTTCTGGCAACTCTGTGCTAGCTAACATGCGCTCTCGAATCAAGACGTGCTAACTATTATTATAAGAACCTCCATTGATTCCAATCTCTTACTAGACAACACTCTTCAACTATCACCCTTGTAGTTCCTTATTCGTTAATCTCTTTCCAGGATATCACTAAACTTCCAAGTCTTGATCTTCGAATAGCTTGAGCCATCCTATCGTCTTATGCTTCAAATTTTACTTATGAAGGCGTTCTTTAATTGGTGTTTGTCTATCCAAACTGAGCATATACCAAATTCGGTCGTGTCCAATCCCTTGGGTTTGGTCACTCGTTTCTTATCTTGATTCTGCTTGCATGACTCATATAACTTTATCTCTCCAGATACATAGGTGAATACTCAACATTTTCCATCGCGACACACCTCTTATGTCTTTCAGGCGTTATTAAAATTTGCATATCTTTCACGATCCTACGATATAGGTGGTTTGAGTATACAAGTCATCCTACCATTCCAAGCGATTTCCTCAATTGCACTTAATTTGGTCATCGATCGTTTAGACTAGAAGTCTTCCTTATAGCCCCCACCAAAAGTTTGATTTTAATTCCATATGTTTTGTGACACATTCCTATTTCAAAAGGTACTCCTAACATGTTATTACATTGATTCTCTCTAGAGCAATCCTTATTTTCTCGACTTGAGTCACCTGTTCACAATATGCTCCTCGTTTATCCGAAAAGATACTCCATGATCCTTGTGCATCGCTGGTAATGTTTAATCATCAACGCAATCTCCAAGAGGAAAGCTTGCTCTTCAAGGTCCGGTAGTAGACAGAGATAATTGATAAAGACCCCTACATTCAATCTAGTTAGTCGATAGAGGTACTTGCCTATCTTCACACACCCTACTAGACATTGGTGAACTTCACCACGTTCTTTACACCATTCACAATGCTCATATCACATGCAGTTATATTTTGGGTATCCTCTTCTAAAGCCTTCCATTGAAACTAACTCGTCCTTTAACTAATTCTGGACAATTGCTGTAATAACTGCGGTTTTTGAGGATATTTTGTAATTTTTCTCGCATATCCTTTTAATCTCTTAGTCCGTTTTAACGCTTAATCCAATATTTTTTGTTGAAGATTAAATCCTAGAAAATTGTTGGTGATATCCTAAAATCATAAAGAAATGATTTTATGGATCGGTGTGAATTCTAGGATTTTTTAGTAGAAAAAGAATATTTATTGGATAAGCCGTCTTTTTAATTATGTACCGGAAGGAATTTAAAATACGAAACGGAAGGCTTAAAAATTGAAGGTAGCAAGATAAAATCATGGAAAATTGGTTTTATTGGTCTACATAATTTACGGGACGTTTTTCGTTTAGTGAGTTTTTCCACCCGAGGTACATAATTTTACCGCTTGAACGCGAGTCCCGTTTCGAGACTGAAAATCCCGTTATGTTGACGTCTTTTACTTAATGGGGGGGGGAATGCTACCTCATTTTATGCATATTGGATAAGAAAGAGAGGATAGGATTAGCATGGAACAAAGCTCGGAGAGTTCGAGCGTCTTCACCGCTAGCTACTCCCCTCGTCTTCCACCTCCTCTTCCTAGCTCACCGCCCTCTCCTCCGCCTTCTCTGCCTCGCCTATGTTTCAACCACCAGGCACCACCAACACACCTTCTGTCTCGTTCAAGTAAAGAAGAGAAATCAGGTCGGAAAGACGGACTCGTGGACATATAATTCAATTTCGTCATCGCCGACAATCTTCTCTACCTCGCTGCGAGTTGTCGCCGGCGACTCCCTCGCCTTGGGCCACCACCCTGGAGTTGCTGAGGACAGGTAGGGCCACCAAACAGCGGTGGCAGCGGGGCCGTTCATGGCATCGAGCAGCTTGCTCGAGGCTCCTCCCGCACTTGTTTCGGGCATGCGTAGGGCCTTTCGGACCACCGACGGGTCACCACTCAGCCACCCCGACACTTCAGGAAGTTAATCGCCATCTAAGCTCGCCCCGCTAGCCTCCGGTCGAGCCACTATCGAGCCAAACGAGCCATGGGCTCGAGTGAAGGTATATACGATCGAAATTAATTAGCGGATTGATTGCGGAGCCACCGTAAGGGCCTTTCGGTTCTGCTTTGCTAATTAAATTTATGGTTTTTATAATCTTGATGTTGATACAGTCCCACAGGTTCAAACCGCTCGATAAACGGACGTCAGGATCTTCAGTTATAGCGAATACAAGTTTTGGATATCGATTTGTAGGTAAAGGACTTCAGATAGTTACTCAGGATTCGTTGTTAATCTATTTGATCCGAGATTTGGTAATCCTTAAGAATTGTTGCTAATGAACAATTTTTTTTTAGAAAATTGTTTCAAAAGTGAAGCGGATAATTAGTTATAATTCCGCCAAGATGGCTCCTTGAAGCATGATAACTAAGGATTTATTATATATCGATTTTCGGAAATTAAATCGTTTATCGATTAGGAAGTTGTAGGAGTTGAGAATACAACTAAGAAGTGTTTTTGTGAGCTCGTTGCTGAGAAATCCTTTTGTTATATTTGTCGGAAGGATGATAAAGATTATTGTTGGAATTGCTAAGGACGTTGAGCACGCCTTCTAAGGCAAGTAGACGGTTCTCTCTTGCATTATAGTTACTAAATGAGGAATCGAATCCCATTTAATATTTGTGTTGGGAACAACTTGTGTGCTTAATAAAATATGATAGGTTGTTATATTTGTTAGAAATAATGACCATGTTGTTTATTAAGTTTCGCGCTAGAACTGGATTTAGATCCGTTATGTGTGACCTTGTATGTTGTCTCATGTTGAGACATTGTTGTGAAGTAAGTTAATTTCAGGGGTAGGAGTCGAGTCTCCGATGGCCTCTTTATAACAATTTCTATGTTGGGAGGTTTAGCTCGTTACTAATCCCAACATTCGGGTCATGACTCATACCTCACTCAACGTTGGAGGAGGTGTTTATGCACTCTAGCTAAGTGCAAATTGGTACTAGGTGTTCGTCAATGATCATGGATTTCATCCCTCTCATCTTGACGTCTCCATGTACATGTGGATTCTCGGCGGTTTTAGTCGATTAATAGTTACCAACATGTTTGTAAAAAGTAAAGTAATATAAGATAAGTGTGTTAGGCACATTAATGTACCCGGATGGTTATTCTATTCGATAACCATTCTTGTTTCCGGTTATGAATGATTCTTAATCAAACTTTGATTAAGTCAATCTGATTAGTCGATGGAGGATTTTCAAAACGTTATGTGATTATTATGGGTTCCCAACAATTGTTTATGCTTCTTAAAGAAACCACTGGTGGTAATACCTCTAGGGTAGGAAGGGGGTGTTATAATTGACAAGCTTCACCATGGTCGATCAAACTACTTGAGCAATGTTTCATGACATCTGATTCATAATTCTAACCAAACCGAAACTCTCACGGAGGTGGACTTAACACATTTAATCCTTGACCTTAGCCTACCACTCCCTTCTCTTATAATCAAACTCCAAGTAAGTGAGATCAATTATGGATCAGTACATCCCCTTCCTATCCTCCACTTTATACTCCAGGGTAGACTTCTTGAGTCGGGTATTCAGCTCTTCCTAAAGCGAGCAACATTCTTTCTTCAATCGACAATCCTAATTGTAGTTCGACCACTTCTGCCTCCTCTTGTACTAGATTCAATTACTCAATGGCCAATATTACGAAGCTCTGGGACAACATATGATTCAACACTTCAATCCTACTCTTGTTGCTTCCTCACACTTCCTTAAAAATTCTAACACTACGAACAGGATTGGCTTCTGTCAAACATACACTTAGAATTAGAAAGTTAAAAGTACTAAACTACCGAAGGCCCTTCGGCTGATGGTGGCGGAGTCGCGACGTGTCACCTACCCTCCTACATGCAACATGCCTACCCCAGTTAAAACATTTTGAAAACATTGGCCGATTTTAGTTTTAAGTTGGACCTCGGGTACACTCGTTGGTCAGTTCCTTGTGCCCTGTTGTCAACCTCGCTCTGTACCAATTTGTAAAACCCGTCTTTCCACAGGGCGCTACGTGGTAGTAGACCTTACCAGGTACTACTTTGGTGGGTTGACAACAACACTTTAGGATCTTACAACGCGGGCACGACGAGAAAACAAGTAAAACATCCAACTTTCAGAGTTATAAAACTGAATATAAAACATGTTTGAATGCCCGAATGCACAAACAAAATTACCAAGTAACGCTTCCCGGTCCTTCCTCAAAATATTCTAAACAACACTAAAAAAAATTACAATTATAATAATTCAACAAAACTAATAATAATACTAAATCCTCCCGAAATACACCTAATGACACGTGCGTCAACGATCCACTCCACCATCCGGACAAGGCTCATGTACGGTTTCCTGTAACATACCTATAACTGGAAAAACAATCCCCGAAGAGTCAGATACTAATCTACCAAGTTAGATAATATGCGGAAATTATAAGACGTTTAAAAACAGTTTTCTATAGTCAGCAACCAGAATCCACAATCGCAACCATAACTCTAAAAGTCAATACCTAAATTAGACGGTTAGTCACACATAAGCCAAACACACATACACACAATCGCGCAATGAAAGCAACATAACTCATTCTCCATCTCGTCTTCCAATCCACAGTGTAGAGGCGGGCCCTCCCACTCCTCACATCACGTCTTTCTTCTAACCCCGGCTAAGCCTCCACTGGAGCACTTGCCAAAATACATACATAGCATTTTCTTTTGAAGGGGCATGGTTTCTCTGTCACATGGACTATACATAGGCAACACTTCCTCTCCATCTGCTACGATGCCCGTGCCGGAAACGGTACCAACACAGAGAAAACATTCGAAAACTTATTTCCGATAAAAACCCATTTAAAACCAATTTGCACAAAACACAAGCAAGTCCAAACATTTCAATTCCAAAAAGATATTCGGGACTAGTTCCCAAAACCAATCCTACAATAACGGCGTAAAATCTAACAAGACAGAAAAGAACCGAGCAAGTCGAAAACGACTTACCTCAAATGAAGGATCCTTTGACGAAGACAGAAACTAAGGGCTTGAGCAAAACGATTCCCTAGAAAAAATATTAACGAGTATAGTTGAATTAATTAAGGTCCATGGTACAACTTAAGGAATCCTAAAATTCTTTATAAACTCATTTTAGATTTTGTTAACCCCTCCTTTACCGGCCATGCTAGTTATAGCTTACCATCACTTGATCAGATCTGGAACCAACCTCTACAACACGACCCACTAGCCTGTATATATAAATATATCAAACACCTAAATTAATGAAGGCAGTAACTACTCAAAACACTAGTTAGTCTTGAACAAAGTAATCTTAGCAAAACCGATCATAAACCAGCCAACTACCAAAGAAACTTGTCTGATTAAAACAAATTAATCTAAATCCTAATTAAGACTTAATTAAGGGAGATAAAACCTGCATGCTCACGCAGGCAAGCAGACTTAATTAAACAAAATTAAGCAATACCTCCACAAAACACAAATCCACCGTGTCGACCCCGAACTCGACTTAGACTCCCCCAAAGCACCAGAATGGAGCAGCAACGGACGGAACAGAAGACAACTAAAATCTGCAGCGGTGACTACTAGACAAGCGTCGGTGGCAGCCATTCAACCGGTGAGCTAAACCACTCCACCGAACTTATATACGGCGAATGAAGCGTCGGTGCGACCGTCTTGGTTTGCGGAGGAAACGTTCACCATGAACTCGTCGGAGATGACAAAGGCTCCCTCGTGAGAAGACTCAAGGAGGAAGATGGAGGCTCTTCCGCGAACGGAAGAAAACGGAGTTTGAAGGCACTTATTGAAGGGGAAGAGTGGGTTTGATCGTGGAAAACGGAGACGTCTTGAAAGAGGGCTCGAGATTTTCTTTTTAGGGTTAAAAATGATTAAAGATATATTTATGGTTAAGAGATAAGAATTTTATCCAATTTGGTTATGATTTGTTTAAACGTACTTAACAAAGAATATCAGATCCGGTTTAACCTTGAACGGACGGAGGGTATGATTAGGCTTTTTGGATAGAAATACCTATGGACATAAATATATATATATATATATTGTCCATCGTCAACACTGATTAATTACTCGGGTTACTTGTGGTTCAAGAAAAAGCGATTGCTTTTACACCAAGAAACTCATTTTTTTACCTAGAAGGAAAAACGGAACCCAAATGTTACATACTTCCCCCCTTAAGAAAGTTTCGCCCCGAAACTTGAGAAAGAACGAATAGAAGGAAATTGAAATATAACATAAGTATTGGTTATATGGAAATATGTCATAGCTCTAAAATTTCCAGAGTTGTTCGCACAGAAAGTATGTTAGAAGATGACATATGATATATGATTAGATGATGCACTTGATTGCATAGCATATTGCAATGAGATTAAAAGGACATGTGACTGTCTTGCCCGGAATTTGTATACAAAAGAGACCTACAGGTCATACATGAGGCCTAAGATGCCTAAGAGATGGTAAATGAGCAAATGAGGCCTGAGATGCCTAAAATTCGGTAATGGAAAAGAAAAAAAGTTGGTATATGGAAAAAAAAGAAAGGAAAAGTTGGTAATGGAAAAGAGTCGGTAATGGAAACTCGGGGCAGATTCAGGCTTGAAAAGTTCACAGAATAATGAATCGGATACATCGGCATTTGCATTTGCATAATAAATTCATATATGATATATATAATATGTATGTATATGTACATGGACTAAATGATTGACTCTGTGTGAAATAATTGATGATGGTTTATATTCACTGAGTATGCAACTCACGCAAATCGCAAAATAATTTTTCAGGTTCAGCTAGAACTTTCTGACGTGTGTCTCTGTTAGAGGTCACATTCATACAGGTCGGCCGGCTGAAGCTCAATGCAACCTTCTCCTCCTCATTTTGCATCATAGGCCTATGAGTTCTAACATAAAGTTAGAGTAATAGATGTTTTAGTATGAGAAGTAACGACATAGATGTGTGTGTGCAACCTTTTATGGTTGTTACTTTCTGCTTTTTACTTATGTGTATAGTTGTTATATGTGAATCATCTGTTTATATAAGAAATAAGTTTTATAAAGTATACGTCATAGGGTATAAGGGTGTCACAGTTTGTTTTTGGTATCAGAGGATGGATATGATTCTTTAAGGGCATGCATTCATAAGCATATGTAATTGACATTAGAGTTGCATTCATGAGCATGATGCATAAACGAGAGAAGGTTCAGCCATGCCACGTCAGTCTATAGAAGCATATCATACATCACTACATGAGCATACATTTCATACACATGAACTATTAGAAGAGGAAGTACAGAGGCAATGGTAAAGGTAAATACAGTATATTGAGAATGTATAGTATGAGTGGATACAGTAGAGTTACCGGTTGATCCAATTTGCTATCCATATATGAGTTTGATGTTATATTGGATATGGACTGGTTGTCAAGACACCATGCTAAAGTAGATTGTTATACCAAAGAAGTAGTGATAGAATCGCTTGGAAAATCTAGAGTGATTTTCTATGGTGATAGAGAAATGGTACTCACTGGCTTAATATCTGCAACAACTGCTTTTCGCATGATCAGAGAGAGATGTGAGGCATATCTGGCCCATGTAATAGACCGTACAGTTGAATGTGATGAGGTTGGGGATATTCCCGTTGTTAAAGATTTTTCAGATGTGTTTCCAAAGAATCTTCCTGGATTGCCACCTGATAGAGAGATAGAGTTTACTATGAAATTAATGTCAGGTACTGCACCGATTTCTATTCTTCCATATTGGATGACTCTTCTAGAGTTACAGGAACTGAAGAAACAGTTACAGGATTTTTTGGACAAAGTATTCATTAGGACTAGTGTATCTTATGACTGTGCATAGATTACAAAATGTTGAATCAGGTGACAATGAAGATCAATCTATTGCCAAGAATAGATGATGTATTTGGTCAACTTCAGTGTGCAAAGTTATTTTCGAAGATAGACATTCGATCACAATATCATCAGTTAAAGATAGCTAAAGATGATATTATCAAGACAGTATTCAGAACTCGATATGGGCATTATGAGTTTCTGGTAATTCTATTTGGTTTGACTAATGCACCAGCAGAATTTATGGCTTTTATGAACAAGGTATTTCAATCTTTTCTATACAGATTTGTGATCATCATTATTCATGATATATTGGTATATTCGTGGAGTACAGCTGAGTATGTTGATCATTTGCGTATTGTGCTACAAGTCTTGAGGGAAAAACAATTGTTTGCTAAACTGAGTAAGTGTGAATTCTAGTTGGATCATGTGGTATTCTTAGGACACATAATATCTAGAAGAGGTATAGAGGTTGATCCTAAGAAGGTTGAAGCAGTGGTAAATTGGAAAGCATCAACTACAGTTATAGAAGTTCGTATCTTTCTTAGTATGGCTGGATACTACAGACTATTACTGGAAGGATTCTCTATTATAGCTGCACCACTTACTAAATTGATATGAAAGAATGCTTCATTCCATTGGTATTCTACGTACAAACATGTCTTTAATGAGTTAAAGTACCGACAGATTGCAATAGCAATACTGAGAATTCTTACAGGTACAAGAGGATTTGGTTACTACACTGATGTTTCATATCAGAGTCTTGACTGTGTCTTAATGCTGGATGGAAAAGTAACTGCTTATGCATCATGACAGTATCGATCACATGAAATTTCTTATCTTGTACATGATTTAGAGCTGGCAACAATAGTATTTGCCCTAAAGATTTGGCAGACATTATCTATATGGAAAAACATTCTAAATCCTTACAGATCATAAGAGTTTAAAGTATCTGATGAACCAAAAGGAGTTGAACATGCGACAAAGGCGATGGATGGAACTATTGAAAGATTATGATTGTACAATCGAGCATCATCCTGGAAAGGCAAATGTTGTAGCAGATGCTTTGAGTCAAAAGTTCAGTGGTATGATGGCCAATATGCACATGACTTCATTATCAGATTTGATTTCTTTCCGAGGTGTAAATGCTAGACTACAACTAGACACGGATGGAGTATTGATTTATACTTTAGAGATTCGACCAATATTGAGGCAGAAAATTAAAGATGCACAACTAAGAGATGGAAAGTTGGTAGAAATGTTTGAACATGTTCGACAAGGTAAAGATACGCCATTTGACATTCAGGATGACACATTGATGTTTGGCATACAGATTAGAATTACCTTCAGAATTGGTTCAGATTCATTATGTTTTCCATGTTAGTATGTTACGACGGTATCGATCTGATCCATGATATGTGTTAAAGGATTCAGAAGTACAACTTGCAGAAAATCTGAACTACAAAAAAAGAACCGATCATGATAGCAGATTATAGAATCAAACAGTTACAGAGGGAGATTCCGAAAGTAATTTGGAAGAATCATGGTTTAGAGGAAACAACTTGGTAAACTGGGTATATGAGAAAGTCATAGAAGAGATAGTGAATTTTTAGGACAAAATTCATATAAGAGTTTTTAAATGTAATATTTATTTTCTAATTAAGTTTATTATATTTTAAAATTTTTTTAACTAAATATTAATTAATAATTAATTCAAGGTAAAGTTTGTAGTAAAGGAGATTTCAGGGTAAAAAGTATAATTTTTGCCAAAACTTATGCCGACTTCGGCTATGTACATAAATTGTGAATTGAGATCTCTTTCTCATTAAGTCATGAAAAAAAAGGGAGAGAGAAGATGAGAGGTGAAAGAAGAAGAATTTGATGGTTTTGTGGTTTGATTTTAATTCTGGTACAAGATCTCTTCTATCGGGTTTTAATCTCGACGTATAAGCGTGATTTGGTAAGTTTTTAATTAGTTAATGGTTTATCTGGATTTTACTAATTTTTCCAGATCTAGATCTACAGTTGCTTTTTATTTGAAAATCAGTTGATCTATAGTTTTCAGAGGGTGTTTTCGATATCAGATTTATATTCGGTAAAAGATTTCAGAGTATTTTTAGGGTTTCGTTTTGTAAGGATATTAGAGATCCCTTTGATCAAGTTTTTCAAAAAGGTTTGAACTAGAAAAATGTTCTTCTATATATATATAGTATATCGATGTCAAATTTTAAGGGATTTGGATTTATGCACAAGAAGTTATAATGCATTCTGGCATTTCATTGCATTTGGGGATAAAGTTTGTAAGAGTAAATAGCCTAATTTGCATTGGGTTACATATAGGAGAACATGTCATAGATTGTGGTCAAAGACAAGGGGGGAGAGATATAGTATCTGTCCTGAACAAGTGAGTATATACCAGAGATTCAACCCTATGTGCTATATGTGAAATATGAATATATAGATATATGTTCTATATGAACTATATGGATATATGTGCTATATGTGTTATATGGATACATGTGATATATGTTCTATATGAGCTATATGAGTTATATGGAAATATGTGATAACTCTGAAATTTTTAGAGTTGTTCGCACAGAAAGTATGTTAGCAGATGACATATGATATATGATTACATGATGCACTTGATTGCATAGCATATTGCAATGAGATTAAAAGGGCCTGTGATTGTCTTACCCTGAATCTGTATACAAAAGAGACCTACGGGTCATACATGAGGCCTAAGATGCCTAAGAGATGGTAAATGAGCAAATGAGGCCTGAGATGCCTAAAAGTCGGTAATGGAAAAAAAAAGTTGGTATATGAAAAAAAAAGGAAAAGTTGGTAATGGAAAAGAGTCGATAATGGAAACCCGGGGCAGATTCAGGCTTGAAAAGTTCACAGAATAATGAATCGGATACATCGAAATTTGCATAATAAATTCATATATGATATATATAATATGTATGTATATGTACATGGAATAAATGTTTGACTCTGTGTGAAATAATTGATGATGGTTTATATTCACTGAGTATGCGACTCACGCAAATCGCAAAATAATTTTTCAGGTTCAGCTAGAACTTTCTAACGTGTGTCTCTGTTAGAGGTCACATTCATATAGGTCAGCCGGCTGAAGCTCAATGCAATCTTCTCCTCCTCATTTTGCATCATAGGCATATGAGTTGTAAAAGTTAGAGTAATAGATGTTTTAGTATGAGAAGTAACGACATAGATGTGTGTGTGCAACCTTTTATGGTTGTTACTTTCTGCTGTTTGCTTATGTGGATAGTTGTTATATGTGAATCATCTATTTATATAAGAAATAAGTTTTACAAACTATAGGTCATAGGGTATGAGGGTGTCACATCATGAGCCTCCCCAATTTGCCATATGGGGAATGTGATAATCTAAGTTCTTAAACTCAATCACATCCTTTAACATTTCCAACACTAGGAAAACATTTCATGACTTCAAGTATGATTTCATTGATTTAACCAATCAATTATAAGTGCCCCTTTTGGGCGCAACTTTGACCCATCAAATCGGGTCACGACGCTCATGCATCAAGCAATTTCTTTTGACAAGGCTCGAGATGAAAATCTTAGCGTGCCTTGCGTTGCCCATTGCCATGCCACAAGACTTGCCAAGTGCCGACGCCACGAGCGTCGCACTCTCAAGGAGTAACGTCATGTTTGGTATAAGTGTGCCCTTGTCTAATTGCAAATCAGCCATGCCAATCACCGAACATCGAGTCTTGGCGCGCCTAGGCATGTGCGATCCCATGGTCATGCTAAGGCCTTGGCCTTGCACACTCTCGACTTGACCCTTGCACGGTGAAACCAAGCGCCTAGATCTTAGCACTTAGAGGGTCGATGCACATGCCCCCTCATGGGCGTGCATGCGGTGCGTCAATATGCTTTGCAACCGCTAGTGCCGAGAGCCACGAAGAGTGGTACCTTGACTCGGTACTTCTCGACAATCCTTAGCTTACAACTAAGGCTTGTCTTGGTTTATTCCAAGACTCAACTTGCACCGACCTCCGTTTCTATGGCAATCCATTCAACATTAGTAATGTCAATTCAAGGCATATCTCATGTCGACATTCATCCAAGTCAACATCGAACCATACTTTAATTTTAAAACAAGTCATTACCCTTTGAGGATTTAAGCACATGACAAGATTGATCAATTCACGACTGACTCGAGTCATGCCAAAGTGTCTAATCATATGTACTTTGACACTTTCAACCTTGTCAAACTTTTGTTCGACATAGCCATAAGAGATCTCACTCTCATGTACTCATTGCTCACTATAAGTATGCAATAAATCTCAATTTAAACCAATGAAGACTTTCATATTTCCTTTTCCATTAGAAGCATGATTTTCATGAAATCACAATGTGAACTTCCACATGCATCTTATTAAAGAGACTCTCACCATCTCTTTTATGTGTTCTTTAGTGAATTCATGGCCAACATGTGTTTAGCCTTTCACGTGGGGGGCAATCTAGTAGACCATTACATTAGTAGACCCGAAGGTAGTCTAATTACTCTAGTAGACCCGAAGGTAATCTAGAGCATGAGTCGTCCCACTCAAAGAATGGTCGACTTAAGGGTAATCTGATTAGGATCATCCAAAAGTGAATGAACCTAGAATCAACTTTTTAAAAGTCGATCTTAAGAATTGGACTTATTCCTCTTCTTGCACACAAGTTGTTAAGATTATTCATAAATCAAACCATTGTTTATAATTCAACCATAAACATTTCATGATCATTTTATTTGATCAACAACACACTATTACCCTTTTATTTAAGGTATACAAAAACACACATTAAAGCACACTTTCTATGCTAAACACACACACATACGTGTATAAGGAAACATTATAATGCATACATTCGATCACGGCGTTTCACGCCACACAAGGAGCAATAAACCGGCCTTATAGGCCTTCGATCCCCATAGACCTTTTGCCAATAAGTGCCACCAATAGAGGCCCCTCCATCCCCCAATGGCTCGGCCCTAGGGACACAAAACTTCGACTTCGCACTTATGCACTTGGCTCGAGGCTTAGAATGCCTCTTCAATCTCGAGTACACTTGTCGTCCCCCATGTCCTTGACTAGGAACACGAGCCTCCATAGCCTTGGAGGTTTGAGGCGCAATAACCTCATCTTCCTTAGCATTTTCGAGATTGGGTTCATTTCTCACATTAGTGATGTACCAATCCCAAAATTTCATGCTTCGGTTATACTCATTAGCCCATTCGTCAAAGTCATGAAGCCCTTCATGATTCACTTCGATCGGCCTTATGGGACTCATGGGTTCGATCTTGACTTCCCTCAAGTAAGAGGTAACGTCATCGACCGTTTTATCCCCTCGTTTAGCCAAATCCTCAAACTTAACAAAACAAAACAACAATGCAAACATAAACATAAACAGATATACGTTGAAGATTATTGGTATTTAGGATATGAAAACTGAATAGTATGTTGCATAAACAAGTTGAAGTGGAAGTCGACCCTTGTAGATCCATAAGGATAGTCAAGGCGGTTGAGTAGACCCCGAAGGCTAATCTCGGGAGTAGATCCCGAAGGGTAGTCTCGTTGGGTGTAGACCATAAAGGTAATCACCACTGACCCACTTTAAAACATTTTATTAAGTTAACCGGATAAAGGCTACGAGTCAACCGATTAGATCGATATTTCCTTCAACGTATATTACCCCTATTCCATGCCAAGGGATTGCGCGATATCGCTGTGAGATAAAACGTACCATACGAAACAATAGACATGTTGGCAAGACATATCTATTAAGATTAAATGTACCTTGTTCGAATTCCATGACTCCTCTTCATTCTTGACTTGAATGAAGTTGCTCTCCCATGGCTCTTGTGATTCTTCCTCCACTTGGATGAACTCGTCATGCCACGCTAGTTGAGGTTCCTTCTTCACTTGTACTTGTGAAGATCGATCCATGATATATTCACACTTTGTGTTTGATTCACTCGTGAAAACCCTCACGCAAAAAAACTCTAGTCTCAGTGGTCGTTAATACCTATCAAAGAAACCTTAGCTTTACCAACTCAGTAGAGTGGCAAGTAAGAGTCTATCCCACAAGGACTCGTGTATTTGTGTTATTACTTGGATGCCAAGTAACCAAAGAAGGGGGGTTTTATGATTGAAAATCTAATATAAGATGCAGAATAAAAGTAAATATGAATGCAAAGATGTTTAAATCAAATAAAAGACAAGTGTGTTCAACTAGTTAAATCCATCATGACATTGCTTTGTTGACCATCGATTCTCTTGATTCTCTCCTCACTTGAATAATCTATTGTGGATTATGACCCTACTAAGGATTAAAACCCGAACTTCAAATTTAGTTGAGAGAACAACCAGTCTAACAACCGTAATCATCTAACAACCTAAAAGACCTTCTAGATTCAATTAGAGAACATCATAACGATTCAAGTTATCAATAGAAACAAACACTTAGAGCAACCAGACATCTAAGTGACTTGTGAATTTATTCCCTTCTTTAATCAAATAGTCCAACCGGTACTAAATTGATTAAAGTATACTCTTGATCAAATTAACTCCAACCGGTAATTAATCAGATTCAGTTATAACTAGAAATTCAATTAGGTGATCAATCTAACAAAACCCTAGTTTAGATTCAATTAAGCATAGGGATAAATTCTATTCAAGTTTGTTGAGAATCAATCAAACCTCACAACTATATGCAACTCATAACTTCAATAACTAGCCAAACACAATAAATTTAGCAATGCATAATTAAATTGAAAACAAACTTACAAGAGTTTCAAAGTTGCTCTCTTGAGAGAAAAACCTAGCCTCCAAAAGTGTGATAAAAAAATTATGAGAAAACTAAACTAACAAAAGCTTAAATATGTCTTCTAAAAACAATCCTCAAAACCCTCTCATTAAGATAATTTCGGACAAGATATAATTCTAGGCCCAAAAGTCAAGCCCAATTCTTCGACCCATTGACGTCCGTGTGCAAACCCAGATTGCGCGGGTTGTCTTTGGATTGCACGGCCGCGCAATTGTCAAACCGCGTAATCGCCTTCAGTTGGAATTGCTCAGGTTGCATCCCGAGTTGCAACCGGCGTAATTAGCTCCTCTTTGGCTCTTCTCTTCTACTCTTCAATGCCTCTTTGTACCTCCTCCTAGCTTCCTTCAAGTCGTCTACCACCGCTATGGTCAACCAAAACTCGCCCCGCTGTTGCTCATAAACCTAAAAACCTGCAAAACCGAGCAAACCAGCGCAATCTACCCGACAATACAAAAACCTAAAAACTAGATAAAAATCAACCTAAAACTAGCTAAAACATAAATAAAACATGCATCTAAACTACTCCTATATGCAAGATATTAAATTCCCCCATGCTTAACCCTTGCTTGTCCTCAAGCAAGTCATAAATCCAAATCACACCATAGAAATGCAATCATACATCCATCTCAAATCAAACAAGCATTTCACATATAATCAAAAACCCCGACAAGACTTCCTATCATGTATTATAACAAGCAAAGAGCAAAGACACTCCATTCATTCTAGACCTCACCAAGGTAAATGTGTTTGCACTCAAACTCTCAAGTGGTTAAGGGTATGTGTTTCACTCAAAATCAACCATGAAAATTAGACTACCATAAGCTTGCATCAGAGTTCTAAATCTCCACCGCTAGGGATCAAACACATAACAAAAATCATGAGGTCTTTTTAAGGGTTGTAATGGGGCCAAGGTAAAGAGAAATTTGGAAGGGAACATATTTGGCATGTGGTGCTAAATCCGGGATAAAGAACTAATCCTAAACCCAAACTTCAACACACTTTCTTTCTCAACTTTCCCAAACTTTCTTTTTCAACTCCATACATTCTCATTCAAACACTTTGTTTCTTCCTACACTTTTTTTCTCGCCTCTTCTTCAACTCTTTTCCTTTATACTTATGAAGATTACTAACAATTGTACTCACTTTTTTTCTTTTTTTCTTTGCAACATACTTTTCATCTTCATTTTTTTTTTCACTTCACACACAAGAGTTGTATTTCCTCTTTTTCACCTTTTCTTCCAACTTCCCCCATACTTATACATAACTCACATAAGACAATAACACAACCTAAAATCCTAAATTCCGGATGGGTCAACCCTATTAGGTTAGGAAAATTTTGTGGAGTTATCAAAAATAGGCTTAAAGCTCAAAAGAAATGGGGTATCAAAAACATGGATCATGTAAGGTAGGAAGGGAAATAATAGGGTAAGAAGAAACATTGCCTCAATCATTTTAATGTCATGCATTCAATCATATAAAGCAGCCTTAAAAAAGAGTCATAACACAAGTTCTAGAGCTAGATAATCATGGTGATACACTCAAGAAATATAGAGAACAAATAATCATGAAAGGCCAAAAATATCTCACCAGGCTAATTTTTGTCTAGAACTTCAAAAAATATAGAGAACAAAAAATATCTCACCGGAGGATAAGACTGATGTGGAGGATAGCCCGTAGAACTCCATCCGTCTAATCTAGCATTGAGCAGCCTGAACTGCTCATCCTGGCGGGCCTGATAAGCAGAAAACTGTCAGTCCTGATGAGTCTGATAAGAGGAGAACCTCTCATCCACATAGACCCTCATGCTCTGAAATCTCTGATCGATGTGAGATGACATATCATTGTACCTCTGTGCATTGTCCAACTGCATCTGCCTCATCATCCCCATCATCTGGTTAAACTGAGCATCACAGTAGTGAAAACCACTCCCATAAGACAAAGATGGATCAAACTGATGCTGCTCTTCTTCCTTAGACTCATCCTCCTCCTCCTCCTCCTCCTCCTCCTCAGATTATAGAACCCAAACACATTGTTGACCTGCCTCAAGGTCATCTTCCTCCTTGTACCTTCCAGCAGAAATTTACATTCTCCCTCACCTCTAAAATCCACTTCTAATGAACTCAAAAATTCAAGTGTTAACCCCTTGAAAGTGGGTTCACATAACTGTAAGAACTGCCCCATCTGAACATATGCAACCATCTCCCTTAGAAGATGCGATAGACCAAGGGCATCCATCAAATCCCAGTCTATATACCTAGTAGCTTTCCACTCTCTGTCTTTCAACATATCAAACCTAATCATGTGGTTAAGCTTAGTTAGACTGATACCAAAGGTCTCTAGAGTGCTCTCTCCCTCCACAGTAGGAGGAACCAAATGAACACCCTGACTAGTAGCTTGGGATGAGGATGCGCCATCCGCTCTATCCCTTTTATGTCCCATAATTTCATAAATTCAAGTGTCCCTGCACAAGCACCACCAAAACCAAGCCAAACACAATTCTGTTGTCCCAACAACGACAACCACAGCAAAATATATAGAATTAAGCAAGTAAATCACTCAATTACTCTCTTCCCCCACTACCTAGAATAATTAAATCAAATTTAATCCCTAATCTAGGTTAATCTCGGATTTTTGACAAAAGTTCAAATAAAACACAAATCTAGGCTTGAATCATGCAATCAACGAAATTTTATGAAGGAACTAAGCCTAAATCCGAGCCTAAAGCATGGAATTTTGTATTTTTAAACTAAAAACCTAGATCTAGGTTTAGCACATAAAAACCGAAATTAAAGAGGAATTTGTGAAAAACTTACTTGAATCCCGCTTGATTTGGAAGTCCTTGCTTGATTTGTGTTGAAAATCCGGCTTGAATGGAGCTTGAGAGCTTGAAAGCTTCAATGGAGGCTTTCTAATGGAGAGAGGCGGCGAAATAGAATGAGGAATGAAGAAGAGGGGTCGGGTTTTTTTTAATTTAGGCTTGCCAAGATTTGTTAAAAGCGTGGGTTTGCATTGGATTGCGCGGCCGCGCAATTGGCAACTCGCGTAAGTGCCTCTCAGTCGAGATTGCTCGGTTTGTCTCCAAAATTGCACGGTCGCGCATTTAACCTGCAACCTGCGCAATTACTTTAAGCCGAGATTGCTCGAGTTAGGGGCCTAATTGCTTGGCCACACTTTTAGTCCCTAATCCGAGCATTTAGCTACTGTTAAAAGTACTTGGACATGTTTTCCTATGCTTTCCCGAGATATCTGTAGGTCTGAGGATTATTTCTACCAACACTAAACAAACTAAAAACGAAAAGTAAAAACTTAAAAACACACAAAAATTCCAAGCAAAACTAAACTAAATCTTGGATTGCCTCCCAAGAAGCGCTTGTTTAACGTCATTAGCTTGACGTAAAAAGGATATTAAGAAGGATTGGAACTATGGAATTCGATCTCCTTCCCACCGAATCCCATCTTCAGTATGCCTTGTGGAATGCCAATCCTTGTATTAGCAGTCTTCAAAAATGGTCGTCCTAGCAACATAGACGATTTTCCAACTCCCGGTCCCATGTACAATATCAGAAAATCAGCCGGAAATGTCAAGGAGTCCACCGTAACCCATACATCTTCAAGCTTCCCCTTGGGCCGGATAGTGGACTGATCAACTAACTCAACTATGGTTCCAGTCTCTTTCAAAGGTCCCATCCCGAGTTTCTCATATAAGGAGGAAGACAAAACATTGACCGATGCACTTAAATCAATTAGAGCCTCATTCACCTTAGTGCTCCTGATCATACAAGGAATGGTGAACATGCCAGGGTCACTGCACTTCTCAGGCAAATGCTTTTGAAACACAGCAGACACATGTTCTTTCTTTTTAACTTGCTTCTTGCTCCTCTCCTTCTGACCTTTCTTGATAGTACACAACTCCTTCAAAAATTTAGCATAACGGGGGACACTTTTGATTAATTTCAACAATGGCACATTGACCACGCATGCACTAAATGTTTCAAAGAGTTCTTTATCATTCTTCAACTTTCGGGTCTCTTTCAAAGCCTCTGGGAATGGTGGAACAGGTACATAAGCCTTCAATGGTGTTTCAGAGGAATCATTGCCATTGCCCAGAATGCGCGGTTTGCAACCCAATTGCTCGGCCGCACTTTTAACACCTAACCCGCGCAATCTTGACTGAGAAGGCAAAGCGCGGTTTGCCAATTGCTCGGCCGCGCATTTAGCAGGCAGGCCGCGCAATTTGTCTTCGACTGGTCCCTTTGTTTCGTCAACCTTGTTCATTGTGCACACTTGTCCCACCTTAGAGCCATCATAAATACAGATAAAACTCACATTCGCTCTCGGATTGAGCTTTGTCTGCGATGACAATTTGCTTGATTCTCTAGCTTCCAACTTGCTTACTGCGTCGGCAATTTGACTAACTTGGCTCTCCTAGTTTTTAATACTAGACTTGGTCTCTTGTTGAAGCTGAGTTAGAGAGCCA
Organism: Fallopia convolvulus; assembly: GCA_964016875.1. Taxonomy (NCBI): domain Eukaryota; kingdom Viridiplantae; phylum Streptophyta; class Magnoliopsida; order Caryophyllales; family Polygonaceae; genus Fallopia; species Fallopia convolvulus. The sequence continues at coordinate 48,103,076 of OZ024720.1, read as the reverse complement.
TGCATTGTAGAAACAGTCTGAGTCAGATTTCTGATCATCTCTTCAGTGGACATAGAATTCTGATTCACTCCTTGAGCTTGAGGTTGGAAAGGAGGTCTGTACGAAGCTTGGCCACCTTGGTGGTTAAATTGTTGATTGCTAGAATTTCCATACCTCAAGTTAGGATGATCCCTCCATCCAGGATTGTAAGTGTTGGAGTAGGGATCATACCTTGGCCTTTGTTGACCATAATTGCCCACCATATTAACATCAACTTGTGGCTCCTGAAGTGTGGGGCATGAATCAGTGGGATGCATATTATTAGAGCAGATTCCACAGGCTTTCACTTGTTGTCTCCCACCTTGGTGTAGAAACTGTCTCATCATGGTTTTCAGCTCAGAAACTTCTTCATGCAATAATGAATTAGCCACCACAGCATTGGCAGCTTTAGAGCCAGTCTCCTTCCTGAACTGTCTTGTACCCTCAGATAGTTGTGTAAATAGTTCAAATGCAGCGGTAGGAGTCTTGTTGAGAATATTGCCTTGGCAAGTTGCATTCACCATTCTTCTCTCATCATCCAAGAGGCCATTAAATAAGTATAAAATTAGGTCTTGATCAGTGTAGCCATGGAAAGGACAGTTGGCTATCAACCTCTTGAATCTCTCATAATATTAATACAAGGTCTCATTAGGTTCTTGTTCGATGTTGCTAATCCTCTTTTTTAGATCATTGAGTCTTGTAGCAGGGAAGTACTTCCCTAGAAAAGCTTGCTTCATTTTCGCCCATGTATCAATACTTCCCGAAACTAAGTAGTAAAACCAATCTTTAGCCTGATCCTTGAGACAAAAAGGAAAGACTCTCAGCGCGATTTGGTCATGAGTTACATCAGCAGGTTTCATGCTTGAGCACACAGCATGAAATTCAGAAAGATGCTTGTTGGGATCTTCACCACTATGCCCATGGAATGAAGGCAAGAGGTGAATTAACCCAGATTTCAGCTCGAACTTGACTCCTTCAGCAAGAGTAGGAAATTGCTCCACCAACGGTTGTTGTGTCAGATTTGGTGCAGTCAACTGTCTCAACGTTTGGTCACCATCCCAGCAGATTCAGTCTCTGATTCAGATTCAGATTCAGATTCCTCAAGAAAGAATGGTAGAGCCCGAAAGTGATCCCAGATTTCCTTCCTTAGCTTGAAGAATGTCCTGTCAATATCTGGATCAAAAAGCAGGGGAGATGAGTTAGTAGCACGGGTATGAACCATATAACAGGGTCACACCCAAAACAGCACAAAAGTAAGAACACAAATAGCGACGAGTCCCCGACAACGGCGCCAAATTTGATGAGGTATTTTTAGTGGTCATTAATACCTATCAAAGAATCCTTAGCTTTACCAACTCAGTAGAGCGGCAAGTAAGGTTGATTACACAAGGATTCATGTATTTGTGTTATTACTTGGATGCCAAGTAACCAAAGAAGGGGGGGATTTATGATTGAAAATCTAATCTAAGATGCAGAATAAAAGTAAATATGAATGCAAAGATGTTTAAATCAAATAAAAGACAAGCGTGTTCAACTAGTTAAATCCATCATGACATTGCTTTGTTGATCATTGATTCTCTTGATTGTCTTCTCACTTGAATAATCTATTGTGGATTATAACCCTACTAAGGATTAAAACCCGAGCTTTCGATTTAGTTGAGAGAACTACCAGTCTAAAAATCCTAATCATCTAACAACCTAAAATACCTTCTAGATTCAATTAGACAACATCATAACGATTCAAGTTATCAATAGAAACAAACACTTAGAGCAACCAGACATCTAAGTGACTTGTGAATTTATTCCATTCTTTAATCAAATAGTCCAACCGGTACTAAATTGATTAAATGTATACTCTTGATCAAATTAACTCCAACCGGTAATTAATCAGATTCAGTTATAACTAGAAATTCAATTAGGTGATCAATCTAACAAAACCCTAGTTTAGATTCAATTAAGCATAGGGATAAATTCTACTCAAGTTGTTGAGAATTAATCAAACCTCACAGCTATATGCAACTCATAACTTCAATAACTAGCCAAACACAATAAATTTGACAATGCATAATTAAATTGAAAACAACCTTACAAGAATTTCAAAGTTGCTCTCTTGAGAGAAAAACCTAGCCTCCAAAAGTCTGATAAAAAGTTATGAGAAAACTAAACTAACAAAAGCTTAAATATGTCTTCTAAAAACAATCCTCAAAAACCTCTCATTAAGATAATTTCGGACAAGATATAATTCTAGACCCATAATTCAAGCCCAATTCTTTGGCCCATTGATGTCCGTGTGCAAACGCAGATTGCGCGGGTTGTCTTTGGATTGCGCAGCCGCGCAATTGTCAAACCGCGTAATCGCCTTCAATTGGAATTGCTCGGGTCTCATCCCGAGTTGCAACCAACGTAATTAGCTCCTCTTTGGCTCTTCTCTTCTACTCTACAATGCCTCTTTGTAGCTCCTCCTAGATTCCTTCAAGTCGTCTACCACCGCCATGGTCAACCAAAACTCGCCCCGATGTTGCTCATAAACCTAAAAACCTGGAAACCCGAGCAAACAAGCGCAATCTACCCAACAATACAAAAACCTAAGAACTAGATAAAAACCAACCTAAAACTAGCTAAAACCATGCATCTAAACTACTCCTATATGCAATCTATCAATCGCAAAAAGGAAGTTACACAATCGGTTAGAGAATGAGAGGTTGAGAGTAAATTTAGGAGAGTTAGTTGTAACCAACTCCATCCTTATCCACTTTTCTCTTTCCTTGTCATCATGGGAGTCCAAAACAGCCCATTATGGAGTCCAAATATGCGTCCAAATCCAGCCCATATAGGCCCAAGGAAATGGTCCAAAACTCATTTAGAAAATCTAATCCAAAAGGCCCAACACAAGGCCCAACCTTGTGTCCATGCACGCAGTCGACTAGGACCAAGCGCAAGCCCCATGGGCCGGCCCACCAAGGCCCACACCAAGCTATCATAGCTAGGTACCTAGCTAGGTCACTTACCTAGTGTAGCTGGCCCCTAGCTAGTTGAGCTGGCTTGAGCTGCGCCGTAGCTCGTTGAGCTGACTTTCAAGCTACTTGAGCTAACTTGAGCTAGTTTGAGCTTCCATGAGCTAATCCCTAGCTACATGAGTTTCTTACAAAGCTTATACTTTGAGTCAAAAGCTTGTTCAAGCTTCTAGAGCTAACTCTAAGCTAGTATGAAGCCTCAATACTCCTTTCTAGCATACATAACCATGTGCCAAGCTATTCTCAAGCTTTGGTTCTTGCTTTGAGCATCTACCAAGCTTTAGAGAAGCTTCCTAACATTCATTAGAATATGCACAAAGATATTAGACTCAAAACGTAGCTCAAAATCATACCTTTGCTCAATCGCAACCTCTCGACGCCTTGTGCCTTAGCCCTAGGCACGCCGCAAGCTCCTCGTACACCACCTAGGTGCGCCACTATCATCGTGCAGCCATGGCCGTCTTTCGCAATGTCCAAGGTGTGCCCCAACCACCAAGACAAGAACCTCTCATTCGAACACCGGCGTGACTCACCCTTGCACCGAGCTGAAGTCATGCAAGCGCGCGCCATGTGCATCGGTGCGTCTCCACCGAGCCTCGATGCCATGTGCCGCTACCGAGTGACGACGCCACCTAGGCGTGCCCTCGTCTAGTGCCTTTGCACATGAGGTTTTGTTCCTAGGCGTTGTTGTGCCTTAACATTGGATCTTTCTTATACATGACAACTTCTCTTTTATCATATCATGGTAAGTCACATAGTCAATTTTTCTCATCAATATTTCCTAGTAACTTCCTTTACCTCAACATGCTTACAAGGGGATTGATGACTTTTCACAAATCACCAACACCAACTGCAGAACCTTCCCCACCACAAAGGTCTCACCAATAATAGTGTTGTCATCCAAATACCACGCCTGAAGACATACATCAAAGGAATCTCTGATTTTACAAATCAGGGATTATAAAACCAAAGCAAAGAGCAGAGGACCAAGGGGGTCACCCTGCTGCACCCCTTGAGACGACCATAAGGTATGCTCCCCATAATACAATCTAGTTAGATTAGAGTAGTAGAATTCAACCCAACGAGAAATGGTTGGACAACGCAAACGAACTTCACGTAACATGACTGCACGATCAACTAAATTGAAGGCATTTTGAAAATCCACCAACAACATTGAAAGACAAACATCAGTACCGCGATCTTCAATTAACCGATTCACAGCATGGAGGACGAATACCAGACGAAAATCCACATGCAGGAACCCCAACACCAAATTGAAGACCATCAAAATAACTTCCCAATCATAGGCCAACCATAACAGCACTGACCTTCGAAACCAAATGCCGCCAAATAGTACCCACAGATATAAGACGAATACCCCCACCGGGCTTGAGAAGAGGTGTGAGAGGAGCACTTGCAATATACTCTCCCAAAACCATAGGACATTTTCCAGCTAAAATAAGATTAACCACCCAAGAAATAGATCCAACTAACTCATCTGAAACAGCCACAACAGCACCACTCAAGCAATCCATAAGGTGTTGAGCACGTAAACCGTCCCTACCACATGATGTGCCACGCGGAAAACTCTTAATTCGGTCCAAAACAACCGCAGAAGTAGAGATAAGATGATGATGATCAACATGTATATCAGGCAAGGATGGAGCTGGAGAAGAAGGGTGTTTTGATTGTAAATCTGCAAGAGTTGCATCATTATAAGGAGCAATACTAGAAGAAGAAAGAACCCGGACTGCGGCGGTGTAATGGCCATCACAAATCAAGGTCCTCAGCAGCATGCATTAAAGAATGGGATCCAACTGCCAAAGTTTCCCGCAAAAGCAGCAAATTACCACCCGACTCACTCTACTTACGAATAGCATTAGCTATGCTCTGTTCTTGTCGTTTCCGTCTGACGGAAGATGTGCACTTGCGATTACTCCTCGGACTAAAGGTTTTAAGGATACAAAGAGGCAACACGAGAAGATTAACCCAACAAGAGATATCTTCATGCTTGCAAAGCACCTTATCAAGTGCACCTTTCAAAACCCGGGAGAAGCCCAAACGACATTTAGGAGGGATGGATTTCACAATGCGAAGCCGTTTAGAAAGCAATTTGTCAAGGAGAGTGATGGTAAAACCACAAACCTGTTCTTGTACAACATCATAATTGAGTACACCATCTCCAACAGTATCCACAAGACTGGGTACAACAGAGTTGAGTTGCGGTTAGGAAGATCATAGAGCACAAACCGAACTACACCATCTCCAACATCAGGTGGGGCCACATAATCAGAACCTTGACCATGACGACATTTAGAACGTACAGAATGCTTCTTAAAACAAACCCCACAAAGCCAAATCCCCATGCGGCGGAAGGTCAACTCAACCTTAGAAAAAATAGCCAAGTTAGTTGTAAGAGAATGCCATGTAACTATTTGAGCATCAGGTGTACAATGGCGATCACGAAGATGAGTGATCAAAGAGCTCTTAGTAAGCCCATTACCCCCACCATCTCGACACCCATTAAGACCAACAAATGGGAAATGAAAACGCACTACAGCAGTAGGCATTAGAGTGCGGAAAAGGGAGCCCGTGGAAAGAGATTCAACAACGAACACAGCAGCACAACAACGATCAACAAGAGTAAAACCCAAGATGTATGGCAGACAACAACCACAATAACCAATCGCCCTAAAACTAAACTTATCTGACACATGCCCTAAGCACAACCACAACGAACAGTATACCACAAACTGATCTGAACATCAAACCCCAAAACATCACAAACTGATCTAAAACAGCAAACCCCAAAAGCGACCCGAAAACTGATCTGAAATTTGAATGTCCATTGCGACTGCAAAAGATCAAACAGAAAACCGATGACGATCACAAATGAGATCAAACAGAAACTGATCTGAAATTTGAATGTCCATTGTTGTTGTTGTTGTTGTTGTTGTTGTTGTTGTTGTTGTTGTTGTTGTTGTTGTTGTATACTTACAAAGTCAAACAAATTACATAAAATTAGTGGGAAGCCGAGATACAATCTGGGCCCCCACTCCTCTAGCTATAACAAAGCCTATCCTGGTGAAGATATGAGCTGCAGCACGAGCCCCAATATCTTGAGTCTTAGAAAACTGTTGAACCCGCTTCAGCATCTTTATCCAATTCCCCTAGTGAAGAAAAGGAGAAAGGAAGAAAACCATAACCAAAAGCCCGACAACTAGCTTCGTACTTGACCCTCTTTCGATTAGCCGCATCGACCACAACTCGTCCCGGAACAAAGTCAGACAAACTGGAATGCGTCAACGGAGAAGATCCTGTCAAGTCAACACATACATCACGCCCTCGATCCCAAGAATAGAGTAACACATCTGCAGGCCGGAAAGCTCCGTCGTTGCCTCTAGACAATCCAATATCAACCTCTTTCCTTGCCGAAATCCCAGACCGGTAACAAATATCAACAAGGGTATCCCGAACAACATTATGCCGATGCTTAATACCTACAATACCAGCACACGACACTGCATGATCACCAAAGATATCCCCATCAAAAACCCTGGAGCAAGCAGAGCAAGGTGTCGAAACAGAGAACAAAGGGACACTCAACCGATAGCACAACACACAGCGGTAAGTCTTAGCATTCATCGTTTGTCCCAAACCAGAGATGGGGACCGCCCGAAGCCAAACAGAGGTGTGATCTCCCTGCTGCGATTTCCACAACGCTAGTTGCCGAGGAGATAAAGAAAAAGTAGATTCTGCAGAATCAGTAACCTTTGTGAAATATATATCTGTCAATTTCTTCATAAGTTTAGGGGCAGCGACCTCACTAGGATTACTCAAATAGTCAAAATCCACATTTCTATTAAAAAGACTCAACGCATCTTCAAAGGCATGACCAAGACCAACAATGCCAACATTCTGAAGAAGCTTTGTTTGCAAACCGGTAGATTGTAACCGAGAAGCAAGAAAAGCATAATGGTGAACATCACCTGCAGAATAAACACCAAGCCCTCCAAAAGCAAAAGGTAAGGTGGCAAGTCGCCATTGCCAATCGCCAAACCCACGTCCCGAAGCCGTAACAATACGCTCCAAGAAAGATCGAAGAGCCTCGTCAAATGTGCGCTGAGCCACCTCAAAAATATCAAGAGGATAGGTACGCAAAGCAAAGTAGAGTTTAGAAACTCCGGTACATGCCCTAAGTAACAACAATTCACACTGAGGATCATTAAGTTTAGCAACTTTATCCATAAGCATAATGGTCTTGGTCACCCTCTACATCACAAGCTCTCCACTAAAAACAGAATTGGAACTTGCCGGACCACCAAGCAACTTAACACCATGCAAAGGTCGAGCAATATTAGTGGGGAAGACACCCACAAGCCTACTTCGAGGGTCTTCAATAGGCCAAAAAACTTCAGTTTTTTCCACGTTGAGATGTAACCCCAAACAAGGCCCGTCCTTCATAATCAACTGCAGAACCTTCACCACCACCAAAGTGTCACCAATAATAGTGCCGTCATCCAAATACAACGCCTGAAGACATACATCAAAGGCGTCTCTGATTTTACAAACCAGGGGTTGTAAAACCAAAGCAAAAAGCATAGGACCAAGGGGGTCACCCTGCTGCACCCCTTGAGACGACCATAAGGTGTGCTCCCCATAATACAATCTAGCTGGATTAGAGTAGCAGAATTCAACCCAGCGTGAAATGGTCGGACAACGAAGATGAACTTCACGTAACAAGACTGCACGATCAACTAAATTGAAAGCATTTTGAAAATCCACCAACAACATAGAAAGACCAACATCAGTACCGCGATCTTCAATCAACCGATTCACAGCATGGAGAATTGCCTCACCACCTGCAGGAACCCCAACACCAAATTGAAGACCATCAAAATAACTTCCCAAAGAATGGCCAACCATAACAGCACCGACCTTCAAAACCAGACGCCGCCAGACAGTACCCACAGCTATAGGACGAATACCCCCACTGGGTTTGAGAAGAGGCGTAAGAGGAGCACTAGCAATATACTCTCCCAAAACCATAGGACATTTTCCAGCTAGAAAGAGATTAACCACCCCAGAAATAGAGCCAACTAACTCATCTGAAACAGCCACAACAGCACCACTCAAGCAATCCATAAGGTGTTGAGCACGTAAACCGTCCCTACCACATGATGTGCCACGTGGAAAACTCTTAATTCGGTCCAAAACAACAGCCGAAGTAGCAATGAGATGATGATGATCAACAGGTATATCAGGCAAGGATGGCGCTGGAGAAGAAGGGTGTTTTGACTGTAAATCTGCAAGAGTGGCCTCATTATACGGAGCAATACCAGAAGATGAAAGAACCCGAACTGCGGCGGTGTAATGGCCATCACAAATCTTCCTACGACATTGTTTGATATTACGCTCTTCCAAATCAAGGTCCTCATCAGGATCCATCAAAGGAGGGGATCCAATTGCCAAGGTTTCCCGCAAAAGCAACAAATTACCACCCGGCTCATTCCAAGTACGAATAGCATTAGCTATGCTCTCTTCTTGTCGTTTCCGTCTGACAGCAGATGTGCACTCGCGATTACTCCTCGGACTAAAGGTTTTGAGGATACAAAGAGGCAACACGAGAAGATTAACCCAACAAGAGATATCTTCAGGCTTGCAAAGCACCTTATCAAGCGCACCTTTCAAAACCCGGGAGAAGCCCAAACGACATTTAGGAGGGATGGATTTCACAGTGCGAAGCCGTTTAGAAAGCAAACTGTCAAGAAGAGCGATAGTAAAACCACAAACTTGTACTTGCACAACATCAGAAATGAGTGCACCATCTCCAACAGTACCCACAGAACTGGGTACAACAGAACCGATTTGCGGTTTAGGAAGATCATAGAGCACAAACTGAACTACACCATCTCCAACATCAGGTGGGGCCACAAAATCAGAACCTTGACCATGACGACATTTAGAACGTAAAGAATGCATCTTAAAACAAACCCCACAAAGCCAAATCCCCATGTGGCGGAAGGTCAACTCAGCCTCAGAAAAAATAGCTAACTCCGTGGTAAGTGAATGTCGTGTAACTACTTGAGCATCAGGTGTAAAATGGCGATCACGAAGATGAGTGATCAAAGAGCTCTTAGTAATCCCATTACCCCCACCATCCCGACACCCATTAAGACCCACAAATGGGCAATGAAAACGCACTACAGCAGTAGGCATTAGAGTGGAAAGATGTTCGACAACACAACACCAAAGCAGCAACACAAAAGCAAACACAGCAACACAGCACACAACAAACACCAACAAACAGTAGCGCAAAAACTGAAAACCGATCAGCACAAAACAGTAGCGCAGCACAAAGGCAAATACTAGAAACTCTGACGATACGACCTCTGACGATCGCTAACAACCTCTGACGATCGCTGAACGCCGCTGTTACAACCGCTGACGATGTTGCTGACGAACCACACCTCTGATCACACCAGCGAAGGCAACACTCCTCTGATCGCTCCTCAGATCGCTCCTAAGATCGCACCAGAGCGATCGCGACGAAGTTTTAGTGATGCCCTAAACGAAGACGTTGAACGAAGGCAAACTCTCCTCTGCGGCAGTGAACGAAGGAGTTCCAACGACGCCTGCACGATGACTGGACGGACCGCCCGTGGCCAGAGAAGGCCGCAGTAGCCGGACGTGGCATGGAGATGGCCGCTCAAACGCAATTCGCCATCTGATCGCCTACTGATCGCAACCCTAAAAAGATGTTTAACAAACCTTTAGGTGGAAAGTGTTTTTCTTCTTCTTCTTCTTCTTCTTCTTATTATTATTATTATTATTAAGATACAGATAAAGATTGTTGTTTTTCTTCCATGTCCTTTAGGTGGAAAGTGTTTAAAACCTCAAGGTCCAAAGTGAAATTATCAAAATTATGGGCTCCTTTATGAAATTTGCCAGCAAAATTTGTTCGATGGACTTTCTTGAAAAGGAAAGGGGAAACCAATTGATCTTTATCAGGGCATGAATTATTTAAGGGATTTTTATCTGTTCATAATGGTTTGATAGTCTTAGAGCATTCGAGGCCCCCACAAACTCCATTCTTATCCGCTAATTTCCTAGAGCGTTTATACACCTAGTAGGTTTATACTTTCGGTGTTCAATTGTTTCAATGAGATGGATGGATTACTAGTAAAGTAAGAAGCTATTATATTAAAATTGTATCTTTTCGAGTTATCATATTAATTCTGATCTCACCTCATACTAAAAAATGAATTTTTCTTTATATTAATTTATCGTTTTCAATTAAATTACTTTCTATCTATTTATGTGGGAAAAAAATAATTTTGAATTTTAATTAAAAATAAGAAAAATTATTTGCTTAAATTGAATTTTGATAAAAAAAAAATAAGAAAATTTAATATCTAGATAATTACTTGCTTAAATTGAATTTTGATAAAAAAATTATATAATCTTTTTCTTAATCTTCTTTTCGACTTCTTCATGTAAATATAGAAGATTTTATGTTTAAAAAAATCAATCTTTATTTATATTTTTCATCTTTTCCAATTAATTATCTTGTTAGCATCTTATTGAAAAGAATTTTAAAGAATTGAATTTGATCATAACTATTATAAGAACTAGTTTTACCCGTCGTACCATGTACGACTACGATTCGATATTTTTTAAACATTATAAATAGAATATTAATAAATAAATAAAAATATTATATAAACTTTAATATAAGTAATTTATTACTCATAGAATGTATATAATTTTTAATCAAATAAAATATTCTTCCTATTTAATTATACCATGTACGACTACGATTTGATATTTTTTAAACATTATAAATAGAATATTAATAAATAAATAAAAATATAATATAAACTTTAATATAAGTGATTTATTACTCATACAATGTATATAATTTTTTAATCAAATATTATATTCTTCCTATTTTATTATTTTTCATGTACGTAAATTTAGAATTTATCAATGTTTCAATAACTATAAAATACTCCGTATTTTATTTGTCAAAATATATGTGATAAAATATTTATATTTATTTTAAAATATTGAAATATTTTATCTTTAATTTTAAATACTTGTATAAGGAAGCTTTCAAAAAATATTGCCATACTAAATAGATATTTTTTTGATGTTAGAGATGAATTTAAATAGTTAAAAAGAATTTAATAGAAATAAGTTATGATAAGAAATAAAAATTAATTTTTTAAATATGAGGTGGGGCTAGAATCGTTCTGGTGACTCGAAAAGATACAACTTTAATATATAGTTATAGATATTACTTATTTTAATTATTTTTAAACATTATAAGTATTTATCATTATTTTTTATTATAAAAAAAGTATATCTATAAATAATTTTGTGATAAGACATCATGCTAAAAGATGAAAGATATTTATACATTTAAAAATATTTTAAATTTTTTATCTTTAATTTTAAATATTTGTATAAGGAAATTTTCAAAAGATATTGTTATAACAAATAGATATTTGTTTGATGTTAGAGATAGATTTAAATATTTAAAGAAGAATTTAATAGGAAAAAGTTAAATTATTAGAAATAATAATTTATTTTTTAAATATATTATTTTTAAATATTTTAAATATTTTAAATATTTTATATTTAATTTTAAATACATGTATAAGGAAGCTTTCAAAAATATTGTTATACTAAATAGATATTTGTTTGATGGTAGAGATAAATTTAAATAGTTAAAAAGAATTTAAAAGAAAGAAGTTATAATAATAGAAATAAAATTAATTTTTCTAAATATGAGATGGGGCTAGAATCGCTCTGGTGGCTCGGAAAGGTACAACTTTAATATATAGCTATAGATATTACCTATTTTTAAATTTTTAACATTATAAGTATTTATCATTAATCTTTTATTATAAGAAAAGAATATATCTATGAATAATTTCATGAAAAAGACATCATGCTAAAAGGTAAAAGATATTTATACTTATTTATAAATATTTTAAATTTGTTATCTTTAGTTTTAAATATTTGTATAAAGAAGTTTTCAAAAGATATTGTTATACTAAACAGATATTTGTTTGATGTTAAAGATAGATTTAAATAGTTAAAAAAGAATATAATATGAAAAAATGAAAATATTAGAAATAAAAATTAATTTTGCAAATATGAGGTGGGGCCAGAATCGTTTTGGTGGCTCGAAAAGGGATAGCTTTAATATATAGTTATAGATTTACATTATTTTTCCTTTTTTATCTATAATTGTAAATGTGTTTTAAAATTGAATGATTCTAATTAAAATAATTTTTATTTCTATTTTTCATAAACAAATTATTATTAAGCCATCTACTCTAATACATTATAAAGCAGAGCCCAAGTCTGTTGTAAAATTTGCGCCACGTGGTATTTTTGAATAAATTAATGTGATTATATCTATAACTATATATTAAAGATGTCCATTTTCGAGCCATCAGAACGATTCTGGTCTCACCTCAAATTTAAAATTAATTTTATTTCTATTATTATAACTTCTTTCTATTAAATTATTTTTTAACTATTTAAAGTTATCTCTAACATCAAACAATATCTATTCAATAAAAAATATCTTTTGAAAGCTTCCTTATAGAAGTATTTAAAACTAAAAATAAGATATTTCAAAATAAATATAAATCTCTTATCATAAATATTATTTATTCATATTATTCCAATTTTTCCTATCAAATTCTTCTTATCTATTTAAATCTATCATTCACACCAAATTATCACAACATATTTAAAATAAAAAAAAACGATATATTTTGAAGAAGTCCTTATAAAAATGATTAAAATATAAAGTTAAGTATTTAAAATATTAACAAATAAGTATAAATATCTTTTATCTTTTAGCATGATATTTTTTTACCAATTTCCTTATAGATAGATGTTGATTTTATTTTACAATAAAAAACTAATGAAAATTTCTTTATAGATATATGTTGATTTTTACATTAAAAATATGAACAATATAATATTTAATAATATTTAGTGTTGTAGAAATATTAAAATATTTAATATCCTACAAAGTTTACATACATGAAAATTGAAAAGTAATAAAAATATAGATAGAATATTATCTAAAGATATCTGATTAGTTTATTTAGCCACTAGAATAATTTTGGCACCACCATAAGTTAAATTAATTATATTCTACCTATTTTTCATAAATAACTTATATTTTTTCTTTCATATTAAATTATATCTTATTTATTAAAATAATTTTCATATTTTCAAATTTTATCTATTCCATATTTTAAAAGTATATATCTTTTTTGTTTTATTTTATTCATATTTTATCTCATATTTTCAAATTAAACCTATTTTTTAAATATTGTTAAGGAAAAAAAGAATTGTAAATTATTTTATCTAATAATCTATCTTTATACTCAACTTTAAACTTAGTAATTTAAATTTTATATTATATTTTTCTTTATGAATATTATATTTATGATATGTCTAAAAATGTTGTGTCATAGTCGTGCATGGCATGACGGACGGGTACAACTAGTTAAAATTATATTGGGCTCAGCTTAATGATTTTGGCTCTGTCTCACATTATAACAATTGTAAAATTGTAAATAAAATTTTCTAATAAATAAGTTGTTTTCATTTTTTATATTAAATAAAAATCATATTTGTTCAAAAAAATAAGTATTAAATTCATATAGTCGATCATGTATGGCATAATAAGTATAACTAATTGGCTATAAAAAAAAAGATCCCTAAAAAGAATTTGTTGCAAAATAAATTAACTTCTTTTAACGAAGTTTGTTTACATTAAAAGAGTTTTACTTGTTAATTTCACCGATCGACTTTGTATTGTATGCCGTATGCCGATGTTCATTTTTTGTCAGAATTATTTAATATATACGTACGTAACGTAATATGTTTCTCAGCTTAAAAAACGATTCTTTAGTTTGAATCAACTTATGAATTTCTTATAATAGAAATTAGCTAGCTAGTATTCACATATTAGTTTTACTAGTTTTATTTGTCGTATCATGTACTACTATTTATAGACATTATAAATAGAATATTAATAAATAAATAAAAATATGATACTGTATAAATTTTAATATAAGTAATTTATTACTCGTTGAATGAATAATTTTTAATCAAATATTATATTCTTCACATTTTATTACTTTTTATTTACGTAAATTTATGGTTTATCAAATATTTCAATAAATCTATTATATATTTTATTATCTATTTTTATTAAAAATTATAAATATTTATCATTAATTTTTTTATAAAAGAAAATCAATATATATCTATAAATAAATTCGTCAAAAGATATATGCTAAAAGATTTATATTTGTTTTAAAATATTTTATCTTTAATTTTAAATACTTGTACAAGGAAGTTTTCAAAAGATATTGTTATACTCAATAGATATTTGTTTTATGTTAAAATTAGATTTAAATAGTTAAAGAAGAATTTAATAGAAAAAAGTTAAAATATTAGGAATAAAAATTAATTTTTGTAATTATAAGGTGGGGCTAGAATCGTCCTGGTGGCTCGAAAAGGTATAACTTTAATATATAGTTATAGATGATCAAACAAAAAAGCGCCTCATCTATATATAACATTAAAAAGTTGTGTACATGGAGCATTTATTGCACTTGATTAAAAATTTCAAATGTATTAAATCAAATCAAATGTTTTATATGACAAGATGAGCTCCTTGGCACAATTGTTAAAATGTTGGCATTTGTAAAGAAGGTCTAAAGTTCGAATCCCTAAATAATTTTTTTTCCTCATTCTAGATAAAGTTTTTATGCCTATTGCCTAACAATTGTTTATGTTGCATAAATAATTTAGATTAATAATCTCTTTTTTTGTTGAAGGAATAGTAATAATGATCTAATTCTAATACATCTATCTATATAAAATTATGTATATGAGAAAAAATTTATTACAAATATGACTTTATTTATTTTTTATAAAAGTTTACGGTTCAAGTCTCTTTGTGAACATCATGTCTAATTACTTTAGTCCTATTTAAATTGTTCAACCAACTCAGCAAAAGATGATATAAGGAATAGTCTTATTTGATTACTTTAGTCCTATTTAAAGTTTAAGGAATAGTCCTATTTTTTAATACTAGTTGGGATCCTCATGCTTCGCACGAGGTGTATATGTCAATTCAAAACTTAAAGCATTATCATTAATATATTAATCAAAACACTACCTTCTAATTTATTCACGTTCCATATATTCATAGACCCTATTATTCAAAGATAAATGCATATCAAGGCATATCAGTGCTTGACAATAAAAATCAATGGCATTGTAAAGGAAAAGGTAAATAACATGTGTGCACCAATCAATAAGAAGACAAGATACATTGAGATGAATGTCAAATCTTAGGAGTGTAATAGTCCAATACATGTTTTGCTAGCGTTCAGCAGGTATGAATTCAATCACAAGATAAATCCAATAGTTAGGGACAATCCTAAAATTCAGTCACAAGATAAATCCAATAGTTAAGGACAATCCTAAACCATATACACCAGCATAACCAATATAGTGGGCCAACTTCCTCACGCCTTGAGAAGACGAACAAGAATGGTGAGTCTCATACTCTCATGCATAGCCAAGCCCACCAGAATTTATGGCTATGTGCCATGTGACAGCAAGGCTTTCTCTTTGCAAAGATTAGCAACCTATGTCTCACCACAAGCAAGTGCCGTAATTCAAAACACTTTTTTCTGTCTTGCCTTGATCAAATACCAATGACTCTGCATATCAGCACAAAAAGATGGGCAAAACCATATAACTTGACAAAAGAAGATTATGATGAGTATTGGATAAAGAGAGCATGGAATGCAAATTCCGATCATCCCTATTTAAAAGCATATCTACAAAAAACACAAGATCCACTTCCAGGCTATTCGAGTAGACCAACCATCGCTCATCTCCACCACCAACCCGATCGCCTCGTCACCGCCCATTAACTCGTTCACCGAGAGACCTTGTTGTGCCTCCAATCACCCTCCCATATCTCTTTCAAGCATTTTTTTTACCCACAAACCTGGGATCCTTGATGCGAATTATAGTAGATTATATAGTCCAAAAAACCTGGGATCCTTCCAGTAAGATTTCTGGTCCAACATGGGCACAACAAGAGTAGCATTCAAAATATAGGCTGCAATGACAGAATCTACTATATGTTGTCATAAATGACCACAAAGTATACTTAACAATTGGCAATTAATCAATGAACCATAAGCCAAATACAAAACAACATCAATGCTATTAGAGATTTTTGATCTACAACAGTTCTAGGCTGAAGCAATAACCAATTGTAGCATCTTATTATCTCAATTTCCTCTTTTGATTCTGATTATCAATTCGAAGGAGGAAAAAAACAACAGATTTAAAATTCGATCAACTTGTGTCCGGGTGAACAAAGAAGAGAAGATTGTAAACAGATTTTGACTAACCTTTCTAAATTGTAAACTCTTCTTCTATCATTGACGGCACTTTGATTTCTTCAAGCTCACTATTGTGAAAAAAAATGCACAACTTCTTCCTGGGCTCCCTCGTCCTCCAACTTGCCCTCGCACATTCACTTGGAGAATAAGAGCAATAATAAACATCTACTACATTTTATCATCTAGAGTAATAGGATTGCATGTGTTTTTTTAGCTTGAATTGATAAGAAGTTAAAAAATAAAAGCCTAAACCAACTAACTATGATTCTAATTGTAATTACAGTATTTTCCATATAGGTATTCACATGCACATAGCAAGAAAATATTTGACAACCAACAGAGCTATTATTCACATATTTGTACTTGTAATTTACCTTTCAATTATTTCAAATAGATATGACATTAATTACCTGAATCTTAGGATCATCAACAACATACTATTCAAGTAGTTTGCACCGAAAGCACAAGAAACAGCAAGCACTCCACCTACCCTCATTTCAGAAATACACAGCCCAAAGTCTCTATTAGCAATCATGAAATGAAAGGAAATAGCAGAACAAGCATGGACAAAGAGCCTTTGTATAGTAAATGCTAAAAGCTTGATAAAACAGAGGAAAGAAGAAGGAACAAGAGAGATTCTGCACACTGCATCCCTTCACCCATAATGACTTTGATCAACCGACCACAGTTGGGTTGGACCAGTTTCAAGGATTCCTTATCAGACATCATCTACACATGATCGAACTCAATTAGAATATTAATCAAGAAAGCAAATGAATGTTACAAAATCAATGAAACTCACCCAAGGAAGGAAGCTCCAGCTAGATTACAAGCATTAACCCCTAAAATGAAAAAGGGAATACAAAATAAGAAGTCATATGCAAATTGTCAAACTAATTAGAGTACTAATGTCTAAAGTAAATAAATGTACAGAAAATCAATGGAACTCACCAGAGGAAGCTGGCACCAACAAAATTAAAAGCTTTAAACCCTAAAATTGAAATAAAAAATAGACAATTGGAAGGAAGGAATATTTCTCTACTACCAACTCATCTAAGCTAAAATACAAAGAACCCAATACCTAGAAATTAATCTTGTCTAGCAAATCTTCTCAAAACTAAGAGAAAGCATGATTATAAAAGTTTCGTAAAAGCAATTGTACCAAATATAATCAATAAAACAAGAGGAAGGCCCTTGTAATAAACCTTTTGCCTCCCTTACGGTCAATGAATGACCAGAATTAGATTAATTATCTACAAATTAAAGCAAGCCAACATCAAATATGACCAGAACTGAAATTTCCACAAACATCAGATACGAACTTGAACAAAAATGAAAAGAAGAGGTCACTGACAATTGCGGAGCGCAAACGTTGACCTCAAACCGACTACCGATGGCGAGGACTTTCACGAGAGAAGCAAGCCCCGACGAGTCGATTCCGTTGGCATTAGTTATCAGATTCACCGGCTTCTTCTTCAAGACCGATTCCGCGGCCCCCTAATCTTCGTTGCCCCTTCACCGCAAGACACCACAACAAATATGCACATAAATCACTCATCTGAAAGAAAACATAGAAACCCTAATTCATAAACGTACCTCTACTTCATTCCACTCCGCCATCGCCACCAGAGACGCCCCTCGTCGCCCTCTGTCAAACCGCTTTCTTCCTCTTCCACGAACTCGTCTATGTCGCCACTCGCCACCCCTGACCCTCATCGGCAACGAACCTCCTCCAATCGTCCTCACGGAGTATCCTATAAAGAAGAAGCGATCGAAGCCTAACCTTTGAGCGGCAAGAGGAGAGAGACGAGAGCGGCAGACAGAAATCGGGAGAGAGAACGGAGTAGATGAGAAGTGAGCGTATTGAACAAGACGCACAGTTCCCAACTTCCCATGACAAGTTTTAGCTATAGTAGCACTTTTATGAACAATAGCGTTTTTAAGCGTTTCGTGGACTCCGTTTTATAATAGTGAGGATGAGGATGTCTATTATTGTATTAATGTTATAAGTATTTCAATGTATAATATGGCTGTATAGTTACAAATAGAGATATTTTTAGGATATTTATCCTCTTAAAGGTGTATTTATTGTCCATATTTAACACCTTTAATTACATCCTATTTATTTTAATTTATAATATGGATGCATACCTACACATAGAGATACTCTTAGGATACTTATCCTCTTAAAGGTGTACTTATTGTCCATATTTACCACCCATAATTACATCTTATTTATTTCAATTTATAATATGGATGTATACCTACACATAGAGATACTCTTAGGATATTTATCCTCTTATATGTGTACTTATTGTCCACATTTACCACCCTTAATTACACCATTATTTATATGAATGTATTTTGACCAATTGTATTCCATGGATTAGCCTATATATACATTATTCTACAAAGAAATTCATTGACATGCACACTTCTCCCTTTCTTGTGTCTACAATTCTCTCCATGGTTACAATTATAAACATGAATAGCTCAAGGTATGTATAAATTATTTTTTCTCTGTGCATTATAGGTTATTGAAATCTTAATTCTATTATATATTTGTTCAAATCTCTTCTTCGATATTATACTGGAAGCCTATTTTCATTTATAATTTAAACTAATTTCTCTCCAATATTACTATTTTTAAAAATATATTATAATTGATCTTTAAAAAACTAAATTGTTGTCAACTTAGATCAAACAAACTTTCTGTTATATATACAAGAATATTATTTTAAGCAAATATATTTTTGAGGGTTAAGTTTGTAAATTGATTTTTAAATTTTTGAAAGAATATATAGTCAATGTGAATTTTTATTGTGATTTTTTTAAAGAAACATCACTTCTAAAAATATATAATCAATTGAATCATATGAATTGACTAATTATGACTCATTTCGTTCTAAATTGTTTGAAATTTAAAATATAAACATTACCAAAGTTCTTATTTGTCTAACGATATATAAATGCATACAACATCTAATGGCAATTAAAAAATTTTGTAGTGTGTGCAAAATTTTCATACTGGGTGACGAATTTCAAGTACTAGGTGTGAAAAAATACACAATTTTTCATACAAAATTCGAACGTACTAACTTTTATGATTTTTTTAAAATCAAACAACTCACATGTGGTTTCAATTCTTATACAATTACAAGTTTCAAATATTTTTACAAATTCAAACGGCAAAAATATACTTTATAAAACGTTAAAAATTACAAAAAAAATAAACGAATGCATGTTAAGAACATGTCCCGTGCGTATGCACGGGACTGTCCTCCTAGTGTACCAAAAAATCAGCGTACTCGATCTCTTTTATTGTTTACACGTACTACAAGTAGAGCTGTCAAACGGGTCGATCAGGTCGGGTTCGGGTTCGGTTATTTCGGGTCCATGTTAAGTCGAATTCGGGTCGTAACGGTCATCGGTTTTATTTAAAAAATGATATTTAACAATAATCTATTATTTTTATATATTTTAATAATAAAATATATTATAATTTTCTAAATACATTATTTATATTCTAAAAATATAAAAAATCGGATCAACCCAACGGGTTTCGGGTTTGAACCCAACGGGTTTCGGGTCTATCGGGTTCGGTTTATTTTGGGTTTCGGGTTTAAATTTTCGGGTCTTGATCCTAAAATT
Organism: Fallopia convolvulus; assembly: GCA_964016875.1. NCBI lineage: Eukaryota > Viridiplantae > Streptophyta > Magnoliopsida > Caryophyllales > Polygonaceae > Fallopia > Fallopia convolvulus. The sequence continues at coordinate 48,082,921 of OZ024720.1, read as the reverse complement.
TTCGGGCAGTTTGAGTCGGTTTTCCGGGTCGGGTCAGCTTTTGACAGCTCTAATTACAAGAGTTAGTTGCCTTCCTAGATCTTTAAGAATTTTTAAGTGAAAAAACCGGAGACATGTAATGCAATTATCGATTCATCTCACATCGATCTCGTGAGTATGGATTTTAAAACATATGGCATATTGATTGATATGTTTGATACTTTGATTAGATAAACATGGCTTTGGCTTAGGCGTTCTGGAGAGCGAATCCAATCAAGTACAAGGAGACGTGCAAAGTTGAATTCTGATGCAATGGGTAGAGTTTTATGCTTCATGTCGCCTTGACAATCTGTACAAATTGATGAGAATTTGCTTTCCCTTTTTTGGGGTGGGGGGATTGTAGCTTTTAGTAGGGAAATTAAAGAGTTACGTCAGAATGAACACTCAGAGGAGAAATAAGAATAAATCTTGGTTGTCCCTTCAAAATTCGACATTTTTTATTAGACATTCATTATAAAGGATAAAAAAAAGGTATAGACGAATTTTTTTTCGTAATATTCGTATATTTTTCAATAAAAAAACCGCACAGCTGATTTGTGTTACATTATTATTCACGTATTTTTTCGAACAATAAGTTTCTAAGAGATGCGTGCAGTTTGTGCATCGATACTGAACAATTGTGCATCAAAAATTTGATACACATTGTTCATCGATTTCAAACTTTTTAAATTTTATTTTTAACTTTGTTTATGTGTATGAATATAATATTACTAGCGGAAGTACCCGCGCCATGCGCGGATCTTGTATCGAAAATGTTTTATTTTGCATATTGATTCATTGCATAGTCATATTAATAGACTAAATATACAAAATAAAATGTCCTTATACGTACACTATGTTAATATTAAATACAAAAATGAATTAAGTATAACCTACAAATTGAATATGATGATCAACCAACTTTTAACAAAATTTGATAAAAGATTTGAACGTGAATTTTATTTAATTAAAGTAATTAATTTTTATCAATTTTATAATTAATGCAAGGTCCAATATTTTAAATGAGATGGCTGAAGGAGGATCGACATGAAAAATCAGATGACTTAATGTGGTGACCTTATTTCTTACCCGATACATTTGACAAAAAATGAGGTGAATTAACATGACAACGACACATGGAAAATATGAGGCGACTTAATGTGGTGTCCCTATCTCTTACTTGTCATATGTGGCAAAATTAGGTGGATTAACGTTGGAACGACATATGGTGAAAATGAGGCGACTTAATTTGATGACCTTGTTTCTTACTTAAAACATGTGATGAAGAGACAATGGCTTATTCATACATATATTTAAATATTAAAAAAGACGTGTAATTTTAATGCAACATGATAATAAAAACTATATATTTATTTATGCAACCAATCAACATCTAGCTTAGTTAGATTACATATCTCTTATACATATAACAAAGGCTATATATGACATAAGAAATTCAACCATTATTATGAGTCTCCATACGTGTAATATCTCTTATAGTTGTAGTCACGTTTATAATATTTTGCTATTGATTGCGATTTCTTACCCTTAGTTATTGGCATTTATGTTTGTCACTTTTTTGTTGCAAATATCCTATAAAAAGATTACACTTAAATAATATAATTTAAAAAATAATGAAAGTATATTAATATAGCCAATTATCTTTCCAAATATTACACGGATCAAATGGATATCTTGCATAATAAATGGAAAATTATATAACATTTTCTTATTTTATATTTTTTATTGTAATGTTTGGTTTTAAATAAAATATCGTTAGATGATGTGACATGTTATAAGTGAGGTGGAATGTAAATTCACCATGTGGCATAATATGTTACAACTTTAAAATTATATACTCCATAGTAGATTAAAATGGATCGAGACTAATTATTATAAAATATATTAACATGAACAAAGAAAATTACAAAAAATAATGTGATTTTTTGGGTAGGGGATCAATAATAAAAAAAATTAATCGTTGAGAACTTGGTTCAAAATGAAATAAAGTATATATGAATATGTGTAGGTTTGAAGAAAGAGAGCTTGCAATTATAATCTCAAGTTTGATATTGTAGATTATTTAAAGATTTACCGATTTGAGTGTAATTTTAAATTTTAGAATTTAAAACAACGATATTTTAAAATAGGGTAATTAACGATTTTATAAATTAAAAAAATTATAACTTATATATCATCTTTAGTTTAAAATAAAATTATTTGTCAATATCATACTGGGTGATTATAGTTTGTTTAAATATTAACCAAGAATCTCCATTATTTATAAGATGTTATACAAAAATTATTTTCTATATTTTAGTCTGGTAATATCTTCTCCATTTTGGTATTGTATTTTTTATATATTTTTTTAAAGATTTTTTTTATATTTAATCCAATATTTTAGTTGTTATTATATTTTTTAGTTTAATTTGGTATTATCTTCACCAAAATATTTTATATACTTTAAATAAAAAATATAATATTGAAGCTATCTATTTTGTAACAAAAATTAAAATAATAGAAACCAAAATATTAAATCCTAATACTGAAAAACTATAAGGAATGGATAATCTTTATGAAATATATAAGGAATCAAAAAAAATTTATCCGATGTGTTTATCAACAATTATGAATAACATCTTTAAGGAGTATTTAAGAAATGGATAATCTTTAATTATAAACTTCTATAAATATTTAAGGAATATATATATATATATATATATATATGAACAAATCAATTCTTTGACCAAATCCTTTATTTATAGAATATAGATCAAATAAAATACGTTTTTTCTCTACTAATAATAAACAACTATAGATTTATAAATAAAGTAAATAACTATATTAAGGAAAATTAAGCTGAAAACATATTATCTAATTTTTTGATAAAATCATATGTCAATGCATATTCAATGCATATAATTTATCATCTTTTACAAATAAGTATGAAAACTATTAAAAGTTATTTTTTGGTATTTTTCGCGTAGGAGAAAAATTTAGTTCTAACAATGTGATCTTCATTTTATATTTGGATAGAAAATATTGACTATAATTTTTTCATTGGCAATTTAAGTATAGATGAAGCAATTGTTAGCTATTTTTCAATTTGGGGGATAAATATTTAATTTCGATTGAGAATAAAATTAATTTATTTAAATTGGTAGATTTTATCAAGGTTAATTTCCTCTAGGTAAGAACGAATTAATTATTGTGACCTGCCATTATCTTGGACGGAATTGTGTTAACTTTGATGCATAATATTAATTAAATATTTTTATTATATTTTATTGGTGAACATAATAATATCGACGTAATAATAAAATACTATATATAAAGAATAATAACGCAATGTTGGTCATGTGATCTGATACGATTAAATTAATAATATATATTATATTTATGATTTGTATACAATTTGATCATGAAGTGCTTTGGTAATATTTTATAAGATTAGACTATTAACAAAATATATGTTGAACTTAATATTATTAAAATTCATAATAAAAAAGAAATTAGAAACAATCTGGTAGATATATTAGGTCAAACTTAGGATAATTATATTTATTAGTTATAAATAAGGGAAATATTTTTCTTTCTAAAAAGTTAATAGTAATTATCCTAAATAATATGAAGTGGCATATGACCTATAAACAATGATATGACATGGATTAATAAAAAGATGACACGTGGCAAAATCAAAGGTGGCACATTCTCGGGACGACATGTGGAAAATGATGAGGTGGCGCAATGTGGTGGCTCCAAACCTTATTGCTTTTATATATATAGTAGATTTAGTTTTTGATGCACATATAATTAGTTTCGATATACCCGTGTTGTACATTGATATATCCTTATTTGTTCATTGGTATACCCTTGTTTGTTCATTGATTTAACCTTGTTTGTTCACTAATAGTATCTATTTGTGCAAAACTACCAGCACTTTGTGCATCAAAAACTTAACTTTTCATTATGTATCAATGAATATGAAGTTTGTGCATTACTACTATCACTTTGTGCATTATTACAAGCACTTTGTTCATCACTACTAGCACTTTGTTCATTAATGTATCTTTTTGTTTGTGAATTGAAATAAACTTTTGTTTGTGCGTCAACACCATCTATTTGTACATTTAGGAGTATCTGTTTTTGTATTTTTGCATTTAGTTTATTCTTTAAGGGTTTTTTTCTTACTTATATGATTAGTTTTGACTCACATACTCATTAGCTCGTTTGGTTGAACACGATAAGTGAAATTCCCATGAAGTTAGATCCTGAGAATTAAGTTCATGTGAATTGTATTTCATGAGAATTGATATATTATGTTTGGTGAAACTCTAATTCACATGAATTAATGGGGGAAGATTATCTTACCTAACCCCCTCTAGGTAATTAGAATTTCTTTAAAATGGGGGAAATGAAAAATCACGTGAAATGGAAATTTTAGGATTTTGGATAAAAAAAAATTTCAACCAAACATGGGTCTCCCACCTTATTTCATGGGATTTTCAACTTCCTAGGAATTTCATTCTCAACCAAACAAGCACTAATTAGTTTCAATGCACACATATATTTATCTAGTTTTTGTACTTGTTATACATATCCGTTTTTGAGAGAAAAGTGTAAATTTATTATATATCCAATTAAGCTATTATACATGGAAGAATATCAGTTACAAAGACTTGTTCATGACCAGATTAAGATACAAACGTGTGATAAAGGGAGTTACACAATTGCCATGTCTACCTATATGAGCAGAACAAAAAGAAACCAATGAATTGCCCAATAAACATATATCATCTAATATAGTACCTAAATAAGATAATTTTGATGCAAAAGCTTGATTGCAAAAGATAATAGATAAAAAACATGACTTTGTAATAATATGATGTAAGCTAAGAGAACGAGCCAGATGCAACCGAAAAAGAGTGTTTATGCCTTAGTTATGTTAAGAGCCCAAGAAGCAACCACACATTCCATTGCAACAACCACGATGAATCCAAACGAGTCAAGCAAGACTATACCAAGACTGACATCAAAACAACTAGTTTTATTTCACATACGACTAATTATGATGCACAAACATATATTAATGCATACAATTTCGATACACTTGGTCATTTTTTGTGCATAAACACTAGGTTTTTTATGCACAAACAATAAGGTTTTTGATGCATAAAATCACATTTTTGATGAACAAATTTACAATTTTAATGCACAAACAATAGGTTTTGATGAACAAAATCATAGTTTTGATAAACAAAATCACAATTTTGATGAATAATCTTGAAGCTCTTCCTATATCCGTTTTTTTTTTTAAATCGAGCATGAGTTTGAGATTAAAACATAGCATAGATCATTGTCTAAGCTTCAAATGACGTAGTGTCCCGAGCAATATAGCATCGTAGTTTGTTGAACAAGGTGGTACGGTGCCAAACTAGGACAAACTAGTCAACATTCTTCAAGTTGGAGCAGGTTTGAGATCTTGAAGAACGTATGAATCAAGTTCATACGCTTCAAGAGTAGACATGATGACACTTCTCCATGAGGTTAAATTTTGTTCGAGCTAGTTTGATCGAAAGAGTAGGTAATTGCATTTGAAAAGATTTGCCAGTGGAGAGAAGGATGTTGTTTATTTGTTTGTGGGTTTGTCATGGTGGGTGATGAGTGAGGAGACACCATTACACCAATCAACAGTAAGGAGGGGTAGCGGGAGGTTTGTTCTTAGAAGTGTGAAAAAAACAAGGCTTTAGATACCATATACCAATGCAGAGTTTGAAAAGTATTATTTACATCATTTGGTTAAATTAAATACAAGAGGACTTACCATATCTTACATATATAGAAGATATGCACACAATATTCTACTTTCCTACTATACAAGATATGATAGACAAATGTACAATATTAATTATGTGGGATTACAATCCTTATCTAATATATTTCTATCCTTATCTAATATTTCTTGATAATAAAATGGATTATACAAGACAAGGCCGAGTAACCTAATTGAAACAATATCTTTGCCTCCGGACATCTAGTCAAACAGTTAGGACCTTAGGTAGCACCTTGTGATCTTTGTTTCGACTCCTATGGCCAATAGAGTCCTTTGCAAACCAAAAAAATAAAACATTATCTGTTAAAAAGGCTTTTTCATTTATTCAAAAACGAACGAACAAGGAAAAAATCGAACATAACCGAAAGTTGAATTTCGGATTTTGTTGAACCGTATCGATGTAATTTGGCTTGGTTTGATTTGATTTTGAATCAAAAAAGCCGAACTTAAACCATTAATTACTCAAATGCACTACTTTGGAAAAAGAAAAAAAAAGAACTCAAATACATAGCACAATTTTTTACTTTTCAAAGCCAATTAACGTGAGAAGTAGCACTTAGAAGTTAGAGGTCATGAGATCTACAAGACGTATTGGGCCTTGTTTCACTAAAATGACATTTTTTTTAGTTGAGGTGTTTTTTTGTTCGACTTTAAATGTAAAAAGTAGATATAATACATGTATTTTTAAGTATCTAAATTATATTTTGGAGAAAAAGTTATTTTACACCAAAAGTGCAATAATAGGGCTATAACTACAAATCATAAATGACTAACTCAAATGCAAATTGAGCCAAAATTAAATTCGTAACTGTCTACATACGTGAAGCCATATTGAAAGTTGAAGCATAGGAGAATCCGGAGGCATTCGCGACGACGGGCATTTGAGCTCTTGGAATGAGCCAGTTCTCTATCTATTTTTTTTTAATTACAAGTTCGGTTTAACTGAACCGATTTGGAAACCTATCATTTACAAAAGGAAAACTAAATACCGACATTTCAAAAAATGAAACAAAAAACCAAACCGAATTAGTCTTAGTTCGGTTCAGTTTGATTTTTTATTTGGTTTAACCGAACCGACGAACTATAAATTCTCAAGGATATAAAGACCAAATTGAAGGAGAGCCCAATTGATTGTAACAAAACAATGCCCATTGAGGATGCCCAAGTTATACCGAATTATTGACTACGATAACCCAATTCGATACCCAATCAATTGAAGCCGAGCAATTGAGAATTATTGACTACCAACAAAAAAAATTCTCACATTCCTTGTTACATTTCTGGAAAAACAACATTGGGTGAAGTCGTTTTGGTCTTAGATTTGTAGATGTACTAACTACAATTCATGTCAATTACTACTGCTTATTGATTGCCAGAGCAATTTTACAACTTTCAAAGTAGACACTCACTCCAAACAGCTCCAACGAGACCAACAATTAGCCGATGTCACAGGCAAGACATCCTAATTTATATAACATTTCCCTGTGGCTTAAAAAAGTGAACCGGAATTCCCATGATCACTATACTCCAAACAGCCCCAACGACCAACAAAACACTCAGCAACAACCCAAGACATCCTAATCCCCAATTAAGCCACCACATGAAGCTCCATTTGCTGGGCTTCTTAAGCTTTACCCACATAAGACATGGGTAAGCCAATGTGACAGGCAAGGCTATTCCTCCAATTAGCCCTGCCAAGCTGGGCAAGAACGGCAGAGCCACCGATATGAAGAACGCAATGCATCCAAACAAGCACCTGAGGGCGGTGCGAACCCATCTCGGGCATGGCTTATTCATTCTGCTGGTGTATCGGAGCTCAAAGTTGTCGAAAACCGGCATGGCGTATATTTGGAAAGAGGTGAGGCTGTTGATCACAATTAGTAGAGATATTAGGCCCAAAACAAGCTTTGGTGTATCGTTTCCATGGTATTCATTCAATGCCTTGAGCATTCCTCCACTGTCATGAATCTAGGATGAATATAAGAAATGAAGTCTTGTTAAGATTTCTTTCTAGGAAACATTGGACTTTAGGAAAACATGTCATATATGGTTTTTGGTTGTATATATAATACTACGTAATGTACGTATACCAAGTTTCCGTATGACCAATATCCGCCAATTGCAAGAGGAAAGATGCACAATCCGATGATTAGGTATGAAAACTTCACGGCTCGCCACATCGGCGTTCGCGAAGGATGCATTTTACTTGTTTTCATTGTTCCCTGCCCAAAAAAAAAAACATACAATACTACTCGATTATGCAACATTTCAGAGCCCCTTCGAGTGTGGGTTATTTTATAAAAATTTGAAAATTTAGGACAATTAGGTAAAACTCTGTAAAATAAAAAGGTGGTTATGTTCAATTTCATGAAAGAAGACTTGCCTGAATCTCAAGCACGAGATTGTGGCCTCTGAAGGCGAAGGCGATGATGCCAAGCGCATTGAGGAGGTTGCAAAGGCGAGCTGAATGAGGCCCATCTAGTACTTGGTGGGCCGGCCCATAATTCGCGCCAATGGGCCTGTCTTTGCAAAGGGGTACGGCCCACATCATGGTACAGTAACCGACGGCTGAGATTGCTCCGATCAAAGAGAGCCCAGCAATGGAATTCAAGTTGGGAAGCTGGGCCAATAGTAGGGCCGTGCAAGTGAAGATCAAATACCATTCGACGGTGGTCAGGCCGTGGAGGGCAAGTTGTTGGAAGAATGTTTGGAGGGTCCCACCACCCACCATGATAAGAGTCACACAAGTGCCACCTGATAGGTACATGATCGGGAAAAGAGACACCACTTTGCCCAGCCACTCACCTGCGTTACGTTATAAGTTAATAACGGTTAAGATTTAGCAAACTTGAATTCATTAGCGTACGTGAGTATATTATATATGTGAAGCGAATGGTTGAGAGCTTTTTACCGAAAGCAGCCATGGAGAGTTGGAGGGATCGACTGTAACGAGTTCCATGGGGTGACTCGTGTAACTGGACTAGCAACCAGAGAGTGTACAATTGCCACAAGAAGACCACCGACAGCCAAATTATTCCCCATGTCCTGCACGTACTCCAAGTTGAATTCATATATATATATTTATACATGCTTTACTTCGATCAATAGAGATCGATATATATATGCATTTAAGAGATCGATTATTGAGTTGAGATAAGTGGATCCCCACTCAATGGGACAAAACCTATCATGCGCATCTTATTTTGTTGTTTGACGTATGCACATACATCTTTATTTCGGTCATAGTTAAGCAACCAAAATGGACCAAGCAGTCCAGAAATTTTTGCAACGAGGAGAGGCAATAGTATTTAGTTTGATCGAGCTTTAATTTGTTTTTCTCGCCTGACCCACAACATTTTCATTGATAACTATTTATGTATTCTGAAAAATCGAATTTATTTCTATTTCTAGTCATAGTCATGTAATCACATACGATTCGTCTCTTATTTTTCAAGAACTGAAAATAAAATAAAATAAAATACAAGAGGAAGGATATATGGGGAAGAAATAAGTTTTAAAGGGTTGAAGCCACTACTTATTGTAATTTATTACCTATGTCATTATAAAAATATTATTTTTAGAAACTTAATTCTAAATGAAAAAGTCTAAACCCTATAAATAAAATCTTAAATAATTTTTAAAAAAATATACACAATTAACTTTTCTAATCCAAGATGTTTAATTTTTTGGTGGAAATCAAAGATGTTTATCCTGTGCCCACATTATGGAAAAATCATACTCCGTATTACCTATTCCTAGTTTTCCTTGTTAAATTATTAACATTTTTTATTTTATATTAAAAAATATTTTAAGAAAAATCTTAATTAAAGATTGAGTCCATAGGAGGCAAATCCCTATTCCGCATTCATGTTCCATTTCTATATTCCATTTAAAATTTAAATATGAAATTAATATTAAAAAATAAAAAAATTATATTTATATTTTGAAACAATTATATTTATATTTGTGCAAAATTTTATCTTAAATTTCATATTATAAAATTTTTTTAAATTAAAGTGGCGATTTTCATATTAAAGTATTTTTTAGAAATTTTACAATATAATTTTTGTGATGAACATTTTCACACATATATATAATTGTTTAAAATATAAATATAATTAAAATATTTTTTAAATTAATTTGATATTTAAAATTTTAGTGAAGTGAAACATAAAAGTTGGAATAGAGGTTTGAATTGGGGCGGCACCTCTAACCCTATGTCCACCGGCAGCCCCCTGGGACCGACGAGCATATTGACTTAATGACTAAGAAATGGGAAAAGGGAGAAGCTAGATTGAGCGATGATGGAGAGTTCAAACTTACCAACCAAGAGCGGAGAAAGCAACGGGAAGCATGAGCGCTTGGAAGCCGATCCCCGAGCTCAGAGTATGAAACGCAGCGTACAAGGCGTTCCCTTTCCTCGATTCCGTTATGGGAAGCCATGCATCCTGAGGATCACCGCCATAATCCGTGGGGATATCGATCTCGACGACCGCTGATCGGGACAAGGAAGGACAACTCAGTTGAGATGGAGGAGCTGACATTATTACGCCTTTATTCATTTTCATGACTCCCGACTCCTCCCCCATATATTCTTGGATCTGTAGGTAGTACGTTAGCTACCTAGTGGTTTGATCTTGTAAGCTGATAAACACCACACGTACGTACTACATATTATTTATAATAATGCAAACCTCCCCCACCCCACATACGTACGCTATATAATATACGTGAAGTTAATAAGGCGCAATAGCTTATTAAGAAGCTACCTAGCTACATAGAGAATGATTTGAGATGGTTCAAATTAACTATATTTCAAAGCATATCTACATATATAATATGAAGAGCTAGCCCGGGTCATTTTATATATATATATATATATTGTGTATATATAAATTAATATATGTATAATCGATCGAGAAAGGGTGGGTAGGTACGTACGCACACCTTTGATTCCTGATTAAAATGGGATCTGACAAGGTTATATAAAGCTAGCATATGGAGTTATAATGTGCTCCGAAGGATCGACCAAGTGTGAAATAATTACTAGCTTTGGTTTTTCATTTTTTCCCCATGTTTTTAAATAAAGATCCCTAGCTAGGAACCTGCATAGAACTTGCATGCCTTTGAATAGGTACGTATATACTTGTAAGTGACAAATAATATTGATAATGGCTGCTTTCAAGGCAGGTAGGGGCATAGCTAGCTTTCTATACCTTCTTTTCTTCCCACTATGTATTGGGTTTTTATGTCCTTTCACTACTCACACACAAAAGTTATTTGGAGGCCGGGTATAGTCTGCAATTAATTACATGTGGTGCAAGTTGATTCACTCGTTTGATTTAACAAACACGTCGTAATAGTCCGCTCAAATGAGGGAAAAGAAAGACCACTACTTTGTGAAATCTGACGGTTTCTTTTCTACTTGTATATATCTTTCTATTTTCGTAATAGTCTTAGTTCAATTTCATCCTTTTTGTGATCACTAGGCTCACCAATCAGCATGGACCGTGGGTTGCTTGGTCGTCATTCTGTTATGATAGCTGAAGTCGTTATGCTTCGTCACGGGATTTTTGAGGTCATTCGACGTGGCGTTTCCCACATCCAGATTTAAGGCTACAATTTGTAGCTTGTCAAAGCCGTGCATGGAGATTGAGCTGGTTCGAACGGATATTTAGAGTCTGCTAGGCCACTTTCAGAATTGAAGTTTGTCTCACGTCTTTATAGAGGCCAATTTTGTTGCAAACTACATCGCTGAATTGTCTCATCCTTCCCGATTGCTTCCGATCCTGTCCTTGGGGACCTTATTCGCAAAGATGCTCTCTAGTCCATACCCGTTTAGTGTGAATTTCCCTAATTCCTTTCCTTATGAAAAAATTAGAGATGTCGAGTTATTATAGCATAATCGATCTCTACCGAAATAGCTTTTTTACTTACATACATGTTAACAAGGTTTAAATTGATAAACTCTCCTTATAAATGGGCTCATATATAATTATAAGGTGTAATTATTTATGTATACTAATGGCCTTCGGGCATCTAGTCAATCGATTAAGCCAAAGGTAGTATCCAGAGGTCTTCAATTCGACTCTCATAGACAGTACCTTCACGAAAAAATGTATGTATACTATAGTTAATTAGTTAATGCTCTATCTTATACATGTACATTATATACATATAGTGATGTTGTTATATAATTGTAGTTACGTGTACATATAATATACTCAGTTATATAATCTAGTTGTATAATTATGTTATATATAGTTGCGTTTAGGTTGTCATACACAGCAACAAAAGCAGTAGTTGTTGCTGCTAACAACAACATTGACCCAGTTCAGTATCCCACAAGGGAGTATCTGGGGGTCAAGATGGGAGCACCCCTGGTTTAAAGTTGAGGAGGTGCGACCGAGAGACCCAACGAGATCGAAAACCCACGACAGTGTAACAAGCAAAGAGCGAAAGAAAAACAGAACAAGAACAAGCCTAAAGACAAAACAAAAGGAAGCAAAGAGAAAACAAAACACAAAAGCAAGCACAAGGAACGGAAGACCAAAGCCACGAAAAAAATAAACCTAGCCGAAATTGTCTGTCCAAGCGACTAGCTGCTATCTACCACTCGTATCTTCTCCCTCCACCTGCCCGTGCAAGCTGCCAACTCTACTGAAATCTCCAACAGACTGATATCTTGTCTTATACTATCCTTCCAACATTTCTCCGGTCTTCATCTCCCCCTGCGAAGATCTCCCAAGTCTAGATTCTCAATCCTGCAGACTGACTCCCTATGCCCTCGCCTATGTATATGTCCAAACCAGTGCAGTCTGGATTCTCTCAACTTGTCCCCTATACTGCCCACACCCACCTTGCTTCTAATCACTTCATTTCTGATCTTGTCTAAGAGTGTGTGTCCGCTCATCCACCGTAGCATACTCATCTCCGCTACCATCAACCTATGTTCATGTGCCTTCGCAGTGGGCCAACATTCTACCCCATATAGGATGGTTGGTCTAATGTCTGTCCTATAAAACTTTCCCTTAAGCTTGAGCGACACCTTCATGTCGCAAAGGACTCCCAATGATGCCCTCCACTTTTGCCAACCTCTCTGTATCCGATGTGTGATGTCTTTATCGATGCCCCCGTCACTTTGTAGGACTGACCCCAAATACTTAAAACTATATTTCTGCATCACCACTTCTCCTCCTAAGAGCACCTCGCCCCTGCCTAAACCTGAACTCCACGTATTCCGTCTTTGTCCTACTTAGTTTGAAGCCCTTAGACTCCAACTTCTCCATCCAACTTTCGAGTCTACTACTAACTTTGGCTCTAGTCTCATCTACCAAGACAATGTCGTATGCAAACAACATACACCACGGGATCCCCCCCTTGAATCTCGCTCGTCAAAACATCCAGCACGAGTGTAAAAAGGAAGGGGCTTAGGGCGGAGCCTTGGTGTAGACCTGTCTCCACCTTAAAATACTATGTGTCCCCTCCTGGGGTACAAAAACTGGTCAATGATCCCTCGTACATATCTCTCACGATCTTGATAAATGTGCCAAACACTTCCTTGGCTGCCAAAATCTCCCAAATCAACTCTCTAGGTACTTTGTCATAAGATTTTTCTAGGTCGATAAAAACCATGTGTAGATTCTTCTTCCTCTCTTTGTACTCCTTTGTTAGCCTTCTCAGCAGGTGGATATCCTCTATCGACAATCTCTCAAGCATAAAACCAAATTGGTGTTCCAACACTCTGACTAGTCTCCTCAACCTCAACTCGATGACCTTCTCCCACACCTTCATTGTGACTCAGCAGCTTGATGCCACTATAGTTTTTGCACTGCTGCACATCTCCCTTGTTCTTATATAACCGGATTAACTTACTAAGCCTCCACTCCTTAGGCATCCTAGACGTCTTAAAATTTTCGTTGAAGAGCCTTGCTAACCATTCTAGTCCCCTCTCACCCAAGTATTTCCAAAGTTCTACCGGAATCTCATCCGTTCCTACTGCTCTTTTTTATCCATTTTCCGGATCACTTCTTTTATTTCTTCCTTGGAGAACCGCCTGTAGAAGTGGAATGGGTTTTCTTGGTTGTCTAGATCCACTGAACCATGCCGACGCTCATTTGTCTCATGTCCCTCATTCAGAACCCCACAGAAGTATCTTTCCCAGCATTGTCTAATTTGCGTGTCATCCATCAACACTCCATCCTCATCTTTGATACATTTTACCCTATCTATGTCGCTACTCTTTCTTTCTATCGCCTTGGCCAACTTGTACAAAACTCGTTCCCCACCCTTTTCGTCTGAAGCCTTGTACAGGCCCTCGAACGCTTTCTCTTTAGCTACCTCCACCACTCTCTTTGCTACCTTCCTCGCTGCCTTATACTCTGCTAGCCTCGCTTGTCTTTCTGGCTCCCTACTGCACGACCATGCTTTGTAGGCTAGTTGCTTATCCTTCACTTTCTACTGAACATATCATCATTCCACCACACTTCAGCCCTTTTGTTGCTAGAAATTCCTCTCGACATGCCCAACACTCTGTACGCCGCTCTACGAATACACTCCGCCACCTTACCCCACATCGTGTTGGCGTCGCTTCTTTCTTCCCAAGCCCCCTTAGCACTTGTTTCCTTGAGAATCCTATCATGCAAGCTCTGTGCGTTTGATTCAGAAAGGCGCCGCCACCACCTAATTTTCGGTTGTGGTGCAGTGTTTTCCTTCCTCCTTCTACACGGCCACTTTAAATCCAATACCAACAACTTGTGTTGCGTCGACAGTCCTTCGAACGGAATGACTCTGCAATCTTTACACCTTCCCTTGTCCTCTTTTCTAGACACAAAAAAGTCAACCTGTGTCCTTCCTAAAGCACTCTGAAAAGTAACTAACTGCTCTTCTCTCTTTCTGAACCATGAGTTAACAACCAGACAATCAAAAGCTGCTGCAAAATCCAAAAGTGCTCGTCCACCCTCATTTTTGTCTCCAGTTGCCCATCCTCCATGTACCTCTTCGAACCCGTCTCTAGACTTCCCGATGTGCCCATTAAAATCCTCACCAATCACCAATTGTTCTGTTGACGGAACACTTCTTGCTAAGCTGTCCAAGTCTTCCCAAAAATGTCTCTTTTCTTCTGAACTTAAGCCGCCATGTGGCGCATAAGCACTGATGACATTTAGGACTTTCTCCCAAGAATGATCTTTATCATCATCAATCGGTCACTTATCCGTTCCACCTGTACCACTTGATCTCTCAGTTTACTGTCCACAAAAATCCCGACACCATTTTACTGCTAGAAGTCCCTGAGTACCACAACGTTCATCCATCGATATCTCTAGCCTTTCTTCCCTTCCACTTAGTCTCCTGTTGTCAACCCGTCCCTATACGAAAACATCGGGTCTCAAGCTTACTGAGTGAAGAGGCGAAGAAAAGAAGTAGAAGGGGCGAAGAAAAAGAAGAAGTTAAGAAGGGAGTACCTGGTCATGGAAAGACAGAACGTGATGAGTGAAGGATCCAGAGCCCATAAATAGATGGGACGTCTCTGGGACATCTCAAATTTCGAGGCATGGATTCGAGAACCCGCAAAAAATTAAGAGGGAATTTTTGGCGGTTTTCGGGAGGGTATTGTTGGGCCAAGCAAAATTGGGCCGACGTAACAAGAATAAAAGTTCATCTCGGACAAAATAAATCCAAACGTTGGTAGAGTGCGAGGAAGACGCCCATAAAGGCTAACGCATTGAAGGTGGTTGCGAAATCTCCGGGATGTGGAAACCATCCATGTAACGTCTCTTTGGAAGGAAGGAGGCTATAAATAGGCAAGAGGAAAGGAAGAAAGGCAATCAGAACACACTCTAGCTCTCCAGGCGATTCAATCAATATTCCATCCATTTGCGATCATAATTGTTGTTTTTATTTGTATTTCTCGAAGACGAGATGTATAATCTAGGCTCGAGATTACGAATCATCTAATCACACTATCATCATTCTATTTACATCATTTTATTTATTATTTCCATTATAACCCTATTGTTGTTAACTCATTTACGTGTTTAAACTGGTCGTTTGACTAAGGTTCCCTCTGGTACACCCCGGGGTGGATAGCGTACCAAGGTTAGGCCTAAGCCTGCCGATTATCGTAACCGGTGAAAGGAGGGAGAAAAGGAAGAGTATTGAGGGAGATAGAAATTAGGGCATAAAGTATTTTCTTGTTAATAATTGTGATAACATAACAAGGTATTTATACTAAGCCCTACGGATTCAATAAAAGCGACTCAGGAAAGAATCCGGAAGAAAACCTGAGAAGGAGGTTATACCCCGGGGTGGATAGCGTACCAAGGTTAGGCCTAAGCCTGCCGATTATCGTAACCGGTGAAAGGAGGGAGAAAAGGAAGAGTATTGAGGGAGATAGAAATTAGGGCATAAAGTATTTTCTTGTTAATAATTGTGATAACATAACAAGGTATTTATACTAAGCCCTACGGATTCAATAAAAGCGACTCAGGAAAGAATCCGGAAGAAAACCTGAGAAGGAGGTTATAAATATCCTCTATATAAAAATACATAAAATATAATTATTAATTCCTAAAAATATAAATATCAATCCCTAAGCCTAAGTGGTATCTTTCGAACCCGTGTGGATCTAGCCCGAGTCGGTTGGGACTCCTCTTGTGGCGTATCAATCTCCCCCCCCCCCCCCCATGACAAGCGACTTGTCCTCAAGGCGTAACTCGGGAAAGGATTTGCTCAGCTGGTCCACCGGTTCCCAGGTGGCGTCGTCTACCGATCCATGTTCCCACACGACGAGCCATTCCTGGCGGGGTACGCCCTGGACTAAAACTTCGCGCGTTGCAATGGCGCGTGTTGGCCGAGCTAATGGCTGATCATTGACGAATTCAGGTGGGAACGCGGGCTGTATGGCAGGAGTAGTCCCCGGAATGAAAGGCCTTAACAATGAGACATGAAACACGTTGTGGATCTTAGCTTGTTCGGGAAGAGCGAGGCGATATGCGACCGGACCGATCCGCTCTAGGACGGTGAAGGGTCTAAAAAACCGACGGGCCAGCTTATAGGAAAGTGGTTTGGCTACGGAATGCTGCCGATACGGTTGTAATTTCAACAACACTTGATCCCCAATATTGAATTCAAGATCACGACGGTGTGAGTTGGCCTGGGCGCGCATACGCTGCTGGGATTTTTGAAGATTGCGCTACAAGACCTCGATTAACGCAATCCGCTCCTGCATTGTACTAAGAGCGGACTGGTTCGGTGACGTGGGCTGCGTGATCCGAAGCAATGGCGGTGGTTCGCGGCCATACAAAGCTGGGAATGGAGACATTTTAAGGCCCTCGTGATAAGCACAATTCTACGCTAACTCGGCCCACGACAATAACAGGGACCACCGAGCTGGTCGAGCGTGGGTAAATGCCCGCAAATATTGCTCAAGGCCCCGGTTCTTGACCTCGGTCTGCCCGTCGGATTGCGGGTGGTACGCGGTGTTGTGCTTCAACGTAGTGCCGCTCAATCGGTGCAATTCTTTCCAAAACGTACTCATGAAAATGACATCACGATCCGACACAATAGAGGCGGGAATGCCATGATGTTTAACGACGATCTCAACAAACAACGAAGCCACTTTTGGAGCATCATAAGAAGGGCCTAAGGCGCCAAAATGCGCATACTTGGTCAACCGGTCGACTACGACAAAAATAGTTGTGAAATCTCGGGAAGGCGGTAATCCGACGATGAAGTCCATGGATATGTCGTCCCACACTCGATGCGGAATAGGCAATGGTTGTAGTAATCCGCCGGGTCGCTGGGTACTATATTTCGTAGATTGACAAGTGAGACAAGCATCCACGAAATTTTTGACGTCACAACGCATACCCGGCCAGAAGAAGATCTCGGCCACACGTCGAAATGTGCGGTCCACGCCCGGGTGACCGGCGCTAGGAGCGGCGTGAAATTCGTGCAAAATGGCGTCCTTGAGGGACGAGTCCGAGCTTAACACTAACCTATGCTCATAAAAAATAATACCATCATGGAGTTTGAAGGGAGGAGTCAGTCGGCCTTCAGCAGCGGCCTTGTGATGTGCGAGCAATTTCGGCCGAGTCATGTTTTCCAACTTTATTTTCTGTAGCAATTCGGGCAAGGGCTGGGAAAAGGCAAAGAATTGTTTCACCGACGTATCATGATCTATCATGCAACGGGATAAGGCATCGACGACCTTGTTGCTAGCCCCGGTTTTGTATTCAATCCTGAATTTATACCCCATGAGTTTACAGATAAAGAACTGCTGATCTGGCGTCTGAATGACCTGTGATAAAAGCTCTTTCAAGCTTTTCTGATCTGTCCGAATAAGAAATGCCCGACCAAGGAGGTATTGTCGCCATTTCTGAACTGCGGAGACAATAGCAAAGAGTTCTCGGTGGTAGGCTGATGAACCACGACGACAGGGACTGAGAACTTTACTGAAGAAAGACACCGGGTGTTCGTTCTGAAGCAGCACGGCCCCGACTCCTTCATCAGAAGCGTCGGTTTCAACGACGAACGGGGATGTAAAATCGGGCAACTGGAGTACCGGTGGCTGCATCATGGCTTGCTGCAGTCGTTTAAAAGTTGTATCAGCGCTCTCTGACCAGGCAAATTTATCCTTCTGCAGTAGAGAAGTGAGCGGGGCGGCTAGTGAAGCATAATGTCGGATAAATTTCCTGTAATAGCCTGTAAGACCCAGAAATCCTCGCAACTGCTTAACTGTTTTGGGAGTTGGCCATTTCGCCATGGCGTCCAATTTACTCGGATCCGCCAATAACTGACCATCCGCTACAATATGGCCCAAATACTCCACCTTGGTTGTAGCAAAAGAACATTTCGAACTCTTGACCACAAAATGATGGGCCTGCAGAATCTCGAGCACCACGTCCAGATGACGCACATGTAACTGCAGAGTGGCACTGTAGATTAATATATTGTCGAAGAAAACAATAACAAAGGCACGCAAATAAGCCGCAAATATCTGATTCATGGCAGCCTGAAAGGTCGACGGGGCATTTGTCAACCCAAACGGCATTACTAAGAATTCGAAGTGGCCATCATGAGTTCGGAAAGCAGTTTTGTATATATCAGACGAATGCATGCGTATCTGATGGTAGCCTGAGCGAAGATCCAATTTAGTGAAAAACCATGCGCTGCCCAACTCGTCAAATAACTCGTCGGCTGTCGGAATCGGAAATTTGTCAGCCACTGTAACAGAATTCAGAGCCCTGTAATCCACACAAAAAAGGAAGCTGCCGTCTTTCTTTTTAACCAGAAGAGCGGGTGAAGAGAAAGGGCTGGTGCTATGCCGGATAATACCCTGTTGTAGCATGTCGTGCACCTGTTTTTCTATTTCCGATTTCTGAAAATAAGGATACCTGTACGGCCGTACATTAACAAGTTTCGAACCTTCCTGTAGGTGAATGTGATGATCCCAAGCTCTCGGAGGGGGTAGACCCTCCGGAAGGCGAAACACAGCCTCGTGTGACACCAAAACAGCCCGAATTTCAGATGGAAGAGTGGCGGCAAATGAGAGGTCGGGAGAGTGGCGGTTGCTGCTGGTTGTCTCGGTTGACACTATTTCATAACAATCAGCCACAGCATCAGTAGCAAAAAGAGACTGTAAAGCATGGAAAGAGATACCTCGAGGTGTCTGTTGATCGCCCTGTAAAGTTACAGTTTGATTCTGCCATGTGAATTCCATTATAAGGTTGGCATAATCATGCGAAACCTTGCCTAAGGTATGTAACCATTGCACGCCCAGCACAACCTGTGGGCCATGTATCCGAAGTACAAACAGATCAATGTCGAAAATAGTATTCTGCAATTTCAAACCAGTTTGCGCACATTGATGAGTGCAAAGTAACGAAGCTCCATTGCCCACATGCACCCGAAATGGTAAAATCTCAGAAAGAGGAAGTTTCAGTTGTTCGACAACTTCGGGATGAATGAAGTTGTGAGTGCTCCCGCCATCAATTAAAACCTGCACTGAAGCATTAGCTATAAAACCCGTAATTTTAAGAGACTTCGGATTAGCCAAACCTTCCATGGAACATATTGTAGAGACGTCCCCGGTAACTGCCAAATCCTAATCCACTGCGGGGAAGTCGTCCGATGCATCCGAATCTTCACACCCGAGCAAGGCTAAAAATCGGTGCTTGCAACGGTGTCCCGGAATAAATTTCTCGTTGCAATTCCAACAAAGTCCTTTAGCGCGTCGGTCTTCGCGTTCTGCCACCGACAAGCGACGGATGGGTAAAGAAGACAAATTTGTGGTCTGTGTAGGGGGCTGTTGCGGGGTCGGAATTGATGTCGAAGCTGTCGTAGGATGGCCGGCAGGGCGCGGTTTGAACCCCTGATTAGCCCATGCTCGTTTAGGACCCAAAGGTTGCTTGCTGAGATCCGCGTATGAAGCCGCGAGTTCGCGAGCTAAGGCAAAGGCCTGGGCCAATGTTGTTGGTGCCCGTAGGTTTAATTCGCGCCGGACAGGCTGTTTCAAACCTGCCTTAAACATGGATATCAATGTCGCTTGTGGTACCCCTTCGACTTTATTCAGTAGAGTTTCGAACTCAGCTTGATACTCCAAAATTGTAGTCTTCTGATTCAACTTGGAGAGGAGTCCGACGTAATCCTCGTAATGGTGAGGATCAAACCGTTGCTTCACTGCTTCTAGGAATTCAGGCCAAGTTTGAAGGAGATTGTTCCGTCGCTGATATCGGAACCAATCCGAAGCTGGGGCATCCATTAACATACCGACTAATTGTAAGCGCTCATTAGCAGGTGTGTGGAAGTAATCAAAATAAGATTGAATCTTGTACTCCCAGCCTGCCGGATCCGACCCGTCAAAGTGGGGAGCCTCAACCCGGATTTTTGGAGTTCGTTCCTGAACAGGATTCTCGTTTATGATGGCTCGTGGTTGCGCTTGCGGAAGGGCGGCCTGCTGAGGCGGCAATTGGGGAAGGTGCTGACCGTCGTCATCCTGATTTCGGCGCGGTCCAACAAACGGGTTTGCGGCATGAACACCACGATCGTTCTCGGTCAGTATGTTACGGGTTTCCAATATGTGAAACAATTGATCTACCCGGCGACGTTGTTGATCATATCGCTGATCTTGCTCGGTCCGCGAGTTACGGACTTCCATGGTTAGGGCTTGGATGAGTTCACGCACGTCCAAATCGGTTGTACCAGATCCATCGCCGTAGTTCGACATTGTGGACGAGAGTTCCACTGTGAAAGCACCAATTGGTACACCCCGGGGTGGATAGCGTACCAAGGTTAGGCCTAAGCCTGTCGATTATCGTAACCGGTGAAAGGAGGGAGAAAAGGAAGAGTATTGAGGGAGATAGAAATTAGGGCATAAAGTATTTTCTTGTTAATAATTGTGATAACATAACAATGTATTTATACTAAGCCCTACGGATTCAATAAAAGCGACTCAGGAAAGAATTCGGAAGAAAACCTGAGAAGGAGGTTATAAATATCCTCTATATAAAAATACATAAAATATAATTATTAATTCCTAAAAATATAAATATCAATCCCTAAGCCTAAGTGGTATCTTTCGAACCCGTGTGGATCTAGCCCGAGTCGGTTGGGACTCCTCTTGTGGCGTATCACCCTCATTATATCAGATAACGTGTTTAAGTGTAAATTCTGCCCTAAACAACTACTACATTTCTGTAGTTCATAATTTTTACTTTATTTGCAAATGGAATTCATGAGTAAGCGAGAAAAAGTAGGAGCATGGAACTCACCCTTGTTTCCAACTTAAATTTTTTGAAATATAAATAGTTTCAAAGTAAATACAGCATGCATGACATGGCTTTGATGACTAATATTGTCACATGAAACACACACACACACAAATAAGCAAGACTTTCATCATTACAAAAAATAAAACATATTGGGAAGCATACAACATGCAATCTAATTAATCTATGATCCATAGATCCAATAGAAGTTTTATTCTCAGGTTATTGATGGATCTGGCTAAAACTCAACGTGGGGTGATGATGTGCATCAATGAATCTCATTAGAGGCTGGAAGCAGATGAGAGCTGCAGCTTGATTAGATCCTTCCTCAGAATTTTCCCCGATGCATTCTTCGGAATCGAATCCACGAACGCCACTCTTCTGATTCTTTTGTATGGTGCAACCTTCAAAATTGTTTTGCCATATCCAAAATCCATCAAAAAGCGATTAACTAGTGATTTGATATATATTAATTCCAGCAGAACCAATCACTTTAGAATGGTCAATCCACACGAATACAAAATCATTTGTTGGTTGCAAAAACTCACCTGTTTAGCAACAAACTCCATGACAGCATTTGCTGATATGCTACTACTACTACTACCAGCTCTTCTTACCACATACGCCATTGGATATTGTCCTACCTCCTTATCCGGGACCCTGCATTCCAATTCCGAAAGAATATCAGTAATGCACGCTAATCCTAATTTACCCCTTCTCAGTTATATAATTCCATACGATTAATCCAACGACTGCTGAATTTCAATTTACTGGTAATCTTATTCCTTCCTCAAGGAGAATGTCCATTGAAAAGTGATTCACCACTACTAAGAGATAGATATCAAAGCTTGATCATTTAGACATCCCTAACAAAATCACAGGGATGGGAATGCTTACGGAATAACAGCAGCATCGGCAATATCTAGATGAGTAAGAAGTAAGGCCTCTAATTCTGCAGGTGGAACCTGCACATATAACATATTAAAGAGATTTTTAAAAAAAAATATATATATATATATATATATATAAAGAGTGTTCTTCCTATGCATTTATAGTATGCAAATGGATGGAAATCAGTCAAATCACCTCACCTGATATCCTTTGTATTTGATCAACTCCTTCAATCTGTCCACCACAAAGATAAAACCTTGTTCATCTATGTAGCAAAGATCTCCAGTCCTTAGCCATCCTTCCGAATCAAGAGTTGAAGCTGTTGCTTCCGGATTACAGAAATAACCTACAATGGTTCACTTTATATCATTTACCCATGATTATTTTGCATTAATTAACAAGATCAAGGACTAAAGCATGGATAAACCGTGGAAAATCTTCTACTCAAAATTTACCAAGATTTTTATAAATTTTATGATGGGAAATGTGTTGATTTATTTTTTATTTTTTTTTAACTTCAAAATGAGAATCGGATGTACATACTACATACACAACACGACGAGTGGAAAGGTGGAAGGGGGGGACCACAAAAGAATTGTCAACGTAAGTTTCTGACCCAAACAAAGACGAGTACTCCGTAATTCAAAAATACCTTTCATAATGGTGGGACCACGAAGCCAAAGCTCACCCGTCCGATTCACTCCGAGGGCCCCACCACTTTCGGGATCGACAATCTTAGCCTCCATGCTGGGGCTCAATTTCCCGGCAGTACCGTACCGCCGGCTCTCCTCCATAGAATCCGTCGACGCTCCGATCGCCGCCGACTCGGTCAGCCCGTACCCCTGCATTATGGCCACCTCCGGAAACTTCTCCGCGAAGCCCTCTATGACCTCCTTCCCTAGCGGCGCCCCTCCCGACAGCACAAATTTCAACGCCCGGAGATCGTAACTCCGCCGTATTGCCTCCGCGTTGCTTATCATCGCCACCAGAATCGGTGGCACGAGCGGGAAGTAGCTGACCTTGTACTTGGAGATGGCCGAGAAGAGGTCGTGGATCTCGAACTTGGGGAGCACCACGATCGTGGCTCCCGTCGCCAGCAGCCCCGTCGCGAACGCCGCCAGGCCGTAGATGTGGAACATCGGCACCGTGCAGATGAACCTCTGCGGCTCGTCTTGTCCGTCGATCTTGAATCGGTTGATGACCGTCTGAACCATCGCGATGAGGTTCCGGTGAGAGGACACGACGCCCTTGCTCGCCCCCGTTGTCCCCGACGAGTAAAGCAGCGACGCGGTGTCGTTTTGCGTCACTCTCTCCTTCAGTCCGCTCTCGCTAGGTCTGGTCTCCATCAAATCCCGCAGAGTGGCAACAATTCCAGTTCCTGATTTAGGGTTTTCGTCGTGGTCGGTGATGAGGACGATTGGCAGGGTGGGATTGGAAGTGGAGATTTTGGGGAGCAATTCGGGGGTGGTGAAGGCGAGAAAGGGCTTGGAGTCGCGGATTTGCTTGGAGATTTCGTTGGAGGTGTTGAGAGGGTTGGTGGTGGTGATGACGGCGCCGAGAGACATGACGGAGAGGCAGACAATGGGGAAGGAGAGCGAGTTGGGAGAGAGGAGGAGGACGACGTGGCCCTTGCGGACGCCGAACCGCGAGGAGAGGGCGGAGGATACGGCTTCGACGGCGACCCAGACGTCGGAGTAGGAGAGGCTCCGGCCGGAGGAGGCGTCGATGAAGGCGGTTGAGCCGTGGTGGGAGCGGGAGGAGATGAAGGTGGTCAGGTCGAGAGTGGGGTTGGGCGGGAGCGGGAGCGGCGGCCGCTTGCTGTAGAAGGTAGAGTTCGAGGAGCAGAATCCGCTCGACGACGACGGCGGAGACATGGCGGCGCGTGCTATCTTACGCGTTGATTTGTCAAAAAAGATGTTGGCCGTTTGATGAGGCTTTTGCGGTGGAGACTGGAGAGTCTGGATGGAGTCGTCGAGGATGGGGTACAACAGATTTTTATGTTTGTTGGATCATGAAATGTCATGGAAACGTGCTGGAAATTGTATTTGTCATTATTTATCCAGTCATCGTCAGTTTAATAGTACTCCAATGTAATATTATCATCTGCCCTACAAGAACATGTACCCAAAAACTAGTTATGCAGTTACAATAATGGACGAACACGATACAAACTCTCGTCAAGTTGTAGAGATAGAGACGATAAGGACCATCAAAATGATGTCTTTTCTTGCTTGGAAAAAATTGAAGTAATTGAGACTTCTTCTCTTTTTTTTAATTATCATTTTTCTTCCTTTGTTTTCATTTTGAACACGTCTTCAATCAGAGAGGAGAGAAGAAAAAAAAAAGTCAAAAAGAGAAAGAAAATGGAGATCCGAAAAAATGTTGGAATAGTCTTTATTTAAGACTTGTACTCCCTACTTGACAATAGTTTATTTAAGTAAGACTTGAGGCTTTATTCCATCAAAAAAGACTTGAGGCTTTGATCCTTTATTAGTTAGGTTTAACGTTTTTGATAACCAAAATTGTTCTCCCCAACTAAAGTGTCATTTGATAATTGATTTTCGGGTCCATAAATGGACGACTGTGTCTTCACATTTTGTATGAGAATTTCTTAATATTTTTTAGTTTCATAATGAAGTTAGACTTTCTTATATCTTGACACCAAGTGTGTGTTTGCCAACGTTGGCGTTTAGATTTTAAAATCTCACTTTCAACGCTACTAGGGTGTTAACCAACAAGCATGAAGCGTAGTGGGAGGGGCTACGCTTCCCTTCGATGAGGTCGAGGGTTCGACTCTCAGTGGAGGAGAAATGAACTTGTTGGGAGAGCAGATCTCACCCAAAAATAAAGGGGCCCTCGCGAGACTCGAACTCCAGACGTAGGCGTTTGATGGAGTAAAGCTCTCCGCTGAACTGAAGTGACAATGACCAAAAAAACGCTACTAGGGTGTTTGGTCAGCGATATAGTTATTTCTAGCATTTAAAAATTTGAGTTTTAGCAGCTGTTCTAAAAAGCTTTTAGAATTTGAACTAGCGTTTGAAAATTCTTTTCTACATCTACCCTCAACCAAAAAGAAAAATAATTGATTTTTAATAAATCATATGTCCTATTTTAGCATTTTATAAATATAAGTTAAACCAAAAGCTACCTTATGCCAAACAACCATTAGCATTTTATTTTCATTGGACCGCTAATTTCAACTGTTTTATCAACCATTACAATTACTATTATAACTACAGCTATCCACTACCACTATTTTCGACAAGTGAGTTTGTTTGAAACTCAAATAGCAGCATATATAATTGGGAGTTTGGAACTATATAAATACCACATAAAAGAAAGTGATTTTAGCCTCAAAACCCGAATTGTCCAAACATTTTTTAATTGATGTAGAATATGGAGGTCAAATCACAAGCAACGACTGTAATCTTAATGTCTCTTGATTTTTGCAAATTGATAAGTTTGCTTAAAAGACCAATCCAAAAACAAGTCATTTCATACACTTGTGTTGAATATTTTATAATATGTGAATTTTGATTTTATTTGTTTGGTCGTTATAAGCCTTTGGTGTCTTTAAAAATTGAAATTCGAGATCACTTGTAGTAATATCTCCAGCGTAAAATAGGGGTGTTACATATTTAAACATCAGAAAATATGTACACCCTAAAATATCCTTCAATTTTCAGTTTTTAGATCTTGCCAGATTTCCTTCCCATCCACGTGTTGTTTTTCTTGTGGATGTGATCCAATTAATGGGGAGATGTAGGATTGGATTCACTCATAAATTATTCTTTTTCAAATGCAATAATTTTTTTTTTCCTAATTTGTAGGGCCACATCTAATGGATCCTACAAGGAGTGTTCTTAAGCAGTATGGAAAGGAGGGCATTGCCTTTGCAGGATACCATTATGACCTAAAATTTTGACAATTCATTGAAGAAGTAGATTTCCTGGTCTGAACATTTGGCTTAGTGTTAGAAGATAGAGTTTTGATGGTTCCAGAGTCAGTGACTCCGAGTTTGCAAGTCGAGTCGGCGACTTGTCAAAGTCACTGACATGGCCAACTGGCGAGCGATCTATTTAAGGAAGGAACGCACAACGTGTGTGCGTGCACTTGAAGACAGTTGGGCCGTTCTATTTTAGGAGAAGATCATCATAAGAGAATGCTAAAATCAAGAGGAAAACAATTTGTTTCTCCTAGAATATTTTAGTGTATGCGTTAATGTATATTTGGAAAGATATGTGAAGAATGAGTGTGTCTCACTTCCCTAATCGAATGAGATTTGATACACACGAGATCTCTCTTGTCTAAGCTTAAATACTCTCGTGTTTAGGGTAGTGGCAAGACTTTTGAGCGTCATTTTTTTTTTACAATTTGTGTAACGAAGAAAGAGTGAACTTGTGCGTGAGATTCGTACGAGTGGGGTGTCGAGTGTTCTTAGGCATAGCGTAAGATTGAGAGTGTGAGTGCAAAGGGAGAGCGTGGTTCAAAGGTGTGGGATTCATTCTTGTACACGGGAGAGCTTTGTAAACACTCAAGAAATCAATAGAGCGAGTCTAAGGACTCTTGAAATCCGACCAAGTGAGAAGCTTGAAAGGGAGTGGTTTTTCTCTGAGTAAACTAGTTGGTTTACAAGGAGTTTCCACTATACATCGCTTGTCATTGACTGTTGATAACGTTTTTTTTTCTTGTTTGATTATTCTGCTGCTTTCTTACTCAAAGTCGACGACTTCGCAGGAGTCACCGACTCGTTTAAGTAGTAACGATCCTACACTTAGAAATGGACCGAAGGAGGATGTAAAAGTTCCACTTGGGTGTCTTCTCATTCTAGGGCTGTCCAACGGGTCGACCCGTTGATCCGTAAAAAAAATAAAGTTACGGGTCGGATTAGGGGTTTACGGGTCAGGGGTTTACGGGTCCGACCCGTAACCCGTAAAACGGGTTAGGGGTTTACGGGTCGGATTAAGGGTTGACCCGTTTGACTGGGTCAAAAAGGGTCAAACGGGTCAAATTGACCCGTTTGACCCTTTTCGACCCGTAAAATTGACCCTCTTCGACCCTTTTTGACTCATTTAACTCGTAAACTTTTATTTTTTTCGTTTTAATTACTATAAAAAAAAATTTTTTTTATTTTTTTAATATTACGGGTCGGGTTACGGGTTGACCCGTAACCCATAAACTAAAAAAACCTCGACCCGTAACCCGTAAACTAAAAAAATCTGACCTGTAACCAGTGAAATTACGGGTGGGTCGGGTTGGGTTACGGGTCAAACCACCCGTTGGACAGCCCTATCTCATTCAAACAGGAAAACATGTATATTTTTTTATCAGGATTGGTACATTGCTATCATGAGCCTCTAAAAGAGCAAATAATACCTTTTAAATTAAACAAGTATGAAATTATTTAATGGATGCAATATTTGATATTTTAAGAACTATAAAACTTGTTAACAAATCACTGCAATATCTTTGGACTTTGATATGCATAATCTTTTATACTTGTGCATTACAGATAGAATGGCTGACAGTAAGAAAATGCCTTGCTAATATGCATGAAGTTGTAGTGACCAAAAGGATTTTGGACGTAGTTACATCAACATCTGAACTGACCTGCGGTCTTTAGAGAGTTTCTTCAATTGTAAGCAGATCTAATCTTTATCCTCTTACAACTGTTTCTGGTTGATATATCCTTTTACAACTTGTGTGAAGCATTTTTCCCCTAAATTGTCATTTGGTCATCATTGACAAGCTTTTGTTGCTCTTGTGGGCACATATTGCCTCATATGTTGTTTTAAAGCCCTTGGGACACTTTGAGAAGTCTCCCCTTGCAAATGAGTACACTCCTATGCTTGTTGGTGAATTTGTTACAAAGAACTACTTGTGATCAATGTGAAAGGAAAGACTGAAGATCATTGATCAATTTAAAAGGGATAAGAAGGTTGTTGCACTTGTTTCAGGCAAATGAAACCAGAATTGCAAACTTCTACAAATAACTTCGGAAGGTTGTGCACTCATTTTGTTAATTTATTTCTTGAAAATGTTTGATCGTTTCTCTAATCATGTTCTAGGACATTGTTATTTCTACATTCTGGAATTTGTTTGAATTTTCAACCATTCATGTGATATATGGTTGATTTGTGCCTTGTTGATAGTTGTTGACAACTTGTTAATGGTTGTTGACAATAAGTTATTGACGGTTGTTGACTGAGTCAACTTACAAATGGTTGGAGGGAGGGAAAAGGGTTAGATGGTTATCCATGCTATTCAAACATAACTCCTAACTAATATGGTATTATATCCCTTTTTAAGACTATTTATCAAAATTACCCTTATTTTTAGGACATTTGAACATAAGTAAACCACTCATATCTAATTTATTATATAATTTTAAGTAATGTTTCACATTTATTTATTGATTGGGTTGCCGGTAGGGTTGAGTTCGGGTCAAAATCGAATTTGGGTCATTTCAGGTTTCGGGCGAGTTCCGCTCAAATTTTTATGCAGATCAATCGGATTGGGTTGGTTTTTCAGGGTTGGATCAAATCTCTATGCATGGGTCGGGTAGGTTTTTCGGTCATTTTTACAGTTGTTCGTAGCACAAGACTAACCGATCTTTTACCCATATCCTCTTTAAATCATACTACATTTTTCCTGTAGTATGTGTACATCAATTAGGGTCTGGTTTTCTCTTTATCCTGTGTTACAAACCGTTGAAAGAGCAGAAAGTAACGAAAACCATAGGGTTGATAGATTTGCTCATTCTGGTTTTGATATGACTGAATTTTAAATTCAATCAATCAATTCAAAGCTAGCAAAGTGGCAATATTATTTCTATTGAGTTAGAGGCAAACTCTCCCCGTCTATGGAGTTTGTGTCTATGTCTCTATCTGTAGGCCTCCTACACCTATTTTTAATCAAAATCTCCTTTTCTTAATGAGAAAACAGCTCACTGAATATACCATTCTCACATTATCTGCTTCAAAACCCGTCCACTGCTTTCTTAATCAAACTTTGCTACTTAGAGGAAAATGGCGTCCACAATTTCTTACCATACTTGATCAAGCAGCTTTCCCTTCACTTCTCACTCTAGACGCCACCACAGAGGATCACCTCTGTAGACTAAGAAAATCCTCCCAATGTGAATCTTCCTCGTCTTCATCATCAATCTGCAACAACCTAGCTGAAATCAAGAACTTGTAAGAACTCGTCAATGACATAATCATCCTTGCACTCTCTACCAACAAGTCTTTTCAAATGATAAAGTCCACCACGATAGCATAGAAGCGGTTCTAGAAGGATCTCTTGCCTTATTAGACATCTGTGGCGTTACCATTGATGTTCTCTCAAATGGAGTCCATTCTAGAGCTGAAGTCATCACTTCGTAGGAGAAGCGGTGAAGCAAAGTTCTTGTCAGCTTACAAAGTTTCTAGAAGAAAGATCAGCAAGTCGGTTTCCAAGTGTCTTGGAAACTTGAAGAAAGTGGAAATGAAAATTATGAAGAAGGATGACCAGAAGCTGGTGGTTATAGTTAGAATCTTGAGAGAAGCTGAATTTCTGTCTCTCAACATTGGAGTCACTTCTTGCTTTTCTGTCTGGTTCAAAGGCTGGACGAGGCGGGTTCATTGTTACTAAATTAACATTGCATTCAAAACTTTCACTACAGATGCAAAAAAAACTTTGCCAGGCCTACAAAATCAACTCCGGGCAATGGAGATGACCATCACTGAAATAAAAAATGGTCTCGTGTCTGTCTATAGATGTCTTGTTAAAACAAGGGTTTCTCTTCTAAATGTACTCAATCACTAAGTTTTGTAAATTACCATGATCAATGAAATGTGAAATGTCATACATTCTTATTTAGATGTATAAACGTCTCTCTGGTACAACACTACTAATTTGCGCCTGTTGTGTCTGAAATCAATGCAAGTGAAATGTCAGCTTTGATGCTTTCAAATTTTTGAAACGTTTGCTGCTATGAATATTGGTCCATTATTTGCGCCTGGGATGACTCTGCAAAACATCTAGTATAACACTTTCATGCATTAAGATTAACCCCCAATGCAATGGACTCGTGTCCATCTCTTTGGTGTCATTACTCCAAGTGTTCTGTCAATAGTAGACAATAATATGCTCGAAATCAATGTCGATTGTCGAGTCCATTTTATGCAACAATAGATCATACGAGGTTTAAATCACTCAAATTTATTTTCTATCTGCCTCACCCTTTTTATGAACAAACATTAATGAGTCAAGTTTGGAAAGAATAAATATTCCCTAAATTGGAATAGATGAACCCTATACAAAATACTCCGTATTAAATTAACAAAGACTTTGGTATTATAATGTGTGCCCATCAGCACACATTAGAAAAAGGCTTTCTAAAAATGCAGAATTTTTTTACTCACAACTGTCTTATGCAAACTACAAAATACTCAGAATTACTTGTCAGGGAACTAGACTCTCTCAGAAATCAGGACGCATTAGTAACAAGCCAACAGATAAATTTACCCCTTCATTCAAGTATGCAAAAGAAGGTAGTTGTTAATAACACGGAGGTCATGTGACACAGGCAGTCATCAAACATATATGATTATGGGGTACTGAGAGAGAAATACATTATTGCTGGTGTAAGTGTGTAACATCAGAAAGAGCACAACCTTAAAGCTTCTTGCTAAGATACAAGTTTCCTTACCAAGTTAACTTATTACTAGAATACCAACAACAACAACAACATTTGTAAACTAAACTAAACATCGCTGAGTAATGTAGAATTCCAACAGTCCCTTTTCATATACTTGAATGAAAACACAAAGCTTCATATACATTTTTTATTTCAATCCTCCAAATCTTTCGCACCAACAAAGTCACAACAACAAATTCTTACAGAGCGTACCTGTAATCGAATTGCGCAAATCTAGAATGCCTTGTTATATCATCATCCATTGTATGAAATCAATCTCTAACAGAAACATGGCAATCGATCAAGGCGCCCTCGGATCAGTACCGTGTTGCCAAACATAAACCAACTCATCCCATCCAGTACTAGCAAGCAAGCCTTCAACAAGCACACTCATATCAATCCCAACTGCAAACTCTGTATGATGATCATACCTCCCAATCAAAGCATCCTCCACCATGAAATCCCACATACAAACCGCCATGTCGTAGGAGCACGACATGATCAGGTTCCTCCGGTGAGGCGAACACCTCACCCTCCTCACTGCGAACCCATGCCCGCCCAAAACTGCCAACGGGGCCCTAAAATTCCGCACATCCCAAACCTTGACAGTCTTATCAACGCTTCCGGTCACAATACAACAATCATCGTACTTGTTCCAATCGCAACTCAAGATCTCGTGCTCGTGGGCCGGGATAATCATGGTGGACCCCGGCTCCCGGACGTCCCAGACCCGGACGGTGCAATCGCCCGATGCGGAGGCGAACACGTCGGGATGGCGCGGGTTCCAGGAAGCGGAGTAGACGCAATACGCGTGCTCCTTGAAAGTCCGAATGGAAGTCTGGCGGTCGACCGTCCAGAGCTTGATGGAGTCGTCCCAGGAGGCGGAGAGGAACGAGTCCCGACGAGTGGGGTTCCAGTCGGTGGAGTGGGCCTCGCGAGTGTGCTCGTGGAGGGATCGAACGGGATTGGATTGGGGCGGGAGCGAGAGGTCGTAGAGCTTGAGGGAGCCGTCGGCGACGGCGGCCACGAGGAGGGAGTCGTGGGATTCGGACCAGGAGAGGTCGTAGACGCCGTCGGCGGTGTCGAAGGCGGCGAGCTCGGTGACGGGAGCAGGGGTTTGGGGGGTCGGAGAGAGGTCGAGGACGTGGAGGCGGCCGTTTCCGAGGATACCGAAGTTTTGGGAGGTGGCGACGGCGAGGCGGTGCTCGTAGAAAGGGCTGAACTTGACGGAGTAGCCGTTGAAGGGGGTTTTGAAGACCGGCATGGTGGAGGGGTTTTGGGGCGGTAGATTACTAGATTGGAGAATTCGCAAATCGAGATAGGGATCTATCTAAACCCACACTACAAAGCCGATCAAAATTAGGGATGGATTCGAAACTCACCGAGCACAGGAGAGGAGTTGAGTTCGGATCCGGAGAGGTCCAATCGAAATCTAGAGGAGAAAGAGATACGAGAGGCAAGGGAAAGGCTTGCCGCGAGGGATGAGCTGTCGAGGGGGAGGGAGAGACGACGAAAAGAAGAGGATTGTCTGGGAACAGTCGAGAGTAGAGGGCCGCATAGGCCCAACCATCAAGCCAGCTGATGATTTAAGTTTTAGGATAGGTTTTGATGAGATCCGTCCGGCCTTGTTCTAGTTTAAGGCTAACTAGTTGATGACCCGGGCAAGGTTCGGGGGCTTTTTTAAATAAAAAATACTAATATATTAATTTATATATGATATAAGTATTATAATTTAAATAGTAAGTATTATATTGTTTTATTATCAAGATATAATGCTATTTTCATAATCATTAAAAGTACACGATCTCGATCTGTTTAGACGACTCAAACCTGCAAAAACCATAACTAATTGACTCAATTTATCTGTAAGATAATTAATAAGAAAATATGAAAAAATCTATGTATATATATAAAAGACGCAAGGAATAAGGCTACCACGTTGCGCCACCTAGGATTTTCCTACGTGTCGTTACCACATTAAGCCACCTAGGATTTTTTATTTTGGAAATTTTTATCTGTTGATATTATTTTAGGATAATATAGAAATAGGATAAATTAATCTAGGAAAGATTCTATCTACAATAAAGTTGTTATCTAATGTTAAATCTTAAGTATTAATGTTAAATATTTGATATGATAATTTATTTTACTTAAAAAGATTATATCTAAAATAAAATAAACTATAAAAGCATTAAATATTTGGTAAAGTGATATTGATGAATATTATTTATAATAATTTATTTAAGTGATTTTTTCCATCACAATATAAGCTATTTGCCACATAGGATTTTACCATGTGCCACCTAGGATTTTTCTTACATGTCATTCTCATGTTGATCCATCTAGGATTTTACAACATAGGATTTTTTTATTATTTTTGACATTTTTAATATATTGAAAATATTCTATCTGGCATAAAATAATTGATTATATCTAAAATTAAAATAAATTATATAACATTAAATATTATATATTATGATGGATCTAAAAGATTTTATCTAAAATTAAAATAAATTATATACATTTTTGAGCCACCTCATTCATTTTGGCACAACCTTATTTGTAAGAAATATATTTTATTTATATTATTTTATCTTTTTTAATTAAATTCTTTTCTATCTTATAATGTGAAAAAATTTAATTCTAATTTTAAATAAAAATAACTAAAAAATAATTTATATTTATCGTTTTATTTATTTATATAAAATATTTATCTTAAATAAAATTATGATTAAAAAACGAAAAAAGTTAAATATCTAGAAAATGTTATTTGATAAAAATTTACATTATCTTTTACTTAATTTTCTTTTTTGACTTATTCATGTAAATATAGAAGATGTTTTTACCTTTAAAAAATTTAATCTTTATTCATTTTTTTAATATTTTCTTATTAGTGATTTTTTAACTATTTGTCGAAAATATTTTTGAAAGGGTTGAATTTAATTAAAATAATTATAAGAATTTACATTATTTTTGCCTCTTTATCTATTTTTATAAATGATTTGTAAATTTTAATGATTCTAATTAAAATAATTTTTTATTTCCTATAAATATATTGTCATTGAGCCATCAAAATCATATTAGACTCATCTTAATAATTTTATAGAAATATTCAATTTATAATATGCCTAAAAATAATTTTATAATTTGAGTGGTAGTCGTGCATGGCACGATGGGGTATAACTAGTATTAATAAAGATTGAATTTTGTAAAGATAAACAATCTTCTATATTTACATGAATAAGATAAAAATAAAATTAAGGAAAAAATAATGTAAGTTTTTTATCCAAATTCAATTCAAGCAATTAATTATCTAGATCATGAATTTTTTAAATTTTTTTTTATCAAAATTTGATTTAAGATAAGTGTTTTCCATAAATAAATACAAAAGATAATGATAAAATAATTTTCGTTATTTTTATTTAAATTTAGAATTAAACATTTTTTAATATAAATAGATAGAAAGGAATTTAATTGAAAATATAAATAAAAAATTTATTATTTTTAAATATAAGGTGGGGCCAAATTCAATGTGGTGACTTCAAAAGATAAAATAATTTTCATTATTTTTTAAAAAAAAATCGAATTTAAATTTATTTTCATAGAAATAGATAAAAAGGAATTTAATTTTAAAATAGAAATTAATTTCATTAAACATTTGTTGGAGCCAGATTTAATGTATTGGCTCAAAAAGGTTTAGCTTTAATATATAGTTATAGATAGATTAGTATATTTTATCTATATTGTATGGATAGAAGATAATTAAATATTACATGAACATGAATATGAACAAAGATAAAAATAATGGGTAGAGATAAAAATTTATCCAATCTAATAGTAAATTGATAAAAAAAAAATATTAAATAAGCTGAGTGCATAAAATTGGAAATTACATAAGGTGGTTGAATTATATAATACGGAGTATATAATTAATTAGAAAAATCATTATAAAAAATAGGGTGATTGTGATATAAATTCTTAATGACGAATCTACCCAAAAGTGCTTCAGGTTTAGAAGATATATATTGATTTTTTATCCTACACGATGATGTATTATTTCGCATTATAATGTAAGATTTAAGGTATTATCATATATTATAAGACATGTTTGATCCATATAGCACTTAAGAATTTTTTTTTATTTTTAAAACTAATCATTTATATATCGCTTGTTTGATATCAATATTATAGATATCAATAGATATCAGATGGGTGGGGAGGGTTCAAGAGAAACGACTCTTGTAGAGAAACGGGTGAATGAATACGAGACGTCGGATGGGGGTAATTTAAGGGTGAGATTTGAAGGTACATTATATCTCAATTTGGGAGAAAGTTATCTGATTGAAATTAAAAAGGAATGTCCAAGAATAAAGGGATTTGTTTTTTTTAAAGAGAAAATCTAAAAAAATATCAAATTAATAAATTTGTAACCGACATAATTTATCTATTGAAAACCAACAAGCATGTATCGTAGTGGGAGGGGCTACGCTTCCCTTCGCTGAGGTCGAGGGTTCGATTCTCAGTGGAGGAGAAATGAACTTGTTGGGAGAGCAGATCCCACCCAAAAATAAAGGGGCTCTCGCGAGACTCAAACTCCAGACGTAGGCGTTTGATGTAGCAAAGCTCTCCGCTGAACTGGGGTGGCAATGACAAAAAAAAATTGAAAAAATTAAGTAAGCTTATTTTGTTGCTAAAATTTCAGAGATTATTGCCATAATTTAAAAAAAAAAATAAAAAAGGAAATATGGGTAAACGAATATTAAAACACATTCTCGAAATTGTAGTATATTTGAGTTTATGTCTGAATATGTGAGTTTAAATATCGAACAAAACATTATGTGTAAACGAATATTATTAACACATTCTCGAATATGTCGTTACAACAATCATTTGTTTATATTCGAATATGTTAGTTCAAATATTGAACACCAAATACGTGTAATTAAATATTAAGAACACATTCTCGAATGTGCTTTTGTAAGAGTAATGTATATAATTGTTAAATATATTCGAATATTTGAGTGTAAATCTTGAACAAAACAAAGTTTGAAATCAAATATTGAGTAAACAATCTTGAACATGCTTTACAATTAGAGGTGTCAAAAGTTGACCTCACTCGCAAACCCGAGCCGAACCGCCCGATAATTTCAGGGTCAAGACCCGAAAATTTGAATCCGAAATAAACCGAATTCACTAGAACTCGAAACTCGTTGGGTTGAAACACGAAACACGTTGGGTTGACTAATTTAGTATATTTATAAAATTTATTTTGAAACTTATAATCTATTTTATTATTAAAATAGATAAAAGGAAAAATGACTCAAATGACCGAACCAACCGGTCAACCCGACCCGGCCGAAAACCCGCTACAACCCGATGGTCCCGACCCGATTGACCCGTGACCCATAACGAAACCGAACCTGAAATGACCAACCCAAACCCGCCCGACCCGACTCGATTGACAGATCTATTTACAATATATCTGAATGTCAAGTTTACAATACATCTGAATATGTTGGTTCAAATTTTGAACAAATTAGTATGTGTGTCAACGAATATTAAGAATATATTTTCGAATATGTATACAAAATACCCGAATATTCAATTCACAATATTGAAAATGTACAAAATATATTTGAACATTAATTTCACAGTTTTGAACAAATGTATAAAAAACGCGTGTATAATATATCTGAATATTAAGTACACAATCTCGAACATCTATAACTATATATTAAAGTTGTCCCTTTTTTAACCACCAGAATGATTCTGGCCCCACCTCAAATTTAAAAAGTTAATTTTATTTTTATTATTATAACTTCTTTCTATTAAATTCTTTTTTAACTATTTAAATTTATCTCTAACATCAAACAAATATCTATTCAATATAACAATATCTTTTCGAGCCACCAGAATGATTCTGGCCCCACCTCAAATTTAAAAAATTAATTTTATTTCTATTATTATAACTTTTTTCTATTAAATTCTTTTTTAACTATTTAAATTTATCTCTAACATCAAACAAATATCTATTCAATATAACAATATCTTTTGAAAGCTTCCTTGTACAAGTATTTAAAATTAAAGATAAGATATTTGAAAATAAATATAAATCTTTTATCATAAATCTTTTGACGAATTTATTTATAGATATATATAGTGATTTTATTTAATAAAAAAAAATTAATGATAAAGTTTAAAATTAATAAAAATAGATAATAAAATATTTAATAGATATATTAAAATTTTTGATAATCACTAAATTTACGTACATGAAAAGTAATAAAATATGAAGAATATAATATTTGATTAAAAAGTATACATTCTACGAGTAATAAATTACTTATATTAAAGTTTATATTATATTTTAATTTAGTAATATCCTATTTATAATGTCTATAAAATATCGAATCGTAGTCGTACATGGTACGACGGGTAAAACTAGTTTATATAAAATATGTGAGTATTAGTTTCACATTTTTGAACATGGGTACCAAAAACTCGAATATGTGTATAATATATCTGAATATCAAGTGCACAATCTCGAACATGTATACAAAATATCTGAATACTAAATTCACAATACATGACATGTATATAACATATCTGAATATTAACTTCACAATTTTGAAAATGTGTACATAATAATTTAAATATGTAATTAAAAATCGAACATTTAAACAATGTAACTAAATTATCATCTTCCCCGTTCTCGAGGTCAGCAACAATAGCATCAACCTTATCAAGATGCGTGTCTGCATTTGAATGTTTTGAGCCTACAACAAAATTCAAAAAAAATAGTCAATTACTAATCCTAAATCCAATCTATGTATATATATAAAAGACGCAAGGAATAAAGCCACCACGTTGCGCCACCTAGGATTTTACTACGTGTCGTTCCCACGTTAAGCCATCTAAGATTTCGCCACATAGGATTTTTTATTTTCGCAATTTATATATATTGATATTATTGTAGGATAATATGGAAATAGGATAAATTAATCTAGGATATATTCTATCTAAAATAAATATGTTATCTATTATATATTAGGGATTAGGATAGATCTAAAAGATTTTATCTAAAATTAAAATAAATTATAGAACATTAGATATTATATACTAAGATAGATATATTAATTTATCTATTAAAATGAAAAAAAATTAAAATTGAATTTTATTTAAAATTAAAGAAAATTATTTTATCTTTATTTTTTATCTACTTATGTAAAAGATTTATCTTAAAACTTTTTGATAAAAATAGAACTTTCAATCTAGATAATTACTTGCCTAAATTGACTTTTGATATTAAAAAATTATGTTATCTTTCCTTAATTTTCTTTTTGAATTATTCATGTAAATATAAATGATTTTCTTATCATTAAAAAATTCATTCTTTATTTATATTTTTTTCATCGTTTCTTATTAAATATTTTTTAAATTTTTATTCAAATTTTTTAAGGAATTGAATTTGATAAAAAAAAATTACAAGAATTTAGATTATTTTTACCTTTTTTATATTTTTTGTAAAACGTTTTTAAAATTAAATGATTCTAATTCAAATAATTTTTATTTATATTTCTACATATATAAATTATAATTAATCCATCAAAATTATAGTGGGCTCACCTTAATAATTTTTGTCCCGTTTCACATGACATCAATTGTAAAATTTTATATTTTTTTTCTAATAAAAAAGTTTTATATATTAAATTAAAAATCATATTCATTAAATAAATTAAATATTAAATTCATATAGTCGTGCATTGCACGACGGGTATAACTAGTACAAAACTAAAAATTGATGGAAAAAACTCTAAATATGAACTATGAAACGAGATCAATGTGCAAGTGCGAAAATCAATGTGCATACCGCTTTTGGAGTAAATTCTCATTCGAATCTACTAAATCAAACTACATCCAAAATAATACAAAGAAACGAAACCCAAATGCATTAATAAAACTCGTCCGACTCTTACCAATTTCTGCACGAAAAAATCACGAATTCGTAAACGATTGATTCGGATTTGCTATTGAGAAGACGAGCGAGAAATTGCATCCATCGTCCTCTTCAACTCCCATAGCAAAAATAGTGAAAACCGAAATTTGAGAGAGGTCGAGTTAGACAAGAAGAGAGGTTGTAAGAATTTGGGAGATGATGAGAGAGATTGGAGAGATGTGAAATCTATTTGAATTATGGATAAAGAAGTTGATTTACGAATTTAGAAAATGGGAGAGAAAAATATTTAATATTAATTAGTTTCCTAAAAACTTGCTTTGAGATCTCATCTAGTGAAATTCATCGTCTAATTTATTGTGCACCATATTTTTAAGAGTTTGATTCAAATGAAACAAACTCTTATCCTAAAACGTAATACGAATGCACCTTTTCTAGTTAGTAGTGCACTTTTCATACAAAAGTGCATTGTAAAATACAAAAAGTGCAATACGAAAAAATACACTACAAAAAATACGAAAAGTGTTCTACAAAATACGAAAAGTGCAAATGCAAAAAGTGCACTCTGAAGTAGAAAAAGTGCACAATGAACTAGGAAAAGTACATTCGTTTCAAGATAAGAGTTCGTTTCAGGATAAGAGTTTGTTTCATTTGAACCAAACTCTATTTTTAAGGACGATTTTGAAAAAAGAGTTTGTTTCATTCGTTTTAGGTTAATTACATGTAAGTTGAGTGATATGTTTTAATTGCATGGGGTAACCCCACTCCTCCCCACCTTCTACCCATTGTGAGTTGACTCGGTCAACCGATTTGACTCGGTCGTTGACCGACCGTTGACCGTCAACAAAAAAAATTCGTCAACAATTTTTTTTTGTTACCAGATTTTTTTTTTGTCAACAGAATTTTTTTGTCAATAGAATTTTATGTCAACAAAAAAATCTTTATTGGCAAAAAAATTATCAACAAAAGGATCATTGTCAACAAGTGTCCACGTTAACAATTATTGTCAAAAATTGTCAACAATTACAAATATTGTCAATAAAAATATCTTTGTTGACAATTTGTCAACAAAAGAATCTTATTGACGTTCACGAACGTCAACAAACAATTATTTTCAACGTCAACAAATAATTGTTCTCAACAACCATCAACAATAGTTGACAACAATTATTATCAATGTCAACAAACAATTATTGTCAACAACCGCCAACAATTGTTGTAAACAATTATTATCAACGTTAACAAATAATTATTTTCTACGTCAACTAACAATTATTGTCAACAACCGTCACCAATAGTTGACAACAATTATTATCAATGTCAATAAACAATTATTGTCAACAACTGTTAACAATTGTTGTCAACAATCTCTCTTATATATTAAATGAGCAACAATATCTTCACAAAAGAATTAGCCACTTGGCACATTGTGCATTTGACATGTGTAAATTTATAATTTAAAATTTGTTTTTCTTCTCATAACTCATGTTCCACTACCATCCATCATATTTTTTCCTTTTTTTAATATTTACATATTTTTTAAATTTTGTATAAATCTGTTATTTAATGTTGTGATTTCATTTATGAATTATTATAACACTTCTAAAGTTAATATAACTATTATGTAATATTATCAATCTAATTTAAAAAAATTTAATACATAAACTTTTTATAATATTTTCACTTTAAAATCATAACTATAACCTAAAGCGGAGGTTAAAAAAATTATTAAAAAATACATATCACTTCTAGATTGGACCACATCACCATTTTTTTTCAAAAAATAATTTTTTTTTCTTATGCATGTTTTTAAAATAAAGGATAGAAAATCCCATTATTAAACAATATTTTATTTTTAGATATGATAACTAGAAAGATCATTAGGATATTTTTTTATTCCATCATACAAATTCTAGAATATTTATTTTATTTTTAGATAGATATCAATTTAATCAAAACTTAACAAATACAAATAAATAATAAAATAATTTTATAAAAAACCGTGCAGGGCACGGGAACTAATACTAGTATATAATTAAATTCGTGTAGTCATGCATGACACTACTATGGGTATAAACGTTAATTTTGGCCTCAAATTAACTTTAAAAATTAATTTATTTATATTAATTTAGCCTTTTTAATTATTATTTTTTTCTATCTAATTTTTGAATTCTAAAATTTAATTAAAATACCAAAAATTATTCTATCTTTATCTTTTTATATATTTTTGTAAAAGATTTATCTAAAAACAAATTTTGATAAAAAAAATTCAATATCTAGATAATTACTTGCCTAAATTGAAGTTTGATATAAAAAAATATATTATATTATTTTTTTCTTAATTTCCTTTTTGGATTCTTCATGTAAATATAGAAGTTTTTTATCTTTAAAATTTTTAGTCCTTATTCATATTTTTCATCTTTTCTTATTAATTATCATTTTATCTTTTTATTTAAAAGATTTTATAATAACTGATTTTAATAAAAAAATTATAACAATTTACATTATTTTTTTGTTTTTATCTATTTTTAAAGAAGTAATTAAAATAATTTATATTTATAATTTTCCATAAAAAAATTATCATTAATCCATCAAAATTATATTGGGCTCACTTTAATGATTTTGGCTTCGTCTTTCATTATAACAAATGTAAAATTTTATATAGCATATTTATAATAAATGAGTTATTTAATTTTTATATTAAATTAAAATCATTCATTAAATAAATTAAGTATTAAATCAATGTAGTCGTGCATTGCACGACGGGTATAACTAGTTATTATCAATGTCAACAAACAATTATTTTCAACGTCAACTAACAATTATTGTCAACAACTATTGTCAATCTCAAGAAACAACTATTGTCAACAATATAAGGATCTTGTTAACAGAAAAATTATCAACAAAAGCGTCGTTTTGACAAAAAAAAATTGTGAAGAAAAGAATCTTGTTGACAAAAAAATTCTCAACAAAGGATCTTTGTTGAGAAATTTTTTGTCAACAAAAGGATCTTTGTTGACCAAAGCATTTGTCAATTAATGTCAGCAAAACATTTGTTAACAATTTTATATTGTTGACAAAATGTGTTGTTGACAAAGGTTTAAATAATTATATGATCAACTAAAAAACCCAAGCTAAAAGAGGGAGAAAAAAACCCCTTCAACAAACCATTCACGTTGAATATAGGCAATTATAAGGGCAGAATACAACTAGCTTTGTTGTGATGTATTATTAAAGACAACTAGCTTTGTGTGATCTTGGTCGCATTGCTTCTCGGCGGATAACCGACTATCCCCTCTGTTTCATCTCCATTCCTGCACAGATTTATACTATTCAAATGACTCTATTAAC
This sequence comes from Fallopia convolvulus, assembly GCA_964016875.1. Taxonomy (NCBI): domain Eukaryota; kingdom Viridiplantae; phylum Streptophyta; class Magnoliopsida; order Caryophyllales; family Polygonaceae; genus Fallopia; species Fallopia convolvulus. The sequence goes on along the minus strand of OZ024720.1, from coordinate 48,040,424 downwards.
TAATTAAGGAATTCAGGAAAGAGGGGCAACATGTAATTTACTTGGCCTATATGAAAGTTCAACACACTCAAGTAGCAAGTCCACAATGCCCATAATACATGCAGCATCACCATAGGCAGGACTAAAATCCTTGAGAGTTGTTAGAAAATCTATCCATGGACTTATTCGTGTTACTTGCAACACATTTTCAATGCCATACCCATCTATATTAAAATCCACAGTAATTGTATGAGGATATGTTGAAGTGTTTGATAGAAGGATAAGACATAACAAGATAACATGATTGTCTTATTTTACAATGGCGTTCAGATTGAACTGTCTATATTAGGCTATATAATATAATATAATATTATCAATACTAAGGGAATTCTCCTGCTGGATACAATTGCAAAAGTTGAGCAAGCTACTTAGAGAAATAGAGCCAGCTATATGGGACTGTTCAATCATTATAAGTTTACTGTTGGCATCTAAGTAGGACCAAGCTCTTCATGATATTTACTACACATTGGTGGGAATTCCCTAGATCACCTAAACATGATAGGTTATGTTAAATTGAGGTGGTATGTGCTATATATATTTATTTGAATGTTATAAAATAAGCAGAGCAGGCTTAACTATATGTGTATATGACAATCAAGTAGTAACATTTAGCAGAGATGATGTGCAAGTTAATGTCAAGCACCATCTTTCAAGAATGTAGCAAAGTCAATTTAAAATTCCATAATCATGTGGAAACCACTCGTCACCAAACACTTCATGCATACAAAACTTTATTTCAAATTTCATCCATAGGTTCAGCCCTTTCTAATCTCCACCATACCTAAATTAATGATAAACAACAATTTAGACATTCCACAAAGAAACCTGCAAACCACAGCGATAAAGTCATTCTACTCAAATCATTTGTGTGCCACAATCATTTGTGCTCACTAATAGCCATGAGAACATGTGTATATATATATATATTTGTTAACAACTATCCACAATTGTCAACAATGGATTATGATAAATACAGTTAAAGCATAACCTATCAAATGATTGTGGCACTTGTTGACAATAATTCCACAGTTGTTGACAATAATTCTTATGTTACAATATCCATGTACTTTCAACTTGCAACTTCTTCTCTACACCAGTTGGTGTATTATATAACTGATGTGCTCACTAAAGATTCAAGTTCTTTTTCAACTAGCCTTTGCATTATCTGACTCTACTTCAGCTGCTACAACAGCCAAGGACCTAGCAATTGTGCAATGAAAGTCAGCAAATAATAAATCTCTAGGCCTGAAGCATTGCAAGACATAATTCATCAATCAAAACAAACATCTTCAAATTGAACTAACATACTTTTTGAACAACCAATATCTACATCAATCAATTACCTTGACTAATTCAGGAAAGTCAAGAAAGTCAACCAATATCTATCAATTAAGAAGAAATTGGAGTGAGACAGAATACCGAACGTGTAATTTGAATCTTTTTTTAGGATACTAGTTCAGTGCCCCGTGCTTACGCACGGGGAGGAATTTTGTTGATGAAATATATAGAAAGTTGGATGTTAAATTTATTGGAAAACAGTTTTTTATTAAATTGAGACAATGCATCAGACATTAGGGATGAAAATACTATGTGCAATATCCATATTAAAATTAAGTTGAGCATTACACATTAGAGATGAAAATACTTGTGTTATACCCATTTTTCCACAAACTTCAAGAAGTGGAAGTAAATTAAGTGACAATCATTTTGCCTATTCAAGTATACGGATGAAAATTTTCATTCTATTTTACATTCCTGACACCATGCAATGTAGCATGAGGAGAGTCTCCCTTCCGTGCGTTCGTGAAGTCTGTAGCCACCAATAGGAAGAGAGATCGATGTAATGCAAGAGGTGGTCCTCCTTAGAAGCATGTGAAGATGGAAGGAAAATACATATAACTTGCTATACATATAGACTGTTCAGTTTATTTGCCAAAACAAAGTATGAAGGGTTGGAAAAGAGGTTTAAATATGTAGTAAATGCAAGTATTTTAGATTAGGAAAGACATATTCATACTTTCAAATTCAACTATCTTCACCTAGCTCAAGTATTTAATTCCCATCAAATAAAGCACATTTCAGTATTCTTCTTGCAACCACCTATAGGACAAAGCTGAACTGATGTGAACCGTCGAAGTTGTTACCTCAACGTGTGGGCATGCACAACCCAATGATGGGAGGTCCATTGCAAAAAATTGCGTTGGCAGCAGCGAGCTGCAACATACGCTAGGGAATTTAGAATATGGTAGAAGCAAGGACACACCTAAGCACACATGTGCCCGCCGGGCGACGACGTCGACGTGTAACACATTCAGGGATCACAGTATTGGATGCAACAGTTGAGCTAGGACAAAGAAGGGCCCCTCCAGACGAGATAGGTACTACAGTCTGCTACAAAGTGGAAAAAAGTAAAATAAATGAGCATTCCTCTATGCACCACCTACTTGGTATAAAGAGGACAAATATGGAGAGATGGATGCCATATAAGCAATGAGAAGATTGTTACTTCAGCATGAGTTTCTGTTTGGTGACGAGATGTAGGAATAATCCCAGGGCATGCATTGGCCATTGGAGGGAGCTTGAATGCGCAGCAAGAAAGAGCAGAAAAAGTCTGAATTCCTAAAATATATGACAAAAAAAAAGATCATCACCTCCACTGTTGTACAAAGAATGATATAACACTGATCCCATAAAGAACCACATGATTGTAAGACAAATAAAGAAGTAAAGATCAATTTTTCCATGCATAAACACCAAACAAACATAGCAAAAGAATTTTTAAAAAGGACTGCAATTGTTGGTTATTTATGTGGGAAAAAAAGCAAATAAATAAAAAGCATGAACGAATTATACCTGATGCCTATCATGAAGACATAACAAATTCAGTAAATGGAAAAAAAAACTAAGGCCATATTCTCCTAGGCTAGGCCATAAAGAATGCTAAAGAAAACCCTCTTATTTTCCTAGGGGAATCAGACGCTCCTAGGCCTCTGTTCCATTTTCCTAGGCTAGGTCATAAAGAACCAATTTGAAGGAAGAATAACATGTTAAATGAAGAGCAGCTTCGTTGGCCCATAGCATGCTTGCAACCATTTTAGATTTAAGAGCCATTCCTTTCAAGTAAACAAGTTAAACGACCATGCTAGAAATAAAATATAAAATTAAGAAGAAAATCAAAGATATCTATGAAATATATGTAGCATACCTTATCTAATGGAACAGACAAAATTTGGAGTTCCCTTTGGAGTCTGCTCTTCCAAAGAGCTTGGATGTGTTAGGAAATGTAAATACGAGGGCTGATATTACAAATATTGGAAAATTAGGGGTCAATGTGTAAACAAGACCTTATATATATGCTACTGTATGTGAGGATGTAGCATGCTTTGAATAATAATTTTAAATAAGCAAAGCTCATCACAAAATATAGACCATTATGTTTTTTTTTTTTGGGGTGGGGTGGGGGGGTGGGGGTGGGGGGCAGCCAGAGCTACTAAGTATGCATAGCAAAAATACTCAAGATACAATTAGTTGGTTGTTTATGCTAGAATGAATCACTTATTGTTGCTACTTCATCTATCAGCAACTACTTTGTCTAAACATGCCAAAGACAAGGAGAGATCGTCCCGTTTCTTATGAAATCTGACCCCCAAATTACACAAAATCTGAATTCAATCAGTAAGATTTTAGTTGATATACAGTAACTGAAACAAACATTATTTAGTTGATGATTATCAGTAAATTCCATGTAGCATGTATGGAGTGCAATTAAGAAGTAAAATTCAGATTACCCAAGCTGGGCATAAACACCAAAACAAGCAGAACAAAGAAATTTTAAAAGGATTGAAAGAATGAAGCACCTGAAATTGTTGACTATATATCATGAAAAAGATAAAGTAAAAAACCAACATTAAGGAATGAATACTTGGATCCACTAATTAATTTGTCCAAATAAAATTTTCTCTTAACTATATTCACATAATTAACCATCTTCAAAGCACTCTAATTAGCAGACCATGATTAAAACAAATGCACTTCTCATGATCGGTTTAGGCTTTGATTCTTTGGCACTATAATTTCTAATGGGCTCAGCCTACAAAATAACGTGTAAGCCTTTATTTGTATCTAGTCTTAATCCATTCCATGTTCTATGTAAAACAATCAGGCTAGTACCTTGAAAAAAATTGCCAGTTGAACAATAGTCAAATCCTGCAATTATTTGAAGTCAATTCACCAGTTCAGCCAAGCATTCCAAGTTCCATACATATATATGAATGATATTTTCATTACAAAGAAATTGAAGGGTCTGCTGATTTAGCCATACAGATGAGCAGTAAAACACGGTAAGGAAGAAGAACAGTTAAACAAAAGAACAAACGACCCAACAAACTAAAGGTAAGCACTAAATCGCACTTCCATGGTAAGGAAAAATAGCCTAATGAAAGGATTTGTTGGCAGAGGATTTAAATAAGGTGACATTAAACAATGAACAAGCAATGGTGTGCAAAATAAGGGGGTAAAATCTGTACTTTTTATTTTATTTTCACATTTATATATTTTTTTAACTCCATTGTGATTTGTGAATACTGATTTTGTCTAAAGAAATCACAATCAGTAAAGATTAGAAAAGCAAAAAAGGTTCTTTATGATTATTATAAACTTGTTCATGACAGGAAGAAAAGGGTAAGTTGACGTGTGAAAGTGAAGCTTCCCATTTTTCAAGATTGAAAGTGTTGAGACACCTAAGAAACAGTCCCTATTGAGAAATTCAGAAAACACTCAACTACCAAACCAAACTACATTATGGTGAGACAAAATGACTTCAAATTTATTGTAACATGAAACCCATCTCCCATTTAAGTATTTAAACTCAAACCCACTTCATATAATTTCTTAGCTTTTCACATCCCCACTATATGATTAAGCAAATAGATGTACCCTTGTTCTGTGAAAATTGGCTGAAATCCTGATCTCTCCCTTTCTCAACCCACTTGTCTTGTTTTTTTCTTCTTCCCCATCTTGTTCCTTCTCTGTTCCTCAAACCCAGTTTTCAACAGATTAAAAAATAGAGAGATTCTTCTCTTTTCTGACTTTTTGTTTTTCCATCACTTAAAGAATGAAGCTTTCACATGAACAAAGACACATTCCATTTCTTCTCCCTTCATAATTTATTGCACTCTGCCATATGCTTAGATGCTTGTTTCGAAAGTGGCCCATTTTTTGAGTAGAGAAAAGAGAGAGGACAAGTAGAAAGACACCTATATATAACAGACCTATATCAATGAAGTTTATATGATGCCTTGCATTTTACAAAGTCAAAAAAGCATTTTATGGCCTCATAAAAGCCTCTACACAATGGGATACTAAACTGATCAATTTCTAGATTCCCTATGGTTCTCTGCAGTCCAAAAATGACAAATGCCTATTCACCCAAGATTCTAAAGTCATGTTAGTGATATTGTCTTGACCTCACAATTAAGAAGTTTTATTATAAAGAAAGGGAGGGAAGGAGACCCAAACTACGCTCAATGCCAGCCAATATATGGCATCAGTTTAAACAGAATGTACTAACTACTGCATATTGCCTATAGAATCATAATAAAATAGGTAAAACTCAAGCTGAAAAAAGAAATTATCAGAAAAATTAAGAGAAGGATGGTGGTGAAAAACCAGCACAAAAAAACACAATACCAGTAGGAAAAAGCCACCAGGAGGATATCAAAGCAAGATGCAATACCTAGATGAGTGCCTGCAAATGAAAAGCAACAGATCATTATCACATTTAAAACAATCAAGAGCAGCATAAAACTGAAGGCAATAACAAAGCTGTTGCTTTAATTCTACTTTAAGTTGTGTTGATTGTCGCATGATCAATAATTTTGATACAACTTTGATCACTGATTCAGCAAATCATTTCAGTACACCAAATCCACTTTAGTGTTTGCAAGCAAAACCGGGAAACCAACAGAACCCTAGTTACACACATCAAGCTGAAGTACTGGTAGAACACATGAATTCACCTGGCTAACTACACCACTTAAATCATGAAAACCTTAAACGAAGTGAACAACATTGTGGTACCTGAGTTCAAAGCAATTACTAGCGTTCAATTAGGACTCAATTGAAGCAGTAAAAAGGAAAATCCACCGGCGGATTCGCCGGAGTTCCGGGGCAGCGATTTTCTGGTGGGTGCTTCAATAGGCTTCCACGGGGAGGCGGAGTACCGACGACGATGGCGATTTCCAGGCGGTTGTGTGTGACCACTTATAAGCGCAGGTCGTGGAGATCCCCCAACAAACCCTAGGAAATGAGAGTACCAACCGAATTCAGTATAAAACTCAAAAATAAAAAGGAAGCATTCAGTGCGAAAAGGTACTGATTTCAGGGGATTCGTCGGAGATCCAGTGGCGCTGTCCTACCGGGAGCCTGAACTGGCTTTGTTTAGGTAGCGGACCGACGACGGAGATTGAAGTCCCGACGGTCTCCCAGCACCTGCAAGTGCAATTCGAAACCCTAGAAATTAAGGCAAGAAATCACGAAAAAGACCGCAGAAGGGAACCGGTGGAGCTTTAGGGAACCAGAGGGCTAAAGCTCCAGCTTGACAGCCATACCAGAAGGCGGAAGATAAAACGGCGGCAATGGACGGAGAAGAAAAGAGAGCCGCGCATAAGAAGACGTAGAAAGAGAACGGAGCAAAAGTAGACTGCGTAATAAAATCTACAAACCTAATTTAAAAGGAAAAAGCATACTAAATGACGTAAAACAACAGCCGTAGATAGCTTAAATTTTTTTTTTCTCTCATGGCTGGTTCACCCGTACGGGCTACGTGCAGACCGGGGTACTAAATGGGATTACGGCAAACCCCTCCCAACGACATTGCGGGGAATCGAACACACGGTTCGTCCTACCAAGCGTAGCCCCAACGCCACTACGCCAATGCACCGTTGGTAGATAGCTTAAATATATAGTTCATCACCGGTTGAGATTGTAAACGCTCGTAAATTGTTTATAGTAGTAGGGATTTGGGCCAAATCCCTCTTTTTTATATAATCTTAACCTTTCATTTAATCTGATCCAAAGCATCTATTTTGTTCTCCCGTTTCTCTCTAATAAGGAGTTTCTCTAAAGCCTACTACGATATCGGATAATAAGTATGGATATGGGTATTAGATCTCATATATTTATCAGGTATGATTATAGGATTGTTATCCTTGTTTGGTATATTAGCGATATCAATTGATACAAGTTAAATCTGTTATGTCATGCATGACTACGAATCAAACTTTAAATTATTTTTATCATATTTAAGATATTTATGAATATGTTATTCATTTTCAAAAAAGAAAATTGTTTTTGAGATTAGTATTACCACAATAATAGTAAAAGATAAAAATGAAGATTGTTTCTAACAATCCATCTTCTTCTTCTAATTTTTAAAACTTTTCTTTTTTCAATTTCTTCTTTCTCTAGCCAACCCATCACAGTCACCCCCATCCTCCATCCCCAGATCTAAATATGCTCAACACCCGCCATCTGGTTGATGTAGTTGTGGAGGTCAAAGGACTCAATATCAACAAAGATGGAGTTGAAGCCCTAAGAGGGGTGGACAGTGGAGTCGCATGTGACACCTCCAATGAAGTGTGCTATCTTTGTTTTAATGGTTAAGCATCTATTCTCAAAGAGGACAAGGAGAATGTGAAGGAGCCAAATCCAACTTGTGAAGGGGCAAGGGTATCAAAGGTAATTTTTCATCTAGCTATGTTCAACAAGCTCCACAAGTTGGGAGGAGGAGGTGAAAATTTTGGCCAAAATTTAGTTCCAATACGTTATGCCAAGCTACTCTCGCTGGTGAAGTCGAACACGCATTGATGAGCTTGGAAAATTAAGCTCATCTACCTCCAACATCAACAAGCTCCAACCTTAGTTGATATCTTATATATGTTGTTTGGTATGAATTATTTAGATATGAGATATCAATTCCTGATTTTAGTTAAAACTAGTTGTACCCGTCGTGCCATGCACGACTACGACTCATCAATTTTTAGATATATTATAAATATGATATTTATCAAGTAAATAACCCCCTTCCCACCCTGGAGGTACTACAGCCAATAACCCCGATTAAGACTAAACCGAAGCTACCCAAGGCTTTAAATTGACTGAACAAACTAAAAACAAGGTAAATGAAACCATTTGAAAACCTAACAAGCTTAAGTTGAATATTACAGCGGAAAAACATGTAAAAGGTCTTATACAAACCTTAACTTAAAAGAATAAATAAATAGAACAACCTTCTATTTAAACAAAATCTTCATCAAGTCTTCCTTGAGTTCTTATTTCTGAAACTCAGCTTCGCTTTGAAGTAGTTCAATCATGATCTTCACTCAAGTATAGCCATTGGAAACCTTTCTTCAACTTCTGGAGCTTCAAACTTCTGAATCCGCCTCTTGAATCAACTTCCAAGGAGAACCTGATGTATCGTAAACCAACGGTGGACACCAGCCGACCATATAAAAGAAAAGAAAATGGACGGGTTAGTCTAATGAAAGACTAGCAAGCGAGGGATCTAACTTGGTTCTTATGGTTGTAACTAAGCATATTGACATCCAAATCCGATTAGACTCGGATTATGATCCAACAGTTAGCAGTCTTATAGAGAATAAGGAGACTCGCATAATCAAGAGAGAGAACACCACCACTTGTGGTTTCTTTTAAGAAGCATAAACAATTGTTGGGAACTCATATTAATCCCATAACATTTTGAAAAGCCTCCATCGACTATTCAGATTAACTTAATCAAAGTTTGATTAAAAATCATTCATAACCGGGAGTAAGAATGGTTATCAAATAGCCCAACCATTCGGGTATATTAATGTGCCTAACACACTTATCTTATATTACTTTCAATTTTTTCACAAACAAGTTGACATCTTTTAATCGGCTCGAACTACTGCCGATGGAACACAATACTATCGAGGTCAGAGGTTCTGTTTCATCCTTGAACAACAAATAGCACGGGTCCCAATGATGGAGAGATTAGAGGGCTATTTTCATCCATAATCCACTACCAACACATATTGAATGGAACACAATACTATCGAGGTCAGAGGGCATTTTTCATCCTTGAACAACGAATTGTACGGGTCCCAATGATGGAGAGATTAGAGGGCCTGTTTCATCCATAATCCACTACCAACACATATTGAATAAATGCACTTAGCTAGAGTGCATAGTCACCCCTCAAGCGTAGAGCGGCCATGGTCATAACCTAAGTATTAGGGGATCAATATTGATAATGCCTAATACGAGTTTTAAAGAGATGCTTCCGAGACTAAGCTCACATCCCTGAACTAAGTTAATCCATATCAATGTCTCAGCATGAGACAACTAAACATACAAGGTCACATACAACAGACCTAAATCCAGTTCTAGCGCGAAACTGAATGAATAACAATATGGTCATTATTTCGAACCAAATAACAACCTATCATATTTTATTAATCATACAAGTTGTTCCTAACGCAAATATTAAATGGGATTCAATTCCTCATTTAATAACAATAACGCAAGAGAGAATCGTCCACTTGCCTTAGAAGGCGTGCTCAACGTCCTTAGCAATTCCAACAGTAATCTTTATCATCTTTTTGACAAACATAACAAAAGGATTTCTCAGCAACGAGCTCACAACAACACTTCTTAGTTGTATTCTCAACTCCTACAACTTCCTAATCGATAAACGATTTAATTTCCGAATATCGATATATAATAAATCCTTAGTTATCATGCTTCAAAGAGCCATCTTGGCGGAATTATAACTAATTATCTGCTTCACTTTTGAAACAATTTCTAAATAAAATTTTTTCATTAGCAACAATTCTTAAAGGTGACCAAATCTCGGATCAAACGGATTAACAACAAATCCTGAGTAATTATTCGAAGTCCTTTACTTGCCAATCGGTATCAAAACTTGTATTCGCTATAACTGAAGATCCGGACGTCTATTTCCCGAGCGGTTTGAACCTGTGGGACCATATCAACGTCAAGATTATAAAAACCATAAATTTAATTAGCAAAGCGGAACCGAAAGTCCCTTATGGTGGCTCCGCAATCAACCCGCTAATTAATTTCGATCGTATATACCTTCACTCGAGCCCATGGCTCGTTTGGCTCGATAGTGGCTCGATCCCCGAGCCCGAGGGTGGCTGGACATTGCCCGGCGGCAGCCCTTGCTGTGGGTGGTGGTCGGAGAGGCTAACGGTCGCCGACGACGTCACATGCGGCGAGGCAAGGGAGGTGACCTGCGTGATGGACTTCACTTCTATCTCCCCGTCCGTCGTCGTCCCGCCATGATTCTCTCGCTGGTTTGATTCCAGCAGCACAACACAAAGATGAAGAAGAAGATGAGAGGTGGAAGGTGGAGGAAAAGAATATGGTGAGGTGAAGAAGTGGTCGGCGGTGAAGAAGGATTCTTCCCGAGACCACTTCTTTGGAAACAAATGAGTAAACTTTGACAAGGCCAAAAGATATGCTGAGAATAGAATTCTATCCTCATCCCATCACTTTACTTAACATAGTGGAGAAGATATTGAAATTGAAGCCAAAATCCGTCATGGAACGGGACTCGAGTTAAAGCGGTAAAATTATGTACCTCGGGTGGAAAAACTTACTAAACGAAAAACGAACCGTAAATTATGTAGACCAATAAAATCAATTTTTCATGATTTTATCTTGCTACCTTTAATTTTTAAGGCTTCCATTTCGTATTTTAAATCCTTTATAGTACATAATTAAAAAGACGGCTTATCCAATAAATATTCCTTTTCCACCGAAAAATCCTATAATTCACACCGATCCATAAAATCATTTCTTTGTGATTTTAGGATATCACCAAGAATTTTCTAGGATTTAATCTCCAACAAAAATATTAGATTAAGCGTTAAAACGGTCAAAAAGGTTAAAAGGATATCCGAGAAAATTTCAAAAATATCCTCAAAAACCGTAGTTATTACATTAGTACCCCCTTAAAAATGGTTTCGTCCTCGAAACCAAGGAGAACTTGGATCACAAGGAAGGATAGCATAAGCACACAAAACCACTACAAACCTATACAAAAGTTTGTAGTACCCCCTTAAAAAAACATGTTGTTACTTCTGCACCAGGCACAAAACAACCACTGTTTAGTTACCAAACTTCTTCTTTACAATGTTCATTAACTTTGGAAAATGACTCAACATTTCCTGCTTGGTTCTGGAAGTCTTTTCTTCAGTTCCATTTTTAGGCCAAGGTAACCTAATCAAAGGTAGACATTACGGATAGAATGCACTAAAGGTGGCAATGCCAACCGATAAACAAGCTTACCGGTTCTTTCCAGTGTCTCGAAAGATCCAACATAGCGAGAATTTTGTTGTCTCACTTTCCCCAACCGAATACGCCTTTCAAGGCGGATACCTGAACAAAAACTTCGTTCTTTATAATGAACTTAACATGCTCTCGCTTTAAAACAACACACGACTGTTGTTGCTTTTGAGCAGTTAGCACCCTTGAACGTGTTAGTGCGATATTATTGTTGTTCTCTTGGCCAAGTCTGGCCCGTGAAAAATCTTGTCACCATTGTCATTCCAACAAGTTGACAACCAACACTTCCTGTCTTACAAAGCCTTAAAATATTCATTTCTTTATCGTGTGATCACAATTCTTGTATGTGAAATCACTCAAACTCAAACTACCATTCCAACTCGTGTGGAATCCTGAATACATGTCCTCGGGAGTTTGAATTTGTTTTTTTTGTTCATCACTTTGAAGAGGGAGGCCAGCGCTAAAGTTCAATTCACTCCTCAAAGCTTGATGTCATTCCTTTCAAAACTTTGGCATGAACCATCCATCTCAATCAGAGATAATAGTCTTTGGAGTTTTATGAATATGAAAAACTTCATGCATGAACACCTCAGCTAACTTCTATACTCTTTAAGTCATCTTAATTGCATTAAAATGAACACTCTAGGTGAGTTTATTAACAGCCTCCATATGCATCCTTCTTTCATTAAGTCTTGAACGACTAATGAGAAGAATCCATTGTAACATCTTCACACTTTCATTCTGAAACAGGAAGAGACTATAATATTTTGTTTGGTCTTCTATGCTCAATCAAGACTTCCAGACAACCAAACATATCAAAACGAACTTGGTGACATTTCGCTTCATGTCAGACCATCATTATCTCAAATCCTTATACATTTACTTGTTCCAGGATAAACTAATTAAGCAAACAACAATGCTTCATTTGAATTAAGCTTTCGAAGCTCATCAACAACAGATACGCACGAACAGTTTTGAAACCAAGCAATCCATAATCTTGAATAACAAATCCCGGTGTCTTACCTTCTTGATCTTCTTCATTTATCTTAAACAATTTTACTTTCCCATACTACTTTTCCTTGATCTGGTCCACAAATTCTGAATAGAATCCTAGGGTATTCACACAACCTTGTTGTCATCCAAACTAAACCTTTAGTCCTTCTCAAATTAGTTTCTTCACAAGGATTACTTAAAATCCTTACTCAATTTCCTTTTTGAGATAAAATCTCAGTATTACTTTAACCAAGAATATGAGATTTATCCAACACATGACAAGATAATAACCTATCTTGTCAATCCTTTACATCCTTTTCTCAACCAAAAACTCAGCATGAGCATACTGACATTCAAAAGTAGTTATCTCTCTCAACTACTTCAAACTACATTCTTACGCATTACTATACCAACATATTGGACAATAATACCTTTAGTCCAATAATTTTCAACAAAATTGTCTTCATTGACAATTTTCGGTCTTTTTCATCCAAGAACTGTTTAGACTTCACTTAACATTCTGACTTGTTGAGCAACCTAACTCTTAGGATTAAAAACATATCCTCACGTGTCCATTCTCTATATCCAACAACTTATCATGTTGAGATTGAAAATCAATACTAATTTACATATCCAAACTCCAGACCCATTGGAGTTCTGCTTAAAGTCTTCACTTGACTATCTTACCTCAAAGAGATTTAAGTTTTCAAGACAACCTGAAAACAAATTACAACTAATGGAGAAATTACTAGTACATCCTTTATTCCAAAGAAAAGATTACTACAATATCATTCCTCAGAAAGGGTTCCATTCCAAGAGTCCATATCAACTTACTTTCAAAGACAATTCTGCTAAAAAGGCAATGACCTTCTTAGGTCATGACATCAACCAAGATGAACTACTAGCAAACTGCTTAGAGAATTCCAATAATCGTTGACTGAAAACAATCCCAAACTTTTAGAGAAGTACGGAGTTACTCCATGCTCTTCAGATACCAACACAGATTTGTAAAGAATCTTACCAAATTTCTTTACTTATAATCGAACTATTTTGGGAAGTTTGACCATACTCCTTAAATGGTATAGGGTACCAAGGATATACTAACTCAAAAGAATTTTACCAGATACTAGATATAGAAATTGCTATAATGCAAAAGAAAGCTTGCATCTTTTCATATCAACCAACTCTATACTTGCAAAACTCATATAATTGCAAAACTTATATGATTGCCAAATCATACTAGAACTATTCTTTAAAACCCAAGGAATTATGTGATCTTATTCTACCATGTGATCAGGATGGGGAGATAAAAAAAACATAATCCTTTACTGCATTCTCATAGGAATAAGACATGTAATCTTGCCTTACCATGTGATCAAGATGGAAGACAAATCACATTCTTACTCACCACCATGAAAACCGTAAAATTTTTATTTATGAATTCCGTATATCAAATCAACATTTCTTTAAAAAAAATCATGCTAGAATTCTACAAAGTCCTAAGATTTTTCTCAAAAGAGAAAATCACAAAACAATTTCAAATATCCCTTAAATCATAACAGCTTGACAGGGACTCGACATAGTCTACAAGCATACATGCTTTAACTTTGAATGTCGCTAAAACAAAGATTAGATACTTTATGAAGAAATGGGCACGTCAAGCCAATGCATCAAATAAAATTGCTGACCTTAATTTCATGAAGCTATTGACGCTTTGCCCTAGTTCTATGCTGACATTTGCACATTAGTTGGCCTTACCAACTTGACCAAAGTTTCAAATCAAAACTGAGCCTCAAAGGACCTAAGACAATCCAATTCATTATGCGTACTACATTTTCTTTCGAATGTAATACTTCATTCCCTCCTCAAGGTAGAACTTGATGACATACCTTGACTTTTCTTAATTAGACATACTGCTAGACTTTTCTATAATCCATAGTATTGAGTAATCTCTGCCTAATTTACTCAGTCTTAACCCATATTAACTTCACAAGTTCAATAACAGAAGTTGATTGCTTGTATCGATCTACTTGCAAACCTTAGGGAAAATATGATTCCAACATTTTCATACTCATGACAACTTCTTCCAAGGTCGCTCTCAACTTGTGTACCATCTTGACATATTAATTTAAAGTTATGCAAACATGATCCATTGACAAAAATTTAATACTTGAGTTCATCCATTCACAAAACAACAAGCCTTCAACAAGTTAATAGTCATTTAAATTCCGATATCCAAGAGTGACTATCAACTCTTTTGACGATTTTAAGGACTTTCAATCCTTTTACAACTTAATCTTCAAGTCAAGATGTTCCTTTCATTTCCTATATCTTATAGTAGGGAAAAGCACATGATCAAACATGATATTCTTAAACATTCCCCAAATCTGCATTGGGTAATCAAACCAAATTTCTTTATCATTCACTATGCAAACTATATTCCCTAATAAATTGCTCAATCCGAGAAAACTTAAAACAATCCAATAGTTTCTCTCTTGTCATTACATGCATCAAATCTGCTTGCAATAGCTATCTTCAAAATCAGGCCCACCTGGAATTATTTTTCCAAGGGTAAGGTCTAAGCTTTAAAACAATCCAAATGTTGATTCCATTTCTAGTCCATTATAGACCTCAAGTCTCTTCTCATTATCCCGAGTTGGGTATCATACAACGAAACTCCAATCCCGTTGTCTCATAGGTTAGTCATCTGGATATCAACAGCTCATGTAATCAATTAACACTTGTGCTAGTAGTTAATTGAACATAAACACATTACTAATGAACTTTTACCTGTTCAATCCATTTTGACCAATCAACCTTATTCACAACAACCTTGAATGATTAACCACTTGTTCACAATTTAAACTGAACCAACATTCTTCCTTTCTTTCTTGCTATAATCATAAGAAATCCGTATTCCATTTAGGAATCTCAATCCTCTTAACTCAAAGGATAACAACATATATGAACATCTGAGTTTGAACATTATCAGGTTAAAAATTGAATTGTATTTTCCAATAGATTAACAATTCAATTGATCCAACATTTGAGCACTTCAAAGCTCTTTAACTTCCAACTGAGCAAATAAAAGTACAGAATATCCATGATACTATACTACAGAGTCACAAACATAGTTGTTGAAGAAAGTTTCCAAAGACAATCCTTTTCTTTTCAGGATTCTTTTACATCCCTTCATGCTCAATAAGAATCTCTTAGAATTACTCAAGACTTGTAAGATTTTCCCAATCTTAACATTAAGAAGTAGAGGCTCCAACTCTAAACTTCTCTTGATACTCGAATTTCAACATTCAACAATTCCTACAAAAATATTCCCATGAAAACTCTTACTCTTATGACTTCAATGTCAAAGAAACTCACTTTAAAACTTCCTTTTTAAAGACAACACTTGAACTTTCACATAACATTCAATCATGAACTTTTTAACAAATATTCTTAACTTGAAATCTTCCATCATACGAACTTAAAATAGGAAACCTTCAAAATAGAAAATCTTTATGAAGTACAATACTTAACTTAAAAATCTCACAAGAAGTTTCCTAATATGGAAGAAACGACGAGGGTACACCCAATTCAGACTCTCAAGAGAGAATAGGAATACATTGAGAACTTGGTCTAGAATCGGTTCAACTTTAGGAATCTTCACCTAATCTTACTCTGGATCCTTCTCGAAATCCATTCCCATCTCCAGGGAATCAAATGTCCACCATAGGACAAACTTATTACCTCATGTTCTCCAATTCCCTTTTTCTCCTTCTATCTCTTCACGAGTCTGGCTTCCAATCTTAACCACTTTCCGTAAATGGTTCTAAGGCAACACCAATATAGAATTCTCCATAATTCTATATGGAAGGATAAAAGTCTTAAAGAAGACTTATGAACTTTTAGCTCTGATACCACTTCCGTAATACCCCCTTCCTACCCTGGAGGTATTACCGCCAGTAACCCCGATTAAGACTAAACCGAAGCTACCCAAGGCTTTAAATTGACTGAACAAACTAAAAACAAGGTAAATGAAACAATTTGAAAACCTAACAAACTTAAGTTGAATATTACAGCGAAAAACACGTAAAAGGTCTTATACAAACCTTAACTTAAAAGAATAAATAAATAGAACAACCTTCTATTTAAACAGAATCTTCATCAAGTATTCCTTGAGTTCTTAAATCTGAAACTCAGCTTCGCTTTGAAGTAGTTCAATCATGATCTTCACTCAAGTATAGCCATTGGAAACCTTTGTTCAACTTCTGGAGCTTTAAACTTCTGAATCCGCCTCTTGAATAAACTTCTAAGAAGAACCTGATGTATCGTAAACCAACGGTGGACACCAGCCGACCATATAAAAGAAAAGAAAATGGACGGGTTAGTCTAATGAAAGACTAGCAAGTGGGCAATCTAACTTGGTTTTATGGTTGTAACTAAACATATTGGCATCCAAATCCGATTAGACTCGGATTATGATCCAACAGTTAGCAGTTTTATAGAGAATAAAAAGGAGACTCACATAATCAAGAGAGAGAACACCACCGCTTGTGGTTTCTTTTAATAAGCATAAACAATTGTTGGGAACTCATATTAATCCCATAACATTTTGAAAAGCCTCCATCGACTATTCAGATTAACTTAATCAAAGTTTGATTAAGAATCATTCATAACCGGGAGTAAGAATGGTTATCAAATAGCCCAACCATTTGGGTATATTAATGTGCCTAACACACTTATCTTATATTACTTTCAAACTTTTCACAAACAAGTTGACATCTTAAATCCGCTCGAACTACTGCCGATGGAACACAATACTATCGAGGTCAGAGGGCCTGTTTCATCCTTGAACAACGAATAGCACGAGTCCCGATTTGGTTTTGATTCTTGTCTTGTTGATTTGCTTGAGGACAAGCAAGTCTAAGTATGGGGTATTTTGATATCCACCTTTTTAGTCGTGTTTTTAGGGTGTGTTTTTGTGTGTTTGAGTCTTTTTCCTTACTTTTGTGTTTTGTTTTGAGTCGTTTGTGTAGGTTTTCGTATTTCCTTAAGATATGGAGTCTACACAAGCTTTGGTAGTGTTTTTTATAGGTTTTGTAGCTATTTTGGAGCATATTTTAAAGAAAGGAGGAAAGCACTTAAAGATAGCACTCAAGAGATACATTGAAGATCAAGTTCAAGCCATGAGAGGAGTTTAGAGACCCGTTACCGAGTCTAAGGAGAAAGAATCAAGTCAAAACAAGGTGTAGCGAACCCTATATCGATGTTTTACTCTCAGTTACAAGCCTGTTTTCAATGCTAAACAGGGTCGATAACGACCCTGTGAGGGTTGACACCGAGGCTGGATGGGTCGTAAACCGAGGTGTGAAGGGTCGGTAACGAGGTGCTCAACAAAAGAAGAAAGTTGAGAATTCAATGAAGTTTCTACCGACCTTGTGGGGGTCGGTATCGAAGCATTCGTTAGCGAACAATCCGAGTTGGCACATTTAATGATTTTGTCCCATATCTTTTTATATTATTAGATAGTTTAAGGGATATATCTTTTAGAGATATTATTTCCTTATAGATAGCTTTAGTTCTCTCTATGAAAACCCATGTTTAGCTTTAGTTTTCGAATCCGACAATTAACCTAGTTTAGGGAGAAGAGAAGAGAGAGAAGGGGCGAGATAGAGTAGATAGAGAGGCGAGTTTGAGGATTGCTTGGAGAACAACTTTTGTTTGGATTCAGTTTGTAATCTTTTCCTTTCATTAATTCCAATTGCTTTGTTTTCAATTATGAGGTGTGAGTAGTCTCTCTCTCTAAGGTTGAGGTTAAACCCAACAATGGTTATGTATGCTTGCCTTTGATCATGTCTTGATTGTTTTTATCATAATTCTTCTCTCTTGTTCTTAACTCCTTGAAACGAAAGTGGATAGGAATTTCTCAGTCATAGTTGAAGCGAAAGCGGAGACCTTGAATCAGAATAGTCAATTTAGGGCTTTGAAGCGAAAGCGGATCAATCCTAGTTGAAGTAGAAGAGATAGATAGTAATTTATTTGATTGAACGAAAGTTAGTTGATTTACTTGCTTAGGTTAATGATATGCTGTGTTTTGTACAGCATAACTAGGACTTTTTAGTACATATTTGTGTAGTATTTTAGGCATATTAGGAGCATTATTGAAGAACAGATTTGAAGGCGAGAGTTCAGAGTTAGGAAGATTGTGAAGACTTCGAAGATATTGAAGTCCGTGATCGCTGCCACCCTTAGGGGCGATAGCGGTGGACATCGCCGAGGAAGATCAAGATCGTCGAGAAGGACCGCGATGACACGAAGGCCGCGATCGCGACTAGGTTCGGTGGCAATCGCGGTTTGAGGTCGCCATTGGGATCGTGCTTTGAAGATAGGCAGCGATCGCGGCTAGGTTTGGTGGCGATCGCGGCCTAGCTGGATCGGACGCGCGATTGGATTTTTCCGCTTAATTTAATATTTTGTATTTTATATCTTTTTAATTTTGACTTGTTCGAGACCATTTTTTTTTAGGTTTTACTTTTTAGACTTTTTGGCATTCTCTCTTAGACCTAGTTCCATTATTCAGACTTTTGTGTTTTTCTCTCTCTTATGGAGAACTAAACTCCCTAAATTCTATTCAAGTTGAAGCTTTTCAGACTCAAGTTGTTGTGAGATTCGTCTATTCAGGTTTATTTCTACAGGTTATTTCAATTCTCCTGTGCGTAATTATTATTGATTGTATTGATTCTTCCAGGCCTAGCTGACTTGTTGGAATTAATATTATCTATTGCTAGATCTAGGTTTTCTCGTAGCAAAGCCTAATCTTTGTAGCAACTCAATTGATTTAGGACTCGTTGGACTAAAACAATTGAGAAGAGATTTGAATGCATGTCAATTGTTTGACTCGTTGGAATTCAATTGCATGTATCCTGCTTATCCTTGTTCTTAATGCTAATATCCCTATTATTTATGATCGTTTCATGAGTTGTTTGAATAACTTGTTTGATTCTATGATCAATTGCTTGAGGAAGAAAAGTGAATGCTTGAATAGGATTGTTTTCCCTAACTGATAAAAAATCCAACTTTTGCTTTGTTTGATTGCTTGTTTTGTGTGTTTCAATTCTTAGTTTTAGTTTTAATAACCAAAATCCCCCCTTTTGTTATTTCTTTGAGTTGATAATAATAAGACTTAGGATACAAGTGTCTCTTGGGTTCGACCCCGACTTACCGACTATACTAGTTGAGTAACTAGGGAATTATTTTTGATTTGGCATCAACGATTCTAAGCCAGTCAAATTTTGGTGCCGTTGCCAGGGACACTTTTGTTTTTTTTTTGGTAGAAGGAGAGGCGGTATTCTCCGGGCCCTCAAGGGGCATTTTATTAATAATAAAAAGGGCTAAGTAGTCATCAAACGGGGGATAGCCCGACCCCTAACATCATCAAGCAAACATAAAGAAATCCCCTCGGGAGGGGCACTCAATACATGAAATCCTAACGGAAAATGAAACGCAAATGAGGCAAGGCGGTCCGCAACAGAGTTCGCCTCACGAAACACATGGCGGAATCGGATGATCCAATTCCTACTAATTAAGCCTTGGCATCTCGATACCAGGCTAGCAAGAGGATGACTCCTCTTAACCCCGGTGCTTAGAAGATGTATAATCAGCTTAGAATCCGCCTCAAGTAGTACCTGACGGTACCCACTTTCCCAGGCAAGATTTAACCCGTTATACACACCTCATAGCTCCGCCATCGGGACCGAACAAGTCCCAATGTTGTGAACGAACCCGTTGAGCCACTTGCCATTACTATCCTTAATCACACCTCCCGACGTTGCTCTACCGTCCTTCATAGCGCCATCCGTGTTGACCTTGATCTAGCTCTCTTCCGGCTTGCTCCAATGAATATCCTTGACACTTGCCACCTTATTCGTATTTAAATGACTAGCCTTACCTGCAGCGCTATGAGCTTCCATGACTCTATCCACAATGAACGAGGTCTTGTCCCTATTATCCGTGGATGCTTCAAAGATCTTCTCGTTCCGCCATCTCCAAACCCACCAAAGAATAATGACAAAGAAAGCGCTCCAATCCATCTCTCCGATCCGCTTATTTTCGAGGACATTCATCCTTATCCAAGTGGCGAAATTATCCTGAAAGAAATCCGGGTAAAAATGAGTCACGTTAAAACTAATCCAAAGGGGTCTCACCTAGGAGCAATCCCGAAAGAGATGCTCAAGAGATTCTCCTTCAAGGCACCCAAAAGCACACGCATCACTCATAGTCAAATGCCGACGTCGCCTCTCAAGATTTGAGAGCACACCACCCATGCTAGCAAACCATCCAAAGCAGCGAACACGTTCTGGGGCATTCACTCTCCAAATCCTGTGGAAAAAGACAGAGTCGACATTAGTACGGGAAAAATTTCTACACAATAGGTTGTATCCAGTCGCCACCGAGTAGGAACCATCGGTAGAGAGAGCCCAGCTAAGTTCATCAACTTCATCATCCTCGTCGCTGGTGAGAGCAACTGCAGCAAGCTTCAGCAGAACTGAAATAGGCAACATCTAATTCAGAAAATCCCAATCCTAGCAATTCTGATCCGTCCAGTAATCAGCAACCGAGTCCTGTCTCAACTCCTCACCAATCTTAACGGTAGCCACATCAGCAAGCGTAGACTCGATCAGCCAAATGTCAGTCCAAAATCTGGTGGTAACGCCATTTCGAACGAGCCACCTCGACCCTTTATTAACAACCTCATTCACCCCAGTTCGGATGCAATTCCAAATCGAAGAGCAAGCAGAGGTCCTTCCAAGCGCTCTTCCGACATACTTCTGTTTAAGAACCTCAATCCACAGATTCCCATCTTCGTTGACAAAGCGCCATCCAAGTTTTCCAACAAGCGCCAAGTTTTCCAACAAGCGCCATACTTCTGTTTAAGAACCTCAATCCACAGATTCCCATCTCCGGGGACACTTTTGTTTAATTCTAAGTTTTTATTGTTACCAACTCTAGTGTGGACCCTAGTTTATGGTCCACACTCGTGCTACTGATTCTTTTATTTTGCCTTTTGATTCACAGATTGAAAGGACTCTTTCTAGGTTGAGACGTGAAGCTCGGGAACTACTCCGTGAATTACCTTTCAACTTGAATCTAGATGAAATTGAGGCAATGGCACATCGGACTTTGAAGCAGCTAACTGCTCCAAACTTTCAACAACATCCCTTGGCTGTTCAGTTCCCTGCGGTGAATGATGGTGTCAAGTTTGAATTGAAATCAGGATTGATCCATCTTTTACCCCAATTCCATGGGCATGGTGGAGAAGATCCAAATAAGCATCTTGCTGAATTTGATCAGGTTTGCTCAAGTATGAAGTCAGCTGATGTAACTGAGGACCAAATCAAGTTGAGGGCATTTCCTTTCTCTCTGAAGGATTCAGCCAATGAGTGGCTATACTAGCTTTCTCCAGGCTCCATAGATACCTGGACTAAGATGAAAGCGGAATTCATGGAGAAATACTTTCCTGCCACCAAACAGAACAATCTGAAGAAGAGCTTGAGCAATATTGAGCAACAGACTGGAGAGAGCATGTATGATTATCATGAGCGAATCAAGAGACTGTGTGCAAGCTGTCTGTATCATGGGTATTCTGATCAAGACCTGGTACTGTATTTCTTTGGTGGATTACTGGATGAAGAGCGCATAATGGTGAATGCAGCTTGTGGTGGAAGCCTGATGAACAAGACACCAGCATATGCCCTTGAGCTCTTTTCTAAGCTATCTTAGAACTCAAGGCAATTCAACAAAAGAACTGGCACTAAAGGAGTCAATGATATGGACTCCTCTTCTGTTATAAGATCTAAGATGCCGGAGTTGAAGGATATGATGAAGAGGTTCATGAACCAAGGAACTCCTCAACAACTGAAGGCATGTGAAATCTGTGCTGATACACTTCACCCTACTGATGCATGCCCACAACTCCAAGAGCCTCAAGCTGAGGCTAATGCTGTAGGAGGCTATGTACCTCCTAGACCTCGTTTTGAACCCTATTCTAATACATACAATCCAGGATGGGCACATCATCCAAATCTGAGATATGGGAATCAAAATCAGCCTCAATATAATCATCAACAAGGAGGAAATCAGCAACCCAAGCAACCTTATGTTCCTAGATCTCCAGTTCAGAGCCAAAATAACTCATCCAATGTTGAGGAGTTGATTGCAAGGCTAGCTATTATAGTAGAACAGATGGGCCAGACCACTCAAGCCAGCATCAAGAATATGGAGACTCAGATCAGTCAACTGGCTACTGCAGTAAGCAAATTGGAGGCCAGAGATTCTGGAAAATTACCAGCACAACCCATCAATCCTAGGGAGAATGTGAGTGCGATTACGTTACGAAGTGGAAAAGAATTACAGAAAATTGACGAGAAATCGGAGGAACCGTGATCGCCGCCACCACAAGGGGCGACTACGGCTGAAGAGACCGCGATCGCGGCCCCCACCATCAGCGATCGTAGCCCCTTAACTGAGGCCTCGGGATTTGAGAAAATTGAAGACGCGATCGCGCCCACCCCGGGCAGCGATCGCGGTGGCGGTGATTCCCGAAAAATTGAAGAACCGCGATCGCGGCTTTCTGATGGCGATCGCGGCCAGGCTCCAGATTCCGACGATCAATATGTTCGCCCGGATTTCCCTTCTATGGTTTCCCAGAATCCACCTCCTCCCTTTCCTGAAGCATTGAAAGACACAAGGAAGCCAGAGAACGATAAGGAGATCTTTGAGACGTTTTCCAAGTGTGAGGTAAATATCCCTTTGCTCAGTCTGATTAAAAGCGTTCCTAGATTTGCTAAATTTCTGAAAGAGTTGTGCACTATCAAGAGGAACCAAAAATTAAAAGGGAAACAGAAAGTTAAGGTTAGTGAACATGTTTCAGTTGTATTTCAAAGGCGAATGCCTAAGAAGTGCAGTGATCCAGGCATGTTCAACATTCCCTGCATAATAGGAGACACTAAAATAGATAAAGCCATGCTTGATTTAGGTGCTTCTATTAATGTTATGCCTTATTCTGTTTACACTTCACTAGGCTTAGGACCTACGCATGAATCTGGTGTTGTTGTTCAATTAGCTGATAGGTCCACAGTCTACCCAAAAGGGGTTGTTGAAGATGTCCTTTTCATGGTTGATAATATGATATTCCCTGCTGATCTCTATGTGCTTGATATGGATCATGATGTGCATGCTGCACCCATTCTGTTAGGACGTCCTTTCATGAAAACTGCTAAAACAAAAATTGATATGTGTAAAGGTGTCCTAACTATGGAATTTGATGGGGAGAAATTTAAATATAGTATGGATAATGCTATCAAATTCCCCCAGGATGACCATTCTCTCTATTCTATTGATGTAATTGATCCCATTGTGCAAGATTTCTTTGATACTACTTATGGTGATGAGTTACAATCTGTTTTAGAGAATGACATCGAAATTTCATGCATGGATTACAATTTGCCTGATAGATATCATGAGATCCTTGCTAATTTAAGTGCTTGTTGTGAATCTCCTGATGATGCTTTGGCCATTGGGCCCATACCACTAACTCTCCCTAGCGAGAAATTGCTTCCTTCTGTAGTACAGGCACCTGAAGTTGAGCTTAAACAGCTCCTTGAGCATTTAAAATATGCCTTTCTTGGAGATGGTGACACTTTGCCTGTCATTATTTCTAACAAACTTTCCAAGGAGCAAGAAGAAAAATTGGTGCAGGTACTGAAAGAGCACAAGACAGCTCTAGGTTGAACTATTGTTGACATTAAAGGGATTAGTCCCTCTACATGTATGCATAGGATCCTCCTAGAAGATAGTGCCAAGCCATCCAGACAATCACAGAGAAGGCTCAGCCCACCTATGATCGAGGTAGTAAAAAAGGAGGTGTTGAAGCTCCTGCAGGCAGGTATGATCTATCCCATCTCTGATAGTCAGTGCGTTAGTCCGACCCAAGTTGTGCCCAAAAAGGGAGGCATTACAGTGGTAGAGAATGTGCATGGGGAACTAGTCCCCACACGAGTACAGACAGGTCGGAGAGTCTGTATTGATTACCGTAAGCTGAATACGGTAACTAGAAAAGATCATTTTCCCTTGCCATTCATTGATCAAATGCTTGAGCGACTTGCCGGTCATTCCTATTATTGCTTTTTAGATGGCTATTCAGGGTATTTTCAGATTGCTATTGCACCGGAGGACCAGGAGAAAACGACATTTACATGTCCCTTTGGCACTTTTGCATACCGCAGAATGCCATTCAAATTATGTAATGCACCCGGTACATTCCAACGGTGTATGGTAAGCATCTTTTCTGAGTATATTGAAAATTTTATAGAGGTTTTTATGGATGACTTTACAGTACATGGAGACGACTTTGATGCCTGCTTAAACCATCTCTCCTTAGTTCTTCAAAGATGTGTAGAAACCAATTTGGTTCTAAACTCTAAGAAGTGTCACTTTATGGTTGAGCAAGGCATTGTGTTAGGTCACATAGTGTCATCCAGGGGTATTGAGGTCGATAAGGCAAAGATTGATATCATTCAGTCTTTGCCTTATCCTACTAATGTGCGTGAAGTGCGTTCTTTTCTAGGCCATGCAGGTTTCTACCACATGTTTATTAAAGACTTTTCCAAGATCTCAGCCCCATTGTGTGATTTGCTGAAGAAGGATGTGCCTTATGAATTCAATGAGGCTTGCAAAAAGGCGTTTGATGAGATGAAAATTCGCCTTACAAGTGCCCCAGTCATCCAAGCCCCGGATTGGTCTCAACCTTTTGAGATCATGTGTGATGCAAGTGACTACGCTGTTGGGGCTGTTTTGGGTCAAAAGGAAGCTAGAGCGTCTCATGTCATACATTATGCTTCCATGACTTTGAACGATGCCCAAAGGAACTACTCCACCACTGAGAAGGAAATGCTTGTTATAGTGTTTGCCTTGGAGAAGTTCAGACAATATTTGTTGGGTACAAAAATGATAGTTTATTCAGACCATGCAGCACTTCGTTATTTGATGACGAAAAAAGAGGCCAAGCCAAGATTGATAAGATGGATCCTCTTGCTGAGTGAGTTTGATATTGAAATAAGAGAAAAAAGGGAGTTGAAAATCTTGTAGCTGACCACCTGAGCCGGCTTGTACATGTGGAAGACAAAGTAGAAAGTCAAGAACAGATTCAAGGACGATTCCCTGACGACATGCTTTTCGGAGTCGATACTGGTGCCGAACCGCGATCGCTGCCAAAACAGGAGGCGACCGCGGCTGAGACAACCGCGATCGCGGCCAACATCAATGGCGATCGCGGCCCTGACGGCGACGACGGCGATGAGTCTCGATTCGAGGAGCTTGCTTTAGGGATCCACTCGTTCAGGCCATGGTATGCAAATCTAGTTAACTACCTCGTCTCAGGAGAGTTTCCTCCTAATTTTACCAAGGCTCAGAAGGACAAGGTGCGTCATGAATCCCGATTCTATGTTTGGGATGATCCTTATTTATGGAAGCATTGCACAGATCAGGTAATCCGACGGTGTGTCCCGAATTCTGAGGTACAATCTATCTTGTCCTTTTGTCATTCCTATGCATGTGGGGGTCACTTTGGGACTAATAAAACGTCTAGGAAAGTTTTAGAAGCTGATTTTTATTGGCCTCATATTTTTAGGGATGCATATGCTTTCTGTAAATCATGTGATCGTTGTCAGAGGGTGGGTAATATTTCTAAGAGACATGAGATGCCTCAATCTCGCATGATATTCTGTGAAGTTTTTGATGTTTGGGGCATTGATTTTATGGGACCCTTCCCCTCTTCCGATGGGAATCTGTATATTTTACTTGCGGTGGACTATGTTTCCAAGTGGGTGGAAGCAAAGGCCACCAGGACTGATGATTCAAAAGAAGTTGCAGGTTTCCTTAAGGACAACATTTTTTCCAGATTTGGGATTCCAAAAGCTCTAATAAGTGACAGGGGTACTCATTTTTGCAACAAGATTGTTAGTGCTTTATTGAAGAAGTACCATGTCACTCAGAAAATCTCTACAGCCTATCACCCCCAGACCAATGGACAAGTTGAAGTGTCCAACAGGGAGATAAAATCAATTTTGGAGAAGACGGTGGCGCCTAACAGGAAGGATTGGAGTTTGAGACTCAATGATGCTTTATGAGCCTACCGTACTGCGTATAAGACACCCATTGGGATGTCTTCCTTCAGATTGGTTTATGGCAAAGGTTGTCACTTGCCAGTTGAGCTTGAGCATAAAGCTTATTGGGCGGTCCAAAAGTGCAATTTCAACATTAAAGAGAATGGAGAGTGCACGAAATTACAATTGCAAGAGTTGGAAGAGTTGAGATTGGATGCTTATGATAATGTTGTGAATTACAAGAACAAAACAAAAGCATGACATGATAAGAACATCCTAAGGAAGGAATTCAAAGTTGGAGACAAGGTCCTTCTATTTCAATCTCGTCTCACACTCTTCCCAGGAAAACTCCGTTCTAGATGGGATGGACCGTATATAATTACTCAAGTTTTTCCACATGGGGCTGTGGAATTATTGGATGGGGACTCCCAAAAGGTGTTCAAGGTTAATGGTCAGAGATTAAAAAAAATACCATGAGGGAGTCAGCCAGGAAGTGCTAGAAGAGTTGGGTCTTGATGATCCAACCCCAATTGCTAATTAAAAAGGGCACTGATGTCGAGCCAACGATATTAAACAAAGGCGCTGCTCGGGAGGCAACCCGAGGTAAGTTTTTCTTGTTCTTTTTCTGTTTTTGTTTTTGTTTAGTTTTTCTTTTCAATCTCGTGAGGCTAACACACATGTACTAGGTTCGAAAGAACATTACTGAGGACAAACCGCGATTTTAAGGGGCGATTGCGGGGCGTTTTCGAAAAAGGAATTGACGGTACTATGCGCAGGCTGCGATCGCGGCCCCCACAAGGCAGCGATCGCGGCCCTCGGAGATATAAAAAAAATATATATATTACACGAGGTAGTGGGGCCACTCCCACCGCCGGCCCCACTCCTCTTCATTCCGCCTTCTGACGAGCACTTTTACGTCGCTATAAAAGTACTGCCAAAGAAAATTCCTAACTTCCTAACCTAGGTATAGTGGAAGCAAGGGTCGAACCCACAAGGACTCAGATTATTCGTATTTATATAATATTACCAAGAGAAAAGGTTTTTTTTTGTGATTATAAACTAAAATCTAAGTAATTAAACTAATTAAAACTAAACAAGTAAAGTAAATTGAGATTCTAATATGGAGAAAAGCGCCCAACTAGTTTCGTATCCATTGCATACATGAGTTTTGATCATCGATTTTCCTTATTTCAATTTCCCTTGACTAATCTATTGTGAATTTATGAATTCAAGCTTATTGTGGTTGTTAATATACACCGTCTTTAACAACCTTTTAATCAATTAACGTAGAAAACCTTCTATGTCAAGTTGATCATGCAATTAAGTTCAAAGCATTCAATAGAAACAATATTCATGAATTCCACCGTCTATTCACGAAGTCTTGTGATTAAATTCTCCGCCTTTGATTAACCTTAATATACACCGTCTTTAAGTTTAATCAAAGGATTCATCCATGAATAATCAAATTCCACCGTCTATTTAATTATTCTAGTTGTAATTCAACCTAGAAGTAGAATAGGTGATCAAGCTATTATAATCCTAAGTGAATTTAATCAATTAAGCATGGAGAGATTCAATCTAGTCAAAGCAAACTAAAATAATTCAAATCTCACAAACAATCATGCATACAACTTCAACTAACTAGTTGGACATGAAAAATTTAGCTAGACATTGTCATTGAAAAGAAATCAAACTTACAAAAGTCAAATTGATCTTCAATTGCAAAAACTAGGGTTTGTCTCCCACAAAATATCCAAATTGCATAAACTCCAAAGATAGCATAATCATCCAAAGAAACCCTAAGGAAAGTATTTATATCGTAGCTAGAAATATCCATAAATACTAATAAAGTCGGCCCAAAAGATCACCCGAGGCCCAAGTCAGCGTCACACCAACGCTCCAAAGCGCGGTCAAGTCCCTCAAAGCGCGGTCGCGCTCTCATTGGTTCTGCCCGCGCTCAGGCGACAACAACTCTAGTGACACTTCAGAGGCTGTTTTGACCCCCTTCGAGTTGGAATTTGGACTCGGAGTAAAAATATGAATTGTAGCTCTTCGCGTTAGCTTTCCAGTGATACCAAATTCAGCTTCATCCGAGCACTATAGCTCCCAAAACAAGCATTTCAAGATAGAGGTGTCAAAATAAGACTCCAATGCATGACCCGAGTTTAAGCGTTTTTATCCCTCAAGCTCTTGGGACCTAGCTCTTCCAATCTTCACTTGCACCACTTTAAGCCTCATCTTGATCCTCCACAATCATCTAAGATCCATCCCGTCCATGCTTGTTTACCTAAAGATCTGCAAAACCGAACAAAACAAGCGCAAAACCCGAATTTCCTAGAAAACCTAAAAACCTAGAAACTAAGCTAAACTAAGATAAAACCATGCAAATTAAACATAAATATGCATCCTAAACACTACCTAAATGCGAGCTATCACCTTCTTCTCCGTCTTCTATCTCTATTTTCACTTCTTCTTCAACCTCCATCAAAAACCTCCATTAACACTCCCTTCTTCAACCTTCATTAAACCTCCTCAAAAATTTCTTCCATACTCAACAAAAAACCCGGATCTACAATCCTCACTTCATCCTCAATCCAATTCCGCTCACAAAATTTCTTCTACCCCTCAACTTTTTCCCCAAAATCAAATCTAAAAAACCTCAAAACATTTCCTCCCACACCTTTCAATCCACCACATCTTTCCGTCTCGGTTTCTCATCGAATTGTTGAAGTCGAACCAGAGGCGCGACCGCGGTTCGGAGCTGAAGAGAACTACGATATCGGAGTTCCATTGCCGCTTGAAAATCGTCGATCGCACAAAACCGCGATCGCTACCCCCCTGTACACCGCGATCGTGGCCTTGCCTAGAAACGGCGATCGCCGCCCTTGTTTTCGGCGATCGTGGCCCGACAACAGTTCGATCGGTTTTTTATTTCTGTAAGTTGCTTCTTCGCCTCTACTGTTGAGATGATTAGTTGAATTATACATGGCGTATCCTGTTAAGAAGTTAACTGCTGCACAGAAGAAAAAATGGGATTCTCTAGCTAAGAGGAAATTCACTAGTACTAAATTCTTTGATGTTGAGATGCTTAGGACACTAGGCATGTATGACTGTACTAGGGGGTTTCTAATGAATGGTGGATTAGGGGTATTTATTGATCTGAATGCCCCTACTTATAGGAACATAGTGTTGGAGTTTCTGTCTACGTTTCAGGATGATGAGGGTTTGTTAAAATTTAATATTCTGGATGAACCCTATTATATAGACAGAGAGGGTTTAAAAGGAGTTTTTGGGATTACTGGTGTGCCTACTGCGAATTGGGATGCAGTTAGTAGAGAGTCAGGCATTAATGATTTTTGGGAGGCGATTACAGGTTTTGGGTTTTTGCCTAAGAAGGGGGAATATAACTACTACATTACCCATCCCTGTATTAAATTATGTCATAAGGTGCTGTCTATGAGTTTTCTGGGGCAAGGGGAGGTTAACAAGGCGTCCCGCTTTGACATGAGCATGATCGGGTGTTTGATGCCTGTGAAGGATACAAATCTTGATTGGGTTGAGTTGTTTATTTGGAGTATCAAGAAGATCCTAAAGAAGGATACAAGCAAGATTGCTATAGGTGGGATGATTACTCTACTTGCCAGAGAATTTGTGAGTGAGGAGAGGTTTGGACAGCCTGATAGTGTTTAGTTTAAATATAATGAGAACCAGCTGAAGAGGGCGTATTGTTTGAAGGGATCGGCAGAGTAGGGTTATATATGGACTATGGGTTTTCCAGTTGAGGATTATTTGCGTCTTCCCAGAGCCATGCCCACTGGCCCTGGTTTAGCCTATCTATACATCCGGTCTGATTTTGTTGGTGGGGGTGGAGCTCAGCAGGAGATGCCTGCCCCTGATGTAGAGATGGCAGATCAGGGTGCCGATGATGGTGATGATGGAGACGGTGGAGGAGATGATGGTGATGGTGGTCTTGATCATGGAGTTTGTGGTGCTGGTTTTGTGCTTGGAGGTGGTGTTGGGACATCGTCAGCTTTTGAGATATCCCTGATTATAACATCCATCCCTTTTGAGATATCCCTGATTATATCCTCAAGAGACTTATCAACCGGTTGAGGTGGTTGGGAAGATGACTCAACCAGAAAGCTTTGATGGCTCATGAAACATAAGAAGTCCCAGCATTCCTCAAGTCCCATATATAACAGCCTCCCATTGCTCATGTAATCTGCCAATCCCCTTGTCTCAAAATTCATACCATTGATAACTCCCATGTTTACTTATCTATCACTATACTGTAATCCCCAAGCACCAAGTTGAAACACATGATCTTGAAATCTTGAAAAATAGTCATGGAAGTGTTCATCCTACAGCTGTCTACAATCGAACAAAGCCATAGATTAGTAGCACGGGTGTTATGAACCGTAAGATAGGTTCACAACACCAAGAATAGCACAAAAGTAAAAACACAAATATCGACGAGTCCCCGGCAACGGCGCCTTTGATGAGGTATTTTTCAGTCGTTTACCTATCAAAGAATCCTAACTTAACCAATCTGAGTAGAATGGTAAGTAAGGGTCGATCCCACAAAGACTCGTGTATTTACGTTATTACTTATATGCCAAGTAACCAAAAAGGGGGGTGAATGAAAATCTAATCTAATATGCAAACTAAGAACTAACTATGAATGCAAAGTTTGGTTGTAAATATATGAGAGAAATATGTTCAACTGGTTAAATCCATCATAGATATGCTTATCGATCATTGATTCTCAATTCCCTTGAATAATCTACCGTGGATTATTATCCAAAACTTTATATTTAGTTGAAAGAGCTAACAGTCTGAACAACCCTAATCATCTAACAACCTAGAACAACGCCTAGATTCAATTAAACGATAGCTTTAAGTTCAAAGTATCGATAGAAACAAATACTCAACGCAAACAACTAATCAAGTTATATGTGGTTTATTCCCTTCCACAACTGAATAGCCCGAACGGGTCTAAACAATTATAGTTGCTACTTTATCTAATCAATCCCGAACGGGACTTAATCAGATTAGTTGTAAATTAACCTAGAAATTCTATTAGGTGGCCAATCTAACAAAATCCTGAATAATTCTGATTCAATTAAGCACAGGGAATAAAACCTATTCAAGTTGATGAGAATCAATTAAACCTCTCAATATTATGCAATCTATGATTTCAATTACTAGTTAAACACAATAAATTTAGCAATGCATAATTGAATTAAAAGCAAACTTACAAAGGTTCAAAGGTTCTTCCTTGAGAGAAACTCTAGCCTCCAAAAGTTATGATCAAAAGTTATTCTAAATTAAACTAACATAAAGTATTTATATGTCTTCCAAATAATCCTCAAAAGATCTATCTTTAAGCTATACTCATATATGATATAACCCTAGGCCCGAAAATCAAGCCCAAATGTCGGCCTATGATGTCCGCGTGAAATTCCCGATTGCGCGGGATCGTATAATTGCGCGGCCGAGCAATGTGCCATCCCGCTCAATTGCCTCTCAGTTGGGATTGCTCGTGATAGGGTGATGAATTGCGCAGCCGCGCTTTTAGCAGTCATCCCGCGCAATTGCCTCGGTTCAGCATTCAAGCGTCACTTCAGAGGCTGTTTTGACCCACATAGAGTTGGAATTTGGACTCGGAGTAAAAATATAAATTGTAGCTCTTTGAATTATCTTTCCATTGATACCAAATTGAGACTCATCCGAGCACTATAGATCCCAAACCAAGCATTGAAAGATAGAGGTGTCGAAACAAAAACTCCAATGCATAGCCCGGGTTTAAGCGTTCTTTTCACACAAGCTCTTGGGCGTTAACTCTTCTAATATTCACTTGTATCACTATAAGCTTCATCAAAATCCACCAAAATCATCTAAGATTCATCCCATCCATGTTTGTTTACCTAAAGATCTGCAAAACCGAACAAAACAAGCACAACTACCCGAAAACACAAGATCCTAGAAACTAAACTAAAACCAACTAAAACTAACTAAAACTTATGCAAAATAATCATAAATATACATACTAAACACTACCTAAATGCAAGCTATCACAACACCATGAGTTTTTCAACCGCATGTGGCCAGGCTTTCTTGATTGGTCACAGAATCAGCCACCAGGTTCACCACAGTGAGTCTTCTGTTTTCCTTTCCTTTGTCTTTATTTTATTGAGGGCAATAAAAGGTTTAAGTATGAAGGAGGGAGTAATCACTGCTGTATATATGTGCAGATGCATTTCAGTTTCTGCATTTCAGACTTGAAAAAAAATTAAAAAAAAAAGCCATAAAGGAAGAGAAAAAGGCATAGAAAAATCCTTGGATGAGTTGAAAACCCGAAAGGGCGGCTCAGGTAATAAGCAGGTAACCCGGACCGGCATTAGGCTGGGGTAATAAGAGGTTAATGAGAGATGTGAGTAATTCTGAGCACACCTAAAGAAAAATGAAACGAGTGATTAGGTGAAAACCCGAAAGGGCGCCTAAGTAGATTGAGTGGTAAAATCAGAGTGTTTAGGATTCATATTCTACTTTGGGGTCTGGGAATTACACTTTAGATGTTGGGTAGATCCTAGGTTGCTCTACATTTTTTTGGAGCTTTAGTGTTATATCTTGTATTTGTGAGGTGTGTGATTTGAGCTTTCGTGTTTTTGCTCATTATTTCTCTACATGGGTTCGGGTTGTGAGCTTATTTTGAGTGCTTTTTAGTTTTGGATCATTTTCTCCCATTGTTGTCTGTAGACCTTTATTGATTTGTCATGCTTGATTTTATTTTGAGCTTACTCGAGGACGAGCAAGGTCTAAGTATGGGAGAATTTGATATGCTGTGTTTTGTATAGCATAACTAGGACTTTTTAGTACATATTTGTGTAGTATTTTAGGCCTATTAGGAGCATTATTGAAGAACAGATTTGAAGGCCGAGAGTTCAGAGTTAGGAAGATTTTGAGGACTTCGAAGATACTGAAGGCCGCGATTGCTGCCACCCTTAGGAGCGATCGCGGTGGACGTCTCCGAGGAAGGTCAAGATCGCCGAGAAGGACCGCGATGACACGAAGGCCGTGATCGCGACTAGGTTCAGTGGCGATCGCGGTTTGAGGTCGCCATTGGGATCACACTTTGAAGATAGGCAGCGATCGCGGCTAGGTTTGGTGGCGATCGCGGCCTAGCTGGATCTGACACGCGATTGGATTTTTCCGCTTAGTTTAATATTTTGTATTTTATATCTTTTTAATTTTGACTTGTCGAGACCATTTTTTTTTAGGTTTTACTTTTTAGACTTTTTGGCATTCTCTCTTAGACCTAGTTCCATTATTCAGACTTTTGTGTTTTTCTCTCTCTTATGGAGAACTAAACTCCCTAAATTCTATTCAAGTTGAAGCTTTTCAGACTCAAGTTGTTGTGAGATTCGTCTATTCAGGTTTATTTCTACAGTTATTTCAATTCTCCTGTGCGTAATTATTATTGATTGTATTGATTCTTCCAGGCCTAGCTAACTATTTGGAATTAATATTATCTATTGCTAGATCTAGGTTTTCTCGTAGCAAAGCCTAATCTTTGTAGCAACTCAATTGATTTAGGACTCGTTGGAACTAAACAATTCAGAAGAGATTTGAATGCATGTCAATTGTTTGACTCGTTGGAATTCAATTGCATGTATCCTGCTTATCCTTGTTCTTAATGCTAATATCCCTATTATTTACGATCGTTTCATGAGTTGTTTGGATATTAAGTTTGCATGTCTCGTTGCCATGTTATATTTATGATCAGGATAGGAATAACCAAAGGAATAACTTGTTTGAATCTATGATCAATTGCTTGAGGAAGAAAAGTGGATGCTTGAATAGGATTGTTTTCCCTAACTGATAAAAAATCCAACTTTTACTTTGTTTGATTGCTTGCTTTGTGTGTTTCAATTCTTAGTTTTAGTTTTAATAATCAAAATCCCTCCCTTTTGTTATTTCTTTGAGTTGATAATAATAAGACTTAGGATACAAGTGTCTCTTGGGTTCGACCCCGACTTACCGACTATACTAGTTGAGTAACTAGGAAATTATTTTTGATTTGGCATCAACGATTCTAAGCCAGTTAGTTAACGAAAGTTAACAACTTTATATGATAAAAGCATGATCTATGTATTTCATTGGCATATGTATGCATAATTGTTGTTGTGGGGATACCTTAACTTTAGAATTTTTCTCTTTTGATTTAAAAATCTAAACTTTCTCTCTTACTTGTGCTCTAAGTAAGAACAAAACTTGATACTGACTTTCTTCCGTGGACGAACCTGACTTCCTTGTACTCAGCGGGGTCTTGATTATAAATTTATTTGTTGTCAAGAAACCTCTCAACACAGATGAAACTATTATGGAAATTTTAGCTGAACCAAATAACAGTTGGTATCGTATTGTATCAGATAATATTTAAAAAATGAGAACTTATTAGAATACTCACCTACTCGCAATGTCTCATGGCAGTGGAATAAATTGATGAATTTAAAATCAAAATATCAAAAGGATTAATTTGGCAAATAGGTGAGGGGAAGACAATGAGATTTTGTTCTTATGGGTGACTAATCAAGCACTTGTAGAAATTTGCTCTATGCCAACAAATATAGATATTAATGCCACAGTATCACATTTTATTGATAACAATGGACGATGGAAGGAACAAGATTTATATCGAATCTTACCACCACAATGGGTACAACGAATCAAGTCCACATTAATACCGAAAAATCAAATTAGGGATAGATTATACTAGTTTCCAAGTAAAAAAGGATGGTTTTCTACACATTCGACTATTGCTTTTGTAGCACATGATCAACAAATAAGAGATATCGAATTTAATTGGATATGGAAGCTAGACATAAGCCAAAAATGTAAATTATTTTTATGGAAAATATGTTTAGGAGGACTACCGACTAAAGATATATTAATTCAACGTCACACGACAGTAACTCCAAAATGCCCATTATGCTCCACCTCAAATGAAACAGTTCAACACATTTTAATGGAATGTCCTTTTACGAGACAAGCTTTAAGTAAAATTGATAATGTTATTGTACAATCCATAATAAATATTTTAGGAAATGACCAAAGCATGCCAAAAATCTTGAAAAATTTGAAAAATCTAATGAACCCACATAAATTTAGTGAATTAATTATGTATTATAGAAATAGAACACTATTTAACCAGCCTTTGGATGGATGAGCTAGAACTATAGAAGAATTTATAAAATTACAAATAATGATTTGGAATAAAGTACAAGAAAGTGTGAATGACCAAACTAATACGACAGTAAAAAGGACTGGTAAAAAGAAAGTTAAGAAATGACATAGACCGGAGCATGGATTTGTAAAATTAAATTTTGACGGATCTAAACAACGAAATGGATTGGCAACTGTAGGATATACTATTCGCGACCATGATGGGAGAAATATCTCGATAAATGCTTTTGCAAGCGAACACTGGAGTACAATTCAGGAAAAAGCAATATGCATATATGAAGCAATATGTGAAGCTAAGAAAAGGAATTTATCTAAGATCCAGATAGAAGGAGACAACCTAATTGTTATACAAGCTTTGCAAGGAAGTAGATCATGTCCATGGCAGATTGAAATGTTAGTCTCAGATACACTTGCGCTACTACAGTCGTTTGAGGTAGTTAGATTCACACATATACCTCGTGGCTGTAATAAGGCTGTTGATTTGATTGCGGGACTACGTCATTTTTGTAGTGCAAATCAAATTCAGACACAATCAGGACTTCATGTCCTCATCCGAAAGGATGCTATAGACTAACTTTGATCAGCCTAATCTTTTCCAACTCTAAAAAAATAGATAAACATAATTTAATAGAAAATTTTGAAATAATAATAATAATAATAATATATTTTTTAAATATAAGGTGGGAGCAAAATTATTCCGGTGACTTGAAAAGATTCTTTAATATATAGTTATAGATGTCCGAATGCAATACATTATTTAATGATTTTTCTAAGGGCATAGAATAAGCTTTTAAAAATGAAAATCTATTATTAGTTTGTATTTATTTTGGATTAATTAATTTTCTTAAAAGGATTAAGTAATTTTTTAATAAGGTTTTAATTTACTTAAATTAGTATGCTTAGGACATAAGTTAGAAAAACCAATTATTTAATATTCGGTATAAATCCATGCAAAACTAGAATGATATCGACATAATTATATTTCATTTTGATACTCTCTCTCTTTTTTTTTTTTTTTTAATGAGATATATGCATAAAGATTAAAGACCACCCTCTGCGGCGGTTGCTCATAAACAATCGCCTTCTTCTTCTCTCCTTCGCTCGGATTCCCCAGTCCCTCGTCGTGCTCTTCCTCTCTACAATCCTCTTCCCTCTCACTCTGGTTTCAGATTGGACCTCGCCAGATCCAAACTTCACTCGCTCCACCACCTCTGTAAGTTTCGCATCTCTCCCCAACTTTTCTCGGTTTCGTAGTGGGTCTACCTGTTCAGGTTGGATCCCAAACTTTGCTTTGTTAATGGTGATTAATCGAATCGAACACGTTCTTCTTAATTTCGTGGGTCTAGATTCGAAATTTTGGGGTTGAAATATTCTGTTGTTGGGTCTAGATTAGACTACTTTTGAGTTTTTGTTGCTTTGTGATAGTTCCCCCAATTTTCTGCTATTAATTGTCAATTGGACGTGTTAGTGAGTTTTTTATTTGAAGGTTGGTTTTTTGTGATAAAGTTCATTACTTTGGGGAATCCGGTTTGTGGTATTCTTATGCTTTCTAGGGAATCTTCTAGCTTCGTGGCTGTGTAAATATTTTGATTTCCTTTGTGCAGATTTGACTACGGATCAAGATGTCCAATTTTGCGAAACCTGAAAACGCTCTGAAGCGAGCTGAAGGTATTAAACTGTGTTCCTATTCCTTCATGATATTCACGTCTCACGTTGAATGAGCAATATATGAAGGTTCCTTCCATAGTTGCATTTACTACAAGATTTTTACTTGATTAATTGAGATAGAATCACAGTTGGGGAAAAAAAATTATAGGTTTGTAGCTATAAGAACTATACAAGTTTGAATTTTAATGTAGTAAATGGAAAAATTCTATGATTATTATTTACTTGTGAATTCATGAGATCTGAGACATGAAATTTACTGTCACTTTGCTAGTAGTAAAATAAAATTGTTCTTCACCCTATTACTTCCACTCTGCATATCTAATGGCTCAAACTCATCTTTGCACAGAGCTGATCAATGTTGGTCAGAAGGAAGCTGCATTGCAGGCACTCCTTGATATTATCA
Organism: Fallopia convolvulus; assembly: GCA_964016875.1. NCBI lineage: Eukaryota > Viridiplantae > Streptophyta > Magnoliopsida > Caryophyllales > Polygonaceae > Fallopia > Fallopia convolvulus. The sequence continues at coordinate 48,002,564 of OZ024720.1, read as the reverse complement.
CTTCAAGGAGACACAGGGCATGGCAGAAGCCCTTGGAAAGGATTATGTTCAAGTTTATGGAGCTATGTGTTGATATGCGCAGGGGAAGATCTGCAAAGGATGCATTAATTCAGTACCGTATCGTGTGTCAACAAGTGAATGTGAGCTCTTTGGAGGAAGTGATCAAGCACTTCTTGCATCTCTCTACAGAGAGAGCTGAGATAGCTCGCAATCAGGCTCAGGCTTTGGAAGAAGCTCTTGATGTTGAAGATTTAGAAGAAGACAAGAGGCCAGAAGATCTGATGCTAAGTTATGTCAGTGGTGAAAAAGGAAAAGATAGGTCTGATCGTGAACTTGTTACACCGTGTTTTAAATTCTTGTGGGAGACATACAGAACTGTGTTGGAAGTTTTACGGAACAACTCTAGACTGGAGGCTCTTTATGCGGTAAGTTCTGTTATATTTCCTAGTGTGCAACTGCAGAGCAAGATTTAATTGAATAATTTTCCTCTTCAATTTAAGAATTGCTATGTGCAGTGCCCCATAAACATAAGCACTTTTTTTTGTGTACCTAAATAGTGTACTAGTGCACATGCTTTGCCCGCTAATTATCTTTCTGGTTTTTAGATGACAGCACACAGAGCCTTCCAGTTCTGCAAGCAGTACAAGCGTACTACAGAGTTTCGTAGACTTTGTGAAATTATCAGGAACCATCTATATAACCTTAACAAATACAAAGATCAGAGGGATAGGCCTGACCTTTCTGCACCTGAAAGCTTGCAGTTGTATGCTGATACACGATTTGAGCAGCTAAAGGTGGCCACTGAACTTGAACTATGGCAGGTATGGCTATTTTCAGCCGATATTAATTGTTAACATGTGCAATCTACTTTTTTTTTTTTTAAATGTTTGGGTATTTAGAGATCAGGGTTATTTGATTACTTTTCTAGCAGGATTGCTTGTTGGTGCACTTTTCTAAACCTGAACATTTTCTATGTTTTTTTGCCGTTTGCAGGAAGCCTTCCGCTCTGTTGAAGATATACATGGATTAATGCGTTTGGTGAAGAAAACTCCCAAACCATCTTTGTTGGTTGTCTATTATGCAAAGCTTACAGAAATATTTTGGGTTTCAGAAAGTCATCTCTATCATTCTTATGCATGGCTTAAGCTGTTTTCACTTCAGAAGACTTTTAACAAAAACCTGAGCCAGAAGGATCTTCAGATGATAGCATCGTCTGTTGTTTTGGCAGCACTTTCAGTGTCACCATATGACCAAAGTCGTGGAGCTTCGTTTTCAGAACTTGGAAACGAGAGAGCGCATATTATGAAGATCTCTGATCTCATAAATTTTAATCTTGAGCCTAAACTGGAATCTAGAGAAGTGGTAATGCAGCTTTTCTTACACTTGTTCTTTCCATTTAACCATTTTATCTATTATTGTGGGTCCTGAATTTCTTTTTTCTTTTTCCATCTTTACAGCTCTCAAGATCCGCAGTCTTAGCAGAACTGGTAAGATCCAAGTTCTTTGGAATTGGAGGGAACAAGTATCTTTAAAAAAAAGTAAAATGAGAAATATGTTTGATATTCATCATCATTCTGTATCAAATGTTCTTGTAGGTGTCCAAGGGTGTAATGTCTTGTGTGATTCCAGAGGTCAAAGATCTTTACCATCTTTTGGAGAGTGAATTTCTTCCCTTGGATCTAGCATCAAAGGTTCAATCTCTGTTGTCTAGAATTTCAAAGCTTGGTGGTAAACTAGCCACAGCTTCATCAGTTCCTGAAGTGCAATTGTCAAAATATGCTCCTTCAATCGAAAAACTGGCGACCTTGAGATTGCTTCAGCAGGTGAGTATATTGTCTAGTGCACATTTACTTTGGTATTTCTTGAACAGTTGTTAATCTCTATTCTCTGCTATTGCAGGTAGCCATGGCTTATCAGACCATGACCATCGAGAGTTTGTCTCAGATGATCCCATTTTTTGATTTTTCTGTTGTGGAGAAGATCTCTGTTGAGGCTGTCAAACATAATTTCATAGCCATGAAAATTGACCACATTAACGGTGCTGTGCTTTTTGGTAGTATGGTAAGCAAAGCTCTTCAGCTGTTCTCAGACTTGTAACTTAGTATCTCTTTCCATGATTTGATGTGTCATTTTCACAATGACATTTTTATCAATACTGTCTTTGTTCTACTTATTCCTCTGACCTTGCTTGAGCTTTTTGTTTACTGAATGACATTTTGGGATCTGCTATGTTAACTTTGTATTTTGGGTTTTTGAAATTTAGCTTATGATAGTTGATATAATATTTCCGTGCAGGAACTCGAGTCTGATGACTTGAGAGCTCACTTGAGTTTGTTTGCTGAATCTTTGAATAAAGCAAGGGATATAATGTATCCTTCAGTAAGAAAGACATCAAAAATTGCTGATATGCTTCCTGGTTTAGCAGACGTTGTTGAAAAGGAGCACAAAAAGCTTCTTGCTCGAAAAATTATTATTGAAAAGAGAAAAGAAGAGCAAGAGCGCCAACTTTTGGAAAAGGTAAATTATGTTAACTATATATCTCACTAATTTTTGGATAATCTTGCTGATGGAAATTCTAATAATGTGTTTTTTCCCCTATAAAGGAACGTGAGGAAGAGACCAAGAGGCTTAAGATGCAAAAGATGAATGAAGAGGCTGAAATGAAACGCCTTGCATCCGAGTATGAGCAGAGGAAGAATGAGAGGATCCTAAGAGAAATTAAGGAACGTGAACAACAAGAAACAAAAGCATTACTTGAGGAAGCTGAAAAACGCAGGAAGAAGGGAAAGAAACCAATTATTGATGGGGTTAGTTCATATTTATTTTAGCAAAAATAAGAAGACTTGCAATGGAATTTTTGAGCTATACATTTTGTCATTGCTTGAAATCTTACTTGGTGATTTATATTTGCTTTGCTTTGTTCAGGAGAATTTGTCAAAAGAGGCTCTGATGGAAATTGCGCATAGTGAGAAACTAAAGGAGAGACAGGAGATGGAGAAGAAATTGCAGAAGTTAGTTAGGCATATGGATCATTTGGAGAGGGCCAAAAGAGAAGAGGAGTCTCCTTTGATTGAAGCGGCTTATCAACAAAGGTTAGAGGAGGAGAAGATATTTCATGAGCGTGAGCAACAGGTTAGCCTTATTTATTATATGGCAGTTCGAATCATTTGACAGATCTTTTAAAGCATTCTAGCTGATCAAAGTTTTAGCTACATGTTTAAATAGATTTCCATGATGTCTTTTACTACAGTCCTTGTTATTTATATCCTTATTCTAATACCAGTTTCTTCACTTTGCAGCTTGAGATTGAGCTAAGCAGGGAACGCCATGATACTGACCTTCAGGAGAAGAATAGGCTAGCCAGGATGATGGATAACAAGGTTTGCATCCCCCTATTTATAGCCTCCGAATTATATTTCTAGTTCATTCCACCATGTAGATATTCCGAAATATATATGGATCTAATTTCCCCCCTGACTGCTGTTTTGTTTTTTCTAGAATGTATTTGAACAAAGAATAATCAGTCGTCGTCAAGCTGAATATGATAGACTGAGACAGGAGAGAGAAGAGCGCGTTTCTCAGGTTCTGCAGGAGCGCAGACAAGAGAGGTTGCTCAAGAGGAAGATGATTTTCTATCTGAAGTCAGAAGAGGAAAGGCTAAACAAGATTCAGGAAGAGGAAGAAGCTCGCAAACGTGAAGGTACACACTTCCATTTTTTTTATTTTGCTCTTTTTTTTGTATTAGTAGTTAAATATTGCATGCTGATCTGGAATACGGCATTTGCAGAGGCTGAGAGGAAGAGAAAGGAAGAGGCTGAGCGAAAAGCCAAGCTGGATGAAATTGCAATGAAGCAAAGACAAAGAGAGCTAGAGTTGGAGGAGAAGGAAAGGTTGAGAAGGGAGCAGCTTCTCAAAGGGACAGACTTGCCACCAGCTAGGCCACTCCCATCTGAAGTTCCAGCTCCTACCGCAGAACCGCCAACTGGCGCTCCTGCTGCTGCCGCTGCTCCGACACCTGGAAAGTACGTGCCACGTCATCTTCGTGAAAAGGTGGCAGCCCCAGCCGCTGCACAGACTGCTCCTCCTCCAGAGGCTGACAAGTGGGGAAGTGGAAGACGAGATGATCGTCCTTCTACTGACAGGTGGCGGAGCGATAGTGGTGGGTCCAGGCCAACCTGGTCATCATCCCGTGGAGGAGGAGCACGCCGCTGAGCTGGCAAAAGTGCTTATGGGGATTTGATGATGTGGGTCGCTTGCCAGGTTGCAGAATTATTGTAGCAAGATTTGGAGTTTCACCTGAAGAGCAGCAGCGCCTACATGTCAGTTTTGGGTAATTTATTTGTTGTTTGTCAGATTGTAAAACATTGGGGGTAATCTTCCCTCTTTTGAAGGATTTTTACTTTAAATTTGGTCAGTTCTGTTCAAAACATAAGATACATGTACTGTCAGGTCATTGGTATGCTCATTCTGGACTTGTGGATTTGCTACTTCTAAGTGCCTTCCCTGCATAATTTTTGTTTGCGTTTGCCTTTGAGGAGATGCTAGTTCTTTAGTATTTTGATGTTGATTGCTGGACTTTATCAATACAAACTGAACTACAAATTCGTGACATTGCGTGGAAATGGATTACAGAAATATTATGACTTTATCCATTGTGATATTTTTTGGTAGTCAATCCGATCACCGGGATTCCGGTCTCTCGATTGCTCCAAGCATGTTTGGATAGTCGAATTTTTACCTCCTCAGAAGTTCTACCTTTTGTTTTTTTTTTTGGTAAAAAAAGTTCTACCTTGTGTTAGCTGGAGCCTGGAGATGTGGGAAACACGCCTAGCCCTGTATCATGTTTGTGTTTCTTCAGATGGATCAAAAACTAAGCGAAACAAGCATTGTCTGACGAACAATAACTCCCAGCAAAATGTATCGATATTAATTTTTTAAACAAAATTTACTTCATTTTAAGTAACAGGAGGAGTTAAATTTGAACTTGCAAAAGTGAGCTAGCCGTGGTCCTGTACTCCTGTGGAATAATATAGATCAGAACTACACACGTAACGTAATGAAACTTTATTTTAAGAGGCGTATAATTGTATATAGCTGATTAAATTTGCATAGATCTCAAGGATATGCTGTCTGTTTTCTCAAGAGTTGGGGGTCGCGACTCTTAATGATGAATCATTTATTTACTCTCCACCCATGTGGGTCATTCCCATTAATTAATCCTCTGCTACCGCCTCCCTGATAGATAAGTACTCCATCACAACTTAAACAACTTTCAAGTATTGAAACTATGATAATAAAAACTTCAAAAATGGACACGACATGAATGGCCTGCTTATTCGACCTCAATTACATCCACTAGAATTTTAAAAATCATTCTCAAAACTTAAGAATCATTTATAGGGCTGTCATTTTGTGTCTCGGACAAGGAAAAATATTGACAACCTTGATTCAAATTCAATACGGAGTACTACGTATATGTTCTATGCTACGTACTTGATTATAGTTTTTGTGAAGCTTGGTTTCTTGTATCCATTTCAACGGTAGATGCTCTTAAAACATTTGGAAAGATGTTCAAATGCTTGTTATGATTGTACATGCAAGCAAAAGTTGAGCATTTTGTTGCCTTATAAAAGAACATCCTTATAGTTGAAGTTGAGGAGTTGAAGCAGGATCATGATTGTAGAATCTTACTCTGTGAGTGAGTTTGAAGTTGTCAGAACTCGTTTTTACACAAACCATCAGGTAATTAGATAGATAACTGAATGTAGAGTTGAAGGGGCCAATTGTTGCACCCTTTGGTGTTAGTTAAAAACATACATATATACAACATGCTTTATTTTAAATTTCAATTGCATGTAGTTGCCAGGCCACTACTGCAGATCAGATGAGGGCGAGCTAATAAAAATGGAGTAAGCAGAGATCTCGAGCATGCTATTGTCTACTCTTTACATTACACTTGGAATAATGACAGCTCAGATATGGATTAAAGCTAATCTAAATCAACGTCTGTTAGAACCTGCCCGGGCCACCAATGTGTTTTATTCACCCAATCACATTGCCTCTTTCATTACATTACTTTTTTTTTATTGTAACTTGTAAGTCATCTACAATTGTGTATGTATCAGAGATGATATGATATAGCTTGTTGATTTCAGACACAAAAAGGGGCAAACACAAACTTGTGTCAGACCAATAGTGAGCAGGTTTCATCATACAATTTAATACCATAAGCTAGAGAAGTAATATGTTCAGTGGATTTTATACACCGCCTTTGCGATGGATTTAATCCATATATCAATTTTGGTGCATTCTAACTAAATTCAGTTATTATTGTCACATAGCTGAATTTCAGTTTTTCTTGGGTCTATCGGGCGTATCCCCTTTTCCTTGGGAAGGGGTACCCCCATTTTGACCCCCCAGATTACGCTGTAGCGGATCCTCATTGAGTCAATGATGATGATGATGATGATGATGAAGGTAGAGAAGTAACATAATCTACGTAGTAATGTACCACAGATGTTTTAGCATCTGAACTAATAAAAATGTATTTCCAAATTCATTGATCATGGTACTTTACAATAGTTGCAAAAAAAATATAAAACTAGTGATTGAGTACATTTAAAAGAGAAACCCTTGTTCTAACAAGACATCTAGAAACCGACACCAGACCATCTTCAATTTGGTTCATGCTCATCTCCATTGCCTCGAGTTGCTTCTGTAGGCTCTGCACAATATTCATATCAGTGCTAAGCTTCTTAGCATCTAAAGCGGACAAGGCTTGATCTATTTTCTCCACCTCATTAGCCACTTCTCGCGGATTCGATTGCAATGTCAATTTAGCAACAAGTGACCAACCTTGTCCTCGGGCCTTAGAACCCGACAGAAAATCAAGAAGTGACTTCAATGTTGAGAGACAGATAACCTGAGCCTCTCTCAAGATCCTTACTACAAACAATAGCCTTTGATCATCCTTCTCTAGATGCGCGGTGTCCACCTTCTTCAAGTTTCCAAGGCACTTGGAAACCGACTTGATGATCTTCCTTCTTGACACTTTGTAAGCTGACAAGAACGTCGCTTCATCGCTTCTCCTACGAAGAGATGACTCGAGCTCTAGAATGGACTCCTTCATATGAGACACGACATCGGTGGCAGCACCACATATGTCTAATAAGGTAAGAAAGCCTTCTAGAACCGCTTCAATGCTAGTTCGGTTGACTTGATCATTTGAAAGGACTTGTTGATTGAGTGGGAGTAGGATCAAGTCGTTGATGCGTTCGTACAAGCTTTTGATATTGACTAGGTTGTGACAGATGGAGGAGGAAGATAAAGGTGAGGAGGATATTTGGAGTCTAGAGAGGCGATCCTCTGTGGTAGGATCTAGAGGATGTGATGTGGAGGGTAAGCTGATTGAACGAGCATGGCATGACATTTTGGAAGCCATTTTGTTTTTTTTGAAAGATGTTACAATTGTAGAGAATATAGGAATGGTGTGTATATATAGCTGGAGCCTGGAGGAGCTAAGTTTTTGGATGCTTTGGAAGGTTGTGGTGATGTGGCCAATGTTTTTCTCGTGTAAAGACAACTTGAAGCTGTTTTTTAAAAGGGGAAAAAATGATTAAATACTGATGTGCACGAATGGCCTGCAGATAGAGTTGTCTCCAGACAAGGGAAGACTTTGGCATGATTTAATAATCCACTTAATATTTTCAAATCCCCTGTTTTTTATGTGATGTAACAACCATATTTTGTTGTGGATATGGAAAAAATGAATGTATATTACCACTTTGCCAAGTGCCAACCATGTTTAGCAAATCCACGGTCATAATACCAAAACCAGATTTCGATCGAAAAAAAAAAATACCAAAACCAGATTGAGCAAATCCATCAACCAAATGGTTTCTTGTAGCTCTTTCAACGGTGAGTGAAATAGGATAAAGAGCAAACCAAACTGGGAAATTTGTCAGAGAAAACAACTGCAAATTTCTCTATATTTTTTCCTCATCTCTGAATGATGATTATGTCTATGCTAATATGAAGCAGAATGTCTATTTTTAAATCAAAGGATCGGTAGGGTGTCCAGACAAGATCATTCACTATGAGGAGAAAGAGGGTAAGAAAGGCAAGCCTAGGGCTCATTGGAGAACGTTTCTCCTTTGAGATTGTGAGTCTTGTCTATTATTCATATTATCAATACAAGTGAGACTGGGGGACTTGGTGTGTGATTTGAATATCCTCTTTTCTAACGTCAAATGTTAAGATTTTTGCAAAAGTTCTTGCCCTTTTTTTGAAAGGTTAATTCATGCACATTGAACATTTCTGTACAGATCATGCCACATGATGGCAAAAGCGTCACCATTTCAGAAAACACCATAAATCATTCCAAAACTTGAGCCTTGTAAAAAGAGACCAAAGTTGTACGTGTAAGAAACATACTAAATACATCAAGATCTCTTTATCTGTATCACATCGGCTCATCAAAACCAAAATTACAATGACATAGTTCTTTTTTTTTCGTTCACTTTCTTCTCTAGCTCCTTTGATTTTTCCCCCTCCTATTCCCTTTATTAATTTCTGTACAAGAAGAATCACAATCACAAAGCAAAATACAACCTATATGAAAATTTCAACTTTTGCTTTGATCTTTAACTAGACCAAGCCTACAAATCTCATCAGCCTTTGGAGCCTCCCAACTCCCATTCCCACTTACCTTCTTCCTCAACTCCTCAAAATCCTCAACACATCTCTCCACATTCATCTTCTCGACACGCTTCCTTGACTCGGCTAGTCGCTTCCCAACAACTCGGTCAAAAATCTTCTCCCATCCATCCTCCCAAACACCATGAGCATCACACAACTCAAGCCTCCCATCTTCCCACTGAGTCCAACTCCATCCTCTATTAAGCCCCTGCATCACGCCCCCAACACACTCCCTAACACAAACCGGCTTACAGGGCCTACACTTGGCCCCGCTCATCGGGCCCGGGCTTGACAACGACATCACGGGCACCCCGAACCCTCTTGGTGGGTAATCGTATCTTCGATCCGTTACCACGCAAAAGGGCTGCTCCGGTGTCTGGAATGGGACCCGCATGCTTGTTAGCTGGGCCTTGAAGGCGGCTTCTGAGTTGAGCTGGTGGAATCCGTTGGAGTCAAGGGTCGGGATGAGAGAGAGGCGAGAGAGTGCTACCACCGAGGTGTTGCGGTCCCCGACCCCGAGGCGGTCGTTGAGGCCGCCGTAGCTGGATCCAGGTGGGACCACGTATTGGCCCGGGATGAAGCTGTCCGGGCTGAGCGGGCTTGTCCAGTACCCGTCGACCCGGGTTCGGACTATCCAGTTGTAGGTGAAGTTATTTCGTTTCTCGTGGTTTGAAATCAGTGTCAAGCATTCTTCAACAAGGCTGAAGTATTGTAAAAGACCCTGAAAACAGAATAAGCCACCAAATATTTATAAGAACTTTTTAACTAGTTGTACAAACTGGCCTCATAGGTATGGAAAGGGGATTTCCTTCCTAAGATTAGATCATTAAACCTACTCTAAAATATAGGTATAGATTTAATCACTAAACACTACTCTAAAATACAGGCTATCTTTTGATCGCCACATGTGGAACAGATACACACACATGCCCGCCCTTGGAGTACGGATCTTAGGCGCACAATCCACATGCGCTGAAAAGTTCAAATCAGCTAGTTCAAAACACTCAAAATATAGTAGATCAATGAATGAGGGAATAAATGAACCATATTCTGTTCACTCAGCATCAACACATCGGATCTGTAACTTGGCACTTGGCACTTCCAAAGTAGATAACCTTTAAAACTATTAATTAGATCTATACTCAACTCAACACACACAAGACGTCTAAAGCAAGCGTTAATCTATAAGTCAATACATATTAGCTCAACGAATATCAACATCAACATCATTGCCCAATATAGTCCCGCTCAAGCGGGATCTTGGGGGTCAAGATGCGGGCATAACATCAGAATGTCAGGAGGATGCGCCGGATAGACCCGTAGAAAACTTATGTGACAATAATAACTGAATTTAGTTAGCTCAACGAATATGGTAGGATAATACTAATATATCTTAAAAGTTACATGTTCTAACCTTTGGGGCAGTTTATAAGACACCGAAAACCTTTTACTTTTAAACCTTTTTCCCCCAAAGGCCCCAATTTCAGACGTTTTCTATTTCTGGTGCTTCAGCCACATAGAGAGAATTATACAAAAACATAACAACAAATCCATGATGCCTCGCGAAAAATCAGGCCAAAGACCCACGAGGCTAAAACTATACAGAAAAAACGGTTTATAAGTTTCAAAATAAATGAAACCAAGATTGAAATTCCACGATAACTTTATAAGATAACCAAGTTAAGCATCTTATCCCTAAACCCCCAAATCCTTCTACATTCTCGTAATAGAGGATTGAAATCAATCACTTACGCCAGGATTTTGTTATTAACACAGGATTTTGTTATCAATTGCAGTAGCAATGACACGACCGGAGGATAGATGGGAGAGAATCGACAAGCCAACTAACCTGAATCCCATTGGGCGAGTTGGCCGCGGTCAGGACTCGGCTTTGCAACTCGGTCTCCGGAATCGGTTCCTGCTTGAAGATCCTAACGGCCGCGATTCTCGGGGCCGATTTCAACAGCGACAGCTTGTAGGAGTTGCTATCGAGAGGACTGTTGAGAAAAACATCAGAGCTCGGAAACTCTTGAAGGATCTTCTCAATAATCGACGGCCCGGTGAGCTCGAATCTCCGAGCTCCTCCGACCAAGCACACCGCTATCCTCGACCGATCTAACACGGCCTTCCATCGATTGGCGTCCCCTTTCAACTCCGGCGACGGCGCAATAGGCGACGGCGGAGAATTGAAGAGCGATTTGAGAGATCCGAGAGCGGGAATTCGGGAGATAGCTGGAGCGGAGAAAACGGCGGTGGAAAAGGAGAAGGATAAGAAGACGAGGAGGGAGAGGGAGCAGAGGAGCAAGAGGAGGAGCCGCCAATTGAGATCGGAAATGGACCTCGTGAATTGGAACTCTCTATTGGGACTCCTGAGCATCGTTTGCTCGGATTGATCTTGTTTCGGACTCCTTAGCATTGTCAATCTGCTCAGATAACTGATCTTCTTCTTCCTTGGCCTAGCCCTAGGGTAATGAGGGGAGAAATTGCGGGGTTTTCTTGTCGATCTGGAACCTTTTCTCGCTCCCTAATTTACGTTAATTCTGATATGTGGAATTTTGGATCTTCTTCTATCTTCTTCTTCTTACTTTTCTAGGTTTTTTTCTTCTTCTAATCAGCTTTTCCAAATAGTTCAAGTGGTTGCGAAGCGTGACGTACTGACGCCTCACGCTACTGAAAAAATAAGAAACGAAAAATAGAGAAGGGAGAGGAGTGGGTGGGCATTATTATTGCCGTATTGGTAATGTTAATGTAACAGAGGGTGAAATAAGACAAAGCAGGCGTAACATTTTTAGACCCGATTTGGTTCATTAAAACCGGATATTTGACCAGGGTATCATTAATTACATTTTAGAGTTTTAGCCTAAATGAGTTTGGGTTCATTATGCCATGCGAATATGGGATAGACATGGGTTCTATCAATGTATCCGATGATTAAAATAAAAAAAAAAAAACCTAGGGCTCGAAGCGCGATTTGGTGACTGTATATATAGTTTCTCGGTCCAGGGCTCGTGGGAGCCAGGGTGTTCTCGTCGGTACCGTGCGGGGTTCGCCAATGTTGGATTGTTCATAAAGTTCCGCTCTTTGGTAATTAGTTAGTTCACAAAAGATGGAAGAAGTAGGAAAAAAGAAAGATTTGCAACTTACAGAAAAGGAGATAGAGTAGTTTGATGTGACTATTACGACAAGGGATTTGAATTAGGGTGGAGACACGTTGGCCCTTGTTGGAACCCTAATGACGTCAAGACCTTTTAACTCCTTTGCGCTAAAGGCAACGATGAAACGTGCATGGAAGTTGAAGCATGGGTTCATTTTTCGGGAGTTGAGGTAAAATCTGTTTTTGTTTCAATTTAGGGACATGCTAGACAAAGAATATGTGCTTAGGGTGGCCCTTGGATGTTTGACAAAGCCCTTCTTGCCTTGAAGGAGTCAGGTCTAGAACAACCATAAAAAATTCTGGAAGACACGATGCCTTTTTGGGTTAGGGTTTACGATCTCTCCATAGGACCATAGCCCATAGGTGCCATGAACGTGAAAACTACAAAAACGATTGGTAAAGCTTTTGGCAGTCTTCAAAAAATAGATGAGGAGGAATATATGATTTGTTGAAGGTACATTCAAATTTGGGGTTTTGTCAATATTTTGAAGCCTTTTCGGAGGGGTCTTGTGACGAGGATAAATGGAAAGAAGATTTGGGCAGCAATCATGTATGAGAGACTTCCTAATTTTCTGTTATGTGTGTGGTGTGCTTGGATATGTTGGGACTGATTGTAATGATGAGGAATCAAAGATTTATCAACAACAATATGGAGACTAGATGTGAGCATCTCTGTTGAAGAGATGACAACCAAGATCGAAGATGGAAAGAGAGTAGGAGAAGAAATTTATTAAGAGGCTTGTGAAGGAAGGGGAGGAAGGCAGACAGGGAGACAGGGAGGAAGGGGAGGGGGAGAATGAAAAAGTATCAAGCAAGGCAACAACCACTATGACGAATAGGAATGAAATGGAGGTAGTGATTGACCAATCAAGTTCAGGAAAGGCTGGAGAGAGAGAGAGAGAGAGAGAGAGAGAGAGAGAGAGAGAGAGAGAGAGAGAGAGAGAGAGAGAGAGAGAGGTCATTAATGAAGAAAAAAACAAGGGTGTGGGAATAGAAATATCAAGAGATGAACAGGAAAAGGGGGAAGGAGAGTCGAAATCAAAAAGTTTTGGGGTTGAGACCAGTATTGAGGAGATAGAGGTGGTGGAGGAGACTCAAGGGAGGAGAAAACGTGGTGAGAAAGTTAGGACATATGGGTACATGTTTAAAGGGAAGTGAAAAGGAGGGGTTGGGTGAGAAATAAAGGACTAGGAAAAAGTGGAAAAGGGGGAGGAGAGTCGAAATCAAAAAGTTTTGGGGTTGAGACCAGTATTGAGGAGATAGAGGTGGTGGCGGAGACTCAAGGGAGGAGAAAACATGGTGAGGAAGTTAGGACATATGGGTACAAGTTTACAGGGAAGTGAAAAGGAGGGGTTGGGTGAGAAATAAAGGACTAGGAAATAGGGGAAAAGGTGTACCAGGGAGTTCAAAGGTACGAATCAGAATGTGGAACCGGGCACCAAAAGGGGTAGGGAGAAGGAGGACGTGAATATGGTGGATACTAGTGAAACTCGCAAGAAACTTGTCATATTTATTCCATTGGAGCGAGGGAGAATCCCCTCCTATTGGGATCCATGGGTATCCTAAGCTACAACTGTCAAGGACTGAGGAAGGCCCCCGCAGTTGGCGTCTCATCAATTTGGTGAGAAGAGAGTCCCCGAAATTGGTCTTTTTAATGGAGACCAAATGTGAGAGTAAGAGGATGGAAGTAATCAGAGGAAAGTTGGATTTTGTAGGGTGTTTTGTTATTAATTGTGTTGGACGATCTGGAGGGTTATGCTTGCTTTCGGAAGAGGACGTCAAGGTTTTTATGCAGCCCTTTACTGCTCATCATATTGATGCCCTAATTCAATGTGTTGGGGGAGCGGAGAGCAACATGCTTTTATGGATGGCCTAAGAGGGATGAAAAAGGATTGTCATGATCACTTTTAAAGAGGTTGGGAGAAGATAGAGGGTTGGATTTTGCTTCGGTGACATCAACCAAATTATGTGTGAAGAGGACAAGAGGGGTGGAGTATTACACTATTACCCGATGCGAGAGAGATAATGGTGTTGAGGGAGGCTTTGGAGTGTTGTGAACTACAAGATATCATTTTTTCAGGGGGTAGGTTCACATGGGACCATGGTAGGGAGAGTGATGATTACATAGCCGAAAGACTAGATATGGGGTTTGCAAATGGCAAATGGCAGGAAATTTTTCTAGGGGCTCACGTTAGACATCTCCACTAAGGATGCTCAATGGATCAGGTCAACCCGACCCACGTGTCAAGTTGTAGGTCGACAAGTGACCCGCAAAAAAAAATTTGACCCGCGACCCGACCCGCAGGTCTAACGGATCGGGCCACGGGCCGACTCATTTGACTAAGTCAATCGGGTCAAAAAATAATTTTTGTTACCCAAAACATGTTTTTGAATCTTAGAAAAGTTGACAAACATGAGCGCTACCTAGGGCTCCCAACCATGGTGGGGCGATCAAGGAAGATCATTTTAAACCATGTCAAGGAGAGAACCTGGAAGAAATTAAAGGGGTGGAAAGAACAAGCTCTTTCAAAATCAGGTAAAGAGGTGTTGCCGAAATCAGTGATTCAATCGATTTCGACCTATGCCATGTCGTGCTTCTTGTTGCCCGTGGAGTTTTGTCGTGAGATTGAGCAAATGATGTGTGATTTCATGTGGGGTTATGAAGGCACGAAGAAGAAGATGCATGGGACACCTCCTTGAGTCAGGCAGCTAGGCAAGCCCGCCCAAAGGTGAGATTCCTTGAGTCATGAATATGATTCTGCGAACAACCTTCAAATTACACCGCTTTCGCAACGCCATTTGAGACCCTCTACATGGTCAAAGACAAAGATCCTTCGTGAATTCGACTTCCTTGAAGATAAGTTCACATCAACCGGTATGAGACTTACACGATTGATCGTGTAAGTCTCATCTCACTCTTTATGTTCAATGTTCACACGTTTTCCCATTACGCTGCATGTTCTTACCCTAGAATCCACCATATCCATCATTTTGTTCATCTAGGGTCCCAAAAATTTCTTCTTTCGTTAATTGTTAAAAAAACATCCTATTTAATTAGTAATTTTAATCTGATCATTACTAATTTGATTTGTACATGAAACCAAAATGTCCCGCACCAATGAAATTTTGGTAATGATTTTATGCTGAAACAAATAAAGATAAGGGTTCATTCAACGCTTAAAGTAGATATGAGTTGAAGCTGAATTTGATAGTTGATTTTAGGAGTTTAAATTATTAACTTATTTTTGTGAAAAAATATTAAGGTGTTCAATACACAAAGCTGATTGATATTGATTTTATAAAAAAAAATGGATGTAAAATACCAAAAAGGATATATTAATAAATTAATAATTTTCCATAATTGAAATTCGAGGGGAATCGAAGGGAAAAGTTGAATAAGCATGGATAAGGTTGGGAGGGACAACTCAAATTTTGGGTGAAATTTGAACTTCGATCAAGTCTCATAAGCTTGAGTAAGCTTTGGGTCCGTTCGACGCTACTTAAATTAAAGCTAATGAAGCTTATCAATGCTTATGGAAATAAATAAGCTCTTTTACAAGCGTTCAACGCACGTAATTGATTCAAGCTTATCGAAGCCTAACAAATTTGAATGTAGTTGAAATTTTGCCCAAAATGTAAGGTCTATACCCCAACCTATATAAGCTTATGGAAAACTTTTCCATATATTACCTAAATTATAAATAAAATATATTATATAATTTATTTTAATATTCTTTTTGTAATTGGTACTCCACTATTTATAATATCAACCTCAGTCAACTTTGTATACTAAACATCTAAAATAGATATATACCAAAATAAGTTTCGAATTTCAACTAAAAAATCTATCTATCTATCTATATACTAAAGAAGAAGCCTTCTGGCCACATGTCAACCTATTATTCAATTCGCTTATGTGTCATTTTTTGGTATTTTTAAATTATTATTTTATCAATAATTTGGGTCCCACTATATTTTAACTAAATATTTTTTATACTTATTTAAATAACAAATACTTAAAATTCCTAATATGTAGGCATTTCTAATTGTAAACATTAAAATATTTTTTGAAAAGGCCCATGTTATTTATAACCCGATGAAAATAATAAAAACACACAGTATTTAGTAAATTTATTAAAAAGTCCTCCACTTAATTTTTGGGATATAATAAACAAAACGCTAATTTTATATATTTTGCTAATTAGTCCCTTACGACCTGCCTTGCCCCCATGACCCAAATTCTCTCTTCATACTCTGCGATGTTCGCCGTAAAAAATTGTTATGTTTCCAACACTAAAAACTGCGATGCATTTCTATCCATTCCTGCTCTTTCGATTTTTAGAGGCATTTCCCTGAAGGCTCGATAAACCTGCGTATTAATATAGTTGGTAAGGGATGCCTCCAAATTCTAAGATTCAATCAATGATGGTTTTCTAGGTTTTGTTGGAGTTAACTAATTGTTACAGTAAAAATTGACAATTGTTTAGAAGGGACTTGGTAAAAAAAACGATAACCCCCCCACCCCCCCACCCCCCACCCAATTTCAGATCGAGAGACAAGATCTCAAATTTACAATTTTTCTGGGAATTGATCTAAAAAAACCTCTAATTTCCCCTCAATTTTATATCAAGAAATAAGGATTTCAATTTTACAATTTTACTTATAGTTGGATGATGTGGGATGAAAGAAACTGGTGGCATCAGTGAGGATGATGGAAGACGACGGCGGTCAGGACGATGAAGGGCGGTGATGAGAGGTTTTTTAGATAAATTTGGAAAAGAGAGCTAACTCATTAGGGATGATGGACTAATTTGCAAAATAGATAAATTTAATGTTTTATTATTAGTTAAGGTGTGTTATGAATAGTAGTTATGATTTGAAAAATAGTTTATTTATGCAACATATTTTTAAACAAAACCGGTATATGGTACGTGAATTCAACTAGTTTAGCTACTAAACTAGTTTCAGCTTCAACTCATATAAGCTTTAGGCTTCGTTCGGTAGAGTTGATATGCTAGTTGAAATGCGTTTATGTAGTTGATCCTAAAAAAATTTCAACTAGTGTGAGTGTTTGGTAGATGGAGTTGAAACGCGTTTATGTTGTTGATACTAGTTGAAATCTTATGAAAAAAATAAGGTGGGGGAGGGATCTTAGGGAGTTGAAATGAGTTTATTTCTCCCTTTTAAAAATGTTCTCCTTTTCTACCCTTTTTTTTTATCCATACATAACCTCGATACTCTCACCAGTCACCATAGTTCTTCTTTCTCGTTCGCTTCTCTCACGCAGGGTTTTCTCTTCTCTGTTCTCGACTCCTATTTTGCATTTTCGCTCTATATTCTGCATATATCGACACTAATTCATCTCTATTTTTTGGTTGAAATATATACTGCATATTCTGCTTTGTACCTAAATACTCAAAATTTGTACTGATTTTTTTTTGTTGAAATATATACTGAATTTATTTGCAATAACTTGTGCTGAATTGTTTTCTTCCAGATTGAGTGCAAGTGTATAAAAATTGCCAAAAAACAAAGAAGAACACCACTAATCTAACGAAAAAACTTGTGTGCAAGTGTAAAAAGTATACAACTACATCAAGTAAAAATAGTCAGCTAATTAACCCACATGAAGTATGCAATTACAACAAGTAAGGGCAAATAAAAGCACGAAAGTAAGAGAGTCAAATTTTCAATGATAGCATATTTATCATAGGCAAATGGAGCCCATCAAATTTCTCTACAAATTATGCCCTTAATTGTAATCTATATACAATTGTAAAGGAGAACCCATCTCTTTAGAAAAAAATTTAGCCACGTGGCGAAATCTAAGATACACAATTAAAATTTATAATTTTTATCAAAAATTAAAAATTCTAAAACTACTTCCCCACTTCATCAAAAAAATTGGCAAAAAAAACTACCCACTTTCCCACTCCCCCACTTTCTATGAAACAATTACAAATTATTTTTTTGATGAAAATTGATTCCAAAATATTTTACTATTCTAAGAATTTTATATAAGTAGTTAATTTGAAGTTATGTAATTTCTTTTTTTAATGAACACTTGATCAAAACTATCTTAATATTTTAATTGATCATCTAAGAGACTAAGACAAATCATTTTTTAAAATTGATCTAATAAAAAATGTTTTTTAAATAAATCCTAATATTTTGTAATTCTTTATTAAAAGAAGTTTGATTTGTGAAAATGCGTTTGTAAATTTTTTAAGAACCGTCGATAATAATTTATAAATGACTTTTATATTAAATCCGTACAATATACATGAATAACATTAAAAAGTGTGATTCAGTCATGAAAAATGCGTCCGGGAAAATTTTTTAAGAACAAGTCGAATTTTTTTTTAATAAAGTAATTTTTATATTAAACCCGTACAAGGTACGGAAATGACACTAGTTTTACATTAATTTTCAACTCTCATAAATTATTCTTTTCTGAACACTATAGTTTATATAAAAAATAAATATCTCATTTCAACTACAAATTTCAGCCCATAAATTCAACATCAACTACATCAGCATCAACCATAAGTACATTATTATCGAACGGACCCTTAACTTTAGCTTCAGTTCATATCAACTTCATAACACAAAACAGAACCTTCATCTACTCTTTGGCTTTGCACCAAACAAACAAGACCGAGTTTATTTATTTTTAACTTGAAAGGCTATGAGCTCAAAATAAACCACGCCGAACAAATCCAAACTTACAAGCGTCTGAACAGAATTTTGAACTGATTTTTAGACCAATTCAGAATTAAGCTCAAATCCCACATGTATGTGACTCCGAATGTTCTATACCATTTTTTTTTCCAAATGCCAAAGTGTTGACAAAAACAGCAAATCTCCCAGACTTGGACTTTAGAAACTCGAATGTTTTACTACTCCAAAGTCCAAACAAGGTAATTTGGTTAGAATAGCTCAAAAGGAAGCGACTTCCGTAGTCTAATTAAGCATAATGATTCTAGAGCAGAAAATACGACATGCACACTGAATTATTATTTCACTTCTATGTTCTAACGCATACTTCAATCTCCACCAACAAAGGGTTTGTTTGACCTAGCATACTTCTATAATTTCACTTCTCACACACTTCATAAGGTCCTTGTAATCAACAACATACTTTTATGAAGTCTTTACAAGTAATAAGATTTCTACAAACTAGAATGTTATTTAAAATTCAAATTCTTCCATCGACGAAAAGGCTCTAATGCTCCTTTGACGTGTCTATACTCAGTCCATACAGGATCCAAACCAGAAGGTAACTAAAATCACTAGCTAGAAGCCTAGACATAACAGAATCATAAACTGACCAAAATAGTAGGAATGAAACCAGTGAAACAGCCGTGCAAAACTGAGATTTCCAAAACCTACCAACCTGTCTGACTCTCCAAAACTGTTCACAAATAATCTGTCACTTCTGTTCATTTGCTCAAGTCAACAAATCCTGGTTTGTATCAATTTAATTTGTCCTAGCTGATTAAGAAATTGGATGCACCAACTCTGCCCGTTTCTAACTGGAACTTTCTATAATACATTGTTTACTTGCGCCTACATAGAACTTGTGCAGTTTGACGACATGTTGGCGCGTTATAAGCTTTGAATTGCCACCGGGCAAAACGAACTTCAATCACCTTCAACGGAAAATTAAAGCATCCTAGTCTGAAACCATATCTTCCAGCTCAGGCTCATCAGTTGTAAGTCCATCATAATCAAACTCGGTTCCATTGAAGGAGCGCTGTTCATGAATCAAACCGTTATCAGCATCATAATCCGGATCAATCCATTCCATATCATCTTCAACATTACGATAATCATCATCTTCTTCTCCTTCTCTTCTTGCTGGAGGAGATTTTCCCTTCCCTATTTTCCGAGCACCTGTATTCGACTTTCTTTTTTCCAAGGCGGCAGCATCTTCACAGATGCAAGTGGATGGGTTCTCATGAAACTCACCCCTACCTGGTCTCAATTCCTTTGGCACTCCCAGAAATCCTCTCTGGAAAGTCCGGACTTTCGAGGTAAATTCTTCCCAGGTCATATTACCTCTGTTTGCAAAAAGCCTGTACAGTTTCTTCCCATTGGGACGAATAGTTGGTTTATGTCCAAAGTATCTCCTAAAAGATTAAAAAAAGAGAAATAAGCATCCATATCAAATTTTTTGTCCAAAAATAACTGAAGCAAGTAATTCTTATCTACCTTCGCCCTGCCAAGATCTTTGCCATGTTTCCATTATTGTTAGTAACAAAAACATCACTTTCATCACATACAATAAAGTCCAGTGCTGCCCTTCGAGAAGAAAACTTAGAAAACGCTTCCAATTCCTTCTTGCTGGCTATTGTATCTTTAGAATGGAAATTGGGGAAGAGAGACTTTAAGGGTGCCAAACTTGCTTCTCCTCCGTATACCTCACCAGAAGCAACATAGAGATGAACTTCACTTCCATAGCCCAATGCTCTCAGCATCAGGCCAACTTCCTCTGGAGTCAGCAAGCATCTTCCATGCCTTCTGGCCCTTTCTGGATTTTGCTGCATATTGTAATGGAAATATTTTAATGATTCAGTTATTTTATACTACTAGTGCCTTATAGTGAAAAAAAAAGAACAGGTCAAAGCAAACTGAAAATTTATTCTATTATTCTTTTAATTGAAAGGAATAAATCTTAATTTGTATATTAAACATTTATGATGTAACCGTAGTAAGTCAGATATGTGAGTGCCGAGCAACTAGTACAAATGTGTTTCTTATCCACCGAATAAAGTGATCAAGACTCTTGATCACTTTGCTCTTGATTCAAGAGCAAGGTGGGGACAAGCCGCGAGAATTGCGACTTCGATGGTTTGGGCATGTACAGAGGCAGAGTCCCGGTGAGCCAGTTCGGAGGTGTGAGAACTTGGTTTCTCGAGACTTTCACAGAGTTAGGGGCCGGCCGAACAAATGTTGGAAGGATAGTATAAAGTAGGAGCAAATCTGGTAGAGTACAGAGACAGTTGGAGGGAGAAGGTCAGGAGGGTGGTTTCACTGGGTACCTGTGGTTTTGTGATTTTATTGGTTTTTTGTTTTGTGTTGTGTCTTTATTGTTGTTGTTTTACTTGGCTATACTGGGTTGTTGTTTTGTGGTTCACCTCGGGTCTTTTGGGAGCACCCCCCCTTGTGTCAGGTTAGGAGTGCCCCATCTTGCCCCCCCCCCCCCCCCCACACACACACACACACACACACAGATTCTGCATTTCGTTGTAGTGGAACTACACTGGGTCAATATTGTTGCTGTTGTTGTTATAGATATATTATGCTACACACAAAAAGGCTTATGTGTGTTGTAGAAATAAGCATAAGATTGTATTAAACAGAGAATTATATTCTTACATGCAAACCTTTCCACCTCTTTCTTATCTCACCCAAATCTTTTATTTCCTTGTCTCCTCCACCATAATAGCATCCTGAAAATGCAAGCATATCAGGTTCAAACCTGTAACAGAAGCAATACAGGTTCATCAGGTGCCCATCATACTCAGCTGCAACAGCAAAATGCATAACTTGCAGAATAAGTAAATAAGCCAGAAGGACAGATACTCACCTAAGGTGCAATGCAATATAATGCGTGCTCATCATTTTCATCCGCTGAACCAGTATGTTACCCATTCCAGTTATGGGATCAGTGAATGTCAAAGCATGGTAATTGACCTTGCATCTTAACTTTTGCAAATCTGTTGGTAACTTATTTGCTACCCGATAATCAAACTTCGTCAGCCGAACCACCTACTCAGAATGTGAGTCAAAGAATAAGCTTTACAAGCACAGGTACATTAATTCAGTATAAAAGAACCTGGAAATTCGTATTGTAATAGAGTAAAGTGATATATATATATATATCATACTCTTGTATTCGTTTGACCAAAATCAATTTTTGCTTTAGAAATTTACAATAAAACATTTGGCTGTTTGTGCAGTATTAAGACTTCTCGGACAAAAATCATCTCAAAAGTCGATTCAAATTTCTCATTCAATGCAAAGACAGATCAGAACTTACAGAAAAAACGAAACAAAAGGAGCAAAAAACCCCACAAGAAAACAAAATTGAAACAAGAAGATGATGTTTTCAGATTTGTTTACCATATAACCAACAAATAACAAAATCAGGAAACAAGAAAAGATGCAAACATTGTAAAGAACATGACTCAGAATATGAAGGTAAGAAATGGAGAAGACTTACATGCCTTTTGTTTAAAACCGGAAGCACACGTTTCATGTAGCAGTTCTCACTACATTTTCTTGGTATGTGCACTGTGTGTGGTTTTGGTGCATTCTTTGGCAACTCTTTTATGATTTTTACATCATTTGATAGATAGGATATGTATCGATCAATATCAAAGATGTCCTCAAAGTTACTACAACAAAAAAAAGGAAGATGATTAAGTGAGGAGAACTATAATTCAGCCATAAGATTATGTGGCAATATTTCATTGAGACTAAACTGCGTCACAAGCAAACCTGGCATCTTTCCAGTACGATCTCTGGTCCAACTGTGGAACAACAAGAGTTGCATTTAAAATTCGAGCAGCGGCAACAGCATCAACTATCTGCAAATTTTAGTACATGGTCAGCTTGTTGGCAACAGTGAGCACTGAACAGCACACTAAAAAATCATATAGCAAAGCAAGCTATTTCCAAAAGTTGCAATTTTTTTGTGAGAAATGCTACCAAACGTTATTGCCTAGTATTATAAGATGATAGTCAATATTGGCAAAAACAATGACATTATTGAGGTATGGGTAGCTGCAGGACTGTATTATAAGAAATTCCAGAAAAAAATATTTAATTTAAAAGATGTTTAGGGAGTATAACATTTGAAGGAATAAAACCTTATTGCCTAATACTCCCTCCGTTCTATTCTACTTGTCCATGAAACCTTAAATTCTTTTTTTCAGTTCTATTTGTCCTTGAAGCTATATTTGTGCAAGATTTTCCATTTGTACCCTTTGTATGGAATTAATACACTTGAGAAAAGTCTCTGAAAAAAAGAGAAATGTATAATTAATAAGGGTAATTTAGTAAGATCATACCATGCCTTAATATGTGTGTATTAGGCCTTCATGGACAAGTAGAATAGAACGGAGGGAGTATTGATTATCCATAAATGTTAATGAAACAAACCATATCAACATACATCTTAGCAATATGATGACTTTCCAAACAACCATCTATAAATATCCACGGTACAAATAAAGAGCTTCAAAACCTCATCATCAATAGAAAAAAAAATGCAAGCATTACCCCTGTCCTTTGTTGATTCAACCCTCCACTGGTAACAATCACTAGATAACGTCCTCGAACTGTAACCTTATCAGCTCCTGATATGTCAACAGCGTGGATTAAGTTAATAAAACCAATAGACATTTCAACCAAGTGTAATGGAAATTGAACAATGGGAAACCAAGTGCAAAAGTAAGATCCTGAAAGAGCTTCCAGTATTAATTTTCTGCACTATTGACTTTTTACATTTATCAGAAACCAAATGGCAGTAAGATTGTTAAGGATATACATACAAGATGGGCATTTTACTTGCATAAATTAGACAGGAAATCAAGATTACTGGTAAACATATAACTCCGAAAACCCCTCCAGGGAAGCAATCATTGCACTGGGGAATGTTTTAGATGAAACTACTTACTTGCATAATTACCACTAGGTTTGGTACATCCGTAGAAGAATTCCGAATCTCTTGAACTCCAAAGATCGTATTGAGATTTGCCTCCGTCACCCTAAAAGTAGAAGAAGGGGAAAAAAATGAGATCAGATCCAGTGAATGTGAATCGCGAGGTTATTAAAAAAAAACTCAGGGAAAATCCCTAACCGGAACGAAAAAAAGCGACGCATCTCCTGTCGAATTCCCAGAGCCATTGTTCTGCTGAAACGAAAGGGGCAAAAAATCATAAAATTCATTTGATTTACAAATCATCAAGATCGAAAGAGAGGGAGTAATAGAGGAATACCAAAGAGCCAGGCTGGACGCGAATGCGGCGGTGGTGATCAGAGGGGTGAGGAGGAGCAATAAAGAAGGTGAGGAGGAAGAAAGCGCAGAAAATAGCGCCGTAGATGGCCCAGTGAGCGGGAAGACGGCGGAACAGGCGGTTACAGATGTGGTTGTGGTGGCGCCGCCGATGGATCGCCATATCTGGCGGAAAGGGAGTTACTCTGCCGCCACCACACTAGGGCGACTGATTGGCCAAGGACGAAAGGGGGAAACTCTGTCCTCTCGACTCTAGAAAGGAGTAGGAGTAGCGGAGAAATGCTAAAGAAGTGAATGTGACAAGATCTCAACAACTCTGGAGGAGCTGTGAATGGGCATCCATGGCGTCTTCGATAGCGACAAACGATTCCTTCTGATTCATCACTCCAGGAGAAGAGGGGCAAGGCCAGCGAACAGTAGGATTTTCGCTGCTTTGCCTTCCAAACATAGAAAACCGGAGATAGATTCCAATGATGGTTCTTCGTAGGGTCTAAACAAAGTCCAACTTATTTTATACTCGTTCAACTTACCATTTCCCATAAATATCTTTCCAGGAAGGCATCGCAATTTTAGTACATTACTGCGGGTTGAAATTTGGGATTCTCAACCCCCCCCCCCCCAGATTCATTTAGCTGAGTGCACACGAAGAGGATTACGATGAAGGAGCGTTAATGGACACGTAATAGGGTTAGTAATATCTGATCCGGACTGAATATTTGGATCGGACTAGAATAGACTGGCACTGGACCTCACTAGACTTTGACAATTTCGACTTGGTCTTCAGTCCATAAATTTTTAAAAATCGGTTCCTATTCTAGTCTGATCGAAAATCAATCTGAATCGACTTTATTTAATTTTAATTTTTGGATAAGGAAAGGAATTAGAGAAAACCACTCTAAAGAGGGATGGATTGCCTTAGAGCATCCTTGCGGATGAGATCTCTAAGGATCGAATCAGAGGCAATCGGGAGGGAGGAGACACGTCGAAATGATCCAACAATGAAATCCGCAACAAAATTCACTTCTCGGGAGATGTGAGAAAGACTCCAGCTATGAAAATGACCAAGCAAAGTTTGGAAATATCCGTTCGAACAAGTTCAATCTCCCAAGGGCAACTCTAGTCATCATGCATGGCTTTAATAAGCTGCAGGTTGTCACCTTCAATTTGGATGTGGGAAACGCCACGTCGAATGACCTCAATAATCCCCTATCGATGTGCAACGGCTTCAGTCACCAGGACGGAATGACAGCCAAGCAGTCTACCATCCATTCAAGTTGGTGAGCTTTGGTAGTCTTGAAGGATAAAACCGAATGGAGAGACACCATCATTATTCACTGCACCGTCAAAGTTGAGTTTAAGTTGATTTTGTGGAGGGTTTAAATATATAGCTTTCGCACTTTTCTTTTTTTTTCGGGGCTCTTGATCCCGATGGTGAGACTTTTCGGGTTTGTGATGCTCGCAGTTTTCAAATCCTTCATCTGTTTGCGAATGAACGCGCATATGCTATTTGGGCTGATTGGGTTTGGTCATCTTTTGGATTGAATAATTTTTTGTTCCTGAAGTACCAAATTCACCACCAGGAACAAGACAACCATTCTAAATCATACTTGGAGATCCTAGAACGAATCTCCTCCAGGAACTAAAAAAGCATATTACTTGCGGTGTTATTTTGGTTTATGATGCGAGCTAGATTTAGGTTAATGGTTTTTAGGGTTTGGATTGTGAGTGAGCATTTTAGTAAGTTATTTTGGTTTATGATGCGAGCTAGATTTAGGTTAATGGTTTTTAGGGTTTGGATTGTGAGTGAGTATTTTAGTACAAGGTGATATGGATCTTCATTTGTGTTGTTGCATCCCACACAACCTTGCGGGACAACTATATGGTTTGCAACAAGCCTTTGTTTTGTGGGTAGGCCATTTTGGGAGTATTCTAAAGAAAGTTTCTAATTTCTAGGGGTATATTCATTTTCCAAATCCAATCAATGTCAATAAGGGCTCCCTTTTGTTATTGTGAATCCATTGCATCATGGATTGTGTTGAGAACCATCCATTTTTTCTTGGCTTCCAATATACTCTATCTGATATTTTGATAAGTGGGCCGGTGTAATGATTTGGGTTATACATTTGGTCGATGTTACTGACATCGCGAAGGTAGTTACTGACAAGTTCATCCCAATTTATACTTTGGTGGATGTTAAATTTGGGGTTTAGGGGTCCCAAATCCAGTCTAGTTATCTTTCCAGAAATGAATCATTTGCCTGTCACCCACTTGCCAAATTAGCCCGGAAACAAAAAGGCTAAGAAGGCTCATGAGTTTGGACTATTGCCAAGTTGTATTTTATTTTTGGAAAAAAAACTCGAAATAATACCAACTTTTACCTATTGATCCAAAATAATATGAACTTTTAAATTGACTAAAAACAATATCAACTTTCATCGTATTAACTAAAAATAATACTAACTTTCATAGTATTAACTAAAAATAGTATAGCGATGTTTTTTTGTGAAAATTTTGGCAAAATATGTGATGTGGTCATTGAAATATGTTGGTTGGTCATTAATAATACCAGCTTTTGTTGATGCCACAAGTTGAAATGATAATTTATATAATGTAAATCGATACTATATTATATGGGAAATGGTAATTTATATGATGACAATGAGTAATAGCCACATCAAATTCTTAGCCATCGATATTTTTTAATGTTTAGTCAACAAATTTTGATAGACACATCATATGTTTTGCCGAAATCTCCACCGAAAATGTCATTGTACTATTTTTGGTTAATACAATGAAAGTTGGTATTATTTTTTATCAATTCAAAAGTTCGTATTATTTTGAGGTAATAGGCAAAAGTTGGTATTATTTTGAGTAATTTTTCCTTTATTTTTTATCATAATTGAATAAATTATCCTTTTTGAGGTACTTTTCCTTGACTATTTTAACCCAGATGTTGCCAGATTCAACAAGCATTAACCATAGGAGTTTTTTGGAGTGTATGGTTCATCACCTCAGCCTTTGTAATTCCTAGTCCCTCGTGTTGGGGAGGCCTACAAATCAAATTGCAGTTGATTAGTAGTTTATAGTTGTAATCCTTACTCTAGAAAAGTTTTTGTTTATTTTGTCTATGAGTGTCGTTTTTTGTAGGAGGAATGATTGCATCAAGTAGTTTGGTTGTGTTGAGAGATTTACTTTAATGACTGTTTTTCGTCCTTCATGGGAAAGTGAATTGCTTTCCATTTGGACAATTGATCTATTGCTTTGAGGGTGAGTGGTTTAAAGGTGTTTTTCGCAACTCTTTCATTGATTATGGAGCACCCTATGTATTTATCCAATACAGTTGTGTTGGTAAAATAGAGGATTTGTTTAAGCTGTGTTTTTGAGTTATTGTTAAAAAAATTAGTAACCTGGGAATCAGATTTCTGAAAGTTAACTTTTTGACCAAATATTCGATACTAATCGTTAATTATGTTTTTAACTTTATGACATGTTTGCTAATTTTCTTTAGCATATATGATGCTATCATCGGCGAATGCCAAAAACGGGATTTTTGTTCCTCCCCTCGAAATTTTTGGATGTCAATGCCACCATTGGGCATAGTGTAGGAACCTTGAAGTTGTCAGGCAAGAACCTCATAGGCAGGGATAAAAAGATAGGAAGACAGGGGGTCACCTTGTCTTAGTCCCTGTTGGGGCGAATTGGTTTGTGGGACCGTTATTTACAAGCATTGAGAATGTTACTGTTTCAACACATTCTCGAATCAAGTTTATGATTTTTTGGTCGAAACCAAATTGTTGAAAATGTGAAAGAGGAATTCTTAGTTAATTCGGCCATAAGCCTTTTTTATATCAAGCTTTATGGCTATCCACTGATCAAATTAACTCCGACCGGTAATTAATCAGATTTAGTTATAACTAGAAATTCAATTAGGTAGCTAATTTAATAAAACCCTAGTTTAGATTCAATTAAGCACAAAGAATAATTTCTATTCAAGTTTGTTGAGAATCAATCAAACCTCACAACTACAGACAAATCATGACTTCAATAACTAGTCAAACACAAGAGAAATTAGCAATGCATAATTAAATTGAAATCAAACTTACAAAGGTTCAAAGGTTCTTCCTTGAGAGAAAACCCTAGCCTCCAAAAGCTGATCAAAAGTTATGAAAATAAAACTAACATAAAGTATTTATATGTCTACTAAAAATATCCCTCAAAAGATATATTAAACCCCATATACTCGGATGACATAAGCCCATAAGTCAAAATAACAAAGCCCAAAACCAAGACTCGGCCCAACTCTTGTCCGCTGAAAAGTCCCGATTGCGCGACATCGGCCCGAAATTGTGCGGCCGTGCAATTGCATCCCCGCGCTTTTGGCCACCAGTTGAGATTGCGCGGCTTGGTTGCTCGGGGTCGATCCCGAGCTTTGGCTTAGCTTCTTGGATCGTCCTTGCTCTTGCTTTAGCTCTTCTTCATCCATCATTCTAACATTCCTTAGATCCCTTGACTCACCCATCACCACCATGGTCCATCTGTACTCGCCCCGCTGTTGCTCCTGAACCTAAAAACCTGTAAAACGTAGCAAACCAGCGCATAATACCCGACAACACAAAAACCTAAAAACTACATAAAAACTAACCTAAACCTAACTAAAACATATATAAAACATGCATCTAAACTACTCCTATATGCAAGCTATCATCCACCCACTCATTCTTTTTTTTATTCCGAAATGAGAGGAAGATTTAATGTGCTATGAGGGTATTGTCATTGATACCGCAATTTTTTAATAAATGCACCTTGAAGTGGGTGAATAGTGATGGTGCGCAAAATAACGATGTGTGAATAGTAAGAGGAGTAGCGAGGTAAAAGCCATGGGAAAAACATTCAAGGTCATTCCCCGGGTTCTCCCTGCACCCATCCAAAAAAGGCGAGGTACGCACCAACGAGACAATCCAAGTCAGAAGGGAGTTGAAGGTTAAACAACGCGAATCCCCAACTAAAGCGGGGTAAAACGTCGCTCATCTCCTCTCAGAGAAGAATTCCAGTCGACGATATATCTCGAAGGCAGAGGGAAAGAACCGCACATACTCAAAAGTTGACACAACCACCCCGCCTAACCAGTTAAAGGCCACCCTTTCCTTGACCAATGGTCAACCGCCTTCCTCTCGACCAATCAGATAACGACGGCTCGCACATCCCATATCGGAAGTTAATGAAAACCTTGCTCCTCAAATGTCTATAAATAGAGAAGAATCTCGAAGGATGCAAGGGTCGAAATACATCTCTAACTCAATAACTATCTTGCTTGTTGAAGATCGACGTGTTGAAGCAAATGTAAAGACCACGCTACAATCAAGATAAGGTCAATAAAAAGACTTCAAATCGCCCAAAGAGATCTCGAGTCTCAAATAGATCCCGCTAGCAGTTTTGTAAGCTATAATCTCGGTGTAATCAATAGGTCTTGAACCTTGTTAAATAAATAACAATCCTCCACTTGTAATAAAAAAAGATCTCACTAGCAGTTTGTAAGCTATAATCTCGTTACTCGTTTCTAGAGTCGGTTTATTTTGGGTTTCATTAGAGTTTCCCTATTCTTTTTTTAGTCTTATTGTGAGTATCTGGATATGATTTTGTAAATTGTATTGGGTTTATAGTGATTGGTTGAGTTTGGGTTCTCATATTTTATCTTATAAAATTTATTTTGTGCTATTTAAGTTTCACGTTTATGTTATTGTAAGGCCCAAGCCTTTAGAAGCGCTATCCCATGCCAACCCGAGGATTTCCCAGGAGGTCACCCATCCTGATACTACTCTCGCCCCTGCACGCTTAACTTCAGAGTTCTTTGTCCTCACTCGAACTCAAAAAAGGAAGAGCTCTTGTTGACATGGGGATCACCTCAATTCCTTATAAATTATCAGGGTGTTACAATCTCCCCCACTTAAGCACTTGACGTCCTCGTCAAGGCCCAAGGACCGCCCTCTGGCTCGAGTGACCGCCCACCGGGCCAAGCCAACTCGTAACCCAGAGTCGGCTCTGATACCATTTGAAAGGCCCAAGCCTTTAGAAGCGCTATCCCATGCCAACCCGAGGACTTCCCAGGAGGTCACCCATCCTGATACTACTCTCGCCCATGCACGCTTAACTTCTGAGTTCTTTGTCCTCACTCGAACTCAAAAAAGGAAGAGCTCTTGTTGACATGGGGAGCACCTCAATTCCTTATAAATTATCGGGGTGTTATGTAAAGCCCGAGGCTTTAGAAACGCTATCCCATGTCAACCCGAGGACTTCCCAGGAGGTCACCTAATGTGACCCTCGCTCGGCAAGGGACGGATCTAGGTTCGAAACGTCCGGATTCTTCTCCGACAAGGGTAACCGGGATAAATACGAGACCACAAAAGTGGACTCGCGGGCCTCTAATGCTCGTCGGAACGAGGGTTGGGCGAGACAGAATCAAGGGCGAGGGAAAAGGGTTAGAAAGGGGTGACGCCCGGGCCAAATAAGGAGGAATCTCGACTCTACTTAAACTTGGCTATTCATATTGGACGTGAGAAGTACAATGGGAGCGTGGCTCCTTTATATAGAGGAGGAGGCCACTCGAAACCCTAAACCTAATGGGAGAGGCGCCTAGGGCTTGTGTGCAAACAAGGCCCAACGACTCCTGGCCCAATAAGACAACTTACTGTTGATAGGGTTTCTCGGCCAACAAATAAATTTGTAAGTCAAGACCCCGCTGAGTACAGTGGAGTCAGGATTGTTCCACAGGAAGCAAGGTTGTTTGTCTATCAATCTAATAAAAATCAAATAAAACCAAGCACAATCACTCACGAGATGCCTCGTTAACGACCTTGTCAAGATCGTTACCGAACCACCGAATATAAAAACACCATTAACGAGCTAATAAAATTCTAACTAACACTCGGTACCGAAGCAAGTATTCAGCAACGAAGATTTATCAGAAATAATTCAATAAAAACAAATATCTAGGATAAGGGACACCACAACATAGCCAAGCATAAGAATTCGTAAGAAGATAAATCATGCCTTTAAATAGATAGAGTCATCAACTTTCATTGACTAGACAAGTAAATTAATCTATTTTCATAAACTAACTCACTCAATTGCTTGTTTTGGATCTAAAGCTTGAAACTTCCGTTTGCAAACAATATCAACCTTCAAGTTACTAACTTTCTCTTTCAATCAAGTTAAAACTCAAATTACCTCAACTCCCGTTTCGGTATTAAGCACAACAAACAACTTCAATAAAGATAAAAGGCATTCAAAACACTATCTTACTTCATCAAACATGCTCAACTATGCCGGGCTTAACCCCGACCCTAGAAAAATAGACTACTCACTACTCATGATAAACAAACTAAAAACTTCCATAAAAACAAACATTGAAACAAAATTCAAACTTTAAATTAATAACAAAAATATCGTCTTACAAAGAATCAGAGAAAAACCAAACCAAAACAATCACCGAACCACAAACTCGATCAACGAACCTCGGAAACCGTCGTCACCGAACCTCGTCACCGACTTCTGATCCGGCAGCCTCTCCTTCGTCCTTCCTTCTCCAAAAACCAGCTCTAAAACTCTACTCCAAAATTAAGCCCCCCTCCTCTTCTATGCTAGATAGAAGGGTATTTATACTAGAAAATCCTAAAAAACTAAAAAGGCTAAAAGATAAAAACTTTCCTAAAAAGATAGAAACAATCTCTAAAAGATAGAAATAAAATCTAGAAAGATATAAAACCCTAAAATACATATTCTAATAACCCATAAAGATTCTAAAAAGATACTCAACCGATACGGAAATAAATTCCCGCTCAGGATCGGTGAATAATAAAATAATACTCCGAAATCTTCTTCGTCGTGGCCTCGTTAACGACCCTTCACAGCCTCGTTAACGAGCCTGGGGTTATGTTTTCTTCAACACCTCCTCTCGTTTTCTTGAGCTTCGACTTCTTAAATCTTGCACTTTTCCGTCCTTCACTGTGATGCTCCAAATTTAGCTCCATTTAGCTCCTTTCCTAGCTAAAACCTGCAAAATACACAAAATAGCGTAGATTCCACTCTTTTCGCAGATTTATACAAAACTAACTAAAAACACTTAAAACGAAACCTAAACTAGACAAAATTAATCCTAATAAGCAAAGAAAACGTATCAAAAACTATACCAAAAATGCGAACATCAAAATACCCCATACTTAGACTTGCTTGTCCTCAAGCAATAATCAAGATATTAACCAAAACCAAAACAAATCATGCTTATCAAGACATAGCCATCTTCAAAAAGCAACATCTACACATAAGAAAATTACAGCAAAAGACTATTAACATCCTCACACATATATGCACTTAAATAGACATAAAATAATACAATCCAACCTCTCAAGGGATATAATGTGTTTCACTCCACTCTCATGTGTTTGGGCTTATGATTTCAATCTCTCAACTCATCCTATATACAAAAACTCATAGAAATTGGAACTTATATCACCAATACTCTCCACCCAAGATTTGTCAAAACAAGCAAAAATCATCAAGAGCAACTTAGGGGCTCAATGAAAAACTTCATAGAAGCTTCCATTCGGCCGGGTTGTAATGGGGCTTGATAATAACAATAGGGCGTGGAAATATTTTGGTCATGTGGTGCGAATAATATCCGGGAATCAAAGACTCCTAAAAACTCACACATAACCTCAAAATTCTCATATAAGATAACATACCAAACTTACTCTCATATTATGCACATTCATTTTCACTCACCCATTTATCTTCCTAGAAAGTCCCATAACCAAAAATAAAAGAATCTCTTGATATTATCTTTAAACACAAATGCACTTCAACCTTTCTTCTTTCTTTCTCTCTTTATTTCATTTTTTTTCTTTCGCTGCCTCGTTAACGAACCCACAACCGGGTCGTTAACCATCCACCGTATACATTTTCTTCCCTTCAAGCTTTATTTTGTGCATCTTTTTTTAATCAAGAGACCTTTCTTACATAAAATAACAAGAGACTTCCAATCTACCCTTCCCAAATACCCTTTAATTCAAGCGAATAGAAACTCTTTTCTTTTCAACAAAACACAAGACTTTACCTCTCCAATCTAAGTCCTAATTCCCGGATAGGGTCAAGCTTATCTCGGTTAGGGAACAATTTTTGTGGAGCTAAAAATAAAAGGGTTCAGGCCAGAATTGGTTATCAAAAGAAGGAATAATGTAAAGGTAGATAGGGGATAATAGGGCTCATAAAAATAAGTTCTCTATCATATGATCTTCACAAGTAATGAACTAAAAAAAATCTTATAAGGGTCTCAAGAAATAGATAACCATCACAATTCCAAAAGATAATATGCATAAGGAGAGTAAATCACACAAAAAAGAAGAGGGATTCATAAATGTTCTCCCTATAAGGCCAAAAATTTCTCACAAGGTAAGTTTTGTTGGATTGCATCATCTATGCTATAAAGTATATGTGCTCAATTTCATCTAATGCTATTCCTTTCTAATAAAACAATAATTTCAATTTTTAAGAATCCGGCTATACTTTCAAGACATGTTTGCAAGGAATTAAATGGTCAAACTAGTGATTGCTATCATAGAACTTTTTAAGAAGGAATATCTATCAATTCTAAACTTTTTTTTTCAAAATTTTTTTCAATTTTTTTTTTTGAATTTTTGGTTTTTTCGATTTAACAAAAGTAACAACTACATAGAACAAAAAAACACCTAGGACATAATTTTTCTACTTTCTTCCCACCCCATACTTAAAATTACAGTGTCCCCACTGTAAGAAAAATAACAAGAAGAGGGAAAAGAAATAGAAAAGAAAACAAAAAAACAAAAAAAAATTAAAAAGAAAAAGAAAGACATAAAACTTACAAAAGTGGAAACACGGAAAGGAACTTCATCTTGAGCTCGATCAACGGTTCTGTGGAGGAAAATAGTGCTCAAAGTTCCCCATGAAGTCATACATCGTCCTCCAGCGCTCAGCATCCTCCGCCTCTCTCTGACGTTGCCGCTCGTCCTCCCTCGACATGCGTGCGGAGTAGACGGTTTCCCATCTATCCATCCTCCGATGAATGTGATCGGTTTGGAGGTGAAGCTGCTGCATCCGTGCAGAAAGATCCTCGGCCCATGGTGGTGGTATGCTCGATCCTGCATACTCGGGCTGAGGAGGTGGTGGGTAGTGAGGCTGGAAATGGTCTTGATACATCACCGGGTTTTAAGGCATTAAGCCATATGCATGAGGGTCGACAGGAGCTGGTGGAGGGTCGACAGGAGCTTGCGGCACCTCATTAACGAAGCTGGTTGCCTCGTTAACAGTGTTGGGCGGTGGCTGGAAATGGTCGTTAACGACCCTGGTTGGCTCGTTAACAAAGATGTTGCCTCCTAATTCCTCCGTCTCCATGTCTTCTTCTGTAAGGTTGAGCTCCTCAGTGCCGCCCTCGGTGTCGGCTTCCACGGTATCATTGCCTACGACCTCGGTATCCTCTTGCTCATCTTCTTCTTCATATTCGTCCACATCATCCCGCTCAAACCGGGTGTGACATGGTCGAAGTGAGAGCTCATCCTCCGGTTTTGGCTCCAATGGGTAAGGCTGGCCCGTCCACGCCTCGTACCAATTCGGTACGTAGAGTAGCTCGTACATGTCGAGGGAAGGTATGACGACTTGATCTCGAACCTTCACTTTGTAGCCTCCCTCGGCTTGCACGAAAATCCCGGCACTATACCAATAGTTCTTGTTGAGGAGTTGAGCGTGGGCCGGTGTGTAGCGGGTGAGATCCACTCCAAGATTCTTAGCCAAGAGGCTAACCAAATTGCCACACCACACCTCCTTGGACTTGTGGGACTTCTCGACGTAGTAGAGCCATTCGTACCCCAAATACAAGGGGCCGGGCTCCTCGAAGAGGATGGTGCGGAAGCAAGCGACCTCCGTCCTTGTAGACCGGTTCAACTCCTTATTCGGCCAGAATAGTGCGGCGAGGATTCTCAAGATGATCCGGAAGATGGGGTTGACTATGGTTGCCCCGGATAGCGCTGCGGTGGAGGATTGAACTTCTCCGGTGATGTAGCTCCAAGTGCGGGTCACTCGGTAGTCCTTCAAGCTATAGTCTCTAGACGGGTTTGGGAGCTCCAAGATTGCATTGAACTCGACCATGGTGAAGTCACGGTCCTCGTTACCGAGCCGGAACCGAATGCGTCCCGCCGAGATCTTTGACGAGAAGTTGGTCTCCAAGGTGGCCAAGAACTCGGATGTGAGGGCCGGATAATGTGGCAAGCTCTCTTGCTTCAATAAGTGTGCGGCCCCAAGGATGGCAAAAGCGTCCTTGACATCCGTGTAGATGCCCGTAGAGACGGCGCTAGACTTCGAGAACCATTGGGTGTAATGGTCCTTCTCCAAGAAATCCCGGTAGCGCCGTACTTGGCTTTGACTGCTCAAAATCACATCGTCCACCCGGGGTGGAGATGGAGACCTGTGGTTCCTCCTCTTCTTCTGGGCTCGGGTAGCGGGTCTGCTTGAACTAGCCATGGATCCTACAAAATAATCGACAATTTTCCAAGATAAGATCCACTCAAAAATAATAGGTACGAGACCCCATACTTGGTCTCAAAATTTACCCTCGGAATTATTCATAAACTACCCAATTGGGTTGGTCACGAATCTGGCCTCGGATCAAGCATTAATGAAGTGCAGTAATGTCCAAAATTCCCTCATTTCGGACATATCAAGCATATCAAGCATGCAATCTTATATTATTCTCCACAATTCCCTCATTGGGTAAAAGCACCCCATACTTACTCAATTACCCATCCCGAACATGCTAAAAATTTCCCAAAATTTTTGACATGCAAAGTTCGAACTTTTAGATCTAGAACAAGAAAATTTCATGCTTTCTTAACTAAAGGGTTACAATAGCTAATCTAACATGAATCGTCTTTCCTAAACGTGAACAACTAAGCACAATCAAGAATTTTATAGCGGAATTTAGGCATGCTCATCGATCTCCCTAAAAATCATGATTCAAGATATGAAATTTAACCCTATAGATAATCAATCATGCAAATTCAAGCAAGGGTTAGAAATCATACCGGAGAACCGAAAATTAAAAGGACAAGGGTCGGAATCGGGGTAGGTTAACGAGCTCGTCGTCGACGGTGAAAGGCCTTCGAACTCCGGTAACGATGGCGTCTCCGGTGGTCGTTAGCGTGGGATTGCCGACTCGGTGGGAGAGAAGGGAAAGGGGTTTGAGAGAGTTTTGGGTTTGAGAGTGAATGTGGGAGAGATTGTGGTAGAATTTTGGGAGGGGTAGAAGGGTTTTTATAGGAGGGGTAAAGATAGAGGGGGTGGCGGCTAGGGTTAGAAAATTTAACTAGGTTAGAGTTACTTACCTGCCCCGTATTGTGACGAATCGGGTCGTCCGAACTGGGTCGTTAACGACCCTGGGTGGGTCGTTAACGAGCCACCGTAGCCTCCTTGAGTGAATTTCGACCCCTTTTTTCCTGAAATCTTGTTAGCTCAAAAATCTTATTTTTATCCTATTTAAAACTAAAAAAGGAAAAATAAAAGAAAGCTAGGAAATAATCTAAAAGAAAAATAAAATGAAAATAAAATAAACTAAACCTATTCTACAAAGCGGGTTGCCTCCCGTAAGCGCTATGTTTAACGTCGTTAGCCCGACGAGCTCTCTTGCTAGTCTTGTGGTGTGAGAGCCATGGTAACTCTTATTTCTTCATCAGGATCAGGCTGCTCATGGAATTTCTTCAACCGGTGTCCATTAACTTTGAAAATGACGCCTCGGTTATCAGTCAACTCTACTGCTCCGTGAGAATAAATGTGATGAACCACAAATGGTCCACTCCATCGTGTCCTTAGCTTTCCTGGGAATAATCGGAGTCTAGAGTTGAAGAGAAGTACCTTATCGCCAATGTGGTAAGTTTTGGGCACCAATTTCCGATCATGCCACCTTTTGGTGCGCTCCTTATAGATTTCAGCATTTTCGTACGCCTTCAGCCTCAATTCTTCTAATGCTTGCAAGTCCGTGAATCTTTTTGCTCCAGCTGTGTCGAGGTTCATGTTGAGCTCCTTGAGATCCCATAACGCTTTATGCTCCATTTCGACTGGTAAATGACATGCCTTGCCATACACTAGATTATAGGGGGTGGTGCGTAGAGGTGTCTTGTATGCTGTCCTATATGCCCATAGAGCGTCATCCAATTTGGAGGACCAATCTTTTCTAGAACGGGAAACTGTCTTCTCTAATATGCTCTTGATTTGCCTGTTTGAAACTTCAACTTGGCCACTTGTTTGGGGATGATATGGTGTTGCCACCCGATGAGATACCCCATACTTAGCCAAAAGGGCTTCAAAACTCCGCTCGATGAAATGGGAGCCACCATCACTGATTAGGACTCTTGGAACGCCGAATCTGGGGAAAATATTGGTCTTGATGAATTTAGCAACAGTCTTGGCGTCGTTAGTCCTTGTAGCAACAGCTTCCACCCACTTGGAAACATAATCAACCGCAACTAAGATGTACTTGTAGGGTCCTGAGGCGGGAAACGGTCCCATGAAATCAATGCCCCATACATCAAATAGCTCAACTTCTAATATCCCAGTTAGTGGATTTTCATGTCTCCAAGTTATGTTGCCTGAGCGTTGACATCCATCACATGCCGTCACATAAGCTTGCACATCTTTGAACATGGTGGGCCAATAGAGACCACTTTGAAGAATCTTCGCAGTAGTCTTGAATCCTTTTGCATGACCTCCAGTTGGTAGTGTGTGGCATTGACGGATCACGTTTTCAATCTCCTCTTCTGGGATACAACGCCTAAAGAGGTGATCACTTCCTTGTTTAAACAAGTAGGGATCGTCCCAGTAGTATTGTTTCACATCATGGAGAAATTTCTTCTTCTTTTGTGGGGTAAGGCCCTCGGGAATTATGCTTCCTACAAGATAGTTAGCGAAATCCGCAAACCAAGGAGCTTTTGGCCCTCTAATAGCATGGATTGATATTGAAGAAGAAGAAATTGAAGAAGGAGAGGGGGTGGATTTTAATTGAGAAGACTTAGGTTCAGAAATCTTACCTGGGTGGGTCGTTAACGAGCTAGGTTTCAATTTATTGACCTCGGTACCGACCTCCCGTAGCTCAGTAACGACCCCATTGGCTTGATTGTCGACCAAACTTGAATATTTTCCCTTTTTATTTGTGTCTTCCAGCCTCGGCACCTCGTTAACGATCTTGAAGGGATCGGTAACGAGGGTCTTGTAGAGATCAACCTCGTTCAGCAGGAGGTGTTCGTCGGGTCTGGAATCATTTATCGGAACTTCATTATTGGACTCGGTGATATGCTCAACTGGCAACTTGGACAAGTGATCCGCCACTAGATTTTCTGCTCCCTTCTTGTCTCTTATTTCATGATCAAATTCCTGCAGTAAGAGCATCCAACGAAGCAATCTAGGTTTTGCATCTCTTTTAGCCATTAGGTATCTAACGACCTCATGGTCAGTATAAACAATCACTTTGGATCCAACAAGATAGGACCGAAATTTTTCAAAGGCAAATACCACAGCAAGGAATTCCTTCTCCGTTGTGGTATACTTACTCTGCGCTTCATCCAGCGTCTTACTGGCGTAAATGGCGTGGAGTTTCTTATCCTTCCGTTGCCCTAAAACTGTGCCAACTGCGTAGTCACTGGCATCGCACATGATCTCAAAGGGTAATGCCCAGTCTGGGGATTGCATGATGGGGGCGGACACAAGGGCAGCTCTTAACCTGTAAAATGCTTCAAGACATTCTGGAGACAGCTCAAACACTACATCTTTCATTAGTAGGTTAGTCAAAGGTTTAGCTATCTTAGAAAAATCCTGAATAAATCGCCTGTAAAAGCCAGCATGCCCTAAAAAACTCCTAATGTCTCTCACAGAAGAGGGCGGAGGTAGTTTTTCAATAAGCTCAATTTTTGCCTTATCTACTTCTATCCCTCTTTTAGAGACAAGGTGTCCTAGTACTATCCCCTCTTGAACCATAAAGTGACACTTTTCCCAATTCAGTACAAGATTGGTTTTTTCACATCGTTTAAGCACTCGTGCAAGGTTAGCAAGACAAGAATCAAATGAAGAACCATAAACAGAAAAATCATCCATAAAAACCTCTACAATATCCTCTATCATATCAGAAAAAATAGCCATCATACATCTTTGAAAAGTAGCGGGGGCATTGCAAAGCCCAAATGGCATTCTCTTATAAGCAAAGGTTCCATAGGGACATGTAAAAGTTGTTTTCTCTTGGTCATCAGGATGAATGGGAATCTGCCAAAAGCCGCTATAGCCATCTAAATAACAGAAGTAATCATGCTGGGCTAAGCGTTCTAAAACTTTATCTATGAAAGGAAGCGGAAAATGATCTTTTCTAGTAGCGCTATTGAGCTTCCTATAATCAATGCACATCCTCCAACTAGTGGTAGTTCTAGTCGGAATAAGCTCTCCCTTTGCATTTTCTATCACAGTCATCCCCCCTTTCTTAGGGACTACATGGACCGGACTCACCCATTGGATGTCCGAAATAGGAAATATGATCCCTGCATCAAGTAGTTTAATAATTTCCTTTTTAACTACATCTTTCATGTTAGGATTTAATCTACGTTGATGCTCTATGGTGGGTTTATGATTGTCCTCCATGTAAATCCTATGCATGCAAAGAGAAGGGGATATGCCAGTTATATCATCTAGGGAGTAGCCTATGGCTTTTCTATGCATCTTAAGTACACTTAGGAGTTTTTCTACTTCTTCATCTGTTAATCCAGCATTAATGATGACAGGAAGAGTAGAATATGGGCCGAGGAATTCATACCTGAGGGAATCTGGCAAGGGTTTAAGTGTTGGGGACGGTTCGGCAGGAATTAGAATGGGCTCTTCTGGTTCCGTCTTCAACACTTCATGAAAGCATTCGAAAGCTGAGATCTCGCCATCTTCGGCAAGGGTCGTTAACGAACCTGAGTGAGTCGTTAACGAGCCTGCATCTTCTGCCAGGAGAATCGGTAACGATGCTGGAGGACAAGTTACTGAGACTGCAGTGGTTATTTCTGCCCATCTTTGCCCTGAAATTTCATCATTGCATGCTGATATTCCTATGGGGTCTCCACATTCAATGATCTCCTCGTGGGCGTAGAGCATCTTGACTTCAGCTTTGTTGGACTCCCTCGATTGCTTGAATCGGAATTCCGTCACCTCATCCCCAATTTTGAAAGTTAGGAGTCCTCTCCTAACATCGATTATAGCTCCTGCTGTGGCGAGGAATGGTCTTCCCAAAATAATAGGCACAACTAGATCTTCGGGCATTGCCATCACGATGAAGTCATTTGGAATAAAGAAATTACCCACTTGAATTGGGAAATCTTCTAGCAGCCCTGTTGGTTTGATGCAAGATCCATCTGCCATATAAAGTCGCATGTTGACAGGCTCTAATGGTCCCATATTTGCTCTAGACCAGATTGAGAGTGGAACAAGACTAGCACTGGCACCAAGGTCGCATAAATCTTTGAACTTGTGGTTGCCTATGCCGATTGTGATTGCAAAACTCCCAGGATCTCCAAGCTTTTCTGGAAGAGCTATGGATCTGACCTCGTCCTGCAGCTCTGTAATAGATCTTTTCCTGCTAAGAATATCTTTCAAAAATTTTGTGTAAGCCGGCATTTCGCTTAGGGCCTCAGCGAATGGGATGGAAATATTAATGCCCTGAAGAATCTTAACGAAACGCTTGAACTTACTCTCAATAGAGTCCATAGATTTCTTAACTGGAAATGGAAGAGTTTTTACCAATCTCGGAACCAAGTTAGGCTCGAGAGGTGAGAGTACCGGGTCGACACTGGGGTCGTTCGGTGTCCTCGGTGGGTCGTTACCGACCCTGATGGGGTCGTTAACGAGCCTGGGATTGAGAGGAGGACTCAGTTTAGAAAACTTACCTGGGTTGGGCTCGTCAGGAATCCTCGAAGCCTCGTCATCCTGGCTTGTAGGCTCGGTACTAGCTCTCGCTGGCTCGTTAACGAGCTGGCTGGCGAGATCTTGTTCCTCCTTCTCTTCAGCTTGAACTCTCTCCGGTAGTGTCTTCCCGCTTCTAAGTTGTACTGCTGCTATTTGGCCTCTAGGGTTCTCTTCGGTACGACCCGGGAGTTGCCCTTGTGGTCTTGGAATCCGTGCAGCAAGGTCTCCTAGTTCGAAATCAACACTCTTCTTCCAAATATCGAACTCTCCCCATCTTTTATCCAATCCATTGATGCCCTCTTTAATCTCTTGAGCCCATGATGGTGTCTCCTGATGGCCTGGAGGTCGATATGGTGCAGGTCGTCTATCTTGCGGGGGCCCTGTGTAATTATGATTTGCATTCTGATTGCCCCATGATTGATAGTTGTTCGACCTGTCATTGTAATTAGGCTGGTTCCTGTAGGGTCCTCTCATGTAATTCATCTCAGCTATGGTCTCAGCGGTTCTAACCTGCTCAATGTTAGTGCAAGCAGAAGTGCTATGCGCAGAAGAACCACATTCTTGACATGATTGAGAGGATTTCAGAAAACTTACCTGTTTCCTCAAACGGTTGACCTCATCTTGTAAGAATTGATTTTTAACATCGGGGTCAACTTCATCTCGATTGGGCACATAGAGACGTTTTTGAGTTTGTGGAGCCTGCTGGGTTCCGTACATAGCATCGTAATTCGCCAGCTTGTCCAACAGTTCCCACGCCTCTGTCGGGTTCATCTCTATAAAACCGCACGCAGTATGCGTGTTGATGCGGTTCTTGGTCTCCGCGTTGATACCCTGAAAAAAGATTTCTTGCAATACATATAATGGTTGCCCATGAGTAGGGCATTGTCTAAGCATCTCTTTAAATCTTTCCCATGTTTTAACAAATGTCTCATTAGGCAACTGGTGATAAGAGGTGATACGTTTCCTTAACTCTGTTGTCTTAGCAGGAGGGAAAAACTTTGTAAGAAATTGATCATACAAAGCTTTCCAAGTCCTGATAGACTTAGAAGGTAGGCTCTCTAACCAGTTCAGGGCCTTTCCAGTAAGTGACCATCTAAAAGCTTTTAACGGAACATATTCTAGTGAGACACCTTCAGCAGCTATGGTGTCACATAAATCAAGAAAATTTCTAATATGTTCCATAGGGCACTCAGCAGGTTTCCCTTCAAACTGAACCCGTTTAATCAAGGATATAAATTGA
Source organism: Fallopia convolvulus (assembly GCA_964016875.1). Lineage (NCBI taxonomy): Eukaryota > Viridiplantae > Streptophyta > Magnoliopsida > Caryophyllales > Polygonaceae > Fallopia > Fallopia convolvulus. The sequence continues at coordinate 47,960,450 of OZ024720.1, read as the reverse complement.
GACTTGATCTCAAAAGGTTTCTCTATTGCAGGAAGCACAATAGGAGATTCTGGCACCCTCAGTTCTGGATGCATGTATTGCTTGGCATTCCTTGGATAGGCGTTTAGCTCTTCTTGCAGTCGAGCCTTGTCTGCATCTGCGCCGTCCTTTTCGGCTCTTAATGCCTCCATCTGGGTCCGGAGGATCTCTAGCTCTCGAGCCATCTCTTCAGCTGTGGCCATGGCTCGGTTTTCTCGGAGTCGTCGGTGCAGGGAACGTTCGGGTTCTGAGTAATAACTGGAGCTATCAAACTGAAGCCTTCTTCGCCTACCGGCATACACTGAGAAAACAAACAAAGAAAACAAAAATTAAAAACAAAAACGGGGTCGGGCTAGTCCCGATCCCAAAGATAAACTAACAACTCGTTGCTTCCCCGGCAACGACGCCAATTTGTTGATAGGGTTTCTCGGCGAACAAATAAATTTGTAAGTCAAGACCCCGCTGAGTACAGTGGAGTCAGGATCGTTCCACAAGAAGAAAGGTTGTTTGTCTATCAATCTAATAAAAATCAAATAAAACCAAGCACAATCACTCACGAGATGCCTCGTTAACGACCTTATCAGGATCGTTACCGAACCACCGAATATAAAAACACCAATTAACGAGCTAATAAAATTCTAACTAACACTCGGTACCGAAGCAAGTATTCAGCAACGAAGATTTATCAGAAATAATTCAATAAAAACAAATATCTAGGATAAGGGACACCACAACATAGCCAAGCATAAGAATTCGTAAGAAGATAAATCATGCCTTTAAATAGATAGAGTCATCAACTTTCATTGACTAGACAAGTAAATTAATCTATTTTCATAAACTCACTCACTCAATTGCTTGTTTTGGATCTAAAGCTTGAAACTTCCGTTTGCAAACAATATCAACCTTCAAGTTACTAACTTTCTCTTTCAATCAAGTTAAAACTCAAATTACCTCAACTCCCGTTTCGGTATTAAGCACAACAAACAACTTCAATAAAGATAAAAGGCATTCAAAACACTATCTTACTTCATCAAACATGCTCAACTATGCCGGGCTTAACCCCGACCCTAGAAAAATAGACTACTCACTACTCATGACAAACAAACTAAAAACTTCCATAAAAACAAACATTGAAACAAAATTCAAACTTTAAATTAATAACAAAAATATCGTCTTACAGAGAATCAGAGAAAAACCAAACCAAAACAATCACCGAACCACAAACTCGATCAACGAACCTCGGAAACCGTCGTCACCGAACCTCGTCACCGACTTCCGATCCGGCAGCCTCTCCTTCGTCCTTCCTTCTCCAAAAACCAGCTCTAAAACTCTACTCCAAAATTAAGCCCCCCTCCTCTTCTATGCTAGATAGAAGGGTATTTATACTAGAAAATCCTAAAAAACTAAAAAGGCTAAAAGATAAAAACTTTCCTAAAAAGATAGAAACAATCTCTAAAAGATAGAAATAAAATCTAGAAAGATATAAAACCCTAAAATACATATTCTAATAACCCATAAAGATTCTAAAAAGATACTCAACCGATACGGAAATAAATTCCCGCTCAGGATCGGTGAATAATAAAATAATACTCCGAAATCTTCTTCGTCGTGGCCTCGTTAACGACCCTTCACAGCCTCGTTAACGAGCCTGGGGTTATGTTTTCTTCAACACCTCCTCTCGTTTTCTTGAGCTTCGACTTCTTAAATCTTGCACTTTTCCGTCCTTCACTGTGATGCTCCAAATTTAGCTCCATTTAGCTCCTTTCCTAGCTAAAACCTGCAAAATACACAAAATAGCGTAGATTCCACTCTTTTCGCAGATTTATACAAAACTAACTAAAAACACTTAAAACGAAACCTAAACTAGACAAAATTAATCCTAATAAGCAAAGAAAACCTATCAAAAACTATACCAAAAATGCGAACATCACTTACTAAAAAGGGAAACTAGCTAGAAAGGGAAATAACAACATATTAAATATGGAAACTAGCTAGAAAGGGAAATAACAAGGCTAGCCCATTCTACAAGAATGGAACACACGCCTAAAATGGAAATGACGGAAATAAATGACGGAAATATAAATAATAGCATAAAATGAGACTAAGTCCTACGCCAAAGGGGTCTCCAAGGTCTAGGCCGTCTCGGGTCCGTCGGAGCTGGGTCCGAGCTAGGGCAGGGACACATCATCACCCATCCTGGTACTGCTCTCGCCCCTGCACGCTTAACTTCTGAGTTCTTTGTCCTCACTCGAACTCAGAAAAGGAAGAGCTCTTGTTGACATGGGGAGCACCTCAATTCCTTATAAATTATCGGGGTGTTACAATCTCCCCCACTTAAACACTTGACGTCCTCATCAAGGCCCAAGCACCGCCCTCTAGGTCGAGTGACCGCCCACCGGGCCAAGCCAACTCGTAACCCAGAGTCGGCTCTGATACCATTTGTAAAGCCCGAGGCTTTAGAAGCGCTATCCCATGTCAACCCGAGGACTTCCCAGGAGGTCACCCATCCTGGTACTGCTCTCGCCCCTGCACGCTTAACTTCTGAATTCTTTGTCCTCACTCGAACTCAGAAAAGGAAGAGCTCTTGTTGACATGGGGAGCACCTCAATTCCTTATAAATTATCGGGGTGTTACAGTTATTTACTTAATAATATTATATTTTTTCATAAATAATATATAATCTCTCTCAATAAAGTAGATTTTTTAATAAAAACATAATTTTTAAATATAATGTAACTTGGTCCAAAATCGGTCCGAAAGTGGTCTTGACTGGGAAATATCGGTCCAATCTCGATCCATAGATTTGGCAGAAATTGGTCCCGGTCCGGTCTGGTTCGGTTTTGGACCGGTGCCCACCCCTAATAATTAGTCAAGATTCAAAATTTCCCTCTCTGTGTTTCATAGATTTTTATAAATTCCTTTAGGAACGTCAAGTTTATTGATTGCACTTCCTAAATCAATTAAAGATTTTGACGTCAATAGAATGACCCATTGCTACACGAATATGATTTATAAAACTTCTTAAGGTATATTTCATGTTTCTTTTAAGTTATTTAAGTATCGTTTAATTTCAAAATTTCATTTAAATTGCCTTGTGAATACCTTTGAAGAGGGCTAAAGTTTTGACTTATATGGGATTAAGTGCCTAACAAGGAACAATAAAAATGACCATTCATATTCTTAAGAAGTTGACCGATATGTGTAGAATTATTTTGACGCTCAAATTCATTACAGTCCAATTCAACCCAACCATCACTGGGTTTTTTTTCCATGAAAAGGATTTTAACTTGTTGTTTCTTTTTTATTTTATGTTAAAACAGAGAGCTTAGATTTGGCTAAGGATGTCAAAGCTAAGTCATTAAAAGCTAGATCTAGTTACCAATTTTTATGTTGAAGGATAATTGTATTTCTAAGGTTCCATATGCACTACTGGAAAAGGACCAAAAATTCAACGTCTTAGTTGTTGTGACAAGTGTCTTCCATATTTCTATAAATTGTAGTAAATGAGTTTAATCCATGGATTAAGTTTTTTTCCAACACCAAGTTTCATTTTGTGGACGAAGGAACAATTGAAGAAGTGGTGGTTCAAATTTTCATCGGCCTCCTCGCATAGAAGACATTGGTGGTTAGGGACTCTATAGAAGTGTTGGTTGGAGTCTTTTTGTAGTTGGAAGGCAATCAAACGAGGCATTTCAAAGAAAGTTTTAAATCTTAGGCAAAAGTTTTTGATACAAAATCTTATAAATCTCGTACCGGATTCAATGAACAAAGTAACAAGGTGAAGGGAAGAAGGATAATAGTGCATATGCACTTCGGATGTGAATGGCCAAAGCCGGGGATAAAGAGTGAAGACTGGGTAGGGAAGAATTAGGGCTAAACTAATTAATTTCTGATTTCTCATTCATTGCCTCCATAGAACACAATACACGAGTATATATAATAATAAAACCCTAACCCTATTCCTAACGGTTCAACAAACGCGTCACGGGAAATAACCGTAGAGAAAACCGAGAAGAGAGATAAACTCTAATTTATAAAAATGCATTAATAAAAATATACTAATTAACGTATCAATCACTCCCCCGGTGAGAATCGACTCGTCCTTGAGGCGGAAATCAGGAGGAGGCCGTGGAAGCGTCAATTAGGTCCTCCAGAGTCGAACACAAATGAGTCGATCGATGTAAAGTAGCCGCCAAAATCACCAATCAAAACAGCAAAAATACGCTCAGTCTTAGGCGTATGGCATCTCCACTCAACCGAATATGCAACCAGGGCCGCAACCCTAATTTTTGGAAGGGGGTCTTGGCGAGGCGGTGTAACGACGGTCGCAATGGAAAGAGCCGCGGGCGTGTGTAAGTTGGCCGCGGGCGCGGGTGCGGGGATGGTTGCTGCGGTCGCGGGGCTGGTGTCTCGCGACAGCCCGTTCGCATCTTCGAGAGGATTTGTCATCTCGTCTAGTACGTTGCTGATCTGTTCATCAAGGAATAATTCCATACGACAACATCCATCATAGATGCATCTTCCATTAAAAGATTTGAAAGCATCTATGGCGGATTCTACGTTCTTGAAACGAAGTCATAATCTCTCAAGATCCTCTATAATTCCGAAGACAGAAAACACTTGCTGTAATACGTTGCACGAAACTGGGTAGATTTCCTCATACAGAGTGCACTGTAATAACTCCAGTAGGTAACACTTCATATTTCCACCGTTAGACAGACTCCAGTTTTTTTTTCTAGATCCATTGACTATGAAAATCAGGCACTCCCGAGTTTTGTTCACACGTGTTGAGAGCCTTTTCGATCGAAAAATGTCTAGTGGATGAAGGATAACCCAAGGCCAACAATTCCACTAACCTTGGTTCTATTTCATCTCTTCAACAAGTTTAGTAATGAGCATAACGACTCTGTTGTTCCGATAGAGAGAAGAACCTATGATTAGCTCAATGGAGAGTCAACTCAACTCTAGCCTAAACACATGCAAATGTGTTAACTTAGACAAAATACTCAACATATCCATCTCAGATGCTAGTCCTATTGATTTATAATAAGGCTAGTGCCCAGTCACCTACACTGTCAGCTTAGCATCGCCCATCTCTAAGTTGCCCATCCTTATTCTGATCCCTGCAAGATTCTTTTTACTAGGCCTTTAATCTAATTCCTTCTAGCGCATTCTATTGCTTAACAGTTGGATTGTCTCTTATGGTGGATGCCTTAAGTAATTTTGTACATATCAAACTGGAGTCTTTTTCTTAAACAGATTCACACTTATTCCTTCCATCATGATCCCTCGGCGGTCATGTATTTGTTTATCATGGATATTAAGTGATAATCTAAAGGAGGCTTAGTGTTATAGCAGTGGTGTTTTATTATTTTTTGTCTTAACATGGAAAAGAATTTTTTGTTGAGCTCTACTTTTGGATTCCTCCACTGTTCAGGTGGACCCTATTAAACAATCTCGAATGGGTTTTCAAGGGTGCTTCATTTAATTGAGTGTGTTGTATTATCAGTAAATCTCACGTGGCTTTCAAGTGACAAATGAGCCTTTTTGAACTGTGGCGATGCAGGTGACTCCCCCATGCTTGAACCTTGCTTGTCCTCAAGCAAGACATAAATCCAAAACACACCACAGAAATGCAATCATACATCCATCTCAAATCAAACAAGCATTTCACATATAATCAAAACCCGACCAAGATTTCTCAGCATGCATTATAACAAGCAAAAAGTAAAGACCATTCATCCATTCTAGACCTCATCAAGGTAAATGTGTTTGCACTCAAACTCTCAAGTGTTTAAGGACGTGTGTTTCACTCAAAAATCAACCATGAAAACTAGACTACCAGAAACATGCATCAAAGCTTTAGATTTCCACCGTTGGGGATCAAAACACATAACAAAAATCATGAGGTCTTTTTTTAAAGCTTGTAATGGGGCCAAGGTAAAGAGAAATTTGGAAGGGATAACATTTAGCCTGTGGTGCTAAATCCGGGATAAAGAACTAGTCCTAAACCCAAACTTTACACTTTCTCATCTTACTTCTCCCAAACTTTTCTTTCTCAAATTCAAACACACTTCTATAAACTTTGTTTCTCTTTTCTTTCTTTCTTTCTTTCTTTCTTTGCCTCTTCTTCAACTCTTCTTTTGTTTCATGAAGACTACTATCAATTGTACTTGATTGTTTTCTTTTGCTTTTGCAACATACTTTCATCTTCATTTTTTTCACTTTACACACAAGAGTTTTATTTCCTCTTTTCCTCCTTTTCTTTCAACTCCCCCATACTTATACATAATTCACGCAAAACATAACACACACCCTAAAGTCCTAAATCCCGAATTATGGGTCAAGCTTATTAGGCTATGGATCATTTTGTGGAGCTTAATAAAAATAGGCTTTAGGCTCAAAAGAACAGGGGTGTCAAGAACATGGATCTTGTAGGGTAGGAAGGGAAATAATAGGCTTTTAAGAAACATTGCCTCAATCATTTTAATGATATGCATTCAATCATATAAAGCAGTCTTGACAAAGTCATAACACAAGTTCTAGAGCTAGATAATCATGGTGATACACTCAAGAAATGTAGAGAACAAACATATCATGAAAGGCCAAAATATCTCACAAGGCTAATTGTTGTCTAGAACTTCAGAATGAATCAAATACTCAAGCTAAATACATGCTCCATCATATAATCAAGGTAATTAATCAATGATCATGCTTATATCATATCAACTTCAGCATATCATGCAAGTCATGGGTTAGAACTTATACTTAGCATTGAAACACAAGAGGAAACAAACAATGGGGAAATAAAAACCTAAATGCAGTATTTCTGTATTTTTTCAAATTTTTCTGATTTTTTTTCATTTTTCATTTTAAAGCAATGCATGCAAAAATTTTAAATATGACCTAATCTAATGCAACTATATGCAATGCAAAAGTAATTCCCTTCCCCCATGCTTAAAACATACTTTGTCCCCAAAGTATAGTAAAAAGAAAGGGAAAAAGAAATACTCACAAAACTCTAGTGATCCGAGTAATGCGGCGGAAAATCCGACGGTGGTGGTTCTTCGGGTTATCAATCTTCAGACCTGGGATATCTAACACACACACACACAAAACTACCTAAAAAGAAAAAGATTATAACTGAAAAACAAAACTACTCTAAACCTTGGGTTGCCTCCCAAGAAGCGCTTGCTTAACGTCATTAGCTTGACTCTTAGCATGATTAGACAAGATTAGACATTGTCAATGCCCGTAGCAACCTGTCAAACCCCTGTGCACACATCTCAGAAAAACATAAGTAACACAATGATAAATTAAAGATGCATAATATAACTTTCAAAGACCGTTTTAATTTATCAAACGTGTGTACCCAATTTTCATGAGATGGCATATGCTCAAAAAAATTCAACACAAGTGGTGATGTCATAAAATACTTACAGTATGGGTCAAAGTACTTGTCACCATCACCACTTTCCTCTAAGATGAATTGTGAGTATTCTCTAGTACCAACCTTAAACTCACTTGGTACTATAGGCTTCTCCATGTCAAAAAGGATTAAACTTGGCTCCTTGGTGCTCTCTTCAAGTTGAATTATAGGAACAAAATCATATTGGACATTAAAGTCATCCTCATAACCAAACTCAACTCTAGCGGATTCCTCCTCAACTTGCACTTGGGTGTCTAACTCAAGGGCATTTGATTCCAATGTAACCTCTCCCATCATTGGATAGGGAATTGGTGGAGATAATTCGACTAGCATACATTGATAGCTCAAGTAGCAAAAGAAATCCCAACACTCGTCTGGTTCCATACACCAAAGCCTATGATTGCTCATGTACTCTGCAAGCCCTCGAGTTTGAGAATTCAAACCGTCTAGGATGCATTCACATAATTCTCTCTCACATGGATAATAACCCAACAAAGTACCATATTCATGAATCTTTTGTTGTACTCTAGCAAAATACTCATGAAAATATTCATCCTGTAGTTGTCTACATACAAACATAGCCATGGATCAGTAGCACGGGTGTTATGAACCGTAAGATAGGTTCACAACACCAAAAAAAATAGTAATGCTAAGTAAACACAAATAAATAGCCGAGTCCCCGGCAACGGCGCCAAATTTGACGAGCACTTTTACGTCGCTATAAAAGTATTGTCAAAGAAAATTCCTAACTTCCTAACCTTAGCAAAGTGGAAGTAAGGGTCGAACCCACAAAGACTCGGGATATTTGTATTTAAGTAATATTACTAAACTAAAAGGGGGATTTTGAGATTGTAAACTAAAATCTAAATAATTAAACTAATTAAAACAAAGCAAGTAAAGTGGTTTAAGATTCAAATTGGAGAAAAGCGTCCAACTAGTTTCGTATCCATTGCATACATGAGTTTTGATCATCGATTATCCTTATTTCAATTTCCCTTGACTAATCTATTGTGAATTTATGAATTCAAGTTTATTGTGGTTGTTAATATACATCGTCTTTAACAACCTTTTAATCAATTAACCTATAAAGCCTTCTATGTCAAGTTGATCATGCAATTAAGTTCAAAGCATTCAATAGAAACAATAGTCATGAATTCCACCGTCTATTCATGAAGTCTTGTGGTTGAATTCTCCGCCTTTGATTAACCTTATTCCACCGTCTATAAGTTTAATCAAAGGATTCATCCATGAATAATCAAATTCCACCGTCTATTTAATTATTCTAGTTGTAATTCAACCTAGAAGTAAAATAGGTGGCCAATCTATTATAATCCTAAGCGAATTTAATCATTTAAGCACGGAGAGATTTTATCTAGTCAAGGCAAACTAAAATAATTCAAATCTCACAAACGATCATGCATACAACTTCAACTAACTAGTTGGACATGAGAAAATTATCTATAAATTGTCATTGAACAAAAATAAAACTTACAGAAGTCAAATCGATCTTCAATTGCAAAACTAGGGTTTTGTCTCCCACAAATCTCCAAACTCAATCAAACTTAGAACACAAGAATAATAGATAGCATAACATCCAAAGAAACCCTAAGGAAAGTATTTATATCGTATCTAAAAACATCCAAGAATACTAATAATGTCGGCCCATAAAATCACACGGGGGCCCGAGTCAGCGTCGGATCAACGCGCCAGAGCGCGGTCGCGCTCTGAGGCTTTTGGCCGCGCTCCGCCAGCAACAACTTTAGTGACACTTCAAAGGCTGTTTTGACCCCCTTCGAGTTGGAATTTGGACTCGGAGTAAAAAAATGAATTGTAGCACTTAGAGTTAGATTTCCATTGATACCAAACTCAGCTTCATCAGAGCACTATATCTCCCAAACCTAGCATTGCAAGATAGAGGTGTCAAAATAAGACTTCAATGCATGACCCGAGTTTAAGCGTTTTTATCCCTCAAGCTCTTGGCCTTAGCTCTTCCAATCTTCACTTGCACCAATTTAAGCCTCATATTGATCCTCCACAATAATCTAAGATCCATCCCGTCCATGCTTGTTTACCTAAAGATCTGCAAAACCGAACAAAACAAGCGCAAAACCCGAATTTTCTAGAAAACCTAAAAACCTAGAAACTAAGCTAAACTAAGCTAAAACCATGCAAATTAAACATAAATATGCATCCTAAACACTACCTAAATGAGAGCTATCAGTGACCCACAATCCAAGCGTTGTAGGTGGCTGTAGCTGCAAAAGTTCATTCATGCTGAAATAGTTGCTCACGCATCATCATCTTTAATACTCCCTCCGTCCCTAAATGTTTGTCCTAAAAGGATAATTTCACACAAATTAAGAAGAAAAAAAGAGAGGAAAAGTAGCCAATGGGAAGAGGAGAGAGTGTGTAATGTTGATGGATAAAGGTGAGATGAAAGAGAAGAAGAAAGGAAATGACTGAAAGGGGTTTTGTAATTGATTTTTGATTGGATAATATGGATAGAGATATATTGAATGAGGGTAATATTGTAAGAAAAATGTAGATATAAAAGGAAAGAAGGAGAGAAGGCCAAACATTTTGGGACGACGGAAACGAAAAGAGGACAAACATTTAGGGACGGAGGGAGTAATACAACCGCTGGAATCTTCATATTTTTTTCATCTCCAACAAAAGGTTTCTCATTCATTCTGAATCACCGGTAGCCACTAGGCCACTAGCCTATGTGATTTTGTATGTAACAATAACATATACGGAGTATGTATAACGTAGCCAGTCATTTTTTTATATTTTTTAAGTCGCGTGTGATTTTAGAATGTTGATAGGGCATGTAGGTTCGCACTTTTTTTTTTGAACAATGAACTTCTAGTTCATTAGATCATGTCCAACAATTTTTCTATAATTTTCTCCAAATTGGGAACCTAAAGTCAAATTCACTAAAAAAATATTCACTCCAACTCCAACAGTTTTTCATTGGAAAGTTTTTATTTATTTGGTTTGGCTTTGAACTTGGTGTTTCATGCCAATTTGGATATTAGATTTTGGGTTAATTTGAATTTAAAGGAGTTCTTGGTGAACAAGGATTTTTTTTGAGCTTTGTGCTTTTGGGTTTGAAATTTTGGCTTCCTTTGTAAAGGATGAATTTGTGTCATGTACCCATACTAATTTAAGCCACAAGACTTAGTGGCTTTTTAAAAAAGTTGGCATTTCAAATGACCATATACGAAAATGATATATGTCAACTTGTTTTTTTTAATCTAGAATAGGAGTTCAAGGGTACTTTTTTTTAGTTTGAAACTTTGGCGAGAAGAAAATTTATTGTTTGGGAATTTTGGGGAGATTTGTTGATGTTTCCTTAGGAGGAAATTTTTGGTGGGGAAGACTTGAACCAATCATCGAATTTGAGCTTGATGATTGAGGTCTATTCAATTTAAATTGAATCCTTTCTTTTGGTCTCTTCTTGAGAACATCTTTTGAAGATGTATCTTTTCTTCTCTCGCTCTTTTTCTTTAAACTTCATTTTTCAACAACTAGCACGACTAGGTGCTTATCTTCGCACCATATTTGACATTCTCCTTGTGTAGTTGAGATAACGATCAAGCGACTACGAGAGAAAGAGATTTATCATTTATCATTTACTTCTTTTTGGGAAAGAAGTTGTTTTATTTGTTGTTGTGGCTGCATCTAGCATTTTGATGAACTAGATTGCCTACGTACCCCCTTTGTGAGGGATCAAGCCGTTCATAGTTCTTTGTGAACCAATTTGATTTTGTGGTTCTTTTTTCACATGGGTTAAGGGACGAGATCTAAACCCACCTTCTAGGAAGGGTTGTCCTGATTAGCCCAACTATGATGTGCATGCTTTTTTTAACCTTTTTACGAGCATCACCGAGACAACTTGAACCCACCTTCTAGGAAGGGTTGCTCAAATTATTCCGACTATCATTTGCGCAAAGGTTTTTCAATTTTGATTTTTTTTTGAGGTTTGCGACTGAATCCGATATATTGAATTTGATATCGAACTTCCTACGTACCCTTGTTGGGATCAAGTCTTGACGTAGTTCCTGAAGATCCATCTTCAGCTTTTTTTTTAATCCAACACTTTGAGGCTTTCATGCTTGAAGACAACGTGTTGAACTTTTTTTTTTGCATAGACACTAGTTTGATGATGATACTCCCTATCAACTCTAAAGTGTTTTTTCCCTTAGGATGGGCATCGATCTCACTTCTCCAACTTAGGAGTTCATGTCCTCTTCAAACTTGCGAACTAGAGATTTTAATCTCTCGTTCTTGACCTTCCACTTTTTGTTGTTCTTGACTCGGATCGCCTTGTTCTTTTGTTTACATGGTTTTTCGAGCATTTGAAACACATAAGGTTTGGATGATTGTCTTCTTGAGGTAATGTTAAGCCTTTCAAAAACCGAAGGCTTGGACGTTTCGCTTGTGAAACTTGTTTTGAGCCTATGAAACACTGATACTCGCGGCTTTGTTTCTTTATCCTTTGAGATTGTGTTTAGCTCATTTGACTCCATTATCATTGACTCTTTGACACTCGCGGTTAGAACTCCTCCTTCTTGGGAAATTTGTAAGTTCTTGGCAAGAGTCTCATCAACATTTAATTGGTTTTCTTCACAAGTGTGGATTGACGAGGTCATGCAACATTGAGCGGCCTCTGAATCATCACTTGTTGGGTCATCCTTGAGAGACCTTTTAGGGACTAACAAGTCACATATTTGAAGAGATCCTTGGATTGTGGGGAGGACGTCGGAAACATCTACCAAGGAAATGGTGTTTGATGTAACTATTGGAGTCTTTGATGTTACCCCCCCAATTCCAATCTCTCCTCTTTTAATCATTTCCTCTATTACATCTTTGAAGATGTAACATTCCTTAATTGGATGACGTATGAGTTGATGGTAAGGACAATAATTTGGATCATCCTTCTTGTCAACTTCATTTGGCCTTTTTGGCTTTGGAAGTGCCAATATCTTGGCGGTCATCAATTCTTCAAATATCCCTTCGACATCATCGTAGTCAAAAGGATACTTCTTTTGTTTTCTTTCTTGAAAAGTTAGTCTTTTGGCAAATTCTTGGACTTTCCCTTTATCTTGAGCCTTGAAGCTACTCTTGGTTGAGGATTTGTCCTTAGGTTTGATGAAAGTCGCCATAAAGTCTTCTTGATTTTGTGACTCCTCGTCATCATCTTCTTCTTCAACTTTACTTGATTCAGGATAATTAAATCCTTGCTTTCGTCGAGCAAGTTGTTTTTCAACGTTGCATGCCTTAGACACCAAATCACTAAAAGCATGAGGCTCGGCGCTACCAACATGTACTGCTAACTATGGAAGCAAGTTGTTGGTACACATTTGAACGCATGCTTTTTCACTTAGTTTTTCATGGCATTGAAGTCTTAAACTTCGCCACCTAGTGATGAAATCATTAGCGAGCTCATTTGGTCCTTGGAAGGTGTTTGCGAGGTCCATTATGGAGACCTTTGCTTTTGAGCTCACAAATTGAGCAAAGAACGCCTTTTGTAACTCATCCCATGTTTGAATCGACCCTGGTTGGAGTTGAGTGTACCAAGTGAAGGCCGATCCTTTTAATGATTGGACAAATTGTCTTATCAACAAGACATCACTTAAGGCAGTTTCACCACAAGCTGAGTGAAAATGAGAAAGATGCTCATGTGGCGAGCCATGAATGCCATCAAACTTATCAAAGTTTGGTCTTTGATAGCCTGCGGGAAATAGAATTGCAACGTAATATGTTGGATACGACTTTCTATACCCAAGCATAGGTGGATTTTATGATGCTTGAAATTCTCGAAACCCTTGAGCAATCATCTCCTTGATTTCTTGAGGAGATATGTTTGAGCTATTACTTAGCCCTTCATCATTTGACCTCGCTCGCTCTCGTCTTCTTTCATTTTCTTGATTGTTGACTCGAGCCATGAGTGAGGCTATTTGAGCATCTTTTTCAACAAGCTTCTTTTGCAACTCTTGAAGTTGCTCTTCAATAGTTGATACACCAGTCACAAACACTGATGCGTTTTCTATTTCATCTAGGAAGCTAAATTTTGTTTTACTTCCCTTCCAAGATAAAGGTGGAAATTCTTTCTCTTGGAAAATAGACGACATGTCTCCATGCAATGAGGAACTTGGGATTTCTTTACTCACTCTATGAGTTTTCAATATAGGAGCGGTAAAAGTTGGTGGTTTTGAAACCATGTCAACAAATGACGTTGCTTTAGCGCTTAGTTGTGTCACTTGGCTCGTACATGTTTGTGGTTTGGTCATTTGGGACGTCCACTTTGATGAACCTCTTGTTTTTACACAAACCCGAGAAACTTGGCCAGCTTGTTGAGCCTCTCGATCGTTGTGGGATCTTGAAGGCTTAGTTATTTTGACCTCTAAGGCCTTTGGTTGAACCTCCTCCAAAGAAGAGATTGGCTTGACTTGTTCAACTCCTCCAATATTAATAGGAATGGAATCTATGTAAATTTGCCTTGGAGTGTTGACTTGAGGAATAGTCGTTGACTTCTTTGGTGAGATGAGATCTCTAGCAGCTTTCCAAAGAGTTGCCTTAGCAAGATCCAAGGCCGGAGAAGGAGCAAGCTTGTTGAATGCCCCTGTCCTTTGACAACTCGAACCATTCTTACTTCCACACCTTTTCTTTGACTTGGTTGCCTTTTTGGCATTGATGGAAGGTTGAGCGAAAGTTGAGACAATCCTACCATTGGTCTCTATGACTTGGATGGTAGGTGCACCACGAACTCTTGCGAAACTCTTTTTATCACCAACATTTCGAGGGCTAGTGACACTAGCTTGATGGAAATCGGGCTCTGTGCCGCTAAGCTTGTTATCGGGCTTGTTGCCATTTTTGTGACCAATTTGATTGACCTTGGACTTCTTACCCCCATGGCTTAAGAGCATGGTAGGGGATTTTGGAATCCACTTAGTAGTAGTCTTCTCGTTTGAGGATTGAAGCGCCCCAAAAGAGTTGTTGGTTGGGATTTGAGCACTAATTGTGTCCCTCGTGATGTCGAAGACAACTTCAAAGGACCCCTTGCACATCCATTTGCCTCCTTGCACAACAAAAGTTGCTGGAAGCTCATTAAAATTCACGATCGCTCTTGATGCCATTTTCTTGCAATCAAAAGAGATCAAATATTAGTAAATGCACAACTTGAAGATGAAAAGGAAGAAAAGGTCCCACCGTGCGTGCCAAAAATATGTTGAACAAAAATATGAAAATATTTGGAAAACATATTTTATTTTATTTTCGAAAGTTTGAGTTCGACCCTTTCTTTTTACCCTTTTGATTACAAAGTCATACATGTACAAAAAAGTTTGGTTTGTTTTAAGATTTGGGCTGCACCCGAGTTTTGACGGGTTGCCTATGTATCTCTTTAAAGAGAATCAAGTCTTACGTAGTTCAGAGTGTTTTGTTTTTTTGTGTTTGATTTTGGTGTGTATAATTTTTCATGCATCAGAGAAACGAATCTAAACCCACCTTCTAGGAAGGGTTGCCTAGACCGCTTCAACTATCATTTGCATGGCGCGAATAATACTAAACCCACCTTCTAGGAAGGGTGATCTAGTCGTTCGCATTTGGCGTGCACAATTATTTTTAGTGCGTTTTTGGATTTGGAAATTTTAGTTTGATTTGAGGTTGTGATTGAATTCGATAGGCATTTGATTTGCCTTTTATTGAGTTTCCTACGTACCCTTTTAAAAGGGATCAAATCGTACGTAGTTCTTAAAGAGGTATTTTTAATTTCATAACCCAACTTTAATTAGGACTAATGAGATTTTTTTTATCAAGCTTTGTGCTTTAAATGATCATAACTTTATATTAGTCATAAATTAATGTTAAGAATATGGGTTATGCATTATTAATTAATTATGCTTTGATCTTGACCATTTGAATAGTCTTGACCACTTTGATGATTTAATTTGGGCTTTGCGACTGAGCTCGATATATATTAAATTTGATATCGAGTTACCTACGTATTCTTTTTAGGCGTCAAGTCTTTACATAATTCTGGTAAAAGGACGATTTAATTTGTTGACCCAAATTTAAATATGACCAATAATATTTTAAATTAGGCTTTGTGCGTTAAATAGTCTAATTTTATATTAGTCATACTTTGATTGAAAACATTTTTTTAATGGGTCGCTTTTGTAAATAACCCATTTTATGGGTCAAGTTGGTAATTAAAACCCTTTTTGATCAAATTCGTCCACCCCTGCACAATTGGATTTAGCTAAGCAATCCATGTGACTTGCTTTAGGTAGCTTATGCTCCATTGATTTCCTTTTTTGTGTGCATAATTAATTTAATTATAATTTAAGCCTAAATATTTCGTGGATTGTAAGTGTTTAATTTGATAACACTTAGAAATAATAGAGAAGGCTTAAAAACACAAATTAAATAATATGCACTTTAATAGATGACTCACGTTGTTTTTTGATCAACTTATACATTACCCCTTTATTTTATTTTTTCTAGGCTACATCATTTCCAATATTCCATGGCCTTCTGCTTTCTGCAGGTCTATGATGTAACACCCCCTTTCTATTCGGGAGGTATTACCGTCAGTTTCTCCGGTTAAGACTAAACCGAAGCTATCGAAGGCTTTAAACTGACTGAACAAACTAAAACAAGATAAATGAAACCATTTAAAACTTAACAAAATTAAGTAAAACTTTACAGCGGAAAAGAGAATAAAAGGTCTTATACAAGCCTTAACTTAAAAAGAATTAGTAAATAAATAGAACAACATTCTATTTAAACAAAATCTTCATCAAGTCTTCCTTGAGTTCTTATTTCTGAAACTCAGCTTTGCTTTGAAGTAGTTCAATCATGATATTCACTCAAGTATAGCCATTGGAAACCTTTCTTCAACTTCTGGAGCTTCAAACATTTGAATCCGCCTCTTGAATCAACTTCCAAGAAGAACCTGATGTGCCGTAAATCAACGGTGGACACCAGCCGACCATATAAAAGAAAAGAAGATGGACGGGTTAGTCTAATGATAGACTAGCAAGCGGAGAATCTAACTTGGTTCTTATGGTTGTAACTAAATTCGATTAGACTCGGATTATGATCCAACAATTAGCAGTCTTATAGAAAATAAGAAGGAGACTCGCATAATCAAGAGAGAGAACACCACCGCTTGTGGTTTCTTGTAAGAAACATAAACAATTGTTGGGAACTCATATTAATCACATCACATTTTGAAAAGCCTCCATCGACTAATCAGATTGACTTAACCAAAGTTTGATTAAGAATCATTCATAACTGGAAGCAAGAATGCCTTTCCGATTGGACGAACCATTCAGGTATATTAATGTGCCTAACCCACTTATCTTATATTACTTTTATAACTTTTCACAAACAAGTTGGTGATTCATAATCGGCTCGAACTACTGCCGAAATATTTGGTACCGTAGAGATCATCGGAGTATTTCTTCCATGGTCATCTACCCTATACCAAGATCACAGAACTTAAGCTATCATTGATCTTTCATTTGCATATGGTGAGGTAGAGAACAAAGAGGCCTTTTACCCTGTCGTCTACACTGCACCGCCAATTGCACTTAGGTAGAGTGCGCATCACCCCTCTCACACGAAGAGTAGGGGAAGAGCCATGACCCACCATTAGGATTAGGCCCCTCCTAATGTAATATTCAATTAAAGAGAGGATATGGAATCACGTTCCCCTCCCTGAAACTACCTTAATCACAACAATGTCTCAGCGTGAGACAGCATACAAGGTCACCCAAAACGGACCTAAATCCAGTTCTACCGCAAAACTGAATAAACAACATGGTCATTATTTCTAACAAATATAACAATCTATCATATTTTAATAAGCACACAAGTTTTTCCCAACACAAACATTAAATCGGATTCAATTCCGCATTTAATGACCATAATGCAAGAGAGAACCGTCCACTTGCCTTAGAAGGTGTGCTCAACGTCCTTAGCAATTCCAATAGTAATCTTTATCATCCTTCTGACAAATATAACAAAAGGATTTCTCAACAACGAGCTCACAGAAACACTTCTTAGTTGTATTCTTAACTCCTACAACTTCCTAATCGATAAACGATTTAATTTCCGAATATCGATATATAATAAATCCTTAGTTATCATGCTTTAAAGAGCCATCTTGGCGGAATTATAACTAATTATCCGCTTCACTTTTGAAATACTTTTCTAAATAAAAATTGTTCATTAACAACAGTTCTTAAAGGTTACCAAATTTCGGATCAAATGGATTAACAGCGAATCCCGAGTAATTAACCGAGGTCCCTTACCTGCCAATCGGTATCCGAAACTTGTATTCGCTATAACTGAAGATCCTGACGTCCGTTTCTCGAGCGGTTTGAACTTGTGGGACCGTATCAACGTCAAGATTATAAAAAACATAAATTTAATTAGCAAAACGGAACCGAAAGGCCCTTACAGTGGCTCCGCAATCAACCCGCTAATTAATTTCGATCGTATATACCTTCACTCGAGCCCATGGCTCGTTTGGCTCGATGGTGGCTCGATCCCCGAGCCCAAGGGTGGTTGGGCGTTTCCCGGAGGCGGCCCTTGCGATGGGTGGTGGTCGGACAAGCTACCGATCGTCGGCGACGTCGCTTGGCGAGGCGAAAAGATGACTGGCGGTGACAAGCTCTTTCCTCCCGAGTACGTCGTCGTTCCGCCTTGATTCTTCGCTGGTTCTGGCTCCTCCTAGCAGAAGCAACATGACAAGGAAGAAGAAGAGATGGGGTGGAGGAAGAGCTAGAGGAAGAAGATGGTGGCCGGCGGTGAAGGAACTCCCGACCCGTCTTCCGTCCAAAACTCGCTCTCAAACTCCTCTCTTGGTTATCCTTTCCCAAATGAATTCGAGCCCCCCTTTTACTTTGTGTCTATCTCTCCCAATCCTTCCCTATTAAGACAAGGAAGAGAAGGCGGTTTAAAATCACAACCCGTCTCGGAACGGGACTCGCGTTAAAGCGGTAAAATTATGTACATCGGATGGAAAAACTTACTGAATATAAAACGTCCCGTAAATTATGTAGACCAATAAAACCAATTTTCCATGATTTTATCTTGCTACCTTCAATTTTTAAGGCTTCCATTTCGTATTATAAATCCTTTCCGGTACATAATTAAAAAGACGGCTTATCCAATAAATATTCTTTTTCCACTGAAAAATCCTAGAATTCACACCGATCCTTAAAATCATTTCTTTTTGATTTTAGGATATCACCAAGAATTTTCTAGGATTTAATCTACAACAAAAATATTGGATTAAACGTTAAAACGAACAAAAAGTTTAAAAGGATATCCGAGAAAAATTCAAAAATATCCTCAAAAACCACAGTTATTACATATGAAATAATAAGTCGTCCACTTTTCTTTTTTTCTTTTTTTTGTGATCTTTGTTTGTAAAATCAAATAAAAAAACCGATTTAAAAAAAGCCCTTTTTATGAACAGGGAGTCTCTTTTAGTTTTTTTTACGGACTGAAAGAGGTTCCAATTTTAACTACCAATCTGCAACATTCACGCCTTTTTCATGGTGTGTTTTAATCTCCATGATAATTTTAAACTGTTTCCTTTTAACTCCTCCAAACCAAGGCTTTTATGATTTGGGGTTGGGTAAATTTGGGCAGAGATTCCTCTTATTTTTGAAGGCTTCATGTGAGATTAATTAATCTCTTGAGTCTTAATTAAGACTACCAATTTGTTGAATCCTACAGCACGTAACTACACACATATAAAAATTCTTTTTGTTAAAATCTCGAGTGACTACGCAAGAGGGAAATTAATTAATTTCCAAATTTTAGGAACTAACTAGTGCCAAAGTCCAAACACACCCCTTTCACAAGGAGTTGCACACAAGTACGTAACTACGCACACGTGGGTTTGACAAATTGTACACAAGTACGTAACTACGCACATGTAGGAGTTTTTGTTGAAATCCCGAGTGACTACTCAAGATCCGAATTTAGGAACTAACTAATTCCAATTTTATCAAATGGATTCCCAAAGAATTTCGTGAAATGATACCAAATCCAGGCCCATATGTGAGACTCCAACTAGACTCTCACGAATGAAATTAGGACCATTAATCATGAACGTTAAGAAGTTAAGAAGGAAAAGAGGGAGGAATCAAATAACTCCATGCTACCTTTTCTCTATTGCTCTCTTTTTTTTTTCGTTTGATTTGGAACGAGGGTTCTGGCTATTTTTGGCTTTGGATTTCTTTTGTAACTCCTTGTCTTGTTTTGTTTGTAGATGGAAACGTAGATAAAGAAGAAGCAGAAGAAATCAAGGTGGGTTTATAGATGTAGGATTTTGAATTGTGCAGGGGGAGAGAAGTATCCAGATTACGCTGGTTTGGACATGTTCAGAGGCGGGGCCCCGGTGAGCCAGTTCGCAGATGTGAGAGTTTGGTTTTCGGAGACGTACGTAGAGGAAGGGGTCGACCAAAGAAATGTTTAAAGGATAGCATAAGACAGGATGTGAACCACTTAGGGATTTCGACAGATCTTGCAGCGTGCAGGGATAGCTGGAGAGAGAAGATTCAAGTAGCAGACAACTAGCCACCTGTTCTGACCAGTCCTCGGGGGCCTTGCGGTTTTTCTTTTCGTTTTGTTTTGAGTTGCTTTTCGTTTTGCTTATCTTTTTTGGTTTGTGCCTTGTCTTTGCTTTTGCTTGCCGGGTTTTCTACTTGTGTGTTGGGGTCTCGTTGGGTCTTTTGGTCGCTCCTCCGTTGCTTTAAATCAGGTGTGCCCCCATCCTGACCCCCCAGATTTTCCGTAAGAGAAGTTCCATTGGGCAAATATTGTTGTTGTTGTTGTTGTTGTTGTTGTTGTTGTTGTTGTGTTGTCAGTTGCATTTATAAGGCATATATAATGTGTTAAATCATCAGTTGCTTGCAAGCTGAAAATACAAGCAACCATAGGCGTGTAGTAGTTTCTCATTAGAATTATTATATATTTAGTCCATTATATTCAGCTATTCTCAAAGATAATACCAAGTTAACCTCTGATAATCATGTTTTGGAGTTCTTTCCTAAAGATTTATTTAGTCTGCATACATCAAGAAATGGATTTTTTGTATGTAATCTAGAAATGGGTATTGCTTCCGGATCAGGCTCCGCTTGTTTTTTATCTTGCAAACCAAAATCAGTTAATTTAATTAATATTTAATTGACTAGATGTTTTGAGATTCATTTCTGAGGAAACAATTAATCTGCATACATTAAGAAGTGAGTTTCTCATATGTGTAAATGTAATCTAGATGTTTGAAATTACTGTACCTATGTTTTGAAATAGGTAAACAAAATCAGTTAATTCTTGTGCTTGACTGGGTCAATCAGATAACGTTTTGGAATAAGGAAACCAACGGCTCTGACATGAGAAGCAAAACGTGTGTTGATTTGTATTGCTGGTCTTGGGTGTGTAACTTCTTTCCCGTTTCCTCAAGTCAACAAATAACCAGTCATTCCAATGCTTTCATTGTGTGACGGCGAGAAGAATTTATAAATGCAGAAGAATAAGAAACCCCATTATTATAACTCAAACCAAATTCTGCTGTCCTGGAAGCCGCAAGAATGCTTCATCTAGGTATGTTTCTACTTTCTATAACTATCCTGCTGTTTAAATAGCATAGAATTTTGAAAAGAAATTGTCTTGAAATCATATCACAGCTGCTGCTGGGCTATTGATCCACCTCGAGAGGCGGGGTCTGGTGGAGGTCCTTCCAAAAGAAGTGAGAAATCTATGGAAGATATGTCAGCTGAGAGCACTAGTCATCTCCAGCCTTGTTTTACAAATAGCACTCATCTTATCAGGCAAACGTCGAAAGTACACAGGCTGGATTTGGTTTCGGTTCTTTGTCTGGTCTACCTACTTGCTAGCAGATTGGGTTGCAACCCTTGCACTTGGTGTAATTGCAAACAACATCCAAGATGGTCCCTCTCCGACCAATGGTGAGGAGCTGATGTCGTTCTGGGCGCCTTTTCTGTTAGTCCACTTGGGCGGTCCCGATACCATCACTGCTTACTCTATGGAAGACAATGAGCTCTGGCAACGTCATACCCTTGAGCTGCTGACCCAAACAATTGCATCCCTTTACATATTTCTGATTGTCTGGCCCAATGTCTCCTTTCTTTCTGTCCTCACAATCCCAATGCTAGCTGTTGGTGTTGTCAAGTTTGGAGAGAGGATAGCTTCTCTGAGATCGGCTAGCAGTGAGCATTTCCGCGACTCTTTGCTTACACCACCAGACCCAGGGCCTAACTATGCCAAGTTCATGGAAGATTTTACTCTGAAGAAGGCCGAGGGGTTCTATGTCAAAGCTGATGTCATCATTGAGGCCTCGGCCCCCACTAGCACCCATGCTGATGCAGCAGCATCTGATGATGAGTCTCGGTTGATTCTCAAGGCATACAACCAATTCCAAAGGTTCAAGCGCCTTTTCGTCGATCTCATCCTCAGCTTCCAGGATCGTGATGAAAGCCAATCCATATTCAGTAAACTTGAGTCTAAAAAGGCATTTCATGTTATTGAAGTTGAACTTGGATTCATATATGATGTGCTCTACACCAAGGCGCCTGTTGTTTATTCTACAACTGGTTGCTTTCTTCGGTTCCTTACTATGCTTCTGACCTCAGTAGTGTTGGTCCTGTTTCCCTTCGTGGCAAAGGAAAAGCAGTTCCATACAATTGACCTGGTCATCACCTATTTACTGATGGGAGGCGCACTTGTGTTAGAGATGGTCGCTCTTCTTTTTCTAGTGTTCTCAGACTGGACACATCATTGGCTGAGCAAGCATTACAGCGAGAACAGATATAAATTCTTGAAATGGTTGATTTCTTGGCGAAATCCTGGGAAGCGGTGGTCTAATTCCATGGCACAGTATAGTTTGGTTGATGTATGCTTGGAGGAGGAGGAGGGAGATTGGCTTCCCAAGATTATGAAGAAGCTTGTAGCTGTCAACAAGGCATTAGAAGCACACATGTGCCTGACTCGTACCGACGTCTCCCCTGATTTAAAAGATTTGATCTTCAACCACTGTCTTGATATTTCTGAGGAAATAATCAAGGACAGTAAGGAGCTCATGAATCTCTGCAGGTCCAGAGGCGACTACGCCCTCAAACAATATAAACAAATTGAACTGGATTGGTCTACTACTAAAGTAGAGTTCGACCAAAGTATCCTCCTCTGGCACATTGCAACTGAACTATGTTATCACTATGATGGTATCAGTGGCTGGGATCCAATTATAGAATGCAAAGAGAGCAAGCATATATCAGATTATATGCTTTATCTCCTAGCAATGTGCCCTTTCATGCTACCAGTTGGGATTGGGCTGATAAGGTTTCGTGACACTTGTGCCGAGGCAAAAGATTTCTTCAAGAACAAGAAACCGATCAACTCAAAAGCGATGGCCTGCAGAATGTTGCTCCGTGTGAACACCGAGGTTGAGCCCTCTAAAGTTAAAGGGGACAGAAGCAAGTCGGTGTTGTTTGATGCTTGTAGGCTTGCAAACTCATTACGAGGCATGGATCGAGACCCTGAGGACCCCACAGGCCGAGACCGGGGCCATAAATGGGAGATAATAAGCAAAGTGTGGGTGGAGATTTTAGGTTATGCGGCTATTCATTGTCGCGGGGCTCAGCATGCTCAACAGCTGAGAAAGGGAGGAGAGTTGCTGACTCATGTCTGGCTTCTGATGGCTCATCTTGGAATTACTGAGCAGCTCCAGATATCACAAGGTCATGCCAGAGCTAAGCTCAATGTCAAGTAATTTATGCTGATTTTTTTTTTTCATTTTCCTTAGTGGACATGTTGTAGGATGGATTTGGTGTGCTTGTAATGCAAGGCAATATTAAAGTTGCCTTGTTGATTGCATTTATCACAACCAGTCCATAGATGATGAATATGCATATGGAATAATGATGATCCTTTTACTTCAATCTCTGTAAATGATGAAGAGATGAGCTTCGGAGCATAATTTATTTATTTTTTGATTAAGATGCTTCTGATATGGTTCTTTAGTGATGTGTTACATGATTTACATCCTGGTGCTCAATCTCAGAATTCAAATCTTGCTGAGGAACTAATGTTCAGGTAATTGTGCTTTGTGTTGTACAAAATCGTAGTTTTAACAATATATTGTGAATTTCTTGTGTATTTAAAGTATATTTCTTTCTTGTTTTCCAGGATAGTCATTCTGGTGGACTGCTAGAGCGTTTCTTGATATTTGATAGGTTCTCTATGAAATAATAGTGCTTTGAAAAGGAATTACAATAAACTAAACTTGGATGGTTTTAAACTCCAAAATTGAGATGCTACCATTGTGCATAATCCATCAAAGTAAATACCAAAAAATGTGGCAAGAACATAATCCTCATAACAATAGCTTTGGCCCTCAGGCTCAGGAAAAGCCTATTTCATGTCAAACAATAGGGCATTAAGTAGCTTGAGATTGAAGGGGATAATTTACAACTTTCTGACCTCGATAATATTTACAAGGGGTTCCTAGACCTGCCATGGTTGATTGAGATCATCGTAGCTGACATTCTGTGCAATCTTCAAACATTCTCCGACGTCCAAATTGTTTGTCCACCCATGGGAAAAGCAACTTTCCCTCCGCATTTCTCACCAGAAAGGCTTCTCCCTTTCAAATCCAAGGACACCATAAGCTGCAAGGTTGTGTAGGCAGATTCCAAATTTTGCAACCTTGCAATTTGCTGCACCAAAATTTTGGCCTAATGAAAAGACAAGAAAGTTCATAGCAGAAATTTAACAGATTCAGAACAAATAGTAAAATAAGTGTGGATTTGGTGGTTCCTGAAATAGGAATTCAGCAGTTGGAATCACAATCAAATTGGCAAAGTTGATGTAAAAAACCTTTTTCGTATCCCAATAGTTTCAATTTTTGAGGAATGTTCAGTTCGTATTCAATTTCAATTTAACATATGAAGATTGACAAGCCCCCTCCTCCTTTAATAATACATAAACAAAGTAACTAACTCCTATTACAAAATAAGAAAAATTTACATCATAGAAACAAACACGCAAGACTTGAGGAAAACGAGGAAGTGCCTAAGAAACCAGGAAGTGCGGATATCAGAAAAGAAAGTAAACCCAGAATACAGCATTAACAAGGGATTATTTGACATTAAGCTTAGCTCTGGCATGACCTTGTGCAATTTGGAGCTGCTCAGTAATTCCAAGATGAGCCATCAGAAGCCATACATGAGTCAGCAACTCTCCTCCCTTTCTCAGCTGTTGAGCATGCTGAGCCCCACGACAACGAATAGCTGCATATCCTAAAATTTCCACCCACACTTTGCTTATAATCTCCCATTTTCGTACTGGGTGCATGGCTCGCAAAGCCGTTGCGAGCCTACAAGAATCAAACAACACTGACTTGCTTCTATCTCCCTTCACTTGAGAGGGCAAAACCTCAGTGTTAACACGGAGCAACATCTTGCAAGCCGAACCTTTTGAGTTGATCGGTATCTTGTTCTTGAAAAACTCTTTTGCCTCAGCACACGTGTCACGGAACCTTATCAGCCCAATCCCAACTGGTAACATAGAAGGGCACATTGCCAGCAGATAAAGCATATAGTCTGATAGTTGCTTGCTCCCTTTGCATTCTCCTTTTGGGTCCCCTCCACTGTTATCACAAT
Source organism: Fallopia convolvulus (assembly GCA_964016875.1). NCBI lineage: Eukaryota > Viridiplantae > Streptophyta > Magnoliopsida > Caryophyllales > Polygonaceae > Fallopia > Fallopia convolvulus. The sequence goes on along the minus strand of OZ024720.1, from coordinate 47,935,295 downwards.
AGTAACACAAATCGGTTGCAATGTGCCAGATGAGTATACTTTGGTCAAATTCTGCTTCAGTAGTAGACCAATTTAGTCCGGTTACTTTATACTTATTGAGGGCGTAGTCACCTCTGGACCTGCATAACTTCATTAGGCTTTCAATGCCCTTGATTTGTTGAGAAATATCATGACAATGCTCAAAAATCAATTTCTTTAGACCAGAGGAGACGCCTTCATGAGTCAGGCACATGTGTCTTTCTAATGCATTGTTGACAGTTGAGAGCTTCTGAATCATATTCATAGGGAACGTTGCTTTCTTCTCCAGGCTAGTATCAAGCAAATTGTACTGTGCCATGGAACTCGACCACCGTTTCCCTAACAAGAGATTATTGCTTTTGTTGTAGTTTTTGCTTAGCCAATAACGTGTCCAGTCTGAGAATAACAGGGCAATCAGAGCAATGATCTCTAACACAATGGCGCCTCCCATCAGTATATAAGTTATAGCCAGGTCAACTGTTCGGTAATGCTGTCCTTCCGTAGTGATAGGAAACAGGATCAACACTACTGTGGTTAAAATTATGGTGATGAGCCGAAGAACACAACCAATTGGAGAGTAGATAACTGGTGCCTTAGTGTAGAATGCGTCGTATATGAATCCAAGTTCAACTTCAATCACATGAAATGCCTTTTCAGATCCTAGTCTACTGAAGAGGTCTTGGCTTTCGTCTCGATCTTGAAAGGTGAGGATGAGATCAACAAAGAGCCTCTTAAACTTTTGGAATAAAATGTATGCTTTAAGAATCAGCTTAGAATCCGCCTCATCATCAGCAACAAGAGAATTAGTGGGAGCTGAAGCCTCAATAATCACATCAGCTTTGACATAGAACCCCTCAGCCTTCTTCAGAGTAAAATCTTCCATGAACTTGGCGTAATTAGGCCCGGGATCAGGCGGTGTAAGCAAAGAGTCTCGAAAATGCTCACTACTAGCTGATCTCAAAGATCCTATCCTCTCTCCAAACTTAATAACACCGACAATCAGCATTGGAATTGTGAGGATAGAAAGTTGGGAGATAACGGGCCAGGCTATCAGAAATATGTAAAGGGATGCAATTGTTTGAGTAAGGAGCTCAAGAGTGCGACGTTGCCAGAGCTCATTATCTTCCAAAGAGTAAGCCGTGATGGTATCAGGACCACCTAAATGGACCAGAAGGAAAGGCGCCCAGAAAGACATGAGATCATCCCCAGATGGGGCGCCTTTGTTTGGAGCTGCTGCTTGGATATTGTTTGCAATGACACCAAGGCCAACGGTTGCAACCCAATCTGCTAATAAGTAGTTAGACCAGATGAAGAACCGGAACCAGATATGACCTTTGTACTTGCGGCGGTTACCTGATAGGATGAGTACTACTTGCAAAAGTAGGCTGGACACAACCAGTGTTCTCAGCTGTGATGTCTTCCATATCTTTCTGACTCTTTCTGGAACTACCACCAACAAACCTCGCCGCTCAAGGTTGATAAAAAGCCCAGCAGCAGCTGCCGTTTCAAGTCAATAGAAGAATAAGGATCAAGTCAAGGGATCCAAATATGCACAATTAGTATGGAGCTGCTGAAATCAAACCTATTACCTACTGCACAAAATCTGAAATGGCCACAGAAGAATAGGTGTAGAAAGTAGAAAACATACCTAGATGAAGCATTCTTCTGACGTGCAGGATAACAGAATTAGGCCCGAGGAATTCGTCTTGAATCGGGGTTTTGTATTCTTCAAAGGGTAAAATGACAGGTTGCATTGACTTATTGACTTGAGGAAAGGGAAAGAAGGGACATACCCACCAATACATATCAAAGGGCACGTTTTGCTACTCTTTTCTGAGCTGTTGGTCTCCTATTGACCCAGTCAAGTAGAATAATTAACTGATTTTGGTTTCCTTCGTTCAGAAACATCAACTCATCATCAGATCTATCAGTGGCCTTGTGATAATCTTGAATTTTGGTAATTAATCCATCACAAACCTGAGCTTCTCTTACATGTCCTCTTTGTTGGTGATTAACCTACACTTCTTTTCTAATATACTGAATCTCCCTTCTTTTTTTTTTGGAATGATCCGGTATATAGAGTTTGGTTCAAATGAAACAAACTCTTATCCTTAAACGTAAAAACGAATTTACTTTTTCTAGTTCGTAGTACACATTTCATACAAAAAGTACATTACAAAGTACGAAAATTGCAGGCCGAAAAAGTGCAACCCGAAATAGGAAAAGTGCACTACAAGTAAGCATGATATAGTGATTGCTCAGCCCTAGCTCTAACTTTATGCTTGTGATATAGTGATTGGATGGTTGTGAATGCATGGTTTTGTCGTTTGTAGGTATGCTACCCATTGTATTATTTCGATCTTGTACCAAGACTCTGTCCAGTTTTCATGAATATTATTTTCATTCAGGCACAAGCTCGTTAGGGTAAATCAGAGATATTTTCCTCGATAAAAATAAGCATGATCAGAAAGCAATGCCCATCTCTAGATTACAAGAAATTCCGTTCCTACTTTCTTCATTCAGGAAAGAACTCCATCACATGATTGTCAGAGGTTTAATGAGAGAAACTAGTATAGCTTAAGGATAAGCAAGGACTAAAAAACTCAGTATTAACTCACAAGTTCATTCTTGGCTTGCAGGTTTTTAGCTAATAGCAGAGAAGCTACAAGGTAAATTTGCAATATAAAGCTATAGATAAAGAACAATGGGCAATTATAAAGCTATAGATAAAGAACTGGACCGCATATATAGGTCAGTGGAATAGACCCACCTCCTATAACACAATTCTAAGATAAAGAAATACAGGATACAAAGTTTCTGTTTGCTATCAAGCAAAACCCTGAGCAGTGAGCAGTGCAGAGGCATTGACAGTATTTAGCTCCAAATAAGTATATGCCAGAAACACCAGCAAAGCAATGGCTTTGAAAACCACCAAAGACTTCATCCAAGTTGTGATGCACCTTTAAGTTCGTCATTCCAAAGATCAGGATCCTTTTCCCACTATCCTCAAATTTCAAGATAATAAAGAACATCCCTTGTTAGAACTCAGAATACATATTTAATCCTGGAATGGAATATCATAAATAAAAGAAGTTTCATAAACAAAGATGCAACTGAATAAACGTGTTTTATAGAGGACTTACCGGCAAAAGAGTAAACTTGTAATTATTCTCAATAAGTATGGTATGACTTTGTTTTTCGCTCTTCACTTGCTGAACAAATTCCTCTGGCATGGTAGTCAGAGTCAGCTCCTCCAAAGTTTTTTGATGCAGCAACTGAATAGGAAGCTGCTTGAGCTTATCACACTGCCTAATGTTTAACTCTTTAAGTTGAGTCATGCCTCCATGTTCCACTGTCCAATCTACTAGATTCCTGAGCATCCAAAGTTTCAACACCCGCAGATTTTTGAACCCATCTCTTGGGCACTCCATCTTTGTCCCTAAGTAGGAGTCAGCTAGAAGCCTGAGCACTGAGAGGTGTGGCAGCTGTGACAGAATAGTCATTGGGTCATCATTCAAATGTGAGACTGACAGTGCAAGAACTTTGAGATGTGGTGGGAATTTATCTGGAGTAGGTAGTCCCCTTGGAACTATGTTTCCAAGTAGACTCAAATGGGAAAGATTGAGCAGCTCCGAGAGGGGCTCCAACTTAATCTGGGAAGGTCGACCCATATTATCCTTGGATTTCAACCACAGGAACCTAAGATTGATCAGTTTCTGGATCCAGCTCATCAAATCTTTTGAGACGCTGGATTGACAAGTTATATCTAATTCTCGTAGTTCACATAGTTGGCTGAGTTCTTCCTTTACAGCAGTCTCATCGTCGACAATTAAACCAATTAATGTTCTAAGCGTGGTTAAGGAATTGTGGCGTTTCCCTTGGTTGTAGTCAAGACGAATGCCGGGAAGATTGAGATGCTTCAGGTGCTCCAATTTCCAAATGGAACTTGGAAGACTGTTGATGTAGGTTCTCTTCAAATCAAGTGTCTCAAGGTAAGGCAAGTCCCCAACAGATTTGGGAAGGTGGTCAATGAAAGTCCACCTAAGCCCCAGGTACCTTAAATGGAACAATTTCTTGAGTGTCTCAGGTAAAGTTGGCTTGTAAACACCCTCCAGGTCAAGCACCCGGAGCACTCCAAAACTCTTCTTTCCTATAATCTTAGATATAAAGTTCCCCACTTCCTTGGCTGGAGTGTCATTCCTCTGAAAGCTGAATGATATATAGGATCTCAGGTTCTCGTAGAAAGGTGATGAAGAACATGTAGGAGAAGCATTGTAATTTTTGATATCCCCATACTCAATGAGTCTGCGAATAGGCAGCTTAGATTCAGACTCTTGCTGTTCATGGTGGATATAGAAGAGGCTTATCTGGCAAGCTTTAGGGGACAAATAATCACGTAGTGCACGGGGCAAATGACACCTCCTTGAGCTTCCGTCTGACTTGAACTTGGATATCTTAATAAAATTCCTCTGTACCAGATCATTGAAACACTCCTCTACAGCATCCTCTTCAGACAATCCGAAAGACCGACTTATAAATCCTTCTGCAAGCCACAGTCGGTGTATCCTTCTCACAGAGATGTCCACTTCATTTGGAAACAAAGCCATGTAAAGCAAACACAACTTTGAATGTGCAGGAAGATCATTGTAACTCAGTAGCAAGATTTTCATTCCACCCCAACTAGCTTGGCTGACGTACCCCTTCCGCTCCTCACAGCTGGCCCCCTTGGTTGATAACAAGCCTCCCAGCAACACAATGTGAAGGGGACGGCCCTTACATTTTCTTAAAATCTGATCTTTGAAGCCATTGTCAAGGTGGAAACAAGCTTGATCACGGCAAGATTTCGTGGTAAACAACTCCCAACTATGGTCATCACATAATTCATCAAGCCGATGGGGCTTGCAATTTTCCTGATTGGATATAATTGTAGCTACATTCGGATTACGAGTGATGAGGATCACCTTATTGACCCCTGTATCTAAATTTGGGAATGCGGATTTTACATCATTCCAAATTTCGACCTTGATTACATGGTCTAGGACAATTAGATAGGTCTTGTCCTTGAAAAAATCACGAACTCCGGAAATGAGCTGCTGAACATTCGGATTCCCGCCCTCCTTGGACTTGAGTACTTGCTGCAGAAGATTGGGTATGAGTTGGGGGCTTGCGATTAAATCGTCTTTTTTATGGTCGAATGCGATTAAATCGTCTGGAACATGAATCCAGGCTCGGCAATCGAAATGCGTCTTGATTTCCCTGAGATTGTAGATTGTCTGAACAAGAGTAGTCTTACCAGATCCAGCTGGGCCTACAACTGGAATGACTCCGCCTGTTTCTCCTTGTATTCCCTTGAGTCTATCAACAAGTTGTCTCTGATCTTGGGTGAAGCCGATGAGGGTGGGTCCTTCCAGGTCAGGATGAGCGTTTGGGAGCATTGGATGCCTGCGATGACCACGGGGACTGGGGCTCCCGGACCGGAAACTATTTCGGCGATTTGCAGGAAAAGTTTTTGTGGATTTGAAGCCCTTTGTTTCTGCTAACGAAAGACTCGCCAGTACATCTGAGTGAGGCTGATCAGACAACGATCTTACAGGAACAGAAGCAGTACATATCCCTTCTTCCACTTCCTCTTCATCGGGATTAGGGTTTCCGCCTCGCAAGCTCGCTTCCAACGCCTCGTGAGGCGTTTTGCTCATGAGATTTCCGACTTCAGTTGCTAGGTGATGGATCTTGCGGCGAAGCTTCTTGCCAGGCCCGAAGCAGTCGCAAACGGCGGGGAAGAGCGTGAGGCCGCGGCGCTGAAAGAAGCCGAGGCTGCGCCTGTCTCGAGCAGCGAGGAAGAGGACGTAATTCTCCATGTTGTCCTCGGCCGAAAAGAGAAGGCGGAGGTAAGTGACGGCGTCGCGATCGTCCCCGCGCTCGGCCTGGACGAGGAAGCCACGCATTTGGCGGAGCTGGATGCGGATGTCTTCGATCTGGCCAATGACATTGTCGAAGGCTATGGAGTCGTGGATGAGGTCAGTGAGCTTGCGTAAGAGCACATCACCTACAGCTTCGACCTCCATTCGAACTGAGAGCTAGCTTTGACGGAGTAACTGCCAAATGTTGAACAAGCAAAGCGAACGAAAGCAAAATTGCGCGGATATTACCAGTGAAATTCACAAGGATAGCAGAATTACACGGATATTACCACTAAATTTCGTCATGTGGGGTATTATTGCCTTGGAATTCTGCAAGGAGACGGACAACCGGTGGCGGTGATACTATAGTGCTGTGAAAAACTCCACACGCTAACGAGTAACGACGAACTAGTATGCATACTTTTCTTCTTCTTTTTCCCAGGAAATTGTTAAGAAGGTGGGCCAGTGGTTGACTCCAAGTCAATATAGTATTAAATTTATTAACAGTTGTTTTTTGGTCGAAATTTATTAACAGTATTTTTTTGGTCGGAGAAATTTATTAACAGTTGTTTGGAGATGAATGATTGCGTTCTTCTAAAAAAAAAAATGAATGGTTGCGTGGCCTGGTTGTGGGCCTGTTGCTGATCGAGATTCATCTTTCGCCGATGGTTTTAATTTCTAAATATTCTCACCATTAATCTCATTTGTCTTCAACTGTTAAAATTTCTTAGCGCAACCAAACATTTAGATGACCTGTGAATAGAGGTGTCAAACGGGTCGGTCAGGTCGGGTTCGGGTTCGGTTATTTCGGGTTCGGGTTGAGTCAGGTTCGGGTCGTAACGGGTCACCGGTCAAATCGGATCGGGTCATTGCGGGTTGTCGGGCGGGTCGGGTTGACCTAACAGGTCAAGAAAATTGATTTTTATACAATTATTAAAATATTTTTTATTTAAAAAATAATATTTAAAAAATAATATTTAAAAATAAATCTATTATTTTTATATATTTTAATAATAAAATATATTATAATTTATAAAATACGTTATATATTCTTAAAATATAACAATTTGGATTTCGGGTTTGAACCCAACGGTTTTTTCGGGTTTGAACCCAACGGGTTTCGGGTCTAACGGGTTCGGTTTATTTTGGGTTTCGGGTTCAAATTTTCGGGTCTTGACTCTAAATTTTTCGGGCGGTTCGGGTCGGTTTTTCGGGTCGGATCAGCTTTTGACAACTCTACCTGTGAACTAGTTTAATCCGTGATAATTTCAATAAAGATTATACAATAGTCTGATATTAATATAAAATTAAAATATTTTTATATAATATCATAATAAAATTATATAATTTATAAAAAAAATTCTTTAAGATCGTACTCCATATTTTATCAACCTACAGATAAAAAATTATATACTTGGAGTCAGATTTTTGTTAAAAGTTAAAAAAAATATTATGCATAAAAGTGATGTAAAAACAATAGCATATAGATAAATTTTTATTAAAAGATATGCATAAAATTAATATATAAAGTATTAGATAATTATATAAATATGTTACAAATTTTATAAAATCTATTGGATGTACACAAGAGTAATACCAATATATAGATAAAAAAATGTGTATTAGAAAAGAAATCATATAAAGTTATATCGATATATACTAAAATATATCATATATTCGATAAATACTTTATTATATTGAAAATTATCAACATATAGATAAAAAAAATTATATACTTGAATCCCAAATCTTGTTACAAGATAAAAAATATCACCATATAGATCAAGTTATTATATTATAAAAAATTGGGTATATAGAAAGAATGTTACAACTTACAAGTAATTATAATATTTATTATTAAAAAACGTAACATTATTTTATTCAAAAAATGTCATGTTGCGTAATTTTTTCAACAGACGTGGTTTCTGCTTTATAATGTATTAGGTAGATTTATCTCCTTTCATATTTAATTAGGTTAATATGTTCTAATCAAGTACATATCCTACTTTATCTAATTACTTCCAACCTTAATCATATTAGTTATCTAATTAATTCCAACCATAATCATATTAGTTATAAATTAATCTAGAAATCTTATTACATAATAATCTAATAAAAGTCTAGGCAAACACTGATTTAATTAAACATAGGAAAAACCCTATTCAAGATTATAAATGATGAAACCCGAAATCACAACTCGCTAGAAGACAAGGAACGAGATTATTATATTCGAAAGTGAAAACACTTGCTTCTTCATTTATACTTTTCTCTACAACGAGGTTACAAGCCTACGAGGCTAATAAACAATTGAGAATTACACCTGGACCTCCTACGAGGTTCCGAGATCTCGATCTAACAGCGTTCGAGATCTCCTACTTGCTAAATGATTCTAACACCTAAGTGTTGCACGATTGGTCTTGGGGCGAGGTGGACTTGGGAGCGTGGTGTAGAGAGCCTTGTGAGATTTTGTAGCGAGGTCTTTAGTGTGAGCGAGGTGTTTGTGCGACTTGAAATCTTTTTGTGGACTCCACTTGTCTGTAGCGAGGTCTTTTGACGATGTTTCTATCACGCCGATCTTCAACGAACAAGATAGTTCTTGAGTTCAAGATGTTTTTCGACCCCTTCCTCTTACGAGGTTCTTCTCTATTTATAGAGGATTGGGGAGTCGAGTTTTGGAAAAGGTCCGATGTGGGACGCCCGAGATTGGGGACTTCTGATTGGCCCGAAGGTGAGGCAGCTGGTGATTGGCTTGGGGAAGCGGCATCAATGAGTGGTCCGTGTGGGCGGGCGTCAGTAGAATAGGTTACGAGGTCTAGGCTTTGTTCCAAGGTTTAGGGTAGAGTCGGTTACGAGGTCTTGGACCTCGCGGAGGTAGGAATTTTGTTTAAATAAATGAGGGATACAGGAGTGGGACCCAGAATCGTCCGTTTGTTCTCTGTATCCCGGGCCCCCTTTTTACTTTTACTATTTTGGGCATCATCACAAGTCCATGGCCTGGGGATCTCGCCCCGAGGGCCGCAGGGCATAAGTTCCCTGGGGTCGCGGGGTACTAGGTTATAGAGGTCAGGGGGTATTTTACGAGGTGTTTAGTTCTCGAGGTTGGGAAAGTGTTTTGCGAGGTGTGGGGTTCTCGGGATAGGGAAAGTGTTTTGCGAGTTGTGGGGTTCTCGGGATTCGGGTGAACATTCTGCGAGGTTTTCCCCTTGCGAAGCTCCGCGCTTGGGTTTTTTCCTCGTTCGCGTGGGTGAAGCTTCTTGGGCCTGCTCTTCATTACTTGCTTAATGGGTCGTCCAGGTGGGATGGGCCCGATAAGCCTTCCGGAAGCGGGGGAGGCCCAGGCCTGCTCTTTATAAGGGCGTATTCCATACGCTTCTTCTTTATCTTCAACATTTTCGCCTTCTCTCTCTTTGCCCCTTTGGTTTCCTGTGAGCGGTTTTTCCAAACGGTTTCCGACGAGCTTTCGTTACTTCCCAGTTGCGCCACCGCTTTTTCCACGCCGATTCTGAACAAGTAAGTTCCCGAACCCTTTCCTCTCGTCTTTTGGTGTTCGTCGTCTTTGATTTTTTGCTATTTTATTCCGCGTTTGGGAGGGGCGACGGTGCGTCGCCTGGCGTTTCGCGCCGGTGTCACTGCGGTGGTGGAGTCGCATGCGTCTCTGTGTGTCGCCTCCGTCATTTTTCTTTGTTTTTTGTGTTGTTTTTTTTGTGCCCTGGTAGTCGACGATTTGCCTTTTTTCGGTTTTTCTTCGCCGTTGCGGTGGCGGCGAGTCGGTGGTGGTGGTGGTGCCTTTGCCACTTCCTTTGCTTCCTCTTTTCCCTTTTCTTCTTGCTTTAGTTTGGTTCTTGGTGTCTCTCACTGGTGTTATGGCAGCGAGACAGTGGTGGGACGGAGGGGCAAGGGTGGCGATCGCCACGCCATCGCACCCTTCGTCTGCCGGTTGGTAGCCGCCCGATCTCTTTTTCCACCATTTTTGAATCTTGAAAGTCTCGGAAGCCCAAACGCCATGATGTCTGACTGACGGGACGTTTGGGCTTCCACCGCTGGTTAGCATTCCTTTTTCTCTTTCTTCCTTTTGGCGCTTCAAATTCTCCTCCGCCGTCCTATCTTGTCAGAGTAGCTTCTAGGGTGCCACGTCGCTTTCCTCCCTTATGATCTCGCATTAACTTTCCTTTCGAGGTTATGACCTCGTGTTCTTTTTTACTTCGGGGTTATTACCTCGTGCTTTTCTTCTCTTTGCTGTTGTGACCTCGCGTTGCTTTTTGCTTCGTAGTTATGACCTCGTACTTTTCTTCTCTTTGTTGTTGTGACCTCGCGTCGCTTTTTGCTTCGTAGTTATGACCTCGTACTTTTCTTCTCTTTGTTGTTGTGACCTCGCGTCGCTTTTTGCTTCGTAGTTATGACCTCGTACTTTTCTTCTCTTTGTTGTTGTGACCTCGTGTCGCTTTTCATTCGGGGTTATGACCTCGTGCTTTTCTTCCGGGATAATGACTTCGCGTTGCCCTTCCCTTTGGTTATCCTGCCCGATGTCTTATTGCTCATCTCTTTTCCAGGTGCTAGCCTTCCGTGGCCTGGACGTCGCTTTTTCATGCCTAGGAGAGCTTCTGTGAGCCCCCCCACCCGACTTCGTTTTCAAAGCTCAAGAGGGCTTCTACCAGGAGGTTTCTGAGTCCGTAGGGAGTGTAGAGCCTAGCGACTCCTAGAACCCGAGGTCTTCTCCACTGGTCTTCAGCGACCCTTCTTCTAGTGACTCCGCTACTTCGATCAACTCACGCTTTCCTCGACTTCGCGTTTATTCTGGTGTCGAAATGGCTTCCTCTTCCACCCTTGATGAGGATGTCGCTGAGGTTGAGGTGCGGCTAAATGTGGTAATGGCCTCGGCTTCTACCTCCTATGTGCCCGCGAGCTTTCCTGCGGCGTATATCACCGATGCCGTGTCTCGCGTTCCGCCTGTCCTTGAAGAACTACCGATTCATGTCCCCATGATTTGAGTGAAGATTCCATCCCTAAAGACAAGCCCAATCTGCACGATAAAGGGGAGCCAATACTTGGACAAGCAACCAAAGACGATGTTAGAGGCGCTATGAAGCCGAGACAAGGAGCCATACCCTATCTTGGGCGCATCACACGAGCCCTAGCTAAGTCTATACTAGACAAAATCAAGGAGGAGCTCATGGCTCATAAGTTTCCGATGGCTAATGACGGTGAAGGTTGGAGTGTTCTTGTGACTATTGGTTCGACTAGTGCTAAAACTTGAATTATGTTTTGTTAAGGGTTTTTAGTTGAATTTCTTGAAATTTAAGGGTGTTTTATGTAATTAGAGAGAAGTGAGGGTGGCTGAGTTGAGAGAGGCGTGGCATTAGGGTTATAAGGCCCATTTTTGGCCTCCTTTCTCCCTTAGAGACTTGGACGAAATTTGCTTCTCTTTTCCTTGCATTTTCAATTCGAAGTTCTTGTTTTGTTTCGTTCAATTCTCGTTGTTCAATTGTTGGTGAGTCATATCCGACAATTTCGAGCATCCTAGTTTGTTTGAGAGCTTGGTGAGTCATATCCAAGTTATCAAGCATCCATATCCCCTTGTTCTCTCCATTTTCGAACCATCATCCATCTCGGAGGTTTCTGCACCATCTCAGTAAATTCGACATAACTTTCAATCCACTAATCATCTTTCTCTCATATTTTGAGGCATTAAACTAGACTCAGAGATCTAACTTCTCGAATTGGAATCACTCAAATCCGAGTTCGGACGAGGAAGATCCATCCAGTTGAAGACGGGTCAGTTGCGTGGTGTTTGTTGTCGGAATTCCTTGGATTCTCGTGGCGATCTCTTTGCACCATCATCCCCTCCATCGATCCGGCCATCAATTGGTATCAGAGCCACGCGAAGGTATCGCCATCTAAACCTTGTTCCGACCTTGAATTTCCACTTGTTGCAAGTTTTAGGTTCGAACTCTTTATTGGATGCGTTGTGTTGTTGTGTGCGACCATAGTGTCCTTGTTGTGTGTTGTTGTGGTCGTTGCTTTGTCTTGATCTTGTGGTTGTCTTGGCTGAGTGTGTGTTCAGCCATGGCTGCCAACCATGCTCAAAAAACGTTCCAATAGAACACTCAAAAGAGTTATCAAAAGTTGGTAGTTGAAAGGGTGCATTTGTTGCTTGATTAATGTCTTCCTTTAGTGCTTGATTTAAGTGTGTCTTGCTGAATTTGGCTGAGTAAAAACGTGGGAATTGAGTCCATAATCTAGCTTTCTTTTGACCCCTTTATATCATTACATGCTTGTTGTTGGTTACGGTGCTAGGATACGGGAACGACACCAAGACGAGACATCTTGTGTTGTTGTGTTTGAGCTTTTCTTGTTCCATTTTGTTGGTCATCTCCTACTTGCAACTTGTCGGATTTTCATCTCGGGCAAGTCTTGGTGATTAGTTCATGTGACCTCTATACCTTGATCTTTGCCTTGTTTTTACGATGACAAGTGTAGGTGATGACAAGAATAAGGAACAAGTTGAGGAGACGTCCACTAGTTCGGTGGTTGCCATGATACAAACTTTTCAACAATCCATGCAACAATCCGTGGAAGCTTTGGCGACACGCATGGATGCCTTGGAGCGCCAAATCCTGGGGCTGGACGAGAGGACACAAGTGCCTCAAGTGGTGAAGATCAAGGATATACGAGAAGAGGATCAAGGTTCGAGGACGACCCCTTGTAAAGGGGAGGAGAATTTCTTCCAACAAAGAGTGATGTGTGACATAGAACAACCAAAAAGAGAGACTCCTTTCCATGGATTGGAACAACTCATTACCATCAAGTGTCCAATAGAAATGATGCACATATTGCAAGAAGAGGAGGAAGTTGTGGAATTGTCTCCTAAAATCAAGCATCGTCCTACCATCACTCCTAGCTCCATGAACTCGTTTGCTACACCATGGATGGATGCATTTCCTATGATTCCTTCATGTTTGCCCTTCTTGCTCCATGAGGAGGACGAGGCTGTTTTAGTCACTCCAAGCGGTGATTACATTCCCTTTCTTGTGGAGGCCAAGAAGGATGTCTTTGTCATGGAGAATGCCACACCAAGAGAGCTAGAAGCCCTACCTTCTTTGTTGAGCTCACAAGGCTTGATAGATTCGAGGACGAATCTTTTTGAAGGGGAGGAGGATGATGTGATTCCATCTACCGAGTCATGGCCCCATGAGTTGAGTGAAGATTCCATCCCTAAAGACAAGCCCAATCTGCACGATAAAGGGGAGCCAATACTTGGACAAGCAACCAAAGACGATGTTCGAGGCGCTATGAAGCCGAGACAAGGAGCCATACCCTATCTTGGGCGCATCACACGAGCCCTAGCTAAGTCTATACTAGACAAAATCAAGGAGGAGCTCATGGCTCATAAGTTTCCGATGGCTAATGACGGTGAAGGTTGGAGTGTTCTTGTGACTATTGGTTCGACTAGTGCTAAAACTTGAATTATGTTTTGTTAAGGGTTTTTAGTTGAATTTCTTGAAATTTAAGGGTGTTTTATGTAATTAGAGAGAAGTGAGGGTGGCTGAGTTGAGAGAGGCGTGGCATTAGGGTTATAAGGCCCATTTTTGGCCTCCTTTCTCCCTTAGAGACTTGGACGAAATTTGCTTCTCTTTTCCTTGCATTTTCAATTCGAAGTTCTTGTTTTGTTTCGTTCAATTCTCGTTGTTCAATTGTTGGTGAGTCATATCCGACAATTTCGAGCATCCTAGTTTGTTTGAGAGCTTGGTGAGTCATATCCAAGTTATCAAGCATCCATATCCCCTTGTTCTCTCCATTTTCGAACCATCATCCATCTCGGAGGTTTCTGCACCATCTCAGTAAATTCGACATAACTTTCAATCCACTAATCATCTTTCTCTCATATTTTGAGGGATTAAACTAGACTCAGAGATCTAACTTCTCGAATTGGAATCACTCAAATCCGAGTTCGGACGAGGAAGATCCATCCAGTTGAAGACGGGTCAGTTGCGTGGTGTTTGTTGTCGGAATTCCTTGGATTCTCGTGGCGATCTCTTTGCACCATCATCCCCTCCATCGATCCTTTCATCACCCCGGGTACCCCAGATACTTATCTGTCCGAGGGAATGGCCACCGATCTCAAGCATAAGGATCTCATGAAGATTGCCAAGGACTTCACCTAGCCCGAGGGAGTTGAGTTGGCACTTCCCGAAGAGGGGGGCCGCCCCTTGGCATCCTACGAAAGGTGCATGGTTGTGCACCTCTTCAGTCTTCAGGCGGGTTTCAGGCTACCTCTGGCCCAGCATATTGTCGAATATCTGTGGGCCATGCGGATCTGTCCTGCCCAGTTGTTCCCGAACGCTTGGCAGCTGTTGTGTGCCTACACGATTCGCAGTCGTGAATTTGGGGACGAGCCGAATCGCGATGACCTGTCGGCTTTATTCCTAGCGAGGAGGGAGCCTCGGTCCTGCCTCATCAATCTTAGTACGCTGAACATCAAAATCACCACGGCCCAATCGAACGTCGGGACGTGGAAACCAAATTGGTTCTTGGTTTGAGATCCCACCGGGAGATATCTCAATTTTCCCGTGGTGCCGGGCACCTTCGAAAGGTGTGTGCGCCCGCATACGGTCGCCGAGCTTAAGGCGCTCAAGGCTCGATATGCTACAACGAGTCAGGCACCGTACCCGATATACCTTTCTCAAGATCGGCTTGAGCGGGCCGGCCTAAGCCTCAACCTTCCTCCCAGCGAGGGCAAAGAGGGTATTCAATCTCTTTCCTGATTGTTCTTCTTTCCGTTGTTTGGTAGCGAGGTTATAAACCTTGCTAGTTCGTTTTTGTTTCTTTCTTAACTTGCCTTTTATGCTTTTTCTTCTGACAGTGGATCTTCTGCGCGCTCTCACCTCGAAGTCACAGGGAAAGAAACCTGTGACTTCCAGTTCTACAGCCGAGGTTCCCCGAGCTCAAAAGGGAATAGTCATCAAGGAACCAAACCCCGCGGTGAAGCCGCCCTCCTCACAGCCAAAACCTACCCCCCGCCGCCGAAGACGTCCGGGGAGAAAGCCTCTAAGGAGGTCCCGTCGAAGGGGGATGTCGTGAAGACGTCCTCCCAAACCTCTCGGGGCTCTGGTGACGGAGCCGGGCACAAGAGGAAAGGCGGGGGTTCCCCCCGTAAGGAGTGGGGGGAAAAGCACCGGTCGGACGAGCAGCGGGGTCCTTCGGGGAAGGACCAGCGAGGTCCGTCGGGGAGGGATGTCATCCCCTACTTCAACTTCGAGGGACGAGCAATCGATGCCGCTGGTCCTTCGCTTGCCAAGTTCCATTGCCCCCGCCCGGTTAGGGGTGCTTCGGTGAGGTGGCGCAAGGAGGAGTGGAAAGAGGAGGTCGCATGGGCCAACAATCTCACCGATGCAGCCCTTGACGAGGAGGTTGCCCGATACTCGGCCATGGTTAGTTTCGCTTTTGTGAACCTCGTTCTTGTTTCTTTCTTTTTCTAATTATTTTTGTGAACTTTTGCAGCACACCTTCTTTGATAATTACAACCGCAGCCGCATCAACCTCGCCCATACTCAGATGGAGAAGCTGGAGGCGGCGCTCAAAGCCCGCGTGGAGGAGTGTGAGAAGCAAGCGAAGGAGCTTGCTGCGGCCGAGAAACGGGTTAGGGCAGCAGAGGCCGCAACCTGGGATGAGGCGAAGGAGGTTTTGAAGGCGAAGGAAGGGGAGAGCAGGGCGAGGGAGGTAGCGGACAAGGCGAAGGAGTTTGCCGAGGCTTTGCAGCGCGAGAACGAGGTGCTCCGGGGTAATCTCTCTGTTGAGCATAACTTTTTTAAAGAGAAAGAAGCGGGGCTTTTGAGGGCTGAGGAGGAGATCACCCACCTTGAGAGGCGCGTTGTTGAGCTCAACGAGGAGGTGGAGGCCGCAGGTCCTATGTACGTGGCCTGGGAGAAATATCAAGGGGAGTTGGTGGAAGGCGTGAGGAAGATGTTCCATCAGGCCGTCCGTATGGGTGTTAAGCAAGCGGTGGCCAAGTACAGACACATCGACCCTCGCATCGTCTTCTTCAACCCTAACTACGACGAGACCATGGGGGAGTTGGACAGGGAGGAGCCCGAGAGAGAATGTGAGTTCTTTCTCAACGCGGATGGGACCGTGGCCAACGAGGCTCCTCCCGTGGTCGACCTCGTTCGGGAAAGCCCGAAGGTGGTCGTCACGGACCCTCAGTCCGCGACCGACGCGCCTAGATCCCAGCCTTCCGCTAATCCTGCTTCGGTTTTAGAGGCTTGTAACACACTTGTTGACTCCGCTGCCGAAAACTCGAGGAATGCACCCGTTGACCTCACCGGCCCCGCCGCCGAAGCCCCACAGAGTTGAAGGATGCCGCTGTGATTTTTTATTTTTGTCTTGCTGGTTTTGTAATTTGAACATCTTGGCCCTTGTGGCCTTCATTTTGGTGGCCCTACGGGGTCTGTAATTAAACATCCTGGCCCTTGTGGCCTTTGCTCCACTCACATATCGGCCTTCTTGGCTTTCGTTTTATGTTGTCTTTCTCATGGATTGTTTGTATGTTTTCGGATCGTTTGCTTTGATTTGCTTGTATCCGTTTATCCACATCGATCTATCCATCCAACCCCATGGGTCAGGTGTCACAACTATTGTGACACACGGGCTAGATCGAGTGTTTGTTTTCCATCGAGGATTTGCCGAGATTACGAGCCTCGCTTGGAACTCGCGCATTGATTACGATGGCGTTGTGGGCCTCGTTCAGATCTCGTATGAACCTTAACAAGATTCTCCAACCCCAAGCGGGCATCGAGGGGGGGGGGGGACCTTACGAGATTCTCCAACCCCAAGCGTGAAGCGAGGGGTGGACCAAACGAGATTCTCCAACCCCAAGCGGGAAGCGAGGGGTGGACTCAACGAGATTCTCCAACCCCAAGCGGGAAGCGAGGGGTGGACTTAAACCCAAGCGGGAAGAGAGGAGTGGACTCAACGAGATTCTCCAACCCCAAGCGGGAAGCGAGGGGTGGACTCAACGAGATTCTCCAACCGGGAAGCGAGGGGTGGACTCAACGAGATTCTCCAACCCCAAGCGGGAAGCGAGGGGTGGACTTAACTAGATTCTCCAACCCAAGCGGGAAGCGAGGGGTAGACTCAACGAGATTCTCCAACCCTAAGCGGGAAGCGAGGGGTGGACTCAACGAGATTCTCCAACCCTAAGCGGGAAGCGAGGGGTGGACTCAACGAGATTCTCCAACCCCAAGCGGGAAGCGAGGGGTGGACTCAACGAGATTCTCCAACCCCAAGCGGGAAGCGAGGGGTGGACTCAACGAGATTCTCCAACCCTAAGCGGGAAGTGAGGGGTGGAATCAACGAGATTCTCCAACCCCAAGCGGGAAGCGAGGGGTGAACTTTTTTTCAAACGAGGTTTTCATTTTTGAGAGAGTTTTTGAAAAGCCTGCAATCCTTTATTCACAAAACGCAACAACGGAGCTCGGAGAGTTTACACATAGTACTTCTTGAGTCGAGCGACGTTCCATGTTTTGCTCAGGGTGCGTCCCTCCCTGTCTTTGAGCTTAAAAGCCCCGGGCGCGACCTCCTCGCCGAGGAGATACGGCCCCTCCCAGTTGGGATCCAACTTGCCACCTTTGGTGCGTCTCAGAACAAGGTTTCCCGTGGCCAAAAGGCAAGGTTTGACCTTCTTTTCGTGGTATACAACCACGCGACGCTTGTATTCTCTGGACCGTAGGTCTGCCACCTCACGCAACTCGTCCCTGAATTGTAGCTCGACCTTGAGGTTGGCCTCGTTTTCTTTCTCGTCGAAGTTAAAGACTTTCGCTGATGGGACCAGGGTCTCCACAGGGACTAGCGCTTCCGCCCCGTATGTTAGAGCGAAGGGTGTCTCGGTTGTTGCATGACGCGTGGTCGTGCGATACGTCCAGAGGACGAGTGGAAGTAGTTCTGCCCAGCATCCCTGAGCCACGCCCAGGCGCTTCTTTAGGTCGGTCAGGATGCGGGCATTGACATTTTCTACCTGGCCATTGGACTGGGGGTGGGCCACGGAGCAGAACTTGAGGTTTATGCCTAGTTCAGAGCAGAAGGTTCGGGTCTCCTCGTAGTCGAATTGGGGGCCAAGATCAGTCATGATGGTCGTGGGGACGCCGAAATGACAAACGAGGTTTTTCTAGAGGAACTCGCAGACCTTTGCCCCGGTGATTTTTGCCATGGCTTGCGCCTCAATCCACTTCGTGAAGTAATTGACAATGACCAAGATGTATTGCACTTGGCCGACCGCTTTGGGAAAGGGTCCGAGGATGTCCATTCCCCACATCGCAAATGGGCAGGGTGTGTGGATGGATTGGCGACGGGATGTTGGGACGTGTTGGAGGTTCCCGTGTTTCTGGCACCCATCGCACCTTTCGACGTATGTCTTCACATCTTGCCCGAGAGTGGGCCAAAAGTACCCTAGGTGGACGATTTTATGTGCCATGGCCCGCCACCCCGGGTGACCGCCACAGACTTCCTCATGGGCCTCGAAGAGGATGTGATCCGTGACCTCGGGCGACACACACAGCAAGTTGGGTTCGGTGCAGCCTCGGCGGTAGAGCTGGCTGCCGACGACGCAGTAGAGAGCCGCTTGCATTTTTAGTTTTCTGGCCAGCGCGGGGTCCTCTGGGAGGAACCGCTTTTCACGTACCGTGTTATCGGGAACCTCCAGTCCTCGGTTCTGACGGAAAGGACCTCACTGGTCACGCTTCTTGACCGTTTTCTCTCTATCATTACGCGGTTCCCTACCTCCAGGGGAAGGGCGGATCCCCTCTCGAGGGCATCTGCCTTTGTGTTCGAGGCTCGCGGGATGGATTCTACCGCAAAAGTTTCAAGGCACGACACCAAGGCCTTCACCTTTTCTCAGTAGGCAGGCAGAAATCCCGTCCTGGTGTCGTATTGACCGTTGAGCTGTCGTGCCACTAGCTTGGAATCTGTGTAGAACTTGATTTTGCGGGCCCCGCTAAGGAGCGGCATCTCGATCCCGGCGATCATGGCCTCGTATTCGGAGTCATTGTTGGTGGCCTCGAAGACGTAGTTGAGGGCATACTCCGTCTCGATTGAGGGACCAGCGAGGAATACGCCGACCCCGCCGCCGACATCACATCGTGAGCTGTCAACAAATACTTTCCATTCTTCAAAGCTTGTGTCGGTCTCGGGGAAGTTGACCTCCGCCATGAAATCGGCGAGGGCCTGTCCCTTCATCGCGGTCCTTGGGAGGTAGTTGATGTCGAACTCGGAGAGCTCGACAGCCCACTTCGTCTTACGCCCGGAGAGGGCGGGCTGATGGAGGATTTGACGGAGTGGGAGGTCGGAGAGGACTTGGATGGGATGTGCATGGAAGTAAGGGCGTAGGCGCCTCGCAGTGGTCACTACTGCTAGCGCCATTTTCTCCGCCGGGGAGTATCGCTGCTCCGCAGGTTGGAGCACGCGACTCACGAAGTACACTAGGTGCATGGCTTCTCTGGTGAGCACCGCGCTGACTGTCTCGGGGCTCACCGCTACGTACAATTGCTTGTCTTCGCCTGCTAGCGGAGGCGACAAGGTGGGGAGCTTTGTAAGGAAGGTCTTCAACTCGGAGAAAGCAGCCGCACAATCTCCCCAGGTAGTTTACAGCGCCGTTGAGCCGCTGTACTTCTGTCCGAGACCTCAGGGACCTCATTGAGAGGATCGACTCGACTTTGGCGGGGTTGACTTCGATCCCGCGCTCACTAATCATGAAGCCCAGGAAGTTCCTTGATGACACGCCAAAGACACACTTCTCGGGATTCAGGCTGAGGCGGTTGTGCTTGAGGGTGGCGAAGACCTCAGCGAGGTCGACCAGATGTTCTCCGGGGCTTTTGCTCCGTACGACGATGTCGTCTACGTAAGCCGACATGTTTCTCCCCAGATGGTTCTTGAAGACCCGGTCGATGAGACGTTGAAATGTGGCCCCGACGTTTTTGAGGCCGAAGGGCATGACCTTGTAGCAGTAGGTTCCCCGTTGGGTGATGAAGGACGTCTCTTCCTCATCTCGCAAATTCATCGAGATCTGGTTGTATCCCGAGTACGCGTCGAGAAAGCTTAGGATCTCGTGGCTTGCAGTCGAATCAACGAGCTCGTCAATTGAGGGCAGGGGGTAGCTGTCCTTGGGGCAAGCCTTGTTAAGGTCTTTAAAGGCCACACACATCCGCCACTTGCCGCTGGCCTTTTTGGCCAACACGACATTGGACAGCCACCTTGGATACTAGACCTCACGGATGAACTCCACGGCCAGCAGCTTCTCCACCTTGTTGTTGGCGGCGTTCACCCTTTCTTCATTCATTTTTCTTCGTCGCTGCACCACAGGGCGAGTGGCGACATCGACGTTCAGGGAGTGCTGGGCCAATGTCCGAGGAACACCGCAGAGATCCTTCGCTGTCCAGGCAAACACGTCACGGGACCCAAAGAGCAAGGTTTCTAGTGACGCCGCTGCTGTCCCGGCGAGGCACTCCCCCAGGTAGATTTTCTCGGATTTGTTTTCGAAGGGGGAGATCACCCTTCATTCTGCCTCGGGGGTGGGGACTGTGAAATCCCGGACTTCGAGGTCTGCTTCACTAGAGGTCTCTACCATGAACACCGGGCACTTTTCTTTTGCCGAGGTCATGTAGCAGACGCGACCCTCTTTCTGGTTGCCCTTCACCTCCTCGACACCGTCGTCGATGGGGGATTTCATCTTGAGGTGGTAGATGGAGACCACCGCTTGGAACTTCATCAAGGAGACCCTCCCGATGATTGCGTTATAAGCCGAGGGCAGGTGTACCACCGTAAACTCCACCACCTCGGTTCTCGTTGTGGAGCCGATGCCGAGCGTCATCCAAAGGTCTATGAGACCTGCGACATCGACCTCGTTTCCCGAGAAGGAGGTGAGCTTCCCAGCGTAGGGCTTCAAGGACGTCGCGGAGATACCTAACTGCTCGAAGGCGCCAAAGTAAATGATGTCTACGGAGGAACCCGTGTCCACCAGTACTCGCTTCACTATTTTTGAGCCCAGTTGAGCGTGTATCACCAGGGGGTCGGAGTGGGGCATGTGGAGTCCCTCGGCGTCCTCAGAGGTGAAACCCAAACCGACGTGGGACCGCGAGGTCTGCGTCACACTGTACACCGAGGGCTCATGGTGGCTTGCCCTCGCGTATCTCTTTCTCTCCGCCTGGATCGAACCCGCCAGCGAGGTTCCGTCCGAGATGGTATTGATGTACCCATCGGGCGCCGTGGCCTGCCCGGAGTGTGTCTGCCTCGCGGGGGCGTGCTGCTCAACTTTGTTAGGCCGAGGCTGGGTCGGCCCTTGTTGTACGAGGTTGGCCCCTGACGCGGGGTTGGCGCGTCCTCGTTCGTTTGGGTTGTACGCGGGGCCGCCTTTGCCTTTGTAACCCCGTGGCTTCCCGCCGAAATAGCTCCAGCCTCCACCGCCATTTCCGCGGTTGTTGTAGCGGCTGTTGTTTCTATTGTCGTTGTTGTTGTTGTTTTTGTTGTTTTTGTTGTTGCCCTTGTAGTCGGCGCGCCGGTCGTGAGTCTGCGTCATGTACGCATCCTTCGCGGCCGGTGCAACCATCTTTGCCTGTCCTTTAGCCTCGGTCACGATTTCCTTATCAGTCCTCGGTCGCGAGCTCTGGTTGGCGGCGTCCTCGGCGTAAACTTGGGCTGTGATCCGAGAGCACATGCTCTCGTACGTCGTCGGGTTTTTAAGAAAAATGCGATTCTTAAAAGCCCCTTGGAAAAGGTTGCCCATGAGGATGTCCCACACCGATGACTCATCGATGTGTGCGATCTCCGCGACCGTGGTGGTGAACCTCGTGAAGAAGGTACCCAACATCTCGCTTTCCCCTTGTTCAATGTCGCGGAGGTATCGCATGTTCTTCTTGCGTTTCCTCGAGCCGTTGAAGTGTGCGATGAAGGATTCACACAACTAAGAGAACGAGGCCACCGATTCCACCTTGAGGCTGGTGAACCACGTCATTGCGGCTTTGTCCAAGGTGGTTGGGAAGATACGGAAGAAAATGGCGTCGTTGTAGGAGTTAACGTTCATCTGGATGGCGAAGTATTTTATGTGGTTCTCGGGATCGGCCGTGCCGTCGTAGAGCCCCATTTGTGGCCAGTGGAAGCCTTGGGCATGGGCACCTCTTGGATCTCGGTTACAAAGGGGTTACTGTAGCCGATCTCGATGGATGGACGGCGTGACTTCGATTTTACCAAGGGGTGCGCCACACTCCCCACTGTTTCGGACATCTCCGCATCTCGCATTCTCGAACATCGCGAACGAGATCGCGAGATTTGCATGGGGTCCCGGGGATTTCTCTCCGTTGATGAGCCGTTGGTCGACGTTTCTTGCCTAGGTCCATGCCCGGGTACGTACGCGGGTACGTATTTGGAGCGAGGTTGTCCTTGAGCAGGCATGGGGACGTATGGGGGGGTGACCTTGCTGGTACTTTCCATAACTTGGGTAGGGATACGGAACTGGGGGCGCTCCGCCCTGCTCATACCCTTGGAATGGGTAGGGGTTTTGGGGAGCGTTGTATGTCCAACCTGGAGGAACCACGAAAGGGCATCCCAGGGGTCCCGCGACCATCCACTACGGGGTCTCAGGCATATTGTCGGGATGTTGGGGAAAGAAGTTGTTTGGGCAAGCCATTTTGGGAGGTTCAAAAGTCAAGGTTTGCACTAATCGGGGGACTACTTAGGATGAAGAAGTTCCCACAGACGGCGACAGTGATGAAACCCGAAATCACGACTCGCTAGAAGACAAGGAACGAGATTATTATATTCGAAAGTGCAAACATTTGCTTCTTTATTTATACTTTTCTCTACAGCGAGGTTACAAGCCTACGAGGCTAATAAACAATTGAGAATTACACCTGGACCTCCTACGAGGTTCCGAGATCTCAATCTAACAACGTTCGAGATCTCCTACTTGCTAAATGATTCTAACACCTAAGTGTTGTGCGATTGGTCTTGGGGCGAGGTGGACTTGGGAGCGTGGCGTAGAGAGCCTTGTGAGATTTTGTAGCGAGGTCTTTAGTGTGAGCGAGGTCTTTGTGCGACTTGAAGTCTTTTTGTGGACTCCACTTGTCTGTAGTGAGGTCTTTGGACGATGTTTCTATCACGTCGATCTTCAACGAGCAAGATAGTTCTTGAGTTCAAGATGTTTTTCGACCCCTTCCTCTTACGAGGTTCTTCTCTATTTATAGAGGATTGGGGAGTCGAGTTTTGGCAAAGGTCCGATGTGGGACGCCCGAGATTGGGGACTTCTGATTGGCCCGAAGGTGAGGCAGCTGGTGATTGGCTTGGGGAAGCGGCATCAATGAGTGGTCCGTGTGAGCGGGCATCAGTAGAATAGGTTACGAGGTCTAGGCTTTGTTCTGAGGTTTAGGGTAGAGTCGGTTAGGAGGTCTTGGACCTCGCGGAGGTAGGAATTTTGTTTAAATAAATGAGGGATACGGGAGTGGGACCCAAAATCGTCCGTTTGTTCTCTGTATCCCGGGCCCCCTTTTTACTTTTACTATTTTGGGCATCATCAATAAAGAACTAATTGGACCTCACAATAATTTATGATTCACAACTTCAATCAATCAATTGAACACACAAGAGATTAGTAATGCATAATTAAGATAAAACTTACAATTTAAGGTTTCAAGTCGTCCTTTGAAAACTCTCATAAACAAACTCTAATTCTCTAAACTGTCAATTGTTTCGAATAATAGAAACGATAAAAAAAAACTTAAAACTTAAAATCCCAAAGAAAATTTGGAAAGATAATATCCCTAACAAAACTATACAAAAATACATTAAAAACACCCAAAGATAAGGAAATTCTAGTCAACGCACGTCTCATACGATACAAAAATTACCGCGGTCAAGTTTTTCCTACACCCGCCCGCTCTTCACCTTTTATGCTCTCCTTCGCTCTTTGTTGAAATAATGCGACCACGAGTCAACAAACGAAGTCGAGTCCAACCTCTCCAAACCGCGTCCTTCTTCTTTTTCCGCCTCCTTGCCTTGATTCCTCATAGCTCTTCCTAGCTCCAAAGCTACCCCAAACTCTCCACCACAATCAGGATTTCTTATAAAAGAACTTGTGAGCATATGAAACAGTGTAAAGTCTCACACAACCATTATCACAAGCAAGAGTCAGACAAGAGTTTTTCATCAAAGATTCATCAAGCCAAGCTGGACTATTGTCATAGTCGCTTGAATTACTTCAGATATGACACTCGTTGCTACAATTACTTAAAATAGTACCATTTTCATCACTCTATGACTAAGTACTATCCTTGATTTACACGTTGTCCTTTAATTGTTCTTGAACATAACAATTTATAATTGGATGAATATCAATGAATGAATGTATTGAATTGGATAATTAGAGCATATTTCATCCAGTTATGTAATTATTGTCCGATCCAACCAAGTATAAACTAGCACAGCTAATAGTAACTTGAGATTAAAATAAGTATAGAAATTTAACATTTATATTTGATTATCAGCAGCATGAATCTAAGGTTGCGTTCGGATACGACTTGTTCGGGCTTATTAGGATTGAACACCATTTTCCAGCTCCTTCTTGCTCGTTCGAAGACGAAGCTTGTGGGGGCTGATGGGAGCTGGTGGCAGCTTGATTTGGGAAGTTCCTCCCCCCAAATTCCACCCGATACCCTCGCGTTCTCCATCATAACATCTCGAGCAACGTCTGGAGAGAAGTGGGCGATTCGGCTCCACCCCACCATCTCCATCAGGTCCCTCCCCCGGAGCTCGTCGTTGGTACCGGATCTGTTCTCCAACATCCTCGATACTAGGTATGACACAAATTTGATTCGTAAGCCCCTTGTTCTCATCTTGAAAGCAAACCCTAAAAATTCCTCCATTGTTTCAGATCTCGACTCGACCCCTAAACAAGCAATCACCGAGTCACAAAGTGCTCTTATACTCCGACGCCTCTTCTAGCCTTCTGTACCTGTTTCTAGCATTGCGCGCGTTGCTTGCGAGTTGTGATTACTAATTGGTGTCTGGTGAGTGGAGCGAACCTTGTTCCTCTTTCTTCAAATTTGTTTTTTCGATTTCAAGCGTTCATTTGTATGATGAAAAGGGAATTTATTTCTCCCAGGGTTTAGTGTCATTTATTTCCCGATTTCAATTCTAGGCTAGCATAGGGATGCAATTGAATCCGCCTCTCTGAATCCGGATTCTGTCATTTTTTTTTTCAACTTTATTTGAGCTCTCCTGATTTTTCTCGTTGGTTTGCATCAATTATGAATTTGGGTGGGAAATAAGGGGGAAGTCGAGGGCTTTTATTTAATGGGTCTTGTTCTTGCGAGTCCTTTAGATGTCAAAATAAATCCATTAACTTGATAGTTTAGCAAAATTGATACATTTTCTTTGATCTAGATTAAGAAATTTTGCTTTTGTGATACCAATTGTCAAATTCTCTCTTGAAATTGGTTCCTTGAGATATTTCATTATTGATGTTCGTGTTTTTGGTCTAGTTTTAGGTGTATTTCTTAGGTTGTTTAGTTTAGTTTTGTTAGGTTTTAGAGTTAGTTTTGTGTGTTTTTGGATATATTTGCATATTTTGTGAAAAGTATGGAAGCTACTCCGTTCTGTGTCTTTTTGTAGGTGTTAGGATGAAAAGGAGCACTTTTTAAGCAAAGTTGAAGTCAAGTGGTGGAATGTGGAATGCATAGAAGAGAAGGGAGAAGATTGCATGGAAAAATCAAGTTGGAATGCAAAGATAAAGTCATGAAAGAGCTTGTTAGAAGCCAAAACAGAGGCTCGATAACGACCTGTGAGGGTCGTTAACGAGCTGTGAATCAAGAGTTTTGGTTTAGGAATTCAGTAGAGTCTATTGACCCCGTGTAGGTCGTTAACGAGGGACCTGTGTCGGTAGAAACGGCGCCGACTTTCAGTTTTTATATCTTTTATCTTGTTATCTTTTAAGTTGAGAAAGTTTTTATCTTTTAGCCTTTTTATTAGATAGTTTCTTAGTTTAAATACCCTTGTCCTAAGCCTAGACAAGGAGGGGGGATTTGTGCTAAGATTAGGAGAAGTCGAGTCGAGAGAGAGAGAGAGAGAGAGAGTCGAACTGGTCGATCGAGAGAGAGAACGTGTTCGGTGATCGGATCAAACTCGGTTGTTCTTCAGTTTTTTGTTTTCGTGTTCTTCAAGTTTGTAATACGATATATTTTCAATTTCAAGTAAGTTTTGCTTTCAATGTTCTCTTTGATTAAAGTTATTTGCTTTGTTTCAATGAATAGCGAGTAGTGTTCTTATCTAGGGTCGGGGTTAAAACCCGACATAGTTGTGCATGTTTGAAGGATTATGTTGAGTTTTTGATTGCATTCTATCGTTTGAATTGCTTGTTGAGTTATGCTTAGATGAGAGTCAAGGTAATTTGAGTTTTTAACTTAATTGAAAGAGAAAGTTATGAACTTGAATGTTGATATCGTTCGATAACGAAAGTTTTGAGCTTTGGATTCAAAACAAGTAATAAAGTGAATTGATTTATGAAAGTTGATTGATTTGCTTGTTTAGTCAACGAAAGTTGATAGTTTTATCCTTCAAAGGCATGATTTTTATCTTCACATGAGTTTTTATGCATGGCTATGTCGTGGTAACCCTTGTCCTAGAGCTTTTTATATCTTGATCTTGTTAAGTTTAGCTTTCGAATCACTCGTTACCGAGTCAACATACCCTTGGTACCGAACCTGCTAGTGTGTCGTTAGATTCTCTGTTTTCGTAGGATTCCAGGTTCGTTAACGACCTTGTTTTTGTTGGTCGTAGCTGTTTTTGATTGTTTTGCTTTGTTTTATTGTTTTTACCATTGGTAGACAAACAACCTTTCTTCCCGTGGACGATCTTGACTCTGCTATACTCATCGGGGTCTTGACTTATAAATTTATGGTAAAATTGCTTAAAATAGCCTAACCTTTTAATACCGTTGCGGTAATTAGCCTAATGTTTCAAAATTGCACTTAAAAACCTAATCTTTTTAAATGATTGCGGGTTTTAGCCTCGACCTTCCATGTGGCAAATGATTTATTAAATTTGATGACATGGCATGTAATCTAATCCTAGTGTGATGATGACTAGAAAAATCTATATTTAAGATAATTAAAACTACTATTTTGACTAAATTAGTGTCTTAAGAAAGAAAAAACTTTAAATATGTAATCTACGTTGGTGGTGGTGTGTGAGTGGCAAGCTTATATGAACCACTTGAACATTCTCCACAATTGTTCTGAACAATCTCCACGTACAATTGCTTAAAAAAAATCGAAACCGAATTTCTTTTCAAATGGAAATTAAAACTGAATTTCTTACCTGAACAATCTCCACAATCGTTCTCAATACAGTAGCAGCAGCTCTCCTGTAATGCCCTCTTGCTGTTACGATGAAAGAGCTCGCCGCCTTCGCAGAGTTCCATAACAATATGAACAACATCAGCAACTTCTCTTCTCAGATGTAATGCCCTCGATCAGCTTCTTCTGAAATCGATTTGCAGGCGAATTTGTTGCCCGTCTCCATATCGCGGTTGCCAAATAAGTCACCCTAAAATTGCCCCTCCCTAGCTCCCGCCCGTGCTCGTAACGAGCGTTGATATCCTTACCCATCGGATCTTTTAATTTTCAATGTTTTTTTTTCTTAAAATTTTCTTATTGTATTTTGCCTAGTCATAATAACACATGAATTGCCATGTCATCACATTTAATAAGTCCTTTGCCACATGAAAGGTCGAGGCTAAAACCCGCAATCATTTAAAAAGGTTAGGTTTTTAAGTGCAATTTTGAAATGTTAGGCTAATTACCGCAACCGTATTAAAAGGTTAGGCTATTTTAAACAATTTTGCCTAAATTTATTTGTTGTCAAGAATACCCTCTCAACAAATTGGTGCCGTTTCCGAGGAAGCTACAATGTTTGTTTATCTATGGGTCTGGGAATGGCCCGACCCCGTTTTTGTTTTTAATTTTGTTTTCTTTGTTTGTTTTCTCAGCTTATGCCAACAGGATGTCGCAGGCTCGAATTTGACACCACTGGCTATTATTCTGAACCTGAACGCACCTTGCACCGTATACAAAGAGAATACTGAGCCATGGCTACACCTGAAGAGATGGCTCGACAGATGGAAGTCCTCTAGAAGCAAATGGAGGAGTTACAAGTTGATAGAGATGTCATTGCTGCCACCGCTAAACGTGAACGAGCTAACAACGCTCGTTTACAAGAAGAGTTGAATGCCTTTCCGAGGAATGCCAAGCAATATATGCATCCAGAACTGAGGGTGCCGGAGTCTGCAATCGTGCTTGCAGAGATAGAGAACACATTTGAGATTAAATCTCAAATCATATCCTTAATAAAACGGGCTCAGTTTGAAGGGAAACCTACTGAGTGCCCTATGGAACATATTAAGAATTTTCTTGATTTATGTGACACTATTGTTGCTGAAGGTGTCTCACTTGAATATGTTTTGTTAAAAGCTTTCAGGTGGTCTCTTACTAGAAAGGCCCTGAGCTGGTTGGAGAGCTTACCTCCTAAGTCTATCAGGACTTGGAAGGCTTTGTATGATCAATTTCTTACAAAGTTCTTCCCTCCTCCAAAGACAACGGAGTTGAGAAAACGTATCACCTCCTATCACCAGCTGCCTAACGAGACCTTCGTAGAGACATGGGAAAGGTTCAAGGAGATGCTCCAACAGTGCCCTACTCATGGGCAACCCTTATATGTGCTTCAAGAAATCTTTTTCTAGGGAATCAATGCAAAAACGAAGAACCGCATCAAGACACACTGCGTACGGTTTCATAGAGATGGATCCCTCTGCTGCATGGGAATTGTTGGACAAGCTGTCTAACTACGATGCCATATTGCCATGTATGGAACTCAGTAGTCACCCCAACCACGTAAGCGTCTCTACGTGCCTAACAAGGACGATGTTGATCCCGAATCAAAAATCAATTTCTACAAGATGAGATCAACCGTCTTAAGAAATAGGTAAATTTTCTGAAAACCTCTCAACCTTGTCAAGTGTGTGGCTCTTCTGCCCATAGTACTTCTGCTTGCACTAACATCGAGCAGGTTAGAGCCGCTGAGACTTATGCTAAGATGAATTACATGAGAGGGCCATACAAGAATCAACCTAATAACTTTGACAGGCCAAATAATTATTCGACGTGGGGTAATCAAAATCTGAACCCAAGCTATGCAACACCCCCACCGGATAGACGACCCACACCATATCGACCTCCAGTCTACCAAGAGCCACCATCCTGGGCACAAGAGTTACAGGAGGGCATTAACAGACTCCATAACAAATTCAATGAAGTCCATAGCAAGATTGATGGAATCCAAGCCAACCTTAACCACCAAATAAAAAGATGGGGAGAGTTTGATGTGTGGAAGAAGAGTGTCGACTCACAGATAGTGAACCTGGCCGCACACATTCCGAGACCACAAGGATAACTCCTGGGCCATCCCGAGGAGAACCCTAGAGGACAAATAGCGGCCATACACCTTAGGAGCGGAAAGACACTACCGAAGCGTGCCAAAGCTAATATAAAATTGTTCAAAACTAACGTGGCATAGGAAGTGGGGCTCGAAAAAACAGCAAAAACCAATCGCTCAAGCTCGTTAACGACCTGTGTCGACACGGGAATTGGCAGACGCGGGTGAGGGAAGTTGATGCGTCCCTCATTTGGGATGCTTGCGGATCGATCGTTGGCTTGAGTATTAGGTCTCCAATTACGCGGCGGAAGGCTTTGAATGGATTGAATTCGGAACAAACAATGGAGAAAACCGAGAGCAATTGTGATTGAATTGAGAATATAGGGGCGGCGCAAGCACAAGGATAAAATAAGGAGCAAACCTCTACTTTATTAAACCCTAATGTGCGCTGAATTGAAAGCATATGCCTACGCTCCCTTATATAGAGAGGCGGTTGCAGAAAACCCAAAGAAACCCTAATATGGTGGCGGCGCGCCTAGGGCAAGCGTGCAAGCTTAGGCCCAACGGCGCGGTCCAAAAGTGATCGGCGCAAGGCCCATAAATATCCTTCTAAATGTATAAAACTAACAATAGTAATGTTCCATAATAGAAAGTATGCATAAAAGTACTAAAAACGGATAGGTCGTCCATGACCGTGCCGGGAGTGTCACGACACGGCTGTCGCGAGGCTTGCGAGGCAGGGTCTCGTCGCTGGCGAGGTCATGGCACGGTCCCGGGAGCTGGCGAGGCCGCTGGCGAGGGCGCTGGCGAGAGGGTCTCGTGAACCTCAAATAGCGATCCATGACACGGTGCAAGGCTCGGGTCCGACGGTGGCAAGGGGTTGGAGGTTGTCCCCGTTGGCCCGAGTTGAGGTTCCTCGATGCCTAGGATGCACAAGGCTGTGTGCGTCGGCGCGGCCAATTGAGGTTCCTCGATGCCGAGGACGCACAAGGCTGTGCGCGTCGGCGCGGCGAGGGTCGCGCCGTGGCCTGCGGAGAGGCGCGCCACGAGAGATCGTGTCGCGTCTTGGATTGCTCGAGTCTTGGCACGAGTGATGGGGCCATCCGAGCGAAGTGTGAATGTGTCGTCCTCTTGGCTAGCATCCATGGCGGCGGTCGCATCACCCTCCCCCACTTGGTTGGGAAACGTCCCCGTTTCCTCATAAGCGGGTGCAACATAAGGGGAGAGCTCAGCGACGTTGAAACTGGAGTGTACCGAGTGCTTGCCTTCGAGGTCGAGCTTGTAGGCGTTGTCTCCGATTCGCTCAAGGACCCGAAAAGGCCCGTCTCCACGCTGGTGAAGCTTAGTCTTCCTGGAATCCGGAAACCTGATCTTCCGAAGATGGAGCCACACGAGGTCCCCGGGGTTGAAAACCATGCGTTTCCGACCCTTGTTGTGCTGAGCCTCGTATTGAGCGGTGTGGCGCTCCAATTGAATTCGAGTCCGCTCGTGCAGCTTGCGAATAGCTTCGGCACGGTTGGAGGCGTCGATGTGCTCGCCGTTCTTCATAGGCCGAGGGGTAAGATCCATCGGAGAGTGAGGGTTGAGGCCGTAGACAATCTCGAACGGCGTCATCCGAGTAGACGAGTATTTGGACCTGTTATAAGCAAACTCAATAAAGGGTATTAGATCCTCCCACCGGCGTGGGGTATTTTTGAGCACCGTCCAAAGAAGGGTGCCCAGGGTCCGATTGGTCACCTCAGTTTGACCATCGATTTGGGGATGATAGGAAGTAGAAAAGAGTAATTAGCTTTCCCCAAAGCGTTCTCCAGGAAATGGCTACAAAATTTCGTGTCTCGATCACTAACAATAGTGCGAGGCACGCCATGTAATTTCACGACATGCTCGAAGAACAAGTTTGCAATTTCGGTCGCATTGTTGTTCCCTTTGCATGGCACGAAGTTAGCCATTTTGGAGAAACGGTCCACAATTACGAAGATCGAATCTTTACCGCGCCTAGACATCGGAAGACCCGTGATAAAATCCATAGATAGATCATCCCACGGAGTACCCGGAATATGCAATGGAGTGCCATGAGGTTGGAACCTCGATTTAGCAGTTTGGCACTGCACACAACCCCGACAATACTTGTGAACGTCTGAAGCCATGTGTGGCCAAAAGAAGTGTTCACGAAGTGTTGCTAGGGTTTTGGCTATGCCAAAGTGGCCCCGACCATCATGAGCTTCTTTGAGCAATAGATGCCTCACAGACGAGTCCGGAATGCAAAGCTTCCCGGCTCGGTAGAGATATCCATTGTCCAAAAAGTATGTCTCATGGATTCGACTTTGCTCAAGGTTCTCCATGATCGGTTTAAAATATGGATCATGCAAATATAATTCTTTAATCAAGGATAACCCTAGCAAATTGGCCTGAAGTTGAGTCAGAAGCACATACCTGCGTGACAGAGCGTCTGCCACGATATTTTCTTTTCCTTTCTTGTGGGCGATAATATACGGAAAAGTTTCCATAAATTCCACCCACCGAGCATGGCGCCTATTTAGAGTCGTTTGACTCCTAAGATAAGCGAGGGCCGCATGGTCCGTGTGAATAACGAACTCACTAGGCCAAAGATAGTGATGCCATGTCTTAAGAACCCGAATAAGTGCGTACAACTCCTTGTCATACGTCGGGTAATTGAGAGTTGCCCCCGTTAAATTTTCACTAAAGTATGCAATAGTCCGTGAGTACGCCGCATGGTCCGTGTTAATTTTTCACTAAAGTATACAGCTCCGCATGGTCCGTGAGTATGCCGCCTACGCCATAGTCGGAGGCGTCACACTCGATCTCAAAGCGCTTAGTGAAGTCTAGCAATTGCAAGACCGAAGCGCTACATAAAGCATCTTTTAAGGCCAGAAAGGCGACCTCATGAATCGGCATCCACTTGATTGTGGTTGCCTTCTTGGTCAGATTATGGAGTGGCCCGACGATGGAACTAAAGTCCTTGACGAATCGCCTATAGAACCCTGCGAGCCCTAAGAAGGAACGAACCATCGTCGGAGTCGTAGGGGTGGGCCACTCTCGGATGGCGCGGATCTTGTCGTCATCCACTTTCAGCCCATCCTTGGACACGACGAACCCAAGAAAATTCGTCGTGTCCGTGCAAAACGAACATTTTTCCAACTTTACAAACAAAGAGTGTTCGCGAAGGCATTCTAACACCAACCTAAGGTGCCTTGCGTGAGAATCTAAGTCCTTAGAAAAAACCAAAATATCGTCAAAATAGACGACGACAAAACGTCCTATAAATTTACGAAAAACAAAGTTCATAAGCCGCATAAAAGTACTAGGGGTGTTTGTCAAGCCAAAAGGCATGACAAGCCATTTGTACAAACCATGTTTGGTTTTAAATGCGGTCTTCCACTCGTCGCCTTCATGCATCCGGATTTGGTGGTATCCGCTCCAGAGATCGATCTTTGAGAACAAGGCGACGCCGTGGAGCTCATCTAGCATGTCATCGAGCCTTGGAATGGGATGTCTGTACTTCACCGTGATCTGATTTATGGCTCGGCAGTCGACGCACATACGCCATGAACCACCTTTCTTCGGCACGAGGATCACCGGCACCGCGCAAGGGCTCAAGGACTCGCGGACGAACCCCTTGTCCAACAAGTCTTGAACTTGGTGTTGAAGCTCCTCGGTTTCCCTTGGTGAAGTCCTATAAGCGGCGCGATTGGGAAGGGAGGCGCCTGGCACGAGGTCGATCTTGTGCTCAATCCCTCGGATCGGCGGCAAGCCCTTCGGAAGCTCATCCGGCATGATATCTTCAAACTCCTTCAATAAAGACACAATAGAAGATGGGAGTGAAGAATTCTCAGACTTAATAATGGAAAGAAGGGGAACAAGAATGAAACAAGAAAGACTCCCCCTGGAAACGCCGTGAAACTCGTCCCGTAGCTCCTGGAATCCGAGTTTTCATGTAGCGACGGCGTGGTGCGCGACGCTGGGGTGTGTGCTCGGCGGTCCTTTGCTCAAATTGGTTTCCCCTGGGCGTTTTTTGTGCAGATCTGTTGGAAACTCAATTTTAAGTGGTTTGGAGCTTGGAACGCCGAGAGAAGCTTCAGAAATCTGTTTGAGGCCCTTTTGTCGAAATCTGCGGCGTTCGGCGCGTTGCCGAGGCCTCTCGATGCAAACTGTCGGCCCTCCTCCATATTCTGTCGGCGTTTTGAATCTTGATCATCATTGGACCTATTTTTGGATGGATTGGCACCAGGAACGCCTGTGTAATGTGCAGTCTTGCTCTCGGACGCCGCTGGCGTCTTGTTTGGCGCGCCGGTGCCGCTGTCGCTAGCCTTTTATCGTTGCCTTTCGGCTTCATCCTGTAGAGCTTCACTAGGCGACATAGGTAAGAGAGTCACGCGCTTCCCGTGGTAATTGAACATGTAAGTGTTCAAATACCCGTCGTGAAGCACGCGACGATCGTATTGCCATGGACGCCCCAATAAGAGGTGTGTAGCGTCCATCGGCGTTACGTCACACAAAATAGAATCCGAGTATTGACCAATGGAAAAGTTGAAAATTACCTGTTTGTCGACCCAATCTCCTCCATCATTTGATATCCATTGAAGCTTGAATGGTTGAGGATGTGGTGTGGTCGGCAATTTGAAGTGATCGACAACCTTCTTGGAAAGGAAATTTGCACAACTCCCGGAATCAATTATCACACTCAATGAGACATTGTTGACCAAACATCGGGTGTGAAAAAGTTGTTCGCGTTGGTCCGTGCGTGGTGCCTCGCGGACGCTTAGGGCGCGCCGAGTAACTAGGCCGAGCTTGGCCACGCCGAGGGCATCCGATGGATCGCACTCGAGCTCGGCGGCGTTGATCTCATGGGCCACAACTTCTTCGTCCTCCTCACTGTCATATGGCTTGCCTTGAGTGGTGAACAAAACCTTCTTGTTGTTGGGACAGTTCCGTTGCATATGGCCACGTCCTCCACACTTGTAGCAAGCCATGTCACGGGCTCGATCAACGTTCGGCTCAACGGTGCGCGGCGCGGCTGGGGCCTTGGCAGGTGAGGCCTCGGCCTTTGCTTTGGAACCTGTCGAAGGGCTAGGTAAAGAAGGAGCAAACCGATTAGTAGATAAACCGGATTGACTAGAGTTAGAC
Organism: Fallopia convolvulus; assembly: GCA_964016875.1. Classification (NCBI taxonomy): domain Eukaryota; kingdom Viridiplantae; phylum Streptophyta; class Magnoliopsida; order Caryophyllales; family Polygonaceae; genus Fallopia; species Fallopia convolvulus. The sequence continues at coordinate 47,900,769 of OZ024720.1, read as the reverse complement.
ACATACCTTGAATTTGACCATCCCGACTTGGTTCGCATTTCTTGTTTGTGGATTTGCATTGCGGTGTGAACCAAGTTGTTGATGTCCTTAATGGGAAGGATCTCCAACCTATCTTGAATGGACTGCCTTAAACCCGAAAGGAAACGTGTCTTCATAACCGAGGGGGACACACTCATGCCCGCTTTGAAGAACATGTCCTCGAGCTTTGCAAAGTATTCCTCCGGCGTCATTGTGCCTTGTTTAATGCGCATGATTTCAATGTGCATCTTGTCCTTGTAATCGGCCGGAATGTACCTCTTCTTCAAGATATAGACGAGTTGATGCCACTCACGGATTAAGGGCTTGCCTTTTCGAATCCTTTCGGACTCAAATCGGTTGCACCAAGTCCTAGCGGCACCAACGAAGTGGAGCGTCACAACCTCCACCTTCTCGTCGTCTTCGTAACCTAAATGTCGGAGCGTGTGCTCCGTGCCCTATAACCACTCCAAAAACGCATCAGGATCATAAGAACTGGAAGAGTTTTCGAATTTTACCTTGACATCTCGGCGTTGTTGTCGTGGATCCCGTGCATCGCGGTGATCTCGATCGCGCCGAGGGCTGGCACGCCGAGGCGAGTAAGCGCGCCTGTCGCGCCGATGCCGAGGCTGTCCTCGATGCGGATCGTCATCCCCGTCGTCCGGATCGTCTCCACCGTAAGGCCTCCGAGGACGTCGATCATCTCGATCCCTGTCGCGTCGTCCATGCGCGCCGTGCGTGCGACCCGAGCCATAGACTCGATCGTACTCGGTGCGATGCTTGGCAAGGCGCGGCGGTGGGATCCAATCCGAAGGCCGGTTGTCATGTTCTTCCGGATTCTGCACATTGGGATGCTCAAACGAGGATTCATTAGAATAATCCGAGAACTCATCGTACTCGTTTTCAAACTCCGAGAATGGACTACGAGCACTTTGATGCCCGAGGTCGTCCTCAACTCTATATGCGTCGGCGTCGTAATACTTGGCCCCGTGCTTCCGCTTTGGGGTTTCGTACACATACGCCGGCGACTTGTTCTTTTTCTTTCTTTTGGTATCCCCACTCGTATGTCGACGTCTATACTCCTCGGAGTTGTACTCCTCATCGGAATATACGTCATACACTTGTGTGTCCCGGTCTGATACCAATTGATGCGACCCTAGGGTCACAAGGGGCGGATCTAGGCTCGAAACGTCCGGATCTTCTCCGACAAGGGTAACCAGATAAATACGAGACCCCAAAAGTGGACTCGCGACCTCTAATGCTCGTCGAAACGAGGGTGGGGCGAGGGAAAAGACTAGAATGTCGGTCAAAAGGACTCGACACAGTAACCGGGGTGACGTCGGGCCAAGGCTAGGAGGATTCACACTCGACTATAACTTTGGCTTAATTCATATTGACGTAAATAATAAGAGGGGGTGTGGCTACTTTATATAGAGGAGGCCACACAAAACCCTAGTTCTAAATGGGCTGGATTAGGGTTAGCAACATGCTAGGCCCAACATCCAAGCCCATAATACTAATAATAGTAACTGCTAAAAATAGAAAGTTGTAATCTAACCCTAATGGCCTAATGGGCCTTATGATAGCTTAATGGGCCGGTCTCTTAAGCATAAGAGAACACACACCCAAAATAGTAAAGACGGAATGTAAATGACGGAAATAGAAATAATACATAAATGATACTAAGTCCTAATCCAAGGGGGTCTCCAAGGTCTAGGACGTCTCGGGTGCATCTGAGTAGGGTCCGAGCTAGGGCAGAGTCGCATCAGAAGTCTTCTAACCTAATCTATCTTCTATCTTATACCACCACGCCGCCTCTTCCTCTTCCTCTTGCCCCTTCCTATTTAAACCTCTTAAAAACTCCAAATCTCACACCCAAATCCTCAAATCTTCAATCCAATCCCACCGATTTTCCAACCCTTCACCGATCGCACCACCGAGCCCTAACCCTCGTCACACCCATCGATAACGAGCTCACTTCTCGTGTTCGTTACCGGTGTACTACAAGCCTCGTTACTCCTCTCCAATCTACTCTTTGTTCTTCAATTCTCCGAATCTACGGTATGATTTCTAAACCCTAACTCTTATTGCAAGATTCATGGTAATTTTTGGGTAGAATTCATATCTAGATCTTGATTGAGTAATTGGTGTGCATGTCTAAGTTGCATTGTGCTTCTATTGCTTTCGATATTGGTGATTGATCTTGCTTTATACTTTGTTATTATTGCTTGATTTGCATTGAAATTTTGATAAGAAGAGCATGAAGTAACTTGTTCTTGAATTGTTTGATCTTCACCATGAATTATTTTGGAATTAAAGGCATGTTTAGATAGGGTTTCAAGCAAGTATGGGGTTGCATGTGCTAGAGTGTGTGTTTTATGTGGGATTGTGGTTGATTTATGCTCGAATTGCTAAAAAAAATTGAGATTGAGTACTTGGAAATGAATGAAAGTTATTGTCGCCCAGGCTCGTTAACGACATGTAAGGGTCGTTAACGACCTGTGAAATGCTAAATTTGAAACCAGACCCAGCTACTTCATTAACGACCCAATTGGGTCGTTACCGAGGCAAGTCGAGAGTATATCCGAGAACAAGTATGTGGTTTTCTTTTGATGGTTTTATGTGGATCTTATCTTGGGATTTTATGATCTTTGCATGTATAAATGGCAAGCACTAGCCGAGCCGCGACTAGAGCCGGAAAGAAGAAAAAGACTCAAAGGTCCCCGTCCCCTACACGCATGGATAATGTCATACTGGCTACCCAAGAGCAAGCTAATATCTTCGACGCCATTATTGACAAGTACCACTTCACAAGGAGATTTTCAAGGAAGAGTGCTAAATCGTTGGGGATCTATGAGGACGTTAAGCACGCCTTTGCCATCCTTGGAGTTCCTCAAATATTGAAGAAAGAGTATATGCCACATTATCCGGCTCTTACATCCGAGTTCTTGGCTACTCTCCAAACAAGCTTCAAGAACAAGAATTCGGTCGGAAGGATCAAGTTTCGGCTAGGCAATACCAATCATGAGTTCACAATGGCTCAATTTAATTCACTTCTCGAGCTTCCTCATCACTCCTGGGACTACAAGGCTAAGGATTTCAAGGTCACCGACACTAGGAATTACATATCCGGGGAGGTTCAACCCTCTACAACGGCGTTCAGAAGGGACTCCTCACCTTTGATATAGTAGAGGAGCATGTAGAGTTCAGCCTCAACCAAAATGCCAACGACACAATGACTGCCACACAAATCGAGTTATCCCAGCCAGAGCTCGACATTGTTGAGTTTAAAGACCCTTCCCCATCACATAAGGAGTACAAAAGTGTAACCGGGACCGCTACTGACCCGCCCTAGGCCGGTACCGAGCCTTTCATGCAACAATATGACAAAGGCGGCTCGTTGTGGCACGACACCGAGCAAGGATTTACTTCTGATGGGTCGTTAATGACCTCAACTACCTCAGTTCTTACACTTTCACTAATGGATCAAGGTGAGTATTCTAACCATGGATTCACAATCACTGATAATGATCCTTCTTTATAGTTTATTCCTACACTGTACCCCACTATCTATGCTATAGAGGAATCGAAACCTCCTTGGTTTTCGGATTTCACTAACCCTTGTGTAGGAATACCGGGCATATTGCTAGAAGATGAAGGACCAAATTTAGTGAGAAGAACTAACAATGCCTTCAAAGCTAAGTATGGGGTCTCTAAAAACCCCAACAGAGCCGAGAAGGAACCATCGTGATTTGAAAGGTAAGTACGTCGGGCTCACGACGTTAAAAATAACGCTTACAGGAGACAACCCGATTTTTAGTTTTTAGTTTTTAGTTTTTATGTTGTTTTCTTTTTCTTTTTAGGACCTTTTTCATAGCTTTCTTTTGAGTTTTTTGTAGTCTTTAAGTTTGCAAGATATAATTTTTCGAAACTAACATGGCATAGGAAGTCGGGCTCGGAAAAAAGCTGAAAAAACCAATCGCACATGCTCGTTAACGACCTGTGAGGGTCGTTAACAACCTGTGTCGACATGCAAATCGGCAGACGCGGGTGAGGTAAGCTTTCTAAACCTAATCTATCTTTTATCTTATACTCCCCCACGCTGCTTTTTCCTCTCCTCTTGCCCCTTCCTATTAAACCCCCTCAAAACTCCAAATCCCACACCCAAATCTCAAGCCAAATCTTCAAATCTCTAATCTAAATCCCACCGAAATTTCTACCCTCCACCAATCACACCACCGCACCCCTTGATAACGAGCCTACTCTCTTGAGTTCGTTACCAGCGCACTACAAGCCTCGTTACCCCTCTCCAATTCACTCTTTGTTCTTCAAATCTCCGAATCTACGGTATGATTTCTAAACCCTAACTCTTTTCATGCAAATTTCATGATATTTGGGGTAAAATTCATATCTAGGTCTTGATTGAGTAGTTGGTTTGCATGTTGATGTTGCATTGTGCTTCTATTGCTTCTATTATTGGTGATTGATCTTGATCTATACTTGGTTATTCTTGGTTAGTTTGCATTGAAATTTTGTTAGAAAAGCATGGAGTAACTTGTTCTTGAATTGATTGATCTTCACCATGAATTTTGGCAATTATTGGCATGTTTTAGATAGGGTTTCGAGCAAGTAGGGGGTTGCATGTGCTAGATTGTGTGATTTATGTGGAATTATGGTGGAATCATGCTAAAATTGTTGGAAATTTGTGAGGTTTTGTACTCAGAACAACCTGCAAGATGTTCTAGCCCAGGCTCATTAAACGACCTGTGAGGGTCTTTAACGACCTGTAAGATGCTAAGATCAAAACCAGACCCTACTACCTCGTTAACGACCCAATTGGGTCGGTAACGAAGCATGTCGAGAGCATGTCCGAGAACAAGTATGGGGTGCTCTTTTAGTTGTTTTGTGTGGATCTTATCTTGGGATTTTATGGTCTTTGCAGGTACAAATGGCAAGCACTAGCCGAGCTAACACAAGAGCCGAAAAGAAGAAGAGGACTCAAAGGTCCCGTCCCCTCCACGCATGGATAATGTCATATTAGCTACTCAAGAGAAAGCAAGGATTTTTGATGCCGTACTTGAAAAGGACCACTTAACTAGGTAGTTTTCAAGGAAAAGCGCTAAATCGTTGGGGATCTATGAGGACATCAAGCACGCCTTTGTAATTCTTGGCCTACCTCAGCTATTGAAACATGAAGAGACACCACATTACCCAACTCTGACATCCGAATTCTTGGCCACTCTCCAAACAAGCTTCAAGACCAAGACTTCGGCCTGAAAGATCAAGTTCCGACTAGGCAATGTTAATTGAGATTACAAAATGGCTGAATTCAATGCACTTCTCGAGCTTCCTCACCACTCTCGGGATTACAAGATCAAGGACTTCAAGGTCATTGTCACTTGGAGTTACATTTCTGCGGAAGTTCAACCTTCTGCAGCAGCACTTCCAGGGGCAAGCATCATCAACCCCATCTTCTGGATTATTCTTCATGTCTTGGGCGCCACTTTTTGGCCCAAGAGAGAGCTTTCAAGGTCGACACGGACGGAGGTTGCATGCCTCTGTATCATTCTTTTTTAAGATCCTGTCCCCTTAAACATGGGGTATGAATGCTTGCAGTACATCGAGAAGCACGAGATCAAGTCAAAGGAAGTGTGGTACGGGAATTTGGTGACTCTTCTAGCGGCTAAGCTTGGCGTTGATCTCACCCTTTATACGCCAAGCCGTGCTCAAAAGCCCGATAAGACGTATTGGTTTGCCTCCAGCATCTTTGTGCTGACCGAGAGACGGTACACAACCAAGGTTCTTTGCCAAGATGTGCTTCTTACCCGAGACAAGTTCGAGCTGCTTTATGTGCCGAATTGGTATGAGACTTGGATGGGCCATGCATTCCCATTAGAGAAGAAGCCACAAAATGAGTCGTCGTTGAGGTAATGTGAGTCAAGGTACGATAGGGACGACGAAAACATGGATGAAGATGACGCAACAACGGAGGCAGCAACAAAGGCAGCCACGGAGGAGCTCGATATCGAGGATGATGACCTCGGTACCAAGGTTCTAGGCGATGATGACAACCTCGTTAACGACCCACCTGAGCTCGTTAACGACTACTTCGAGGTTACTAATGAGGCACACAACTTCGGTAACGACCCACCGCCACCGCTTACCGTGCCACAGTCATATGATATGATGCCCTATAACCCGGTGATCTACCAAGACCACTTTCAGCCACATGATCAATACCAACCACCTCCTCAGCCCACCTATACTAGATCGAGTGTTCCACCTCCATGGGCCGAAGATTTATCTTTTTCGATGCAACTAATCAACCTACAACAGACACAACTCACCTAGAGGATGGGTCGTTGGGAGTGTTTATGCAGATCGCATGGCTTTGGATGATGCGAGGCATCAGCAGGCAGATGATCATTGGAGGACGATAGAGCAAAGGGTGACGGTTGATGAGGAGCGTTGGAGGACCATGTACGACTTCATGGGCAACTTTGAGCGTCCGTTTCCACCACCAGGGTGATGATTCAGTTTTTAAACGGATGTTCTTTTTCGCTTCAGTTTGTCTTGTGAGTTTCTTTCTTTTTTCTTATTCTTTTCTTCTGCTTAGTTTTATTATAGTGGGGACACTGTAATTTTAAGTATGGGGTAGGGAAGGGAAGAAAAGTTACTTTTTTGTTTGTTTGCTAGTGTCTTTGTTTGTTTACTTTAAGTGTCTTTCTTGATTTAGTTGTCTTTGTTTTAATATAAAGAAAAATCACAAAAAAATTGAAAAATTTATAAAATTCCAAAAAGAGTTTTTAGAATAAATAAATACCTTGTCTTTTGGTTCTATGACAGTTAATTGCTAGCATGATCATGTAATTTCCTTTCAAAGCATGTTTTGACGGCATAACCTGATTCTTGATATGAAATTGTTTTTATAGTGGAATAGCATTTTGATGAAATTGAGCATGTATAACTTTTAGCATAAGTAGTGCAATCCAACAAAAAAATGCTACCTTGTAAGATATTTTTGGCCTTATAGGGAGAACATAAAAAATCCCTCTTCTTTTCTTGTGTGATTTACTCTCTTTATGTATATTATCTCTTGAATTGTGATGGTGATTATCTATTTCTTGAGACCTATATGAGATTTTTAGTTCATTACTTGTGAAGTCATATGATAGAGAACTTATTTTTATGAGCCATATTTATCCTTATCCACCCTTTTACATGATCCTTCTTTTTGATAACCAAGTTGAGCCTTAAGGCTTTTATTGTTAGCTCCACAAAAATTATTCCCTAGCCGAGATAAGCTTGACCCTATTCTGGGATTAGGACTTAGTTGGAGAGGTATGTTTTGTAGAGTGAAATTGTTATGTTTTGGTTCAAAATAAGGGTTTTGGGAAGGGTAGATTTGAAGTCTCTTGTTTTATTTTGTAAAAAAGATCTCTTGGTAGAAAAGATGCACAAAAATAAGAAGTATGTATGAGAAAAAAGAGAATATCGAGGAGGAAAAGTATAGCTCAGTAACGACCCTAGTGGGTCGTTAACGAGGCTAGTCGAGGATGAGTAAAAAAATGAAAAAAAATCTTGAGAAAGGAGGAAAAAGAAAAGTTGATGTGCATTGTGTTTAAAGTTAAACCAGAGATTCCACACCTATTTGTCTTTACCAAGTCCTGTTACAACCCAGCCGAATGGAAGCTTCTATGAAGTTTTTCATTGAGCCTAAGTTCTCTTAATGATTTTTGCTTGTTTTGACAAATCTTAGGTGAAGAGTTTGGTGATAGAAGTTCCAATTTCTATGAGTATTTGCATATAAGATTGAGTTGAGAGATTGAAGTTATAAGCCCAAACACTTGAGAGCTGAGTGCAACACATATCCTTGGTGAGGTTGGATTGTATTTGCTTATGTCTATTAGTGCTTATATATGCGTAATGACATTAATAGTCATTTGCTATTTTTTGCTATGGTTTTGATGTTGCTTTTGAGATAATGGCTATTGCTTGATGAGCATGATTGTTTGGTTTTGGTTATTGTATAGTAATTGCTTGAGGACAAGCAAGCTTAAGTATGGGGTATTTTGATGTTCGTGTTTTTGGTCTAGTTTTAGGTGTCTTTCTTAGGTTGTTTAGTTTAGTTTTGGTAGGTTTTAGTGTTAGTTTTGTGTGTTTTTGGATATGTTTGTATATTTTGTGAAAAGTATGGAAGCTACTCCGTTTTGTGTCTTTTTGTAGGTTTTTGAGTGGAAAGGAGCACTTTTCAAGCAAAGTTTAGGTCAAGCGGTGGAAGGTGGAATGCATTGAAGAAAAGAAAGAAGATTGCATGGAAAGATCAAGTTAAATCCAAAGTTAAAGCCAAGGAAGAATTCGTGAGAAGCCAAAAAAGAGGCTCGTTAACGACTTGTGAGGGTCGTTACCTAGCTGTAAATCGGAGTTTTTGTTAAGGAGTTGAGCAGAGTCTACCGACCCTGTGCAGGTCGTTAACGAGGCAACCTGTGTTGGTAGAGGCACAACCGACTTTCGGAATTAATATTTTTATCTTGTTATCTTTTAAGTTTAGTAAGTTTTTATCTTTTAGGCTTTTTATTGGGTAGATTCTTAGTATAAATACCCTTGTTCTAACCCTAGACAAGGGAGAGTTAGTCGTTTTTTGGGGGATTCGTTCGAGGATTAAGAGTTAGTCGTTTTTTGGGGGGATTTGTTCTAGGATTAGGAGAAGTAGAGAGAGAGAGAGAGAGAGAGAGAGAGAGAGAGAGAGAGAGAGTCGAACTATTCGATCGAGATAAAGAAGGTGTTCGGTGATCAACTCTTGCTCGGTGTTCTTAGTGTTTCAGAATTCCGCGAGTCTGTAAGACAATATTTCCTTTTCAATTTCAAGTAAGTTTTATTTTTCAATGTTCTCTTTGATTAAAGTTATTTGCTTTGTTTCAATGAATAGTGAGTAGTTATTTATCTAGGGTCGGGGTTGAAAGCCTGGCATAGTTGTGCATGTTTGAATGAAAGTGTTGATGTTTTGATTGCCTTCTATTCTTTGAATTGCTTGTTGTGATTATGCTTATACGAGAGTCGAAGTAATTTGAGTTTTTATACTTGATCGAAAGAGAAAGTTGTGAACTTGAAAGTTGATATTGTTCGATAACAAAAGTTTCGAGCTTTGGATTCAAAACAAGTAATAAAGTGAATTTGATTTATAAAAGTTGATTGATTTTCTTGCTTAGTCAGCGAAAGTTGATAGATTTATCTTCAAATGCATGATCTTTTTATTTACATAAGTTTATATGCATAGCTGTGTCGTGGTAACCCTTGTCATAGAGCTTTTTATCTATTGAATTTATTAAGTTTTGCTTTCGTAATCACTCGTTACCGAGTCGCTTTGGATCGGTATCGAACCTGCTATTGCATCGTTAGTTGTTTTGTTTTCGGTAGAATTCCAAGTTCATTAACGACCTTGACAAGGTCGTTAACGAGTTTGGTCGTATCTATTTTGCTTTGTTTTGTTTTGTTTTCTTGTTTATATAGTTGGTAAACAAACAGCCTTGCTTCCCGTGGACGATCCTGACTCTGCTATACTCAGCGGGGTCTTGACTTATAAATTTATTTGTTGTCAAGAAACCCTCTCCAACATTTGCCTGATGCAGTGTATAACATAATTGAAATTCTAAAGTTGAATGTTTGATTATCTTTTCAAAGAGTGGGATGACCAATCTTTTTTGGTTGAGTTTTGCAATACTTGGATCTATTTGAAGACCTTTGTCTTTCTAACCATCTATTTTTTGCAAAACCTGCATATTTTTATTGAACTGTTTTTGTGAATTTTTTCCTTCTTCTTTTTGCAGTGTCTAAGCATTACATAAATTTCTCATCTAAAGCAAAACAGACTGGTTAGCCCATTCCTCTTCAAATACAAAATCAAGCATTCAACTTTAGAATTTCAAAATTAAGATTCTTCATTTTCAGTGCAAGGCTGCTTAACCTCAAAAACCCACAAAAACAGTTGACATCTGGTTGTAATGCTACTCCCTCCTGCCTTACTATCTTCTGCATTTCAACATCAAATATCAATTATCTGCTACTTTGATCATCTCTGACTGAACCAACCCCGTGCTTCACGGGGCCTCGAACTAGTACTCGTAAACAATATATGTACATACAATCAATAGAAAGAACAATCAACTCTCTCTCCTCAATTTACAGTGCTTATACGGAGAAATTACAGAGTTCCTAACCAGAAAGAATTCAAAGAACAAGAGCATGAGCTATGTGAAAGAAAGGGATGATTGAGAAAGGGATTTCGGGCAAAGCCTTCACATTCACGGAGAAATTACTCTGCATGATTGGATTTAGCATCAGGATGGGCGTCCAAGTCAATGATAATCGTAGGGCATTTCGTTTGCAAAATTTGAAGCGCGTCTCTGAGCTCCTTGGATGGCGTTTCAGCCTCCACTCTCTTCAATTTCTCACATCTCGTCACCTCCAAATTCTTCAGCAACCGCATTGCACCCTTCTCCACCTTGCAACAGTTCAAATCCTTGAGCCCCTCCATTCTCAGGACCCGTAGCGCTGGGAACCCGCCGCCGGCGCATTCCATCTTCTCTCCCGCCACTGAATCCTCCATCAGCTTCAAAAACCTCAGGTTTGGCAGGTTCTCCAGAGTCTTCACACATTTGTCGGCCGGAATCCTCGTTTTCAACAGCGCCATCTTCAACAGGCTCGACGGGAAGGCGTTCCAATCCGACGGCAAACTCTCAATCGGACCACCTAGGGTTAGAGATCGCAGATGGTAAAGGTGATCCAGGCTCTTGAGGAAGCTCGAGAACTCCGGCGAATCCTTCTTGCTTGTGCACTGTAATCTCAATCTGTTGACATTGGGGAATTTCGCCCTAACCATGAGCCTCTTCAGCTCCTTGTCAGGACGGACTCCGCACAGCGTCTGCAGGTTTTCCAGCGCGTCGTAGTGGTTCGCCATCCGAGGCGATGGGAATGCGGTGGCGCCGCCGAGGTGAAGGTGCTGGAGCTTCTTCATCTTCCATATCGCTACAGGCATCGCTTTCACGCGCATCGTCTCCTTCAAATCCATTGTCTGCAGACTCTGAAGTTTGCAAATGGATGCGGGGATTCTGGTCGCCCCGGGAGCTTTTAGCCTCAGGTACCTCAAATGCGTTAGCTGCCCTATCCAATCCGGCACCGTTTCCAGCGGAAAACATCCCAAATCCAAAACCCTCAGGGATCCGAATTTTTTCATCAAGGCTTCCTGAATCCCAAAATCCAACGGCGTTTTGTTGTTAACCGTACCAGAAGCACAATGAATCTGCAGAGACCGGACCTTTGAGGGATCGGGAATTCTTCTTCTCAGGTAGTCTCCCGTCAACAGTTGACTTGTGCTTTGGTTGTGGATTGCTAACCTTGACTGCTCCACTTGAACGCTTTCATCATTTTCATCTTTAGTAATCATCTCGACATGGAGAAAACGCTCCTCCATGGCAGCTTTTCTGCAGATTTCTAACATATCCTTGACAATCGTGAAGGTTTTCAGATCCCCACACGTCCCTCTCTTAGCTTCTGTGATAAATCTTCTCCTAAGAAGACTCTCAATTTGCTCCCTTCCTTCTTCCTCCTTAACCTCCCTTCCTTGCGGATCCTGAAACCCTTCCGCCACCCAAATCTGGATCAGCCGCCGCGCTGAGATCTCAACCTCCGCAGGGAAACCGCTCAAGGAAAGGACAAATAGGTCTTTTTCAGCGCTATCTTGCTCTTCCGCCATGGCCTCCTCCTCGTCACTGGCTATTAAACAAGGCTTGAGACTGTCAATGTTGTTTATCTGCTTTTCCACTTGCTGGTTGATCTCGTTGGTAGGGTCTTTTGAGAAGAACAAGATCGTGTTCCTCAGCTTCCGCCACCTCTTCTGAGCAGCCTTTTTCGTAGCAGCAGCAGCCATGATGGCGTCGTCCATGGCGTCTTCCACATCGTAAGCGATCTCCCTGACCTTGGTGAGGTCGGAAATGCTGTTGAATTTATCCAGGTGGGAGCCCAAACGGTGGAGCTTTGATTTCACGGACTTGAACTCCGCTTCGGGGGATAAATTCGGTTGTTGGTCTAGCCTCTGCAGCGTATTCTGGATAGCCACTGAAGCATCCTTCTCTGCCATCTCTTACTCCAATTGCTCTGCTAAATGTGTCTGGTAAAGAAGATATTGTGGAGAGGATTGAGTTGAGAGGTTCTGCTGGCATTGGCGTACATTATGTTGTATAGTCTGTCTTATACATGAATGAAACAAAACAAAGTTTATTTACAAATCAACTCAAGAGATTTTTCAACCTTCAAAGTTGGAAGCATGCCATTTTTGACCCGGTTTTGGGCTATTTATTAATATAGCTTCCCATTTTTTATTTATTAATGCTAGGTGGACATGCCGTGCGTACGTACGGGGTAAATTTTGTACTTGGTGATTGAGTTGTTATCGACCAGTAAAATATTATTATATTAATGTTTAATTGTTCTTTTTATTTTGAAAATTATTAAGATTAAAATTAAATGAATGGAGTTCTAACAAAATATTTTTAATCATAATTCTTCCGTTTAATTTGTCACCTCAAATCTCAATCTACATAATTTAATACTTTGTAACTTCAACCATTCTTATTTTATTTATATACAATATTTTGATTTTTGGACTTTTAAGTTGACTTGAAACTATTATAAAACATAAACTAAAATTAAATACCTCATGGCAAAAGAAAAAAACTCATTTAACTGCGAGAAGACTTCTATAAAGGCCTTATATAGCAAGTAGGAGACGGAAAAACGATCAAATTCTAGATTGATAAGTGGCAGCTAGGAGGTTTGCTTCGTCCTCATGCTAAGAATCCAACGATGGTTGATGAAAATGCAACAGATGATAACTGGATAACTAGCGACCATAAATGGAAAATAGATGAATTAAAAAAAATCCTCCCGAACAATATTGTTGAACAAATTCTAACTACCCCGATCTCAGATAATTATATCTAAGATAGGCTATATTGGGCTCCAAGCAAAAATGGATGGTTTTCTACCTCCTCTGCAGTTAATTTAATTACAAACATAGAAAGACAAACACCGAATATAAATCATTGGATGTGGAAACTCGTAAAGTATTTGAAAGTTAAAAAATTTTCTATGGAAAGTTGACAATAATGGACTCCCTACGAAAGCAAGACTAAGAGACAAAAAAATCATAACACGAGGAGGTTGCGCATTATGTCAATGTACCCATAAAGATACAATTCACCTACTTACAACATGTCCATATATGATTTATATAGTAAATAAAGTGAACACAAATATTGCAAATATCATTAAAGGATATGATCCCCAAAATAAAATGCCAAGAACAATTCTAAATGACCTTTATCAAATTCTTGGAAAAAAGAAATTCACATATTTGGCTGTTATATGGTGGAGCATTTGGCATTAGCGTAATAAATTAATTTTTCAACATGAACAATGTAATAGTATTACATATTTGACAAGCTATATTCAAAATCAAATTAAAAATTGGGAAAAGGTAGCGCATTGGATTGAAGATGAAGAAACCACAAGAAATTTGCAATCAAAGAAGAGAAGAAATGAATCAAATATACATAGAAAATGGAAAAAATCCAAACCAGGCTACATAAAAATTAATGTTGATGCTTATAAGCTATCTAATGGTAATATGGTAGGAGCAATCGTTATAAGGAATCATCTTGGTCATGTAATAAATATCATGACAACGTCCTTTGGTAAAATCTTCGTCCTCAAGGCTGAAACTCTCGCTCTTCGTGAAGCAATCCGACATATGAAGAATACAAATCTCAAGAAAGTGGGAATTGAGGGAGATAATATCAAAGTCATTAATGTCATCCAAGGAAAAAATCATTACCCTTGGGAGATTGATCTTATAATTGCTAATATCCTTGTCTCCATTTCTGGAAACCAAGATGTCACGATTAACCATATTTCTTGGGATAGAAATGTTGTGACCGATAAAATTGGAAAATTGGGCCACAGTCTCCCTGCTGCGAGGTTAAAGACTCACCCAGAACTCTTAGTTCTCATCCGCTAGGATGCTCTAGGGCGCCCCCCTTGAAGGATGCTCCCTAATTCTTACCTAATAAAAAAATAATAATATAACATAAGGATATATATACACATGAATTTAAATGAGGGAAAATTAACTGATAAATTCAATATGTTATATTTTTTTAGTATAGAGACAAAAGTTAAAGCCACATAATATTAAAATAATTATATATTTCATTCATGTGCAAAAAAATACATGATGTAGAAAGTCCTGTATCTAATAAATGTGAGCATATTATTACCTATGAATTTAGAAATAATAATATATAACATGAAAGGGAAAAAAGTTAATTATTCTTTCATATGTTTGAGAAAAAATAACATAAAAACTATGGATAAAAGCATAAAAGAAAAGTTATAATTGGACCAAACACACATGGGGTGAATGAAAACTAACATATATAGAACTAAAATAACATAAAATAAGAAAGGAACAAAATTTAATTCGTCGTACCTTGTAATATTTTACAAATGAAAATTAATAGTGATTAACTCACCTAACCAATTGATCATAAACAACTTCTCTCCCATTTTCTTTTAGATAAGAATACAAATTTCATAGGTAGTATTATCATCATTTTTTTCTCACCTTAAATTTGAGAGGAAGCAAGAAAATTGGTAACACCAAAATGAACATTTCAATCTACAACAAGTCATGTTGATAAAGTGTTATAAACTAATTATTGAGAGGGTTTCTTGACAACAAATAAATTTATAATCAAGACACCGCTGAGTATAGGGAGGTCAACATCATCCAATGGGAGAAAGTCAGTGCTAAGTGTTGTTACTTGTCACGCAAACAATCAATTAAATCTAGGGAATTTAGCAAGAGAAAGAGGAATTCTAAGGTAAAGGTATCACCACAACAATAATCATGCAATGCTAACGCTATGAAACATTAAGATCATGCTTTTATCAGATAAAGGTGTTAATTTTCGTCAACCAAAGCAAGTAAATCAACTAACTTTCGTTCAATCAATAAACTTACTATCTTATCTCTTCTACTTCAAATAGGATAGAACCGCTTTTGCTTCAAAACCCTAATTTGACTATTCTAATTCAAGGTTTTCGCTTTCGCTTCAACTATGAATGAGAAATTCCCTTCAACTTTCGTTTCAAGGATTAAGAACAAGAGAATAGATTCATGCAATAAAAAAATCAAGACATGATCATAAAAAAGCATGCACAACCATTGTTGGGTTCAACCCCAACCTTAGAGTGGAAGACTACTCACAATTCATAATTGAAAACAAAACAACTATATTAAATAAAAGAGAAAACTTACAACTTTGAATTCAAACTCGTCCCTCCACGTCTCTCTATCTCTACCCTCTCGCCCCTTTCTTCTCTCCTCCTCCCTTATTTGCCCTCCAAGGCAATTGATTGTTTGGTGGATGAGAAAAACAAAGGGTAGACAAGAGTATTTATAGAGAAACTAATCTATCTATATAAATTTTCTAATAAGATATATCCCTTCTATCTATCTAATAACATAAAAGGAAACAAGATAAAAGCCTTTTAATTGCGCCGACTCGGTCTTCGCTATGACACAGGGTGCCTCGGTAACGAGGGTAACGACCTGAGAGCCTCGTTACCGACCCTGTTCAGCACTTCGAACAGCCTTGAGTAAAACTTGAGTAGCGGGTTCGTTACAACTCCGTTTGACTCGATTCTTTTTCCTATGTTCTTGTAACGAATTTCTATATCTATTTCCAAGCTCAAACTTGATCTTCAATGACTTTACTTGAGCGCTTAATCTTCATCTTCTCTTCATTCTTGAGTGCTATCTTCAAGTGTTTTCCTCCTTTCTTCAAAAGTGCTTCAAATAGCTTCTATAAAACACCACCAAAGCTTATGTAGACTCCATATCTTAAGAAAATACGAAAACCTACACAAACGACTCAAAACAAAACACAAAACTAAAGAAAAAGACTCAAACACACTAAAAACACACCCTAAAAACACAAATAAAAAGACGGACATCAAAATCCCCATACTTAGACTTGCTAGTCATCAAGCAATAAACAAGACATTAACCAAAACCATCAACACATATATCAAGTCAATGCCCTTATCAAAAAGCAATATCAAAGCTCAAGTAGAAAATAAATAGACAAGTGAATCTAACATCATCACACATATATAAGCAACCTCAAGCAAAAGCAACTAAAAATCCCAACCTCACAAGGGTAATGTGTTTCACTCAACTCTCAAGTGTTTGGGTTTAGAAATTCAACTTTCAACTCAATCCAATATACAAAAATCAACGTAGTCATTGTTACTTATATCACCAAACTCTCCACTAGAGATGTCAAAACACATAAAAATCATCAAGAGAACTTAGGCTCAATGAAAAACTTCATAGAAGCTTCCATTAGGCCTGGTTGTAATTGGGCTTGGTAATAACAAAAAGGCGTGGAAATATTTTTGCTATGTCGTGCTAATAATATCCGAGAATCAAAGACTACTAAAAACTCACACATCCCCAAAAACTCTCATACAATATACCAAACTCTCTCTCTCTCATTATGCTCACTCATTTCTTTTCTTTCAACCCTTTTAATAATAACCAATCTTGCTTACAAACACTTAGGATATTTGGCTCATGCACACTTTATCACTATTCAGCTCTTTTTCTTTTGTTTTCTTTCAGATTTTCCATGATCTTCATTTTTTTTCTTCTGAGGGGCTCGGTACCGAACCCTACTAGGGTTGGTAACGACTCTGCATTTACTCGTTTTCCCCTTTACTTTCCACTTCTTTTGTATGTGCATTCAGGGAACCAAACTCCTTTTATAAGATAAATTGCAAGATCTTTCAAATACCCAACCCAGTATTACCCCACACTTGAGCCAAACAATCTCACTCAACAAAATCATAACAACCAACCAATACTAAGTCATAATCCCCGGATAGGGTCAAGCTAACATCGGCTAGGGAATAATTTTGTGGAGCTAAAAATAAACGGATTCAGGCTCAAATTGGCTTCAAATAGAGGATAATGATAAGGTAGGATAAGGATTAATAGGGCTTATGAAAAATAAGTTCTCTATTATATGATTTCACATGCAATGAACTGATATCTCATATAGGTCTCAAGAAATAGATAACCACCATATCAATGACAAGAGATAATATGTATACGGAGAGTAAATCACACAAGAAAAGAAGAGGGATTTTTGATGTTCTCCGTATAAGACCAAAAATAACTCACAAGGTAGCATTTTTGTTGGATTCAAATCACTTCTACCTAAGATCATATGTGCCCAATTTCATCACATGCTAAATATCCACATAAAAACAATTTTCAACATGATTCAGGCAAAGCTATCCAAACATGCTATGGATTTACATGATCAAGCAAGTTAAAACATATCATAGGACATCTAAGTGGAACATTATCAATCCTAAAAACACAAACAAAGACACAAAAACTGACCCAAAATAAAACTGAGTTTCCTTTTCCCATACCCCATACTTAAACCAAACAGTGTCCTCACTGTTTAAAACATAAAAAATAAAGACGATAAGAAAAGGGAATTCACAAAATAAAACTGAAGCTGTTTGAAACCATTGATCACTGGAGGAGTTTATTTTCTTTCAGTTCGCTAGAGGTCGGTACCGACCCATGAAGATCGGTAACGAACTTGCTTGCATATCCACCGAATTTCGTTCTTTGCTCTTAGCACCGAGTATGTGTAGCACTTCATCGTCTTGTACCTGAGTCACTTTAGAAAAACTTCTATCCCTACTATACTAATTTAACCTAAAAATAAGTTAAAAGAAAGCTAGCAAAAAGAACTTAGAAAGATAAAACCAAAAGCGGAAACAAAAAGCGGTTTGCCTCCCGTAAGTGCTACTTTTAGCGTCGTTAGCCCGACGAACTTACCTGAGCGGATCAGGGCGGCTTCCACCCAGCTATGTCGGGATCAAGAGAAACCCCATACTTTGCCTAAAAAACATCATAGCTTCTTTCCAAAATATTTGGCCCTCTATCATCAATAAGTATGCTAGGTAATCCTACAACAGGGTTAGAAAAATCCGAAAACCAAGGAGGTTTTGACTCCTTCATAGGACTACAATAGGATATAATGTAGAAGAAGGATAAGAGAAGGGATCATGACCAGAATTGATTGGATAAGAATAAGAAGACTTACCTTGATTGAGCAGAAAAGGGCTCGTTACCGAGGCTATGTAGGTCGTCAACGACCTTGTTGTATTTGGAAGTGGCTCGATGTCGTGCCTGGATCCTACTTCGTTTTCCTTCAAATAAGGGTCGTTATCGAGCCATGGGGAGTCGGTAGGATCCTCAATAGATGTTTCTCCATTGATTTTGCTCGTTTTTGTACTCAGAGAGGGGTCGTTACCGAGCCATGGTGGGTCGATAGGCTCCTCAGTACTATAACTAGCCACTTCGCTTATGGGCAAATTGAAATGAAATTCGAACTTCTCTTCTCCAATATCAAATGTGAGAAGTCCCTTCTTGACATCTACACGTGCTCCTATGGTGGCTAAGAAAGGTCTGCCTAGAATGATTGGCACCACATGATCCTCAGGCATATCTAGAACAATGAAGTCGTTTGGGACAAAGAATTTTCCAACTTGGATAGGGACATCATCAACGACTCCAGTTGCTTTTACAGAAGATCCATCCGCCATGTAGAGATTCATATTGACAGGCTCCACTGGTCCCATGTTAGCCTTGGTGCAGATAGATAATGGTAATAAACTGGCACTGGCACCTAGATCGCATAGAGCTTTAAAACGGTGAGTCCCAATACCAATTGAAATTGCAAACTTACCTGGATCACCGAGTTTTTCAAGGAACTTTATGGAATGGAACTCATTATGCAGCTCTGAGATAGATCTTTTCTTGCTCAAAATCTCTTTCAAAAATTTAGTGTAGGCAGGCATTTCATTAAGGGCATCGGTAAATGGAATTGAAATATTTAGCCCTTGAAGAATCTTAACAAACCATCTAAACTTTCCTTTCATAACATCATTAGACTTCGTAATCGGGAAAGGAAGAGTTTTTGACGGACTCGAGATAGAGAGAGAGAGAGCCGGATCGAGGCTCCACCGAATCGACAAGAGGGGCGATCGGTGTAGATAAGGAGCCGGTAACGAACTCAGAGTTTGGTTTAGAAGACTTACCTGGCATGGATGGAGCATTATAGAGTTGGGGAGCCTCGTATTGACCTTGTTGGGGTCGGTAACGAGCCTGATCGGGGCATCATTTTCGTTGCCATGCTCTGTATCTCTAGGCTTGGCTCGATTTTGCAACTCCTTCCAACTCCTAAGGTGTATTACTATAGTCTATCCTCTAGGGTTCTCTTTGGGTCGGCCCGAAAGTTGCCCTTGAGGTCTTGGAATCCGTGCAGCAAGGTTCCCCAGTTGTGAGTCAACGCACTTCTTCCAGTTCTCAAACTCTTCCCACCTTTTCATCTGATTATTAAGGTTAGCTTGGACTCCATTGATTCCTTCTTGAAGTTCATTCACCCATGATGGCGTCTCTTGATAGCCTTGGGGTCTATAAGGTGGAATCCTTTGATCTTGCTGAGGAGGTTGGCTCCCTTGGCCATAGTTGCCCCAAGTGGGCTGATTGTAATTCCTCCCTGCATAAGAATTATATACTTGGTTCCTTGATAGGCGTGAAATGGTCGTGCAAATCATGGCTATGCAAAAGAGTCCTAACAATCCTAAAGACTGTAGTCTTAGGGAAGTAAGGGTCAAATCCACATGGAGGTTGGTTTATCTTTCTATGTAAATTTTATGTCAATTAAATTAAAAGGGGTTTTATGAATTAAACTACTATCTAACAAGAGAATAGTAATAAAGCAATTAAAGTTGGAGTTTTTTATCAAATTAAGGAAAACACTTAGTCAACCAGAGATCCACAATCGTATGACAAGTTGATCATAGGCTCACTCAATATCGCATGCATATGGAATTCCAATTCCTTTTCAAAGATAATTAATAGCACAACCAGATACTATCAATCCTAACTAGTTGAATAACCCTGAAACTATCAAGATTCAATTCAAAAGCAACATTAAGAATAAGAATATAATCAGGATACAATTCTAGCATAAAATAACCAACTTTTATACTAGAAAGCAATTTAACTCTCTTCTACAATAGACTAGCACAACCAGATACTAGTACAATGCAGTTTGCTACCATGAAATAGAGAAACTCAACCGGTAATTTCTGTAGATCTAGCAATTGAGATTCAATAACAACAACCCTAGAAATTGTTGAAATCAATCACATAACAATTCAATCAAGAGAGCAAAATAATTCCATCAATAGATAAAAAGTAGAAATCTCACAACTGAAAGTCAAACGATGCTTCAAACTGTCTGACTAAGCAAAAGGTCTTAGTTCTCCATAGAAAAGCTAAAAACTCTAAAAGAAAAATATGATAATAGTCTATGAGAGATGCAACTCTCCAAACCCTAATATATAGAACTAGGTCTAAAACTATATCCCAAAAATATAATATCTCGGAATAATACTGATAGAAAAGAAGCCAATCAGGATAAAACACGTGGTGTAGTAAAGATCTCCGCGGCTGTCAGGGGCGGCGGGCGCAGCTGGGATGGCGGCGGTAGCCGCCAGCACCTCGGTTCAGAACTCAAGTGACACTTTGGGGGCTGTTTTGACCTCCTTCGAGTTGGAATTTGGACTCGGAGTATAGACATGAATTGTATCTCTTTGAATTAGCTTTCCAATGATACCAAACTCAACTTCATAAGACTACTATAGCTCCCAAACGAGCTCTCACAAGACAAAGGTGTCGAACCAACAACTCCAACGGATGGCCCGAATTCAAGTGTTCTTCTCCCGTTTCCATTCCTTTCACACTTGTTCACTTTAACATTTGTAAAACAACATATAACAAGTGCAAAAATCCAAAACTCCTAGACACTCCAATAACTTAATGAAACTAACTAAAACTACCTAAGAACAAAGCAAACGAAACGTAAACATGCATCCTAAACATTACCTATGTGCAAGCTATCAAATTCCCCCATGCTTAAACCTTGCTTGCCCTCAAGCAAGAAGTAGATTCAAGTCACAACACAACATAGCAATCCATGCATTCATCTCATAATCCATAGAGCGAGTCAACATATAACTATAACTTGATCAAGACATCCTAGCATGCAATTCACTAAAGCAAAGAGCATAAAAAATCCATCCATTCTAGACCTCACCAAGGTAATGTGTTTGCACTCTCACTCAAGTGTTTAAAGGTATGTGTTTCACTCAAATCAACAATGAAAAACTAGACTACCATATGCTTCCATCAGCGTACTAATTCTCCACCGCTATAGACCAAACACACAACAAAAATCATGAGGTCTTTTTAAAGGTTGTAATGGGGCCAAGGTAAAGAGAAATTTGGAAGGGATCATATTTTGTCATGTGGTGCTAAATCCGGGATAAAGAACTAACTAAACTCAAACTTCACACTTTTTCTTTTTAATACTTCCACTTTCCTTCATCAACTCCAATCACACTCATATAAACTCTTTTTGCTTCTTTTGTAACACTTTTGCCTCTTTTTCAACTCTTTTCTCTCAACAATCATGAAGACTACTTCTTTTGAAGCTCAAATATTTGCTTTCAACACTTTTTTTCAACTTAATCTTCATCTTCATTTTTTTTCTCACTTTGCACACTAGAGTTGTATTTCCTCTTTTTCACCTCCCTTTCATCACACTTCTGTTGAAAGGGTTTCTCGGCCAACAAATAAATTTGTAAGTCAAGACCCCGCTGAGTACAGTGGAGTCAGGATCGTTCCACATGAAGCAAGGTTGTTTGTCTATCAATCTAACAAAAATCAAACAAAAATAAATAAAACACTCACGAGCTGCCTCGTTAACGACGTTGTCAGGGTCGTTAACGAACAACCGAACACAAAATACTAAACTAACGACCTAATTAAATTCTAATTAAAATTCGGTACCGAGGCAAGTACTCAGCAACGAAGATTTACCAGAAATAATTCAAATAAAGCAAAAATCTAGGACAAGGGACACCACAACATAACCAAGCATAAGAATTCGTAAGAAGATAAGATCATGCCTTTAAACAGATAGAGTCATCAACTTTCGTTGACTTAGCAAGTAAATTAATCTACTTTCACATCCTAATTCACTCAATTGCTTGTTTTGGATCTAAAGCTTGAAACTTTCGTTTTCAAACAATATCAACCTTCAAGTTACTACTTTCTTTTTCAATCAAGTTAAAAACTCAAATTACCTCAACTTCCATTTCGGTATAAGCACAACAAAAAATCTCAATAAAAGATAAAAGGCATTCAACATACAATCTTACTCATCAAACATGCTCAACTATGTCGGGCTTAACCCCGACCCTAGAAAAAGAAACTACTCACTAATCATAACTAAGAAACCAAAAACTTACAAATCAAAAGAAACATTGAAACAAAACTCAAACTCAAATTAATAAGAAAAATATATCGTTTACAGAGATTCAGAAGAAACCGAAAAACATAAAAATACCGAACAATCACGACCAACGACCACCCGGCGACCGTCGTCTATCGAGCCTCGGCAGTCCTCCTCCGATCCGATCTCTCTCTCTCTCTCCTTCGGCCTTCACAAATCTCCCCTAAAAATCAAGCTCTAAAAACTTCCTCCAAATTAAGCCCCCCTCTTCTATGCTAGATAGAAGGGTATTTATACTAAAAAGCTAAAAACTAAAAAGGCTAAAAGATATAAACTTTCCTAAAAAGATAGAAACAATACCTAAAAGATTGAAATAAAAACAAAAAATATATTAAGACCTAAAATACATATTCTAACACCCCAAAAGATTCTAAAAAGATACTCAACCGATATGGAAATAAATTCCCACTCAGGATCGGTGAATTATAAAATAAATACTCGAAATCTTTCTTTTCGTGGCCTCGTTAACGAGCCCTCACAGCCTCGTTAACGAGCCTGGGCTTTGTTTTCTTCAACACTTCCTCTTGTACTCTTCGAGCTCTGACTTCTTAAATCTTGCACTCCTCCGTCTTTCGCTGCAATGCTCCAAATTCAACTCCATTCAGCTCCTTTCTTCGCTAAAACCTGCAAAATTCACAAAATAGCGTAGATTCCACTCTTTTCACAGAAATATGCAAAACTATCTAAAAATACTCAAAACTAAGCCTAAACTAAACAAAACTAATCCTAATAAGAAAAGAAAACCTATCAAAAAACTATACTAAAAATGCGAACATCAAAATACCCCATACTTAGACTTGCTTGTCCTCAAGCAATAAACAAGACACTAACCAAAACCAAAACAAATCATGTTCATCAAGTCATAGCCATCTTCTAAAAAGCAACATCTATACATAAGAAAATTATAGCAAAAGACTATTAACATCCTCACACATATATGCACTTAAATAGACATAAAATAATAAAATCCAACCTCTCAAGGGATATAATGTGTTTCAGTCAACTCTCAAGTGTTTGGGCTTATAAATTCAATCTCTCAACTCATCTTATATACAAAAACTCATAGAAATTGGAACTTATATCACCAATACTCTCCACCCAAGATTTGTCAAAACAAGCAAAGAATCATCAAGAGAACTTAGGCTCAATAAAAACTTCATAGAAGCTTCCATTCGGCCGGGTTGTAATGGGGCTTGGTAATAACAATAAGGCGTGGAAAATATTTGGTCATGTGGTGCTAATAATATCCGGGAATCAAAGACTCCTAAAAACTCACATCTCACAAAAACTTTCAAAAAACAACATACCAAACTCACTCTTCTTTATGCACACTCATTTTCACTCACCCCTTATCATCCTAGAAAGTCTCATAACACAAATAAAAGAATCTCTTGATATTATCTTTAAACACAAATGCACTTCAACTCTTCATCTCTTTATAATTTCCTTCTTTCTCCCTTTTTATTTTTTTTTATTTTTTTTTTCGTTGCCTCGTTAACGAGCCCATATCCGGGTCGTTAACGATCCACCGTATACATTCCTCTTCCTTTTTATTTACTTCATCCATCAAAAACTTTTTTGTGTGCATTTTTTCTATCAAGAGACCTTTCTTACATGTAATAACAAGAGACTTCCAATCTACCCTTCCCAAATACCCTTCAATTTAAGCAAATATAAACTCTTTTCTTTTTAACATAACACAAAACTTTACCTCTCCAATCTAAGTCCTAATTCCCGGATAGGGTCAAGCTTATCTTGGCTAGGTAATAATTTTTTTGTGGAGCTACAACAAAAGGTTTCAGGCCAGAATTGGTTATCAAAAGAAGGAATAATGTAAAGGTAGATAGGGAATAATAGGGCTTATAAAAATAAGTTCTCTATCATATGATCTTCACAAGTAATGAACTAAAAATCTTATAAGGGTCTCAAGAAATAGATAACCATCACAATTCCAAGATATAATATGCATAAAGAGAGTAAATCACACAAGAAAAGAAGAGGGATTTATGATGTTCTCCCTATAAGGCCAAAAATACTCACAAGGTAGATTTTGTTGGATTGCATCATCTATGCTATAAAGTATATGTGCTCAATTTCATCAAATGTTATTCTCTTCTAAAAACAATAATTTCAATTTTGAGAATCTGGCTATATTTTTAAAGACATGTTTGCAAGGAATTATTGATTAAGAAGGGATATCTATCAATTCTAAAACTCTTTTTGGATTTTTCATTTTTTTTAAATTTTATTTCAATTTTTCGATTTTTTCAATTTTAAAGAAATAATAACTACATAGAACACATAAACACCTAAGACATAATTTTTCTACTTTTGCCCCACCCCATACTTAAAATTACAATGTCCCCACTGTAAGGAAAATAAGAAGAAGAGGGAAAAGAAATAGAAAAGAAAACAAAACAAAAACAAAAAATTAAAAAGAAAAAGAAAGACATAAAACTTACAAAGTGGAAACAAGGAAAAGAAACTTCATCTTGAGCTGAATCAACGGTTCAGTGGAGGAAAGTAGTGCTCAAAGTTCCCCATGAAGTCGTACATCGTCCTCCAACGCTCAGCATCCTCCGCCTCTCTCTGACGCTGCCTCTCATCCTCCATCGACATGCGAGCGGAATAAACGGTTTCCCATCTATCCATCCTCCTATGAATTTGATCCGTCTGGAGGTGAAGCTGCTGCATCCGTGCAGAGAGATCCTCGGCCCATAGTGGTGGTATACTCGATCCTGCGTACTCGGGCTGAGGAGGTGGTGGGTAGTGAGGCTGGAAATGGTCTTGATACATCACCGGGTTGTAAGGCATGAGTCCATAAGCATGAGGGTCGACAGGGGCTCGCGGCACCTCGTTAACGAAGTTGGGTGCCTCGTTAACAGGGTTGGGGTGTGGCTGGAAGTGGTCGTTAACGACCCTGGTGGGCTCGTCAACGAAGATGTGGCCTCCTAACACCTCCGTCCATGTCTTTTTCTTCAAAATTGAGCTCCTTAGTGCCGCCCTCGGTGTCGGCTTCTTCGGTGTCGTTGCCTACTACCTCGGTATCCTCTTGTTCATCTTCTTCTTCATATTCATCCACGTCGTCCCGCTCAAACCGGGTTTCACATGGCCTAAGCGAGAGCTCGTCCTCCGGCTTTGGCTCCGATGGGTAGGGATGTCCCGTCCACACCTCGTACCAATTCGGTACATGGAGTAGCTCGTACATGTCGAGGGAAGGTATGACTAGCCGATCTTGAACCTTCACCTTGTAGCCTCCCTCGGCTTGCACGAAAATCCCGGAACTATACCAATAGTTTTTGTTGAGGAGTTGGGCGTGAGCCGGTGTATAGCGGGTGAGATCTACTCCGAGATTCTTAGCCAAGAGGCTAACCAAATTGCCACACCACACCTCCTTGGACTTGGTGGATTTCTCGACATAGTAGAGCCATTCGTACCCCAAATTCAAGGGCCCGGGCTCCTCAAAGAGGATGGTGCGGAAGCAAGCGACCTCCGATCTTGTAGGCCGGTTCAACTCTTTCTTCGGCCAAAATGTTGTGGCGAGGACTCTCAAAATAATCCGGAAGATGGGGTTGACTATGTTTGCCCCGGATAGCGCCGCGGTAGAGGATTGAACCTCCCCGGTGATGTAGCTCCAAGTGCGGGTCACTCGGTAGTCCTTCAAGCTATAGTATCTTGACGGGTTTGGGAGCTCCAAGATTGCATTGAACTCCGCCATGGTGAAGTCACGGTCCTCGTTACCGAGCCGGAACCGAATTCGTCCCGCCGAGATCTTCGATGAGAAGTTGGTCTCCAAAGTAGCCAAGAACTCGGATGTGAGGGCCGGGTAATGTGGCAAGCTCTCTTGCTTCAATAGGTGGGCGGCCTCAAGGATGATGAAGGCGTCCTTGACATCCGTGTAGATGCCCGTGGAGACAGCGCTAGACTTCGAGAACCATCGGGTGTAATGGTCCTTCTCCAAAAAATCTCGGTAGCGCCGTACTTGGCTCTGACTGCTCAAGATCACATCATCAATTCGAGGTGGAGATGGAGACCTATGGTTCCTCCTCTTCTTCTGGGCTCGGGTAGCGGGTCTGCTTGAACTAGCCATGGATCCTACAAAATAACGAGATTTTTCCAAGATAAGATCCACTAAAAATAGATAGGTACGAGACCCCATACTTGGTCTCAAAATTAACCTCGGAATTATTCGTAAACTACCCAATTGGGTTGTTCACGATTTTGGGCTCGGATCGATCGATGAAGAAATGTAGGGTCGTTAACGAGCTTGGGTGGGTCGTTAACGAGCCGCCGAGAGCAAAACCAGAATTTTCCGAAATTTAATCTACCTCTAATTCAGCACAAATCAAGCATGCAATCTTCTATTGTTCTCCACATATCCCCCTTCGGGTATAAACAACCCATACTTACTCAATTACCCATCCCGAACATGCTAAAAATTACCCGGAATTTTGACATGCAAAGATTGAACTTTTAGATCTAGAACAAGAAAAATTCATGCTTTCCTAACTAAAGGATTACAATAGCTAATCTAACATGAATAATCTTTCCTAAAACATGAACAACTAAGCACAATCAAGAATTTTTAGGAACAAAATCAAGCATGCTCATCGACCTTCCTAAGAACTTGATTCAAGATATGAAATTTCGACCCTATAGATAATTAATCATGCAATTTCAAGCAAGGGTTTAGAAATCATACCGGAGAACCGAGAAATTGAAGAACAAGGGTCGGAATCGGGCTGGTTAACGAGCTTTAGCCTCGTCGGTGAACGGTTTCCGAGCTTTGGTAACTACGGCCCCTCGGTGATCGGTATTGTGAGGGATTCCGACTCGGTGGGAGAGGAGGGAGAGGGATTGAGAGTATTTTGGGTTTGAGAGTGAATTTTGGAGGATTGTGGTAGAATTTTGGAAGGGGTAGAAGGGTTTTTATAGGAGGGGTAAGGGTAGAAGGGGGGGGGGGGGCTAGGTTAAAAAAAAAGATTAGGTTAAAATACTTACCTGCCCCGTATTGTGACGAGTCGGGTCTTCCGAACCGGGTCGCTAACGAGCCTGGGTGGGTCGTTAACGAGCCGCCGTGGCCTTCTTGAGTGATTTTTCGACCCCTTTCTCCTGAAATCTTATTAGCTCAAAAAATTCTAATTTCTTTCCTAATTAAAAACTAAAAAGAAATATAAAAGAAAGCTAAGAAATAATCTAAAAATAAAATAAAATAAAATAAAATAAAATAAACCTATTCTAAAAAGCGAGTTGCCTCCCGTAAGCGCTATTTTTAACGTCGTTAGCCCGACGAGGTCCCTTGCTAGTCTCATGGTGGTTCGTGTATGGCCATGTTGGGGTCTTGAGATACCCTGCTTGTAGCCTTACTGCCTCTGTGTGCTTGAATTGCTAAATTAGGACCTTTTTCTTCTATCAGCAAGCTCGATATCCCTGGATTGTTAGTGTGGTCCGAAAGCCAAGGTGGTTTGGACTTTTTTGTAACCTCTGTAGTAGGGCCTTGGTTGAACTCATGCCCGTGGGACTCAGTGATCGGCAAATGTGGCTCGGTAGGGACTGTTGTGTTGAGTTCGGGTTGAGTCAACTCTAGTTGTGCCACTCCAATTGGGTCGTTTGCTTTTTGATCCAAGTTGAATTCCACCCGTTCTTCTCCTATATCAAAAGTGAGGAGTCCCTTCCGCACATCAACTCTTGCTCCTGCTGTGGCTAAGAATGGTCGCCCGAGAATTATGGGGACATGAGGGTCTTCAAGCATATCAAGGACGATAAAATCATTCGGTATAAAGAATTTCCCGACTTGAATAGGGTAATCGTCCACTACTCATGTGGCTTTGACACTTGACCCATCTGCCATGTACAGATTCATGTCTACTGGCTCTAGTGGTCCCATATTGGCTTTAGACCAAATTGAGAGCGGAACAAGACTAGCACTGGCACCAAGATCGCATAAAGCTTTGAACTTGTGGTTGCCTATGCCGATTGTGATTGCAAACCTCCCGGGATCTCCTAGCTTTTTTGGTAGAGCTATCGATCTGACTTCATCCTGCAGCTCTGTAATGGACCTTTTCCTGCTAAGAATATCTTTCAAAAATTTTTTGTAAGCCGGCATTTCGCTTAGGGCCTCAGCGAATGGGATGGAAATATTAATGCCCAAAAATCTTAACGAAACGCTTGAACTTACTCTCAGTAGAGTCCATAGATTTTTTAGTTGGAAATGGAAGAGATTTCACCATTCTCGGAACCAAGTTAGGCTCGAGAGGTGAGAGTACCGGGTCGACATTGGGGTCGTTTGGTGTCCTCGGCGGGTCGTTACCGACCCTGATGGGGTCGTTAACTACCCTGGGATTGAGAGGGAGGCTCGGATTAGTGGACTTACCTGTTCTAGGGTTGTTAGATACCCTCGGAGCTCTGTCGTTCTGGTTTGTTAGCTCGGTATGTGCTCTCGCTGGCTCGTTAACGAGCTGGTTAGCGAGGTCCTGTTCCTCCTTCTCTTCAGCTTGAATTCTCTCCGGTAGTGTCTTCCCACTTCTAAGGTGTACCACTGCTATTTGGCCTCTAGGGTTCTCCTCGGGGCGACCCGGGAGTTGTCCTTGTGGTCTTGGAATCCGTGCAACTAGGTCCCCTAGTTGGGAATCAACGCTCCTCTTCCAAATATCGAACTCTCCCCATATTTTATCTTGTCAGTTCAGCTTGGCTTGAACGTCATCAACCTTGTTGTTCACTCCGTTGATGCTCTCTTTAATCTCCTGAACCCATGATGGCGTCTCCTGATGGCCTGGAGGCGATATGGTGTAGCTCGTCTATCTGGTGGGGGCCTTGCGTAATTTTGACTTGTATTCTGATTGCCCCATGGTTGATAGTTGTTCGACTTGTCATTATAATTAGGCTGGGTCCTGCAGGGTCCTCTCATGTAATTCATCTCAGCTATTGTCTCAACGGTTCTAACCTGCTCAATGTTAGTGCATGCAGAAGTACTATGTGCAGAAGAACCACATTCTTGACATGATTGAGAGGATTTCAGAAAACTTACCTGTTTCCTTAGACGGTTGACCTCATCTTGTAAGAATTGATTTTAAACATCGGGGTCAACTTCATCTCGGTTTGGTACATAGAGACGTTTTTGAGTTTGTGGAGCCTGTTGGGTCCCGTACATAGCATCGTAATTCGCCAGCTTATCCAACAGTTCCCACGCCTCTGTCGGGTTCATCTCTATAAAACCGCACGCAGTATGCGTGTTGATACCCTGGAAAAAGATTTCTTGCAAAACATATAAAGGTTGCCCATGAGTAGGGCACTGTCTAAGCATCTCTTTAAATCTTTCCCATGTTTCAACAAATGTTTCATTAGGCAACTGGTGATAAGAGGTGTTGCGTTTCCTTAACTCCGTTATCTTGGCAGGAGGGAAAAACTTTGTAAGAAATTGATCATACAAAGCTTTCCAAGTCCTGATAGACTTAGAAGGTAGGCTCTCTAACCAGTTCAGGGCCTTTCCAGTAAGAGACCATCTAAAAGCTTTTAACAGAACATATTCTAACGAGACACCTTTAGCAGCTATGGTGTCACATAAATCAAGAAAATTTCTAATATGCTCCATAGGGCACTCAGCAGGTTTCCCTTCAAGCTGAGCCCGTTTGATTAAGGATATAAATTGAGACTTAATCTCAAAAGGTTTCTCTATCGCTGGAAGCACAATAGGGGATTCTGGCACCCTCAGTTTCGGATGCATGTATTGCTTGGCATTCCTTGGATAGGCGTTTAGCTCTTCTTGTAGTCGAGCCTTGTCAGCTCGTTGACGCTCAACTTCTGTGTCTGCGTCGTCCTTTTCGGCTCTCAGTGCCTCCATCTGGGTCCGGAGGATCTCTAACTCTCTAGCCATCTCTTCGGCTGTGGCCATGGCTCGGTTTTCTCGGAGTCGACGGTGCAGGGAACGTTCTGGTTCTGAGTAATAACCTGTGTTATCAAACTGAAGCCTTCTTCGTCCTACTGGCATACACTGAGAAAAAAAACAAAGAAAACAAAAATTAAAAACAAAAACGGGGTCGGGCTATTCCCGATCCCGAAGATAAACTAACAGCTCGTTGCTTCCCCGGCAACGGCGCCAATTTGTTGAAAGGGTTTTTCGGCCAACAAATAAATTTGTAAGTCAAGACCCCGCTGAGTACAGTGGAGTCAGGATCGTTCCACAGGAAGCAAGGTTGTTTGTCTATCAATCTTACAAAAAACAAACAAAAATAAATAAAACACTCACGAGCTGCCTCGTTAACGACGTTGTCAGGGTCGTTAACGAACAACCGAACACAAAATACTAAACTAACGACCTAATTAAATTCTAATTAAAATTCAGTACCGAGGCAAGTACTCAGCAACGAAGATTTACCAGAAATAATTCAAATAAAGCAAAAATCTAGGACAAGGGACACCACAACATAACTAAGCATAAGAATTCGTAAGAAGATAAGATCATGCCTTTAAACAGATAGAGTCATCAACTTTCGTTGACTTAGCAAGTAAATTAATCTACTTTCACATCCTAATTCACTCAATTGCTTGTTTTGGATCTAAAGCTTGAAACTTTCGTTTTCAAACAATATCAACCTTCAAGTTACTACTTTCTTTTTCAATCAAGTTAAAAACTCAAATTACCTCAACTTCCATTTCGGTATAAGCACAACAAACAATCTCAATAAAAGATAAAAGGCATTCAACATACAATCTTACTCATCAAACATGCTCAACTATGGCGGGCTTAACCCCGACCCTAGAAAAAGACACTACTCACTAATCATAACTAAGAAACCAAAAACTTACAAATCAAAAGAAACATTGAAACAAAACTCAAACTCAAATTAATAAGAAAAATATATCGTCTTACAGAGATTCAGAAGAAACCGAAAAACATAAAAATACCGAACAATCACGACCAACGACCACCCGGCGACCGTCGTCTACCGAGCCTCGGCAGTCCTCCTCCGATCCGATCTCTCTCTCTCTCCTTCGGCCTTCACAAATCTCCCCTAAAAATCAAGCTCTAAAAACTTCCTCCAAATTAAGCCCCCCTCTTCTATGCTAGATAGAAGGGTATTTATACTAAAAAGCTAAAAACTAAAAAGGCTAAAAGATATAAACTTTCCTAAAAAGATAGAAACAATACCTAAAAGATAGAAATAAAAACTAAAAAGATATTAAGACCTAAAATACATATTCTAACACCCCAAAAGATTCTAAAAAGATACTCAACCGATATGGAAATAAATTCCCACTCAGGATCGGTGAATTATAAAATAAATACTCGAAATCTTTCTTTTCGTGGCCTCGTTAACGAGCCCTCACAGCCTCGTTAACGAGCCTGGGCTTTGTTTTCTTCAACACTTCCTCTTGTACTCTTCGAGCTCTGACTTCTTAAATCTTGCACTCCTCCGTCTTTCGCTGCAATGCTCCAAATTCAACTCCATTCAGCTCCTTTCTTCGCTAAAACCTGCAAAATTCACAAAATAGCGTAGATTCCACTCTTTTCACAGAAATATGCAAAACTATCTAAAAATACTCAAAACTAAGCCTAAACTAAACAAAACTAATCCTAATAAGCAAAGAAAACCTATCAAAAACTATACTAAAAATGCGAACATCAACTTCCCCTATACTTATTCATAGCCACACAAAACAAAACCACCTAAAGTCCTAAATCCCGGATGGGTCAAGCTTATATAGGCTAGAAAATTATTTTGTGGAGCTATCGAAAATAGGCTTTCAGACTCAAAAGAAATGGGGTGTCAAAACATGGATCTTGTAAAGTAGGAAGGGAAATAATAGGCTAAATAAAAAACATGCCTCAATCATTTTCATGTCATGCATCATAGTCAAGTAAAGCAGCCTTGAAAAAGAGTCATAACGCAAGTTTAGAGCTAGTAATTCAAGGTGATAAACTCAAGAAATAGAGAACAATTAAACAATAAAAGGCCAAGAATAATCTCACAAGGCCTTTTGTCTAGAACTTCAAAATATATCTAAAACTCAAGCTCGTCTACATGCTCAATCCTATAATCAAAGTAAAATAGCCAATGATCATGCTCATTTCATAGAAACTTCAGCACACCATACAAGTCATAGGTTAGAATCTATACTTAACTTAGAAACACAAGAGGTTTTACACAATGGGAAACTAAGAACCTAAATGCAATTTTTTGATTTTTTGATTTTTTGTTCAAATTTCAAGATTTTAGTCAATGCAAAACATAAAGTAAACATGCCTAATCTAATGCAACTACATGAATGCAAAGCAAGTAATCCCCTTCTCCCATGCTTAAAACTTACATTGTCCCCAATGTAAAGTAAAAGTAAAGAGAAAGAGAAAAAGTTACAAACCAACTACTAATTTGGGTAAGGGAATAGTGGTGAGCAACATCAGAAGGGAATAAATCAAGATTTGAGAGGCGATGGTGCTATTCATGTTTTAGGTCTAGTTTTTAGTGTGTTTTCTTAGTTTGTTTAGTTTAGTTCTAGTAGTTTTGGAGTTAGTTTTTTTGTGTTTTTGGATGAGTTTGCATATTTTGTGAGAAGTATGGAAGCTACTCCGTTTTGTGTCTTTTTGTAGGTTTTGAGCAGGAAAGAGTGATTTTGGAGCTGAATTAGAGTACTATGGTGAAGGACGGAAGAATATGAAGATAAGAAATCTAAGTCCAGACTTTTAGAGTTGAAGAGTTGAAGAAGAGAAAATCCAGACTCGTTAACGAGGTTGTGAAGGGTCGTTAACGAGGCTTAGAGATAGAATTTTTCGAGAGATCTTTGTGATGTCTACCGACCATGTGTGGAAATCTATCTTGATAATTCCGTGTCGGTAGGGTTTTTAATGAGTCTTAGGGTTATTATATTTTATGTTCTATGTCTTGTTATCTTTCTAGATTCTTAGAGTTAGTTTCTATCTTTTAGGAAAGTTTTTATCTTCTAGACTTTTTATTAGATAGCTTTATTAGTATAAATACCATTCTTTTCTAGCTTAGAAAAAGGGGGAGAAGGAACGATTATTTTCTTGGAGAGACGACATGAGAGAAGTCGAGTGGGAAGATCATCGAGCCAAGGTCGATCGAGAGGGAGCATTGGGCCGTTAATCAGTTCGTCTTCTCGTTATTGTCTTGGTTGTTTTCGGTTTCTTCGGGATATTGTAAGACGATATTTTCCTAGTAATTTGAAGTTAGGTTGTTTTGTTTTCAATGTTCTTTCTTATTGAAGTTGTTTGTTTTATTACTATGAGTAGTGAGTAGTTTTCCTATCTAGGGTCGGGGTTGAATCCCAGCATAGTTATGCATGTTTGATGAGTAAGTTGATGTGTTGAATGCCTTTTATCTATTTTAGATTGCTTGTTGTGCTTATTCCTAGACGATAGTCGAAGTAATTGTAGTTCTTAACTTGATCGAGAGAGAATGTTATTGACTTGAATGTTGATATTGTTCGATTACGAAAGTTTCGAGCTTTGGATCCAATATAAGTGATTGAGTAAATTGATTTGTGAGGATTGATTGATTTGCTTGCTAATCAGCGAAAGTTGATGAATTTATCTTTTCAAAGGCATGATCTTTATCTTCTTACGAGTTTATTTGCATGATTGTGTTGTGGTAACCCTTGTCCTAGGTTTTTATTCTTCATTGAGTGTTTTTTCGGTATACTCATTATTCAAATTTGTTGCCTCAGAACCGAACTTGAGTTTCTAGTCGTTAATCTGCATTCGTAGTATATCCAAGTTCGTTAACGACCCTGACAAAGTCGTTAAAGAGGTTGGTCGTAGGTGTTCTGTTCTATTTTGCTTTGTTTTATTTTTAGAAGTTGATAGACAAACAACAGTGCTTCCCGTGGAGCGATCCTGACTTCGCTATACTTAGTGGGGTCTTGGCTTATAAATTTATTTGTTGTCCAGTGAGTCAAGAAAACACCTGTCAACAATTTGGCGCCGTTGCCGGGGAAGCAACAGTGTACATTTGTTTATCTGTGGGTCTGGGAATAGCTCGACCCTTTTTTTTGTTTTAATTTTGTTTTCTTTGTTTGTTTTCTCATCATATGTCAGCTGGACGTCGAAGGCTCGAATTTGACAACACCGATTATGATTCAGAACCCGAACATTCCCTGCACCATAGACGCCGAGAGAACAAAGCCATGGCTACACAAGAGGAGATGGTTCATCAGATGGCCGAACTCCAAAGGCAGATGGAGGCGTTAAAAACCGAAAAAGATGCCGCTGCTGCCGAGGCTGAGCGTCATCGAGTCAACATCACTCGTTTACAGGAAGAGCTGAATGCCTATCCGAGGAATGCCAAGCAATACATGCATCCAGAACTGAGGGTGCCAGAGTCTCTAATTGTGCTTCCGGAGATAGAGAAACCTTTTGAGATTAAGTCTCAATTTATATCCTTGATTAAACGGGCTCAGTTTGAAGGGAAACCTACTAAGTACCTTTTCTTGATTTATGTGACACTATAGCTGCTGAAGGTGTCTCACTTGAATATGTTCTTAAAAGCTTTTAGGTGGTCTCTTTATGGAAAGGCCCTGAGCTGGTTGGAGAGCTTACCTCCTAAGTCTATCAGGACTTGGAAGGCTTTGTATGATCAATTTCTCACAAAGTTTTTCCCTCCTGCCAAGACAACGGAGTTGATAAAACGCATCACCTCCTATCACCAACTACCTAATGAGACCTTTGTAGAAACATGGGAAAGATTTAAGGAAATGCTTAGATAATGTCCTAGTCATGGACAACCTTTATATGTGCTCCAAGAAATCTTTTTCCACCGTATTAATGCAGAAACGAAGAATCGCATCAACACGCATACAACGTGCGGTTTTATAGAGATGGATCCCACGGCTGCATGGGAATTGTTGGACAAGCTGTCTAACAATGATGCCATGTATGGTACCCAACAATCTCCCCAGCCCCAGAGGCATCTCTACATGCCTAACAATGAAGAAGTTGACCCCGATGTCAAAAATCAATTTCTGCAAGACGAGATCAACCGCCTGAAGAAGCAGGTAAGTTTTCTGAAATCCTTTCAATCTTGTCAAGAGTGTGGCTCTTCTACCCATATTACTTCTGCTTGCACTAACATAGATCAGGTAAGAGCCGCTGAGACATATGCTGAAGTGAACTATATGAGAGGTCCATATAGGAACCAGCCTAGTAATTTTGACAGGTCAAACAGTTATCCAATGTGGGGCAACCAAAACCCGAATCCCAACTACGCAGCGCCACCACTGGATAGACGACCTGCAACGTATCAAACTCCAGGCTATCAAGAGCCACCATCATGGGTATAAGGGTTACAGGAAAACATCAACGGAGTTCAAGCCAACATAAATAACCAACTAAAAAGATGGGGAGAGTTCGATGTGTGGAAGAAAAATGTTGATTCCCAACTAGGGAACCTTACTGCACAGATTCCAAGACCACAAAGGCAAATCCCGGGCCGACCCGAGGAGAACCCGAATGGACAAATAGCAGCGGTACACCTTAGGAGCGGAAAGACACTACCGGAGCGTGTCTAAGCTAAGGAGAAGGGCCCTATGACTAAAGAGGACGCCACGGTTCAGCTCGGTAACGAGCCAGTGAAAGCAAGTACCGAACTGGCACACCATGGTGACGAAGCCCCCACGGTCATCAACGACCCTAATCCAAGTATGTTTCTTGATCCGAGCCCCTCTCCCAATCTCAGGCTCGTTAACGCCCCCATCAGGGTCGATAACGATCCGCCGAGAACATCTAACGACCCTAGTGTCGACCCGGTAGCATCACCTCTCGAGCCCGACTTGGTTCTGAGAATGGTGAAATCTCTTCCTTTTCCTGTTAAGAAATCAAAGGACTATATTGAGAGTAAGTTCAAGCATTTCGTAAAGATTCTCCAGGGCATTAATATTTCCATCCCATTCGCTGAGGCCCTAAGCGAAATGCCGGCTCACACAAAATTTTTGAAAGATATTCTTAGCAGGAAAAGATCCATCACAGAGCTGCAAGACGAAGTCCAATCTATTGCTCTACCAAAAAAGCTAGGAGACCTAGGGAGATTTGCCATAACAATTGGAATAGGAGACCACAAATTCAAGGCTCTATGTGATTTGGGAGCCACTGCTAGTTTACTCCCTCTTTCAATCTGGTCAAAAGCCAACATGGGACCATTGGAGCCTGTAGACATGAACCTCTACATGGTAGACGGATCAAGCGTAAAGGCTACAGGAGTTGTGGATGACTACCCCATTCAAGTTGGGAAATTCTTTATTCCAAATGATTTCATCATTCTCGACATGCCTGAAGACCCTCACGTCCCCATTATCCTAGACAGGCTATTCCTGGCTACAGAAGGTGCTAGGATCGATGTGCGAAAAGGACTCCTCACTTTTGATATTGGAGAGGAACGTGTGGAATTCGGCCTAGACCAAAATGCTAATGACCCAACTGCGGCCGCACAGATTGAGTTAACCCAGCCAGAACTCGACATAGCTGTTCATAACGATCCTCTTCCAATTACCAAAAAGGACGAGAATTCCACACAGATCCCTACCGAACCTCTTTGGCCGATTACCGAGCCCCGCATGCAGGGCTATAATCAAGGTGAGTACTCTAACCACTAATTCACTAATATTGGTTATGATTCTTCTTCATACTTTGTTCCTACACCGTGCCCCTCTGTTTATGCTATAGAGGAGTCCGGACCACCTTGGTTTTCGGATTTCACTAACCCTTATGTAGGAATATCGGGCATATTGATAGAAGATAAAAGACCATAGTGACTCAAGTCAATAATGCCTACAAAGCTAAGTGTGGGGTACCTCAAGACACTAACATAGCTGCAAACGAGCCACCTTGAGCCAAGGTAAGTAAGTCGGGCTGACGACGTTAAAAATAGCTCTTACGGGAGGCAACCTGGTTTTTAGTATAGTTTAATTTTTTCTTCTTTTCTTTTAGATCTTTTTTCTAGTTTTCTTTTGAGTTTTTAGTAGTTTTTAGGGTAGAAAGAGAGAATAGTTTTAAGCTAACAAGATGCAGGACTTGGGTTCGTAAATCACTCGAAAAGGGCTACGGCGGCTCATTAACGACCCAACCCAGGGTCGTTAACGACCTGGTTTGGCGAACCAATTTCGAAAACGGGCAGGTAAGAAATTTTTAACCTAATCTATCTTCTATCTTTACCTATGTGCCGCCTCTTACCCCTTCCCCTACCTCTAGACCTCCTATAAAGCCCTTCCAAAACTCCCAAAATTTCACTCTCAAAACCTCAATCCCAAGCTTAAACGCTCAAAAATTATACCGATTTTTGTTCTCATACCGATCGGAACTGCATCACCGCCCTACCCCCGGAGTTTACCCCGTTAACGAATCTGAACCCTTGCATTCATTACCGGTGAGTACCACGCTCGTTAACCACTCCAAATTTTCGATCTTTGTTCTTCAATTTCTCGAGCCAACTGTATGATTTCTAAACCCTAGTTCTCTATTTGCATGATTCATGGTTTATAGGGTCGAAGTTTCATAACTTGATCGATTTTGTATAGTGGATCGAATGGCATGTTTATTTTTGTGCTAGATTTGTTGGTGGTTGATGTTGATTGATGTTGGTTTATTCTTGCTTGATTCTCCATTGGAAATTGATTAGAATAAGCATGAGTGACCTTGTTCTAGAATTGAGGGATCTTCACCATGAATTTTTGAGCAATTATAGCATGTTTGGGACGGGTAATCGGGCAAGTATGGAGTGCATATACCCAATTGTGTGCTATATGTGGGATTTTGTTTGATGCATGTTTGTTGTGTTGGAAATTTTTGAGTAATTAGTCCCTAGAAGTTGCGACTGGTTCTCGATCAGGTTCATTAACGACCTACCCAGGTTCGTTAACGACCCTGCGTATTATCAAGTCCAAAAAAACCAGTCCAAGCCTATTGACGAACCCAATGGGGCAGTTAACGAGGCATTCCGAGAGCTATTTCAAGGCCAAGTATGGGGTCTCTTGACTATTGATTTGTGTGGATTTTATCTTGGAAAATTCGTATTGTTTATAAGTCCACATGGCAAGTTCTAGCCGAGCTGCAGCCCGAGCCCAAAAGAAGAAGAGGACTCAACGATCCCCATCTCCACCCCGCATGGACAACGTGATTCTGCGCACTCAAGGACAAGCGGACCGCTACAACGCCATATTAGACAAGGACCACTACACTCGGTGGTTCTCGAGGTCGATTGCTAAGGCGATGAGGCTTTATGACAATGTTAAGGAGGCCTTCTCTATTCTTGGCGTACCTCACCTATTGAAGAAAGAAGCGGTACCACACTTCCCGGATCTAACATCCGAGTTCCTAGCCACCCTTGAGACAAGATTTCCAACGAAGACTTCGGCCGGACGGATCAGATTCAAGCTCGGCAATGTCAGTCACGAGTACACAATGGAAAAGTTCAATGCTATTCTTGAGCTCCCTAATCCTTCTCGGGACTACAGTCTTAAGGACTACAAGGTGACAACGACTTGGAACTATATCACTAGGGAAGTAGAGCCTTCTGCTGCAACACTATCCGAGGCAAGCATCATCAACCTCATTTTCCGGATCATTCTAAGAGTCCTTGCTGCTTATTTTTGGCCCAAGAGAGAGTTGAACAGGCCGACAAGGATGGAAGTTGCATGCCTCCGCACCATCCTTTTTGAGGAACCCGCCCCATTAAACTTGGGGTATGAATGGCTATACTATGTTGAGAAGTCGATCAAATCAATGGAAGTGTGGTGCAGGAATTTGGTTAGTCTCTTGGCAACCAATCTTGGAGTTGATCTATCTCGTTACACGCCATCCCATGCTCAACTGCTCAACAGAAACTATTGGTTTAGCTCCAACATCTTCACTCAGACCGAGGGCGGGTATATTACAAAAGTTCAAGGCCAAGATGTCATGCCCACCCGGGACAAATTAGAGCTGCTATACGTACCGAATTGGTACGAGGCGTGGACGGGCCATGCATTCCCTTTAGAAGATAAGCCGCAAGATGAGCCTTCACTTAGTCCATGTGAGTCTCGGTTCGAGAGAGAGGAGGATGCTATGGATGAAGATGATGGTGTTAAGGAGGCAGCTATTGAGGATACTTCTGAGGCTGCCACTGAAGAGCTCGACCTTGGAGATAATGACCTCGACACTGAAATTCTGGGCAACAACATCTTCGTTAACGAGCCTGTCAGGGTTGTTAGCGACCACTTCGAGGCTTCTACCGATGCCACTACCGAGGTACACAGCTTCGGTAACAACCCACCGCCACCTCCTGTCGAGCCACATTCTTATGGTATCATGCCTTACAACTCGTTACTTTTTCAAGACCACTTCTAGCCCCACTACCAACCACCTCTTCAACACGAGTACACTGGATCGAGTATCCCGCCTCCATGGGCCGAAGATCTTTCATCTCAGATGCAGCAGCTTAACCTGCAACAGCTTAACCTTCAGCAGACATATTCATTAGAGGATGGATAGATGGGAGAGTGTCTATTCTGCTCGCATGACATTAGAGGATGCGAGACACCTTCAGAGGGAGGTGGATGATGCGGAGCGCTGGAGGACGATGTGTGAGTTTATGGGGAACTTTGAGCACCAATTTCCACCACCTGGGTGTTGATTAAGTTTAAGAGTTGTTTTCTTTTCTGCATCAAAGATCTTGTAAGTTTTTCTTTTGTTTTGTTTTCTATTCTTTTCTTCAGCTTATTTTATTACAGTGGGGACACTGTAATTTTAAGTATGGGGTGGGAAAGGTTAGAAAGTTTGTGTCTTGTTTGTTTTACGTGTCTTTTGTGTTTTAAGTTGTTCTTTTGTTTCATAAAAAAAATGAAAATTTTGAAAATTCCAAAAATATTTTAGAATTGATAGATACCCTTTTTCTTATAGTTCTATGATAGTAGTTGCTAGCATGATCATATAATTCCATGCAAGCATGTCTTTGAGAGTACAACCTGATTCTTATTATAAAGTTGTTTTATGAAGGAATAGCATTTGATGAAATTAAGCATGTTTACTTTTTAGCATAAGTTATGCAATCCAATAAAAATTTACCTTGTGAGTTATTTTTGGCCTTATAGGGAGAACATCAAAAATCTCTCTTCTTTTCTTGTGTGATTTACTCTCTATATGCATATTATCTCTTGGAATTGTGATGGTTATCTATTACTTGAGACCTATATAAGATTTATAGTTCATTACTTGTGAAGATCATATGATAGAGAATTTATTTTTATGAGCCTTATTTATCCTTATCCACCCTTACATTACCCTTCTTTTTGTAGCCTCTTGTTTTGAGCCTAAAGCCTTTATTTTTATCTCTACAAAAATATTCCCTAGCACCGATAAGCTTGACCCTAACCGGGGATTAGGACATAGATTGGAGAGGATTGTTTTGTTGAGTGAAAAAGTTATGTTTGGTTTGAAATCAAGGGTTTTTGGGAAGGGTAGATTGGAAGTCTCTCGTTCTAATTTGTAAGTAAAAAGATCTCTTGGTGACAAAGGATGCACAAAGTAAAGTTGTTTGTTGAAAAAAAAAGAAAAAAGAAGAAGAAAGTGTACACGATGAGGCTCGTTAACGACCTAGTTGGTTCGTTAACGAGGCTGCGCAAGGATGAAAAGAAAAAAGGAAAAGAAAAAGTAAGATGTGCATTAGTGTTTAAAGGATAAGCCAGAGATTCTTTTGAGTTATTTTATGAGACTTTCTAGGATATGTTGGGTGAATGAAGAGTGTGCATAAAGAAAGTAAGTTTGGTATGTTTTTATGAGAGTTTTGATGTTATGTGAGAGTTTTTAGGAGTCTTTGATTCCCGGATATTATTAGCACATAGCCAAAATATTTCCACGCCTTATTGTCTTTACCAAGCCCCATTACAACCCGGCCGAATGGGAACTTCTTTGAAGTTTTTCATTTGAGCCTAAGTTTCTCTTGATGATTCTTTGCTTGTTTTGACAAATCTCAGGTGGAGAGTTTGGTGATATAAATTCCAATTTCTATGAGTTTTTGTATATATGATGAGTTGAGAGTTGAATTTATAAGCCTAAACACTTGAGAGTTGAGTGAAACACATATATCCCTTGTGAGGTTGGATTGTATTTGCTTATGTCTATTTAGTGCATATATGTGCGATGACATTAATAATCATTTGCTATTTTCTTTTACGTTTTTGGAAGTTGCTTTTTAGATGATGGCTTTTTGTTTGATGAGTATGATTGTTTGGTTTTGATTATTGTTTAGTGATTGCTTGAGAAAAAAGAAAGTCTAAGTATGGGTATTTTGATATTCATGTCTTAGGTCTAGTTTTTAGTGTGTTTTCTTAGTTTGTTTAGTTTAGTTCTAGTAGTTTTGGAGTTAGTTTTTGTGTGTTTTTGGATGAGTTTGCATATTTTGTGAGAAGTATGGAAGCTACTCCGTTTTGTGTCTTTTTGTAGGTTTTGAGCAGGAAAGAGTCATTTTGGAGCTTAATTGGAATACTATGGTGAAGGATGGATGAATATGAAGATAAGAAATCGAAGTCCAGGCTTTTAGAGTTGAAGAGTTGAAGAAGAGGAAATCCAAACTCGTTAACGAGGCTGTGAAGGGTCGTTAACGAGGCTTAGAGATAGAATTTTTCGAGAGATCTTTGTGATGTCTACCGACTGTGTGCGGAAATCTATCTTGATAATTCCGTGTCGGTAGGGTTTTTAATGAATCTCAGGGTCATTATATTTTATGTTCTATGTCTTGTTATCTTTCTAATTATCTTTCTATCTTT
Organism: Fallopia convolvulus; assembly: GCA_964016875.1. NCBI lineage: Eukaryota > Viridiplantae > Streptophyta > Magnoliopsida > Caryophyllales > Polygonaceae > Fallopia > Fallopia convolvulus. Next base: position 47,858,437 of record OZ024720.1, on the reverse strand, counting down.
TTAGAGTTAGTTTCTATCTTTTAGGAAAGTTTTTATCTTCTAGCCTTTTTATTAGATAGCTTTATTAGTATAAATACCCTTCTTTTCTAGCTTAGAAAAGGGGGAGGAGGAACGATTATTTTCTAGGAGAGCCGACACGACAGAAGTCGAGTGGGAAGATCATCGAACCAAGGTCGATCGAGAGAGAGCATTGGGTCGTTAATTAGTTCGTCTGCTTGTTATTGTCTTGATTGTTTTCGGTTTTTTCGGGATTTTTTAAGACGATATTTTTCCTAGTAATTTGAAGTTAGGTTGTTTTGTTTTCAATGTTCTTTCTTATTGAAGTTGTTTGTTTTATTACTATGAGTAGTGAGTAGTTTTCCTATCTAGGGTCGAGGTTGAAACCCGGCATAGTTATGCATGTTTAATGAGTAAGTTGATGTGTTGAATGTCTTTTATCTATTTTAGATTGCTTGTTGTGCTTATGCCTAGACGATAGTTGAAGTAATTTGAGTTCTTAACTTGATTGAGAGAGAAAGTTATTGACTTGAATGTTGATATTGTTCGATTACGAAAGTTTCGAGCTTTGGATCCAAAAACAAGTGATTGAGTAAATTGATTTATAAGGATTGATTGATTTGCTTGCTAATCAGCGAAAGTTGATGAATTTATCTTTTCAAAGGCATGATCTTTATCTTCTTACGAGTTTATATGCATGATTGTGTTGTGGTAACCCTTGTCCTTGGTATTTATTCTTAATTGAGTTTGTTTTCGGTATACTCGTTATTCAGATTCGTTGCCTCGGTACCGAACTTGAGTTTCTAGTCGTTAATCTACATTCGTAGTATGTCCAGGTTCGTTAAAGACCCTGAAAAAGTCGTTAATGAGGTTGGTCGTAGGTGTTTTGTTCTATTTTGCTTTGTTTTATTTTTAGTAGTTGATAGACAAACAACAATGCTTCCCCTATAACGATCCTGACTTCGCTATACTCAACGGCGTATTGACTTATAAATTTATTTGTTGTCCAGTGAGTCAAGAAAACACCCATCAACAGGCGGGCTGGCGGCGACCAAGTGGCGGGCGCTACCAAGGGGCGGCGGGATGGCGTCGGGTCGGCGGCAAGCGCCGCCAGGCACTTCGTAGGTAAGGTCATTTTGAATTAATTGGCGGCGGGCGCCGCCGTGTTGGTGGCGGGCGCCGCCAGTTCTGTCGCGCTTCTTTTTTGCCTACCCGCAGGTTAGTCCAAACAAAAAGCAAAGGAAAAAAAACCGAAACAACAACTAAGCTAGAAAAAGAAAGGAAGTACCTAGGTCGGGTTGCCTCCCGAAAAGCACCTTATTTAACGTCATGGCTCGACGTTTAGCATAAATTGACAAGATTAGACATTGTCAATGCCCTTAATAACCTGTCAAAAGCTTGTGAACACATCTCACAAGAAGATAAGTAACACAATAATAAATTGAAAGTGAATATTATACCATTCAAAAACCGTTTCAACTTATCAAACATATGTGCCCAATTTCTATGAGATGGCATATGCTCAAACAAATTCAAAACAAGTGGTGATGTTAGAAAATACTTACAGTATGGGTCAAGGTATTTGTCTCAATTACCACTTTGTTCAGAGATGAACTCCATATATTTTTCATCTTTCACCTTGTGTTCTAGACTTGGCTCCTCATCTTGCAACTCCATAAACTCTGGATGTGAGAAGGTTGGGAAACTGAAACATGGGATTTAAAGGCCTAACATAGGTCACAACATGATGGCGGGAGCCTCAACAGATGTATCATCTTGATTTTCTCCCTCGTTGTTGATTACTTCATCAGCAAAGAAGTCATCATGGTCAACAAAATAATCTTCTTCCAAAACCACAGAAGGCTCAAACTCATGACTCCACATGGGAGAAAATGATTCAGGCTCCCTAGGCTTTGCAAGTATCTTTGTGGCAGCACAAACTTCCCTTGTCAAAGCATCCGTCGTGGTAGAAAGTTCTTTCATTAAATCCTCAAGAGGTGCATCAACCGGTTGTGGTTGTGGGGAAGATGACTCAACATAAAAGCTCCGATAGCTCATGAAACATAAGAAATCCCAGCATTCCTCGGATTCCATATACAAAAGCCTCTCATTGGTCATGTAGTTAGCCAATACCCTTGTCTCAAAATTCATACCAAGACTAACTCCGATGTTGACCTCTCCGTCATTGTATCGGAATCCCTATGTACCCATTTTAAACAAGTGGTCTTGAAATCTAGAAAAATACTCATGGAAGTGTTCATCCTGCAATTGTTTAAACTTGAACAAAGCCATAGATTAGTAGCACAAGTGTTATGAACCGTAAGATAGGTTCACAACACCAAGATTGGCACAAAAATCACACAAAAGACAGTTATTGCCGCCCTGGCGACGGCACCAATTTGATAGGGGTGAAATGGTCGTGCAAATCACGGCTATGCAAAAGAGTCCTAACAATCCTAAAGACAGTAGTCTTAGGGAAGTAAGGGTCGAATCCACAGGGAGGTTGGTTTATCTTTCTATGTAAATTTTATGTCAATTAAATTAAAAGGGGTGTTACGAATTAAACTACTATCTTACATGCGAATACTAATAAAGCAATTAAAGTTGGAGTTTTTATCAAATTAGAGAAAACACTTAGTCAACCAGAGATCCACAATCGTATGACAAGTTGATCATAGATTCAATCAATATCGTATGCATATGGAATTCCAATTCCTTTTCAAAGATAATTAATAGCACAACCAGATACTATCAATCCTAATTAGTTGAATAACCCTGAAACTATCAAGATTCAATTCAAAAGCAGCATTAAGAATAGGAATATAATCAGGATACAATTCTAGCATAAAACAACCAGCTTTTATACTAGAATGCAATTTAACTCTCTTCTACAATAGACAAGCACAACCAGATACTAGTACAATGCAATTTGCTACCATGAAATAGAGAAACTCAACCAGAGATCTAGCAATTGAGATTCAATAACAACAACCCTAGAAATTGTTGAAATCAATCACATAAACAATTCAATCAAGAGAGCAAAATAATTCCATGCAATAGATAAAGAGTAGAAATCTCACAACTGAAAGTCAAACGATTCTTCAAACTGTTTGACTAAGCAAAAGGGCTTAGTTCTCCATAGAAAAGCTAAAAACTCTGAAAGAAAAATATGATAATAGTCTATGAGAGATGCAACTCTCCAAACCCTAATATATAGAACTAGGTCTAAAACTATATCCCAAAAATATAATATCTCGAAATAATACTAATAGAAAAGGAGCCAATCAGGATAAAACACGTAGCGCAGTAAAGATCTCTGCGGTTGTCAGGGGCGGCGGGCGCCGCTGGGTTGGTGGCGGTCGTCGCAGCACCTCGGTTCAGAACTCAAGTGGCACTTCGGGGGCTGTTTTGACCTCCTTCGAGTTGGAATTTGGACTTGGAGTACAAACATGAATTGTAGCATCTTTGAATTAGCTTTCCAATGATATCAAACTCAACTTCATAAGACCACTATAGCTCCCGAACGAGCTCTCACAAGACAAAGGTGTCAAACCATTAACTCCAACGGATGGCCCGAATTCAAGCGTTCTTCTCCCGTTTGCATTCCTTTCACACTTGTTCACTTTAAGACCTGTAAAACAACATAGAACAAGTGCAAAAACCCAAAAACTCCTGAACACTCTAATAACTTAAAGAAACTAACTAAAACTACCTAAAAACAAAGCAAACGAAACGTAAACATGCATCCTAAACACTACCTATATTCCTACAAGGACCCCTCATGTAGTTAGCTTCTTCTTATGCTTCAGCAGCACGGACCTGCTTTTTTCAGGCGGTTGACCTCGTTTTGCAAGAATTGTTGCTTCACTTCAGGGTCGACCTCATCATTGTTTGGATTGTAGAGCCATCGTTGGGGCTGTTGGGCTTGTTGTGCCATACATTGCATCATAATTTTTCAATTTATCAAGAAATGTCCACGCCGCATCGGGATCCATCTCTATGAAACCGCAAGCAGTGTGTAGGTTGATGCGGTTCTTCGTTTCAACATTGATCCCTTGGAAGAAGATTTCTTGGAGTACATATTGTGGTTGCCCATGAGTAGGGCATTGTCTAAGCATCTCCTTGAACCTCTCCCATGTCTCTACAAAGGTCTCATTAGGCAACTGGTGATAAGAGGTGATGCGCTTTCTTAACTCCGTAGTCTTGGCAGGTGGGAAGAACTTTGTCAAGAACAAGTCATGCAGAGTTTCCCATTTCTTTATTGACTTGGGAGGTAGGCTCTCTAACGAGCTCAGGGCCTTTCCTGCATGAGACCACTTAAAAGCTTTCAACAGAACATATCTAAAGAGACACCGTTAGCAACAATAGTGTCACATAAATCAAGGAAATTTTTAATATGTTCTATTGAGCACTCAGTGGGTTTTCCCTCAAACTGAGCCCTTTTGATCAAGGATATGAATTGAGGTTTGATCTCAAAGGTCTTCTCTATCTCCGGAAGCTCAATGGCTAATTCTGGCACCCTTAGTTCTAGATGCATATACTGCTTAGCATTCCTTGGATAGGCATTAAGCTGCTCCTGCAGACGGGCAGTGTACTCGTTCACGTTCAGCATTTTCTCGTTCATGTTCAGCGGTGGCAGTAGCAGCGTCTCGATCAGCTTGTAACGCCTCTTTCTGCTTCTGGAGAGCGGCCATCTGTTGTGCCATCTCTTTCGGTGTCATGGCCATGGCTTTGCGTTCTCTTAATCTGCGGTGGAAGGATCGCTCGGGTTCAGAGTCTACTACTGGATTAGAGACAACTCGACATCCTTCAGCTGGCATACACTAAAAGAAAAAACCAAAACGAAATCAAAAGCAAAATGGGTTCTTGGCGGAGGGTCGGTACCGAGGCCCAGGGGCTCGTAATCGAGCTTGCAACGATCCCGTGAAACAAAAATGGAAAAGAAAGAAACAACTACCTATCGACAGGGTCGGTACCGACCTGGAGAGGGTCGGTAACGACTCGAAAGTGACCTAGAAAATAAATAGGAAAAGCACAGAAAATTGGGTTACCCATCAGGGTCGGTACCGACCCTAGGGGGTCGTTACCGACTCGGCGGAGTCTCGAAAAAGGCAAAAAGAACAAAATTTGGCACTATTGAAATCTCCCCGGCAACGGCGCCAATTTGTTGATAGGGTTTCTTGACAACAAATAAATTTATAATCAAGCCCCCACTGAGTATAGGGAGGTCAAGATCGTCCACAAGGAGTAAGTCAGTGCTAAGTGTTGTTACTTGTCACACAAGCAATCAATTAAATCTAGGGAATTTAGCAAGAGAATGAGGAATTCTCAGGTAAAGGTATCACCACAACAATAATCATGCAATGCTAACGCTATGAAACATAAAGATCATGCTTTTATCATATAAAGGTGTCAACTTTCCTCAACCAAAACAAGTAAATCAACTAACTTTCGTTCAATCAACAAACTTACTATCTAATCTCTTCTACTTCAACTAGGATAGATCCACTTTCGCTTCAAAACCCTAATTTGTCTATTCTGATTCAAGGTTTCCGATTTCGATTCAATTATGAATGAGAAATTCCCTTCGACTTTCGTTTCAAGGATTAAGAACAAGAGAATAGATTCATGCAATAAAAACAATCAAGACATGATCATAAACAAGCATGCACAACCATTGGTGGGTTCAACCCCAACCTTAAAGAGGAAGACTACTCACAATTCATAATTGAAAATAAAGCAACTATATTAAATAAAAGAGAAAGCTTACAACTTTGAATCAAAACTCGTCCCACCACGTCTCTCTATCTCTACCCTCTCAACCCTCTCTTCTCTCCTCCTCCCTTAATTTCCCTCCAAGGCAATTCATTGTTTGCTGGATGAGAAAAACAAAGGGTAGACAAGAGTATTTAAAGAGAAACTAATCTATCTTAAATCTATTATAAGCCTAAGAGCTAGGGTTCATGGAGTTTAGTGCCACAAATGGGGGATGAGGGGTTAGGGTTAGGGTTTCACACCATTGATGGTGAAAGGTTGAAGCTTTTTGGGAGAGAAAGGGTTTTGGAGATAAATTGAGAAGAGCAGGAGAGCGAGATAATGCACGAGAGAGAGAAAGTGTACCTTTTAACCAAAATCCTTCTCCTCATTTATTCTTGAACTGTAGTTGATTAGATAGAAACTAGATCTTCCCAAGATCTTTAATCAATGCAACTAAAAAGGCAATTTCCTTTGGCTAAAAGATTTCTAGATTTTTGAAAAGATACCATTGGAGAAAGGTGATTCTTGTCTTACTCAGAAACTGACGTTCTCAACCTGTTTTGAGTCAACCACTTAAATAAAATTCCTCATGTAATGCACATTCTATGACCTCACTCAAGTTGCCAACATCCATTGAAAAGAAAATTCGCCTGGTTCTTTGGGGTTTTGCACGGGGGTGCCAAAGAGAACCAGGGGAAATAATTTATGTGGATTTGTCAATCAAGTAGATAAGTCTCCGTTTATATGAAAACATATAAAAATAGGCTCATAGAGACTCTGTAACATGACAGGCTTAGGTAGGTTGTAGATTCAATCTTCATTTGTGCTTGTATTGAGGGTTAGGAACATCAGGTTTAGACTCTTTTGGGCTCAAAGAATGGTTTCAATATGCACTTAATACATAACTCAAGAAGCAAAGAATGAAGACATTATGATGTGCATGGTTCATGAGTATGTAATAAGGAAGTATTCAAATTTAACACCTTAAGATCATAAAACTTTTGAATCATAAATAGAATAGCTAATCTAGCCAATAATTGAGGGAAAATAAATTGGAAATAGATTAGTTTAGGGAAATCATACCTAGCTCCATACGGAACTGTACAAAGGGTTCACGATTGAGAGCCTTAGTGGATATATCAGCACGTTGTTCACTTGTCCAACAGAAATCCATGGTCACCAACCCTTTCTCAACTCAGTCACGAAGAAAGTCATGACGAATCTCGATATGCTTGGTTCGTGAGTGTTGTACAGGATTCTTTGAGATGTTGATGGCGCTTGTATTGTCACATATAATGGGTATGCCATCATACTTTAAACCAAAGTCATGGAGTTGTTGCTTGAGCCATAGAAGTTGGGTGCAACACGCGGCAGCGGCTACTCAGCTTTTGCAGTAGAGAGAGCAACTGAATTCTGCTTCTTGGACCCCCATGACACAAGACATGGTCCAAGAAATTGAGCCATCCCAGAAGTACTCTTACGATCAATCTTATTCCCAACAAAATCAGCATCCCTGTACCCGACTTGACCAAAGTCAAAAGAGGTTGGGTACCATAAGCACAAATCATTAGAACCTTTGAGATACCATAGGATTGTTTTAACAGCCTTGAGATGAGTTTTTCTTGGATCAGACTGAAATCTAGCACATAAGCATATGCTAAACATGATGTCCAGTGTGCTTGCCGCGAGGTATAGTAGAGAACCTATAATACCTCGATACAAAGTCTGGTCAACCTTTTTCTCATTGTCATCTTTTCCTAAAGAAGTGGTAGGAGAGATAGGTTTATCAAAAGATTTTGAATTATCCAAGCCAAACTTCTTGACACACTCCTTAAGGTTCCTTTGTTGATGTACTCTTGTACCCTCACTTCCTTAAACAGCTTAAAGTCCTAAAAAGAACTTAAGTTTGCCAACCATACTCATTTCAAATTCACTAGCCGTGAGGTTAGCGAACTTCTGCACAAGTTTATCATCTGTAGAATCAAAGATGATGTCGTCAACTTAAACTTGCACAACCAGAGTGTGCTTTCCCTCTTTAAGAAGAAAAAGGGTCTTATACACCTGTCCTCGAACATATACGTGTTGTAGTAAGAACTGAGAGATCATGTCATACCAAGCTCGTAGCGCTTCCTTCAACTTATAAAGTGCTTTGTCGAGTTTGAATACATGTGACGTATTCGAAGCCTGGGTTTTGTTCTACAAAAACTTCTTCTTTAAGAAAGCCATGATGAGCTAAATAAGCAATCAAGAGACGAATTGCCTCTAGACGTGCTACAGGAGCGAATGTCTCATCATAATCAATCCCTTCTTGTTGGTTATACCCCTTAACCACAAGTCTTGCTTTGTTTCTCACAACATTTCCAGAATCATCAAGCTTATTTCTGTATACCCAACGTGTTCCAATAACAGTTCTGTCTTTGGGTCGTGGAACTAGGTACCAAACCTTGTTTCTCTCAAATTGATGAAGTTCTTCTTGCATAGCACACACCCAATCATGATCTTTTAGGGCTTGATCCACGTTCTTGGGTTCCATGATAAAGAGAAATGCGTTGAAGGCACATAAATTCTGAAGTGAAGAATGTGTTTGAACACCTTTTGAGTAGTCAGAGATGATGTTGGTTACTAGGTGAGCATCTTTCTGCTGATAGTTCAACTGAAGCTGAGTGAGGTCAACCACCTCGCTATTATGACCCTACTCAGTGTAGAATTATCTATCTCTGCGGCTTCTTCATTTGGGTCAGACACAACATCATATAAATCTTCATTTTCTTCTGCCTCTTCCAAAGCAGGCATATCAGAATTCTCTGCGTCGTTCACCTGTTCTGGGTTGTCAACTACAGGTCTTCAGACAATCTCAACAACTTGATCTCCATACTCATCATAGAGATGAAAACCTATATCTCCTTCATCTTTTTCTTCAATAGATCTTCCTCCCCTTATTTTCACATCGAACACAACATGGACACTTTCTTCTACTTTCCTTGTTCTCTTATTGAAGACTTTACAGGCTTTGCTATGTTGAGAGTAGCCCACAAAAGTTCCTTCATCACTTCTAGCATCCATCTTTCCCATATTATCCTTGTCGTTGTTGTGCAAAAAACATTTACAACCAAACATCCTTAGATGGGCAACGTTCGGTTTTTTTTCCTCTCAACAAATCATAGGGTGTCTTCCCCAAAAGAGGACGTATTGTAGCTCTACTCAGCACATAACAAGCAGCATTGATAGCTTCACCCCAGAAATTTGTTGGTAGACCACTCGAGATCATTAGAGTTCGCGACATATCCTCCATAGTAAGGTGCTTTCTCTCAACTACACCATTCTATTGAGGAGTTATTGGGGCTGAAAAATTGTGACCTACACCATTTTCTTTGTAAAAGTCCAAGAATTGAGCATTTTTAAATTTTGTGCCATGATCAGATCGGATTGAAACCAAAGGTACTCCAAGCAACTTTTCTATTAATTTCCTCCACGCACTGAATTCTTCGAATACCTAATCTTTAGAAAACAAGAAAAACACCAATGTATAACGTGAAAAATCATCAACAATAACATAAACATATATATTACCTCCTCGACTTTTTACACACATAGGTCCACAAAGATCCATATGAATTAATTCTAAAGGTTTAGATGTACTTACCTCTTTCTTCGATTGAAATGAAGATCTAACCTGTTACCAATACCTACGCTAACATTATAAAGATTGTTCACAACGTTATAAAGATTGTTCTCACAAGTTCCCTTCGGAAGAGTCTTACCTGAGCTAACATCAATTACTTGACATCCATGAGAATAAAAAACTACTTGATAGAGATTGTTAGCACATAGTTGGGAAACACTTAAAAGATTATATCTAAGACCTTTGACATAACTAACGTTGTTGACACAAAGGTTCTTTGAGATTCTTACCTTTCCAATACCTACGACTTGTGCCTTACTATTATTACCGAAGGTGATGTTGCTACCTTCTTGTTGATGAAGTGAGATGAAAGACTCAAAGCTTCCCGTCATATGAGTTGAACAAGCACTATAGAAGAACCAGGGACCACTTTCTCTCACTTCATTCTGCAAGGTAAAAGTCAGTTTTTACGAACCCAGAGTTATTTAACAACTCCTCTAGGTTGGACAACGTGATGATTTTCAAAACATCTTTCATCATAGACTCTCTCCTTATATATGGTAGGATCACGTTCATGAGCATCCCAAAGTCCATAAGATTTGCTATCTCTTTTCTTTTTCCTGCACTCATGTTGAAGATGACCTTCTTTTCCACAATACTAACAAGTTTTATGACTCTAAGGACCAACATACTTGATATAACCAGGATAGACCGGTTTGTTATAAATACGAGCTTGAAAGTCGATTTTTGATGGTTTCAAGTTCGCAACTTGTTTTTTCCAGATTGTGTGCTTTCTGGCCTGAATACCAAGGTCGCTTACCTTTACTTGGGTTCCCCACCTCTGAAGTAGAACAACTTCCCTTGTTGTTACATACAGGTGTGTTACCTTTAGGTTCGGGTGGACACAGGGTTTTCAAATCCTTAGGCACATAGGAATGTCCAAGTCCATGCCTTGAAGTTACAAAAGTTTTAGCAAATTCTTAGCAACTTTCTTAGCAACAAACTCTTCTATCCATTTTTTCTTTTTAGACTAATTACTTGCCTTCTCAATTTCAAGGTCATTGACTAACTTAGCATTACCAAGTTTTAACATGAGATTTTCTCCTTAAGGTTTGTTACTTTCTTTTCTAAGTCATCCACTTCTGTTTTCAGGTTATCACAAGTTTTGCATGCAAGAGACTCAGAAACAAAGGACTTCTTCTCTAACTTAGCACATTTGAGAGACCATACATGATTCTCATCCAGTAAATTAGAGATATTATCTTCTTTTTCTTCAAGTTTTTTCACTGAGTTTGGTAACCTGGGTTTCCAACTTCTCAATGATAGCATCCTATTGTTCTTTTGTTTTGTTGGACAAAATAGATGAACGTTTAGAATCATATACCTCTTTTGGAGCATCTATAGCCATGAGACACACTTCTACTTGTTGACTTGCCTCATCTTCAGCATCGAAATCATCCTAAGTAGCCACAAAGCGCTTTTGTCTCCCTTTGACTTCCTCTTGACACAGTTTCTTGCAAAGTGTCCTTTTCTTGAACAATGATAACAAATCACTTCCTTCATGTCTCTGACAGGTTCTGTCTCTTTAGATGGAGTTTTACTATTGCAATTCCAAAGCCTTTTCATGGCTCTTGAAATGAATGCAACTTCCTTGGCACTGTCAACTTGATTACCATCACCTTGTGCAAGATCAAAGGCCTTTTCAAATTTCAAGGCAATGTTCTTAATCTTGACAGTTTCGAGGCGATCATCTCGCCTTTTCTTTATTCCTCCATAAATAGTCAACTTTTCTATGACATCTTCCAAGGTGAGTGACTTGGTCTCACTGTTGGTTAGCAACGCAGCAACAGCTTCATTCCATTTTGCATTGAGCCCTTGGATCAACTTGCTAACCTGCATCCATTGAGGAAGCTTTTCACCAAGAGACTCAAGTTGGCTAACCAAAGCTTGAAATCTTGAGTGATAGTCACCCAAGGATTCATTCTTTTCTTGACTCATTCCATCATACTCCCTTTCTAGAGCAATGATGTGATCCTTCTTCACATCATCATTTCCTTGGAGGAGTAGTTCTTGTGATTAGAATCACCATAGTCCTCCTTCCTTTTCTCTTCCTTTCCATCAGCAGTGAGAAAAGTTTCAGAACCCATCTCGATAACCTTCTAGAGTTATCCGTCGAGTGAGCAAATATGGGTCTCCATTTTCTCAAGTCACCAATCATACGCACTAGCTTTGAGCATTGGTGGCTTCCAAAACGAATCATTGATTGTTGTGTTTGTTGAAGTCATATTTTCTTGTAAATTAGAAGTACTAAACAGATGTAGAGCCAAGTTTTGATACCAATTGTAGGATCACTAGTACGTCTAGGTTGTCGACCTCAACTAAGTCGTCAACCTCTTAAGTAAATGCAGCAGAAACAAACTATAAGAAAGACTTACTTCAACACAATGATTTTTATAGTGGAAACACTTGCTTGATGAACTCTGTCAACCAAGTGTGAAAACCACTCCCTTCCAAGTTCTCGCTTGGAAGGATTAAAAGTCATAGCTTTCTTTATTGATCTTTTGGCCTGAATACCAAGGTCGCTTACCTTTACTTGGGTTCCCCACCTCTGAAGTAGAACAACTTCCCTTGTTGTTACATACAGGTGTGTTACCTTTAGGTTCGGGTGGACACAGGGTTTTCAAATCCTTAGGCACATAGGAATGTCCAAGTCCATGCCTTGAAGTTACAAAAGTTTTAGCAAATTCTTCAGCAACTTTCTTAGCAACAAACTCTTCTATCCATTTTTTCTTTTTAGACTAATTACTTGCCTTCTCAATTTCAAGGTCATTGACTAACTTAGCATTACCAAGTTTTAACATGAGATTTTCTCCTTAAGGTTTGTTACTTTCTTTTCTAAGTCATCCACTTCTGTTTTCAGGTTATCACAAGTTTTGCATGCAAGAGACTCAGAAACAAAGGACTTCTTCTCTAACTTAGCACATTTGAGAGACCATACATGATTCTCATCCAGTAAATTAGAGATATTATCTTCTTTTTCTTCAAGTTTTTTCACTGAGTTTGGTAACCTGGGTTTCCAACTTCTCAATGATAGCATCCTATTGTTCTTTTGTTTTGTTGGACAAAATAGATGAACGTTTAGAATCATATACCTCTTTTGGAGCATCTATAGCCATGAGACACACTTCTACTTGTTGACTTGCCTCATCTTCAGCATCGAAATCATCCCAAGTAGCCACAAAGCGCTTTTGTCTCCCTTTGACTTCCTCTTGACACAGTTTCTTGCAAAGTGTCCTTTTCTTGAACAATGATAACAAATCACTTCCTTCATGTCTCTGACAGGTTCTGTCCCTTTAGATGGAGTTTTATAATTGCAATTCCAAAGCCTTTTCATGGCTCTTGAAATGAATGCAACTTCCTTGGCACCGTCAACTTGATTACCATCACCTTGTGCAAGATCAAAGGCCTTTTCAAATTTCAAGGCAATGTTCTTAACCTTGTCAGTTTCGAGGCGATCATCTCGCCTTTTCTTTATTCCTCCATAAATAGTCAACTTTTCTATGACATCTTCCAAGGTGAGTGACTTGGTCTCACTATTGGTTAGCAACGCAGCAGCAGCTTCATTCCATTTTGCATTGAGCCCTTGGATCAACTTGCTAACCTGCTTCCATTGAGGAAGCTTTTCACCAAGAGACTCAAGTTGGCTAACCAAAGCTTGAAATCTTGAGTGATAGTCACCCAAGGATTCATTCTTTTCTTGACTCATTCCATCATACTCCCTTTCTAGAGCAATGATGTGATCCTTCTTCACATCATCATTTCCTTGGAGGAGTAGTTCTTGTGATTAGAATCACCATAGTCCTCCTTCCTTTTCTCTTCCTTTCCATCAGCAGTGAGAAAAGTTTCAGAACCCATCTCGATAACCTTCTAGAGTTATCCGTCGAGTGAGCAAATATGGGTCTCCATTTTCTCAAGTCACCAATCATACGCACTAGCTTTGAGCATTGGTGGCTTCCAAAACGAATCATTGATTGTTGTGTTTGTTGAAGTCATATTTTCTTGTAAATTAGAAGTACTAAACAGATCTAGAGCCAAGTTTTGATACCAATTGTAGGATCACTAGTACGTCTAGGTTGTCGACCTCAACTAAGTCGTCAACCTCTTAAGTAAATGCAGCAGAAACAAACTATAAGAAAGACTTACTTCAACACAATGATTTTTATAGTGGAAACACTTGCTTGATGAACTCTATCAACCAAGTGTGAAAACCACTCCCTTCCAAGTTCTCGCTTGGAAGGATTAAAAGTCATAGCTTTCTTTATTGATCTTTTGGATTGTTTACAAGAACACCCTGGATCTATACCTACTTCCCAAGCACTCTAGTACTCGTTGTGAACCGAGTAACTACAACCCTCAAACCGTCTAGCTAGCCTACGTCTCTCGAACTCTCGTTTTCTTTTCTTTCTTAACACAAATATGGAGTATGATTTCGTGAGTATTCTAACCTAAAGCCTTAGCTTAAATACACACAAACTACGTCAGATAAAAGAGAATGGGAGCTCCAAAAATGAGGTGGGATGGTGGGTGGCGTGAGCTCCGGCTAGGTGGCGTGGGTTGACGGCGTTCGCCTTCTCCGGCGCCGATGAGGGTAGTGGGGCATGAGTGTGAGCTGATTTGAGAGTGGGGAAGGTGAGTGAGGAAGCTAGGAGAGGATGTAATTAAGGAGGAAGAAGATGAAGTGGGGGGAAAGAGATGAAGTAGGGGAAAAGAAATGGACACCCCAATTTAAGGTTAATATAGTAATTCAACAATACCACTCTTATTTTTAATAAAATATTTTCTTTTCCCTGATTCAAATGCTCAAAAAATTCTATTAAAGGACAAACGAACACACTTAAATCCGTTAACCACATAACTTTAACGTAATGGATATCGAACTTAAGACTCCAAGACATGATTTTATTTGCAAGGAAATAAAATTAGTAGTAATGTTAATAATAATTATAAGACTTAGGTAGATACGAAACTAGTATCTACGGGGTCTTTCATACTTCCTCCCTTAAAAGGAGTTTCACCCTCGAAACTCGGTCTCGAACATGGAGGAATAGCGCTCACTCATATATGCTTCGAGCTCCCATGTAGCCGCATGTGTTGCATGTTTATGCCATAATATTTTGACGAGTGAAATTACCTTGTTCCACAAGTGTCTCTCATCGTGTGCGAGTATCTTAATCGGTTCCTCTTCATATGCGTCATCTTCCTCAAACTCGACCTCTTAATAATGAATCACATTGCAGGGTCATAAATGTACTTTCTTAATTGTGACACATGGAGAATATTGTGCACCCAATTCATGGAAGGCGGTAATGCCAAACAATAGGCTAGTGATCCGACCCTTTCCAAAATATCAAAGGGTCCTACATAGCGAGGGATCAACTTCCCTCTTCTACCAACTCTAAAACACCCTTAGTAGGTGACACCCGTACAAACACATGTTCTCCGTCTTGAAATTCAAGTGGGCAACGACACACATCTGCATACGATTTTTTTGGAGACTATGAGAAGACAAGATTCTTTGTCTAGTCAAGGCAACCACATCCTAAGTGCATCTCAAAATATCTAGGTTCACTAAATACCTCATTGATAGGTCATCCCAAAACAAAGGAGTCTGACACCTCTGATACACTCTATTTAGTATAGGTTAACTCTTGTATTTTAGGCATGATTTGAGTGTGTTTAGGTTAGTTTTGAAAATAATTGTAATATGAAGACCGAAGTCACAATTTGAAGAATTGCAAGAGTTTTGAAGACAAGTGTTGATTTGGAGTTGTTTTGACATCACTTTCTTGTGACGCATCGTTCAGGAGCTACGGTGATCAGATCAAACTGAATTTGGTTTCATTGGAAAGATAACTCGAAGAGCTACAATTCATGTTTTTACGGCGAGTTCAAATTCCAACTCTAAGTGGGTCAAAACCACCTCCAAAGTTGACATCAGAATGTTGTCGCAGGACCCGCGCCCGCGGGTCAGAACCCGCGCCCGCGGTTCAAGAAGTTTCCGCGGCCGATGAGAGGAACATTAGCCGCGCTTGAGGATTAGATCCGTGCTCGCGGGTTAGGTTTTTCGGTTGTTTTTCTAGTATTTAAGCTTAATTTCGTAGCAGACTTTAGGGTAACACATTCCCAGAATTCAGAGCATACTTTTATATTTTAGGTTTTATTTTAGTATTATGGAGAACTAATTTCCCTTTGGAGTTTATTTGATCAAGGAAGTCTTTCTATGAATTTGTGAGATTCAGGTAACTTTTCTATCCCCATGTTAATATCAAAACTCTTGTGCTAGATTTTATGATTATCAATTAATTTCTCTTGGTGCGCAACTTGTTGAATTTGATTGATATTCTACTGTTTGGATTAGGTTTGATTGTTGTCTGTGCAATATTATTTATCCTTGAAACAACTCTTTTATAGGACCGTGGACTAGAATTGAGAAAGAGTGTTTGATTGTTATTTTATGCATGAGACTCGTAGCTTGATTGCATGATTTGATATTCTTCTATCCTTAATGATTTGCATGATTTGAATTAAGCGTTCTTGTTCATATCATACTTTCACTTGGACCGTGGACAAGCGGAAATCTTTTATAAGGATTGGAATTAACCTGGGAATTAATAGAAAAGTGGATGAATTAATGATCGAATGATTAAAAAGGTGGAATTGGTTGGATAAACTCTGCTTTCCTTCAATTGATTAATCCCTAATATTATTTGTTTGTTTGCTTGTTTGTCTAAACTTCTAAAACCCTTGTCTTGTTATTTGATGATTGTTCAGAATCCCAATTCTCTTCGGTTCGATCCTTTACTTGCATACTATACTAGTTTGTAGTTTAGGGTAATTTATTTTTGATCTTGGCAACAACGACTTTAGCCGAGTCAACCTCCTTCCACACATGGCCTCATATGAGGCCATTTGTATCGATGCATGTCAACTATTGTTATAGGTGAACTCCACTAATGTTAATTTGATCTTCTACTTTCATGATCAAATCTAATGCACACGCCCTCAAAATATCTTCTAAGGTTTGAAAGGTTCTCTCATATTGACCATCAATTTGGGGGTGGAAGGCGATGCTAAATCTCAATTCTATACTCATTGCCGCATGCAAGGATTTCCGAAAATGGAAAATGAAACGACCATCTTGATCGGACACTATAGTCTTGGGAATGTTGTGTAACCGCTCTAATTCTTGAAGATACAACTCTGCTAGTCGGTCTGGTCCCCACACCTTCTTGAAAGGTAGAAAGTGGGAGGACTTGGTCAACCGATCAAATATGATCTAAACGGAATACATGCCCCGTTGTGATGAAGGTAAACCTGTTACCAAAATCCATGGAGATATCTTCCCATTTTCACTCTAGATTTGAGAGTGGATGTAATTTACCTGCTGACCTCTAATATTCAACTTTAAAATTGTTGAAAATTCAAGTATCTAGCTACATATTCAACTCTTCCCTCTTCATATAGCTCCACCAGAAATGTTTCTTGAGTTCCTTATTCATTTTGTTGGCGCCGGAATGTATTGAGTAGGGTGATGAGTGAATCTCTTTCAAAATCATGGTTTTAATCTCCTTATGTGCAGGAACACAAAATTTGGTTTCTAAACATTAATATTCCATCATCGTGAACCACAAACCCTGGTGACTTTGCACCTCATTTATGATCCTACTCATTTGTATGTTTAGTGGTTGCCTTTGTTGTATCAACTCCAACAAAGAGGATTGAATCTCCAACAAGCATAATTCTCCTTCACTACTCTGAAGTCGAACCTCAATCTCATTTCCTATGAACTCTCTTTGCAACCATGGTTGTAAGGATAGCCACGCAATAATAATTTTTTTTCTAAGTCGATTTTCGACTTAGAGAGCGTCAGCTACTATAGTGGCTTTACCTGGGTGGTATAAAATCTCGATATCATAATCTTTTATCAGTTCTAACCATCTTCTCTGCCTCATATTTAGCTCTTTCTAGGTGAAAAATATATTTTAGGCTCTTGTGGTCGGTGTAAATCAGACAAGTCACTCCGAAAAGATAATGACGCCAAATTTTCAAAGCAAAGACCACAACTGCATGTTCCAAATCATGAGTAGGGTAGTTCACCTCGTATTATTTCAGCTGGCGGGATGCATAAGCTATCACTCTACCATGCTACATTAATACACAACCAAGTCCTTAACTTGATGTGTCACTGTATACTATGAATCCATCTGTTCCATGAGGTAATGCCAAGACTAGAACACACGTAAGCCTTCTCTTGAGTTCCTCAAAACTCTCTTGACATTTTCTTATCCCATTCGCATTTCTTGGTCTTACGTAACAGATTGGTCAATGGTTGGGCAATCTTGGAAAATCCTTCCACAAATCTTTGTAATAACCAGCCAAATCTAGAAAACTCCACACTTCCCTCACGCCTTTCGCGGGTTTCCATTTTGAAATAGCCTCAATCTTTTGTGGGTCAACTTTTCGCGGGTTTACAATCACCCAAAAGTCACACTTTGACAGTTCTTCATACAAGTGTTGCTTCGTTAGTACATTAAGGACAATTCTGAGATGCTCGACATGCTCCTCTCTACTATGAGGTTAAATCAGCATATCATCTATGAATTCCACCACAAACTGGTCTAGGTATTCAATGAACACACGATTCAACAACTCCACAAAAACACCAAGGACATTAGTGAGTCCGAAAGACATCACTACAAATTCGTAATGACCATACCTCGTTTGAAATGTTGTTTTAACAATGTCATCATCCGAATCCTCAATAGGTGATAACTCGAACTTAAGTCCATCTTTGAGAAGACGACTGAACCTTGTAGTTGATCTAGGGTCTGTTCGACGGTTCAAACCTGATACGAGTTGATGTTGATACTGATTTAATGGTTGATGCTGATTTTACAAGTTAATTTTAGAAGTTGAAATTATTAGCTTATTTTTGTGAAAAATTATGTAGGTGTTCGGTAGACTAAATTGATTGAGACTGATTTTATAAAAGATAAATGCAAAATTACCAAAAAAGATATATTTATAAATTTATAAAGAGAAGATTAATTTTTCAATTTTCCAAAATTAAATTAGTGAAGGGGAATCGAAGGAAATAAATTCCATATGGCTGGATAAAGCTGGGAGGGGTAGATTAAATTTTGGGTGAAATATAAACTACCATCAACTTCCATAAGCTACAATCATCATCATCAACTCCCACTACCGAATAATTTGACTATCTCTTACCATAAGCTTGAATAAAGATGTATAAAGTCAAAATAAGGCTCGCCGAATGGACCCTTAATAAATCATCTATCCGAGGTAGAGGGTATTTATTCTTAATTGTCTTATTCAATTCCCAATAACCACAGAGACAAAGACACCCATCTTTCTTCTTAACAAAAAGTACAAGTGCTCCCATGCGGATGCACTTGGCCAAATAAACCTTTCTTTGTCAACTCATCTAATTTCTTCTTTAATTCTTGCATCTCCAAAGGCCCAATTCTATAAGGGACCTAAAAATTGGAGTTGTCCCTGCTTCAACTTCTATTGCCAAGTCCACATCTCTATAGGGAGGTGAGCCAGGCAAAACTTCTATAAAAAATATGGGAACTCACAAGCAATAGGTATGTTAGACAAAATTGATATATCATTATCATTTTCAAAGCATAACACATATATCCTTGTGATCCTTATCTTAATAGTCTTGATGCCTCCATAGCACTAATAATCAAACCTAATTTATTAGGATCGCGACCCTCAAAGACATACATTGTTCCATCATTAGCAATTATCGCAATAGCTCTTCTACGAAGGTCTATTAAAGCGTACAAGTCAATCCATGCCCAAGATCACGTCATAATGACATAAATCTATTAAGATCAAGTCAACTACCCAATCCCAAACCCCTATGCAGTGTGGGCAATTCCTGAACTCACGGGTCTCAACTATCTTACTACCCATTTAGTAGACCAACCACAAATGATTCACAATCATTCACACAAGTGAGACCTAGTCTAGTAACAAAAATTCAAAGATTAAAGAATGATTAACTCTAGTACCAAATAAAATGCACATAGGTTGTGACTGAAACACATACAATATGTACTAAACCTTATGAAGCTTGTGAGAATGCCAAGGAGGAAGGAGCGTGACCCACGATGCAACATCTACCCATCCCAACTCCCAAGTAAAACATCAAAACCTTGCTCTAATACCAATCTTTGTAGCATCCCAAAAATGAGTTGTTACAACGCAAAGGGTTTTTATGAAACCCCTTCAAGGCTAAGGGAATAATAATACTAAATTCAAGGAAATTTCATAAAACTTAGCAATAGTTCTAGGAGTCAACAAGTATCAAGAGTAAAAGTTGGCATAAACATGCCTAAGTCACAAAGTAGAGTGCATACTAGTATACTAGACCATGATAGATAAAAAAAGAACGGGTTCAACAACATGTATTGTCTAACTCGGTTCCCTACTTAAGAAGTAGGTAAACATAAGTCTAAAAAAACACTTCATAAGCAAAACCCAAGTCCCGTCCTAGCATCGTCATGGCGCTCGACCTCCTCCAAGCTCTTGAATGTCAACTGAACCTGACCATGCACAAAAACATACCCAGCCCCCAACGCGATGGGGGTCAGTCTCTCAAAGGAAACTAAGTAATGAAGAATAATATTTATGAAAGGGGATATATATATATATATATTAAACACATGTCTAAAAGAAAATAATATTAAAGAGGAGGTTATATCTCGTCTTACCCCATTGGGGTTACTCCAGGGCATTGCCCAAGATTTCAAGGCATCCCATTGGGATCCATGAATCACATCATCGACATTGCCGACTCAAGGTCCCCATTGGGTCCATAAGAACATGAACATCATTGCCGAACCAACAGTCCCATTGGGATTAACTTACAAGGCATTGCCCAAATATGTTCAAGGTATCCCTCATTGGATCCTGGAATTTCATTTTCGACATTGTCGAAATCAAGGTCCCCATTGGTTTCCATAAGAAGCTCAAACGGCATTGCCAAACCACATTATCGCATTGGGATTCATAACAAATCCATAACGGCCTTGTCGGTCATTACTCGTTCATACAACCTATGCACACATGGATGTACTAGCTAGGAAAATAGGATATCATATATCAATCACTCAAATCACATATCATGCATAAAGGACAAATGCTTAATTCAACTATTACTTATCCTAAGGAGAGAAGCATAGCCTTTGTTCAAGATATATTTTCAACCCAACCTTCCAATTACTCACCAATATAGCCCTAAAATCTCCAAGTTTTCACCAAAATCACACAAATACTCACAATTCATCACATACACATCCAAATCAAGATCTGTAAAATTATCCATACTCGTAGAAGATTTCCTTATCTTGTGACGAAACCCTTAACTTTTCAGAAATTACAAAAACTTCCCAGAATTCTCAGAACTTGTGCAAAAAATGCCCTCAACAGTCCAACCTCTAACAATAAACTTCAAATTCAACAAATTAACAACCCATTAGTCTTCAATTTAACCCCTAGATTCCAATTTAACCTCAATTTGAATTAGAGACAAGAAAGATTCAAGCTAGGGTTTAAAATTGGGGAAAAACACCCTCACAAGTTCAAACTCAAGCAAAACCAAAATTAAACGAGAAAGTGGCTCAAATAACTTACCAAAAGCTTACCCAAGGTATGGAAGGGTCGAAAAATGGTGTGGGAGGCCATGGGAGCTCCAAAAACGAGGTGGGATGGTGGGTGGCGTGAGCTCCGGCTAGGTGGCGTGGGTTGACGGCGTTCGCCTTCTCCGGCGCCGATGAGGGTAGTGGGGCATGAGTGTGGGCTGATTTGATAGTGGGGAAGGTGAGTGAGGAAGCTAGGAGAGGATGTAATTAAGGAGGAAGAAGATGAAGTGGGGGGAAAGAGATGAAGTAGGGGAAAAGAAATGGACATCCTAATTTAGGGGTAATATAGTAATTCAACAATACCACTCTTATTTTTAATAAGATATTTTCTTTTCCCTTATTCAAATGTTTAAAAAATATTATTAAAGGACAAACGAACACACTTAAATTCGTTAACCACATAACTTTAAACGTAATGGATATCGAACTTAAGACTCCAAGAAATGATTTTATTTGTAAACAAATAAAATTAGTAGTAATGTTAATAATAATTATAAGACTTAAGTAGATACGAATCTAGTATCTACGGGGTATTTCACACATTTTCCCAACTAAATCACACTTTTATAATGTTAATTATGTACCTTGTACGGATTATTATAAAAATCATTTATAAATTATTTTGACTTGTTCTTAAAAAAATTTAAAAACACATTTTCACGACTAAATCACACTTCTTTTAGTAAAGAATTAAAAAATATTAATTTGTTAGTGAGTGGTGGTTTTTGAGATAGTGGAAAAAGTGGGTAAGGTGAAAATGGTTTAAAAAAATAAAAAATTTAAATTATATCCTCAATAAAATTACAAAATATTAATTTGTTAATGGGTGATGGTTTTCGAGATAGTGGATAAGTGAAAGTAATTTAGAAAAAAATAAAAAATATTTCAAATTGCCAAGTGGCTTAAATTTTTACAAAGACTTAGTTTTTACTTTATAATTGTACTAGGTAGATTCATTAGAACAATGCTTATAGGAAGAATGGAACACAGGTTCACAAAATTTCACATCATTGTGCTACCAACTAGGCCGTGATGTATTTATTTCTTCACTAGTGAAAAGCTTGGTGCCATATGCTCGAATCATGGGTCAGAGTTTGAGAATGCTTCATTCCTACAATTTTGTAGGACCAATGGAGTTTCTCACAACTTTTCTGCTCCACACACACCTCAATAGAATGGAGTGGTAGAAAGAAAAAATTTAACCTTGGAAGACATGGCTAGATCAATGTTGATTAGAGGTGTCAAACGGGTCGGTCAGGTCGGGTTCGGTTATTTCGGGTTCGGGTTGAGTCGCGTTCGGGTCGTAACGGGTCACCGGTCAAATCGGGTCGGGCCATTGCGGGTTGTCAGGCGGGTCGGGTCGACCTAACAGGTCAAGAAAATCGATTTTCTTACAATTATTAAAATATTTTTTAAAAAAAATTATATTTAATAATAAATCTATTATTTTTATATATTTTAATAATAAAATATATTATAATTTTCAAAATATATTATATATTCTTAAAATATAACAAATTGGGTCAACCCAACGGTTTTTTTGGGTTTGAACCCAACGGGTTTTGGGTTTATCGGGTTTCGGGTTCAAATTTTCGGGTCTTGACCCTAAATTTTTCGGGCGGTTCGGTTCTGTTTTTCGGGTCGGGTCAGCTTTTGACAGCTCTAATGTTGATTGATAGTGGACTTCCTCAAGTCTACTGCGCTGAAGCAATCAACACCGCATATTATATCCTTAATATAGCCGTGATATGTCCTTTGATTCTTAAAAGCTCTTATGAACTAATCCGGGGAAGAAAACCCAATATATCCCATTTGTGAATTTTTGGTTGTAGGTGCTTCGTGCATATAAATGGGAAGGAGCCTCTTGGAATGTTTGATCTCGGGAGTAGCGAGGGAGTCTTTCTAGGATATGCATCCAATAGCAAGACATATAAGGTGTTCAACAAAAGGACAAGGAGGATTGAAGAGAGCGTTCACATGGTCTTCGATGAAAAACCATAGTGGGAACAATCTCTCTCAAGACTTCTCCATAAGAATGTAAAAAGAAGATTCTGATGATGAAGATAAAGAAGATTCTAGATATCAATCCATTTTGAACAATGGTGCTCTAAGCAACAACATTGAGAAAACTAAACCTAAAAATGAAGAAAATGAATGCCATAACTTGAAAAGATTGACGATGATCAAGAAGATACTACTCTAGAGCCAACACAAGAACATCCTTCAATTGGAGACTGATAGGCCAAATCCTACCCCGCAAGTGTACAGGATCGGTTGTAATACCAAGGTGTCGAACTCTGGGACTATGTAGTATTAATTGTAATTAAATTAGTAGACTAAGCCGCAAAATAAGAAAAGATTGAATTGTGATTTTAACTATCAAACTAATTATAAGCAAGCAAACAAGTAAATGTGGGCAAATCAATGAGAGGAAAGCATCTAAGGTCAAGGATCACCACAATAATGCGTCGGTAGACTATAAACGATGATTGCACAATCTTAATTATGACTTCGTTTGAAGG
This sequence comes from Fallopia convolvulus, assembly GCA_964016875.1. Taxonomy (NCBI): domain Eukaryota; kingdom Viridiplantae; phylum Streptophyta; class Magnoliopsida; order Caryophyllales; family Polygonaceae; genus Fallopia; species Fallopia convolvulus. The sequence goes on along the minus strand of OZ024720.1, from coordinate 47,834,804 downwards.
CAATTGTCTAATGTATCCGCTAAATTCTTTCAAATGTTAACAGAAGTATCTAGACTCAATTAAACATCCACTTTCGTGGCTTGCAAATTAAAATCTAGACCATTAAGCACTTAGAATTTAAGATTAAGTTGAATAAACATCCACTTTCGCAACTTGCTAACTCGACCTAACCTTAAGATTTCTATGACAATTGTTATTCCACAAGAGAATTCAAAATACTTTCATAATAGAGAAAACTCAGGTTCAAATCCTAGGGTTCCAACAGGAAAAAGTACCTTTCAGTCTCAATTCCCTGTCTGACTACTTAACAAAGCTTTCACCTTTCAGTCTCAAACTTTGGCAAGTTCCCATTCAAATAAATTACTAGGGCATAGAGCATATAGGATTGAATCAAACAAAGCTTCAAACAATGGATTGTGCAATTTAATAGATTAGTCTACCTAAACATCATTGGGTTCACCCCAATCTTAGAATTTGGAGTTCAGCTAGACATGAAAATAGAAGAAATCAATTCAATAACGAGATTAAACATACCGGATTGAAGAAACAAGCAAACTTGATTAATATCCAGCAAATCCAAACTCAATTCAATAAACGTCTTCAAATCTCCAATAAATATCTCTAAACTTGTCTCTCAAGAAATAGAAATTATGTTAAAAGTCGAACCCCTTCTTAGATAACAAAAGAGGGTATTTATACTAAGGAGAAGGTAGAAAAGGAGGCCCAAAACCCGAGCTAAAGGGGCGCACGATCCACGGCGCGCGTCGTGCGCCGAGGCGCACGATCGTACAAAGCAACGCACGGGCTGAGCAAGCGCGCGGGCGTAGGCATGGAGGTGCACGACCCTGGCCTTTGAGGTGCACGACCTGTGCCTTGTATTGGTGAGACGCACGACCGTGCGTCAGAAACGCACGACCCGTGCCAACATTGGTGCGCGAGCTATGTCGGAGCACAGTCTTGGCCTTGACACCGCTTGACCCACGCCTTAGTACCGCACGACCGTGCGTTTGGAAAGCACGGGCGACGCCTTTCTCTGAGTTTAGATGCACGATCGTGCGCGTAGGGCGCACGATCCGAAGATTTGTGGACACCGCCTGCACGACCGTGCTCCATGAGTGCATGACCTTGGACTTTGATCGTGTGCTTACTCCCTTTAGGCTCTTGAATAGTCTTTTCCGGTCCCGTTGCCTCCTAGACTGAAGTCTTGATTCCGCCAAATATTCAAACGCGTTCCAATGAGGCTCAAACTCTCCAAAGTACCTGAAAAGCATACAAATACGCGTGTAGACATCTATAGCGGAAACTCAACTAAAAGTACTAGAAAACACAGGACTAATGCCTGAAAACATATAAACTAAAGTCCTAAATGCATGTCCTAATATGCTCTAAAATGCAAGTTATCAAACTCCCCCAAACTTGAACCTTGCTTGTCCTCAAGCAATAAATAAACTCAACAACCCACAAAAACAATGCAATTCAAGTATCCACCTCAAATGAAGTTAAGCACTAATCAATAGACTTGCAGTTCACAAATTGAAATCATTGCACATGCTTTAGAAAATTAAAAAGATCAAGAGAATGCATCCATTATAGACCTCACTAAGGCAATGTGTTTGTCTCTCTCACTCAAGTGTTTAGGGTTTAGTGTTTCGCTTCAACTAAGACGGCTGAACTACCATATGCTTGCATCAGTGTTCTAAATCTCCACCGCTATGGACTTTGCATACAACAAAAATCAAGAGGTCTTTTAATGGGTTGTAATGTGGCCAAGGTGAGAAGAATAAGGCATGGAATATATTTGGCTATGTGGTGCTAAAACTGGAAAATAGAAATTAAGCTTCATCAACACCAACAAACCTTTTTAACTCACTTTCTTTCCACGCCTTTCAACTAAACTTCACTTCTTTATTTCTTTTTCTCACACTTCTTTTGCAACTTCTTTCAACCCATTTTCTTTTCATGGATTTTGAAACTTTTCTTCATATCCACACTTTTTATTTCTCAAGCTCAAACCATTCTTTATTTTCAACCTTCATTCCCTTTACTTAACCCATCCACCATTTTCATTCTTCTTTTCAATTTCCCAACTCACTCAAACTTCACAAAATAAATCAATCATAAATTCCTATTTTCCAGAAGGGTCAAGCTCATTAGGCTCGGGATTTAATTTTGTGGAGCTCAAAAAGATAGGCTTTTAAGGCTAACAGGGGCTTCAAAAAGAAGGATTAATATGCAGGATGGATAGGGGGAATATAGGCTAATGAAAAATAATGCCTCTATCACTTTAATGTCGTATGCAAGACTCATGTAAGCAGCCTCAAAGTAGATATTTAACACAAGTTGTAGAGTTAGCAAGTCATAGTGAGACACTCAAGAAATAATAGAGAGGACAATTAGTCCTAGAAAGGCTAAAAATATGATATGATCTCACAAGGTTAAACATGTCTAGAACTTCAGCATAATCTCAAATCTCAAAAGATAACATGTGCTCATTCAATTACATGTAAAACATACGAATCTACAATCATGCTAATATATGAAGGTTTCAACAATTCAAGCATGTCATGTGGTTTAGAGTTATATAAGGAATAATTAAGGACAATGGGTTTTCCATTTAAAGGGATTCAATAACACCTAAAATGCATGATTTTTTTTTTGACATTTTTCAGATTTTTTTTTATATGCCAAGACGAATGCAAAAATTTAAACATGAAAAAAAAAAACTTAAACATGAAAATGCAATCTAGCATGAAACTATATGCAATCTAAACTAACAAGAAACTTGTTTCCCTCCCCCAAACTTAAAATCTACATTGTCCCCAATGTAGAAAATGAAAGAAAGAGAAGAAAACACTAACCTTGGGTTGCCTCCCAAGCAACGCTTGTTTAAGGTCATTAGCTTGACCTTCCAACTTCTTTTAAGCACTCGGGTCAGGAGGGTCTTTGGAACCCACTCTAACCGGATTTGGATCAACTACAAGCTTTAGTATGTGCCTTTGTACTTTGAACTTTCCCGAGTTTTTATGCCAAAGCTCAGCTCCACCTCCATGTAAAACTCGAGTCACTATGTATGGCCCAGACCATCTTGTTCCTTTGCTCCCTGGAAACATGTTGAATCTTTCATGGAATAGCATCACCTTGTCTCCAATCTTGACCTCAATTTTTGATCGATCCTTCTTCTTTTTCTTTGGAACTCTACCCTTCATCTCCTTAGCACCATCACCAACTATAGGACTTGTAACCTCTACAACTTGTTGAAAAGGTTGAGCAACATCAGCAAGTAGCTCTCTTTTCTCCACCTGGTCCTTAATAGCGGGTACATTAAGCTCCAATGGGTCCTTAGAGACCACAGACATCAATGATCCATGAGCTTCCCTGTCTATGACATTTATCCTGCAATCATCTTTCTCACAAGAAGGTTGTTTAGTAGCTTTTGAAAAACTAAATTCAATTTTCTCATCATCTATTGTGAAGGAGAGGACCCCCTGCTTAACATCAATCAAGGTACCTGCAGTAGCTAAAAAGGGTCTTCCCAAGATGACTGGGACAGGCATATCAACATCAATATCCAGCACAATAAAATCCACAGGAATATAAAACTTACATATACGAATAGGCACATCCTCAATGATTCCTATGGGGCGAACCGATGATCTATCTGCCATATAAAGTGTCATCCCTATAGGTCTAGGCTTTCCCAAACCCAATTCTTTACAGATGGATAAGGGAATAATACTAACACTAGCTCCAAGATCACATAAAGCATCATAAGTAGTATTTCCAAAGACAATAGGGACAGAAAAGTTACCTGGATCTCCAAGTTTTGGAGGAAGCTTGTTTTGGATAAGAGCACTACACTCCTTGCTTAAAGACACGGATAGGCATTCATCAATCTTCCTCTTGTTGGATAGGATCTCTTTGAAGAACTTCACATAAGAGGGCATTTGCTTCAAGGCGTCCGTGAAAGGAATGTTGATGCAAAGCTTCTTCAACATGTCCACAAATCTTCTAAATTGTGGATCCAATTGGACTTCAGCTCTTCTTTGAGGGAATGGTAGAGGTGGTTTGTATGGTGGTGGAGGAACATATGGAGGCTCCTTCTCATCTTCTTTTGGCTTTTCCAGAACCTCTTTCTTTTGTAGCTCATTCTCCTTCACTTTCTGAGTCATTGGTGGAGTCTCAAGCACTCTTCCACTTCTTAGAGATATAACATTCACTTGGCCTTTTGGATTAACTTCAGGTTGACCGGGCAATTGACCACTCGGTCTTGGAGCATTCAAGGCTTGTTGAGATAACTGTTGCTCAAACAACTTCTGCTGCTTTTTCATCTCTTGCAGCTCTGATATCACCTCTTGCTGAAAGGACTGACTTGCTTTTTGACCCGCCACAAGTTGCTCAAGTAGAAGCTCCATAGTTGATTGTTGAGGTTGTGACACAGGAGGAGTAATTTGTGGTTGAGGAGCCTTTGGTTGAAACCCAGGTGGTTGTCTATTTCCATAGGAGAGGTTTGGGTGATTCTTCCAACCGGGGTTGTAAGTGTTAGAGTATGGATCATTCCTTACATCCTGATTGTAGTTATTCATGTAGTTGACTTCTCCTACTTGTGGCTCATGTTCAGAAGCATACAAATGACAGGCTGATATCGTGTGATCACGTGCCCCACAAAACTGACAATTTACCACTGAGCTTGACGGTGTAGGACCAATGGGGTTTCCTGCTACTGCAGCTGTTTCCAACTGCTTTACCTTCTGAGTAAGAAAATCAACCTGAGCCCTCAATTGAGTATTGGAATCAACTTCATACATCCCAGAGGCTTTCTTGGCACTAGAAGTGGAACGAACATCAGAATAGTTGTGGGAGTGCAATGCAGTTCTTTCAATCAAATCCCATGCGTCGTCTGTTTGCAGATTAGACAGGCCACCTCCAGATGAGGCGTCAATTAGAAGACGATTTGCTCCATCAATTGCATTGTAGAAAATATCAAGAAGCACCACCTTAGATTGCCCATGATGGGGGCACAACACAAGAAGCTCCTTGAATCTCTCCCAAGCTTCAAAGTAAGATTCCCCATCTTTCGTCCTGAAATTACTGATTTGCTGCCTCATTTCAGAAGTCTTCTTAGGTGGGAAGTATTTGTTCAAGAAGGCTGAGGCTAACTCATCCCATGTTCTGATGGAGTTTTGAGGAAGAGTCTTGAACCATATCTTGGCTTTGTCCCTTAAAGAGAATGAGAAGGCTCTCATCCTTAGTGCATCATCTGGGACATCATGGATTTTAACAGTTTCCATGAGCTCAATAAAAGTAGTGAGGTGCTGATGAGGAATTTTAGATGTAAGACCTCCAAATTGATTTTGTTGGACCATTTTGATCAGGGAGGGCTTAAATTCAAAGTAACGAGCTTGCACCTCAGGATAGACAACACCAGAAATAGGCCCATGTTGAGTAGGCCTCATATATTCAGCAAGAGTCTGTGGGTGTTGTTTTTCCCCTTGGACCGCTTGGTTTTGTTCCAACTCAGCCAATCGATTGTTAGCAGCCGCTATTTGGATTTCTAGATCAGCAAAATAGGCTCTATGCAGAACCTGAGCATCTTCTTCTTGATCACCCATAGCTTGGATTGCACGTTGCTCTCTTAGTCTTCTACGGAAAGTACGCTCAATTTCAGGATCAAAGTTATTGAGTGGTTGAGTGTTCAGGGCTTTTCGCATAAACTAGAGAACAATCTGAAAACACAAACAAAAGAAACAAAATTTAAAAAAAAAACAGACCTAATCTACCGGTTGTGAGAAACAACCAATACTAACTATAGTCCCCGGCAACGGCGCCAAAAACTTGATAGGCCAAATCTTACCCCGCAAGTGTACGGGATCGGTTGTAATACCAAGGTGTCGAACTCTGGGACTATGTAGTATTAATTGTAATCAAATCAGTAGACTAAGCCGCAATATAAGAAAAGATTGAATTGTGATTTTAACTATCAAACTAATTATAAGCAAGAAAACAAGTAAATGTGGGCAAATCAATGAGAGGAAAGCATCTAAGATCAAGGATCACCACAATAATGCGTCGGTAGACTATAAAAGATGATTGCACAATCTTAATTATGACTTCATTTGAAGGCAATTGTCTAATGCATCTGCTAAATTCTTTCAAATGTTAACAGACGTATCTAGACTCAATTAAACATCCACTTTCGTGGCTTGCAAATTAAAATCTAGACCATTAAGCACTTAGAATTTAAGATTAAGTTGAATAAACATCCTTTTTTGCGACTTGCTAACTCGACCTAACCTTAAGATTTCTATGACAATTGTTATTCCACAAGAGAATTCAAAATACTTTCATAATAGAGAAAACTCAGGTTCAAATCCTAGGGTTCCAACAGGAAAAAGTACCTTTCAGTCTCAATTCCCTGTCTGACTACTTAACAAAGCTTTCACCTTTCAGTCTCAAACTTTGGCAAGTTCCCATTCAAATAAATTACTAGGGCATAGAGCATCTAGGATTGAATCAAACAATGCTTCAAATAATGGATTGTGCAATTTAATAGATTAGTCTACCTAAACATCATTGGGTTCACCCCAATCTTAGAATTTGGAGTTCAGCTAGACATGAAAATAGAAGAAATCAATTCAATAACGAGATAAAACATACCGGATTGAAGAAACAAGCAAACTTGATTAATATCCAGCAAATCCAAACTCAATTCAACAAACGTCTTCAAATCTCCAATAAATCTCTCTAAACTTGTCTCTCAAGAAATAGAAATTATGTTAAAAGTCGAACCCCTTCTTAGATAACAAAAGAGGGTATTTATACTAAAGAGAAGGTAGAAAAGGCGGCCCAAAACCTGAGCTAAAGGGGCGCACGATCCACGGCGCGCATCGTGCGCCGAGGCGCACGACTGTACAAAGCAACGCACGGGCTGAGCAAGCGCGCGGGCGTAGGCATGGAGGTGCACGACCCTGGCCTTTGAGGTGCAAGAACTGTGCCTTGGATTGGTGAGACGCACGATCGTGCGTCAGAAACGCACGACCGGTGCCAGCATTGGTGCGCGAGCTATGTCGGGCGCACGGTCTTGGCCTTGACACCGCACGACCCACGCCGTGGTACCGCACGACCCTGCGTTTGGAACGCACGGGCGACGCCTTTCTCTGAGGTTAGACGCACGATCGTGCGCGTACGGCGCACGATCCGAAGATTTGTGGACACCGCTTGCACGATCGTGCTCCATGAGTGCATGACCTTGGACTTTGATCGTGTGCTTCCTTCCTTTAGGCTCTTGAATCGTCTTTTCCGGTCCCGTTGCCTCCTAGACTGAAGTCTTGATTCCGCCAAATATTCAAATGCGTTCCAATGAGGCTCAAACTCTCCAAAGTACCTTGAAAAGCATACAAATACGCGTGTAGACATCTATAGCGGAAACTCAACTAAAAGTACTAGAAAACACAGGCCTAATGCATGAAAACATATAAACTAAATTCCTAAATGCATGTCCTAATATTCTCTAAAATGCAAGTTATTAGAGACCCATCCGAAGTTGAGGATGTTTCTCACATTGAAGGGGAACAAGGAGTAGTTAGAATAGTCCAAGTTAGGAACAAGAATCTAATAAAGCATCATCCACTTGGAAATCTTCTTACATCACTGATGTCGTACTTTTTAGTTATTTTTTGTGAGTAGTTTTCTAGCTAGGATTGAGTCCTTTCTAGGTTTATTGTGTTGTCTTGAGTCGTTTGTGTAGGTTTTCATATTATCTTGAGATATGGAGTCTACATAAGCTTGGATGGTGTTTTGTAGGTATTTGAAGCGTTGAGGAGGAGATATCCCGGTTTTTCAAGCTTTCTAGGAGGTGGCGTTAGAGTTTTATTGTGGTGATGTTGATAGAAGGACGAGAGTCGGTGCATTTTAAGGTTTGATGATTCAAAGGTGAAGATTTCAAGATCAAGATGCTTTAAGAAGGAGCTAAAGGAAGTCTTGGAAGGCCAAGAGCGATTAAGGAAGGAACATTGAAGAAGAACCAAGCTTTGGAGCAAGTTTTGAGCAAAGAAGTGAAGAAAACAAGTGCTGCCTAGGTCGATGATGACCTACTCTAGGTCGGAGATGACCACCTCCGTGTCTAGCGAGAATAAAACTTACGCCTTAAGTTAGGTTTAGTAAATGTTTTATTTATGGGCCTTTTTAAGATAGAATTTAGTTTCCTTATGAGGGCATTCCCACTACTATATAAGGTTCTTTTAGGGTTAATTTTAAAGGGGGACGCTTTTTGGGAGAGACGTTATTTTGGAGAGACGGAACAAGTTGCAAGTTTGTTTTCTAGGTTAACTTTGATTCCAAGCTCTTGAACAATTTTAAGAGAGACTTGGAGGTTTGCTTAAGATTTGTAACTTGTATTTTCAATTGAAGTTTGTTTGGTTTTGAATTATGTCTTCTCTTTTACCTATGATTGTTGATTGTGCCATTGATCGTGAGTAGTCTACTTTTCTAGGGTTGGGGTGAAACCCGACGAGTTGTGCATGATTAAAGCATGAATCTTTGATTAAACCATCTCTTTTAATCTCTATCCTTTATCCTCTTGTTTGCTATCAATTCCTTGATGAAAGTTAAGGCATGTTCATGTTTATGATTGAATCGAAAGATTAAATTGTGAATTTGGATAATAATTAGGCTGAAACGAAAGTTAAAACCTTTAGAAAACAAGTAGGGTTGCAAGTTTAGATCTTTATGAAAGTTGAGATTTTTACTTGATTATTCATGGCGAAAGTCATTGATGAGATTACTATGGGTTGATTTTGATTCATGTTTGCATGCATAACTTGTTGTGGTGAATCCTTTGCTCTAGATCTCTTTTAATTTGATTTTTCAAAGTTTATTTGTTACCCGGACAGGTCGGTTACGACCCCTTTTAGGTCGGTGCCGCGCTCCCAGCCTTTCCGGTTTTTCTCCTACGTTTTGTGTCGAGTCGTAGGTCGGTGACAACCTGGTGTGGGTCGGTGTCGAGCAACTGCTGCGTGTGTTTCGCTTTGTTTTGTTTTATTTTGTTAGGATTAATAGCTAGATTTAGATACTTCTAATTCCCGTGGACGAACCTGGCCTCCCTGTACTCAGCGGGGTCTTGATTATAAATTTATTTGTTGTCAAGAAACCCTTTCAACAAATTGGCGCCGTTGTCGGGGAATTAGTTTAGTTTCTTTGTCTAGTTATTTTTCGGGTTTGGGAATAGCCCATACCCTTTTGTGTTTACTAATTCGTTTTCTCGTGATTGTGTGTGCAGGTGCATGCCCTCTAGTTCGCGAAGGGGAGTCGACCTTTTTCCTTTTGATTCCGAACTTGAGAGAACCCTTCACCAAAGGCTAAGAGAACGTAGAGCAATGTCCGATGCTGAGGATCTTGCTCGCCAGATGGCTGATCTCCGCCTTCAGATGGAAGGTATACAAAGAGAGCGAGATGCTCAAACTGTTGTTGCACAAAGAGAGAGAGATGCTGCGCAGAGGGAAAGAGAGGTTGCTGCCCGTCTTCAGGAACAACTCCATGCTATTCCGCGTAATGCAATGCAGTACATGCATCCTGAATTTAAAGTTCCCGAATCTGCCATTGTGCTCCCTGCTATCGAGCACGCTTTTGAGATAAAGTCGCACTTCATCACTCTCATTAAGAGGTTTCAATTTGAAGGCAAGCCCACCGAGTGCCCTATGGAGCACATTAAGAACTTCACTGACCTCTGTGACACCATTGCCGCTGATGACGTATCGCTTGAATATGTGCTTTTGAAAGCATTCAAATGGTCTTTGGCCGGAAAGGCTCTTACTTGGCTTGAAAGTTTACCCTCCAGGTCGATTACTACATGGAAGGCTCTACATGATCAGTTTCTGACAAAGTTCTTTCCGTCGGCTAAGACTACTGAGTTAAGAAAGCGCATCACTTCTTATCATCAACTTCCCAATGAGACTTTTGTGGAAACTTGGGAGTGGTTTAAAGAACTTCTTAGGCAATGTCCGACTCATGGACAACCTCCTTATGTGCTTCAAGAGATTTTCTTCCAGGGAATTAGTGCCGCTACAAAAGATCGAATCAACCTCCTTACAGATTGTGGGTTCATTGAGATGGATCCCGATCAAGCTTGGGCCTTGTTGGACAAACTCACCAACTATGATGCAATGTATGGCACCCAACATGCCGTCAAGGTTCAACAGAAGAGACTTTATGATCCTAATGCGGAACCAATTGATCAAGATGTGAGGTTTCAATTTATGCAAGATGAGATAAACCGGCTCAAGAAGCAAGTAAGCCACTACAAGTCCACCGCTCAACCTTGTCAAGAATGTGGTTCCCATGCTCATCCTACCTCTTCTTGCACGAACGTGGAACAAGTCCGAGCCGTCGAGGCTTATACGGAGGCAAATTATATGAGAGGACCTTACCTTGGCCAAAACAATGCTTATCCAGGGAGGAACAACAACAATTTTCCTCAATGGAACAACAATGGCTACGGTCAAGGATTTCAAGCACCACCACAAGAGCAAAGGGCCCCTCCCTATAGACCTCCCGGTTTTCAAGAGCCACCAACTTGGGCACAAGGACTCCTTAAAGGAATGAATGGCATCCGAACCGATCTTAAAGGAGTGCAAAATCAACTGGGAGACTTTGAAGCTTGGAGGAAGAATGTGAATTCTCAACTCGGTGACTTAGCGGCCCAAATTCCACGACCTCAAGGGCGATTACCATGTCATTCTGATGAGAATCTGAGAGGTCAAATTGTTGCAGTTCATCTGAGAAGCGGAAAGAAGTTGCCAGGTCGAGAAATAGGCAAGAAGGCGGCGGACGATGAAGACCGGCCGAGCTCAGAGGAGGTCGTCACCGACCCACCAAGGGTCGTGACCGACCCTCTCCCCAGTACAGACAGGGTCGTCACCGACCCCACTCAGGTCGTGGTCAACCCTCTTCCCGGAATTCTTCCATCCGTTCCTTCTACATCAACAACAAAGGTGCTTCCTTTCCCTTCCAAGAAGGCTAAAGATTCCACGAAAGGGAAATTCAACCGTTTTGTGCAGGTTCTTCAAGGGCTTAACATCACTATTCCTTTTTCCGAAGCTTTGAATGAGATGCCAGCTTATACAAAATTTCTTAAAGATATCTTGTCAAATAAGCGGTCGATGTCCGAACTAACCGATGAGGTGCGATCTCTAGAGCTCCCGGAGAAACTCAGTGATCCGGGTAAATTTGCAATTACTATTGGCATAGGTGCCCATCGCTTTAAAGCCTTATGTGATCTTGGTGCAAGTGCTAGTCTTCTTCCTCTCTCTATATGGTCCAAAACCAACATGGGCCCTTTGGTCCCGGTGAATATGAAGCTCTATATGGCAGACGGTTCTTGTGTAAAACCAACTAGAGTTGTCGATGATTTCCCTATTCAAGTCGGCAAGTTCTTTGTGCCTAATGATTTTATTGTTATGGAGATGCCGGAAGACCTTGTCGTCTCGATCATTCTTGGGCGACCCTTTCTTGCAACCGCCGGAGCCATTATTGATGTGAAGAAAGGCCTCCTTACTTTTGAAATCGGCAATGAGGTGGTTGAGTTCCGGTTCAATCCAACGATGAAGGAAACCGGTGAAGCTATGGAAGTGAAAATGTTGTACACTCGCTCGTATTAAATTGAATGTGAAGATCCAATCGAACGCTTTCTTGGAGCTTACACAAGTGAAGATAAAGCCGAGGAAGAAACTGCAGGGTCGACACCGACCACATCCAGGTCGTCACCGACCACATCTAGCTCGGCACCCACCCTCATTCCTATCGTTTCCGAGGATTTTGTGATTGCTTTTGGCTCGGTGACGACCCCTCTATGGTCGGAGTTGACCCTTCTGGAGGCAGACGACAATGCTTACTTTGAAGAGCTTTTCAAAATGGAGAAAGTTGAGGACATTGTTACACCACCACCACCTACTCCAGAGCTTAAGACTCTCCCCGAGTCTTTGAGGTATGAGTTTCTTGGCCCTAATTCCACTTTTCCTGTAATTATTAATGCTAACTTTAATACGGAAGAAGTTGGAAAGTTGTTGAATGTTCTTAGGACTCATAGGAAGGCCATTGGATACTCACTTGAGGATTTGAGTGGCCTCTCACCTTCTTTGTGTATGCATCGTATTTTCCTTAAGGAAGGACACAGACCAACCATAGAGAACCAAAGGAGGCTTAACCCGAATATGAAGGGAGTGGTAAAAAAGGAGATCTTGAGAATGCTCGATGCAGGTATCATCTTCCCAATTTCGGATAGTAAGTGGGTAAGCCCCGCTCATATTGTGCCTAAAAAGAGTGGTCTTACTATTGTTGAGAATGAAAAAGGCGAGTTAATTCCCACTAGGACTACCACTAGTTGGCGCATGTGTATTGACTATAGAAAGCTAAATGGTGCCACTAGAAAGGACCACTTTCCCTTGCCTTTTATTGACCAAGTGCTAGAGAGATTAGCTTTGCATGACTATTTTTGTTATCTCGATGGCTATAGTGGTTTTTGGCAGGTTCCGATACATCCCGATGATCAAGAGAAAACCACCTTCACGTGTCCTTATGGCACATTTGCTTATAAGAGGATGCCATTCGGGCTTTGCAACGCCCCGGCCACCTTTCAGCGGTGTATGATGGCCATCTTCTCCGACATGATTGAGGACATTGTGGAGGTATTTATGGATGATTTCTCGGTTTACGGTACCACTTTTGACTCTTGTCTTGCCAATCTTGCTAGAGTACTTAGGAGATGTGAGGAGACTAACCTTGTGCTTAATTGGGAGAAGTGTCACTTTATGGTTCAAGAAGGAATTGTCCTAGTTCATGTAGTGTCAAAAAGGGGGATTGAAGTTGACAAAGCTAAAATTGAATTAATTGAAAAATTGCCACCACCTTCCTCCGTGAAAGATGTTAGGACTTTTCTAGGACATGCCGGGTTTTATAGGAGGTTTATTCAAGATTTTTCTAAGATTACCAAACCATTAACTAACCTATTAATGAAAGATGTTGTGTTTGAGTTTTCTTCCGAGTGTCTTAAAGCTTTTCACAGGATCCGGGATGCACTTGTGTCGGCTCCTATCATGCAACCTCCGGATTGGACACTTCCCTTCGAGATCATGTGTGACACTAGTGACTAGATGTGGGCGCAGTCCTTGGGCAAAGAAGAGAGAAGAAGCTTCATGCTATCTACTATGCGAGCAAGACACTCGATGAGGTCCAAAGCAAATACACGACCACGGAGAAGGAGTTCCTAGCCGTTATATTTGCTTTTGAGAAGTTTCGGTCATACTTGGTGGGTTCCAAGGTAATCGTCTACACCGATCATGCAGCTATCTGTTACCTTATGGATAAGAAGGATGCCAAACCGAGATTACTCCGATGGATGCTTCTATTACAAGAATTTGACCTTGAAATAAGGGATAAGAAAGGAGAGGAGAATCTTGTGGCGGATCACCTTTCTCGGTTACCCATTGAGCACATTAAGGAGTCCGGAGATATAGTACCCATCAACGACTCTCACTCGGACGAAATTCTATTCGGCAATGAAGTCTTACGGATCGAGGTCGACCATCCTGGGTCGGAGACAACCATTCTCGGGTCGGAGACGACCCCTCGTATGCAGAACATGGTTGACACCGAGCTGGATAGCACGACCCCGACCCTCACCACGACCGATCCAGGTCATTCTTCTCACTCTTCTTGTGTGCTTACTACTATTCTTCACTCTTCTCCTCCCATTCTCTCTTGCCATTCTGTATATGCTATTCAAGGGGCGAAAACCCCTTGGTTTGCGGATTTTGCTAACTATGTTGTAGGAGGCATTATCCCCGATGGATTGACTTTCCAAGCCAAAAAGAAGTTCCTCCACGACGCCAAGCAATATTATTGGGACGATCCCTACCTCTTCAAACAAGGGAGTGATCATATCTTTAGGCGTTGTGTGTCGGACGATGAGATAGAGGGCGTAATCCGACATTGTCATACTCTTCCAACGGGCGGCCATGCTAAGGGACTCAAAACCACCGCAAAAATTCTTCAAAGCGGATTCTATTGGCCCACCCTCTTCAGGGATGTTCAAGCTTATGTTACGGCTTGTGATGAGTGTCAGCGTGCGGGAAATATCACATGGAGGAATGAGAACCCGCTCACAGGAATTCTAGAAGTTGAGCTTTTTGACATATGGGGAATTGACTTCATGGGACCCTTCCCTTCTTCGGGCCCCTACAAGTACATCCTCGTAGCGGTTGACTACGTATCTAAGTGGGTTGAGGCCATAGCCACAAGAACTAATGATGCACGAGTGGTAGCCAAATTTATGAAGTCCAACATTTTTCCCCGCTTTGGTGTTCCCCGAGCCCTTATTAGTGATGGCGGTTCTCACTTCATTGAGCGGAGTTTTGAGGCACTTTTGACCAAGTATGGGGTCTTACACAGGGTAGCAACTCCTTACCATCCCCAAACTAGTGGTCAAGTGGAGATCTCCAACCGGCAAATTAAAAGCATCTTGGAGAAGACGGTTTCACGCTCAAGGAAGGATTGGGCTTCCAAGTTGGATGATGCACTTTGGGCGTACCGCACCGCCTACAAGACGCCACTCCGCACTACTCCTTACAATCTTGTGTATGGAAAGTGATGCCATTTGCCCGTCGAGCTCGAACACAAAGCATTATGGGCTCTCAAAGAGCTCAGCATGGATCTTGACGCGGCCGAAGCAAAGAGATTTATGGACTTGCAAGAATTGGAGGAGTTAAGGCTCAAGGCGTATGAGAATGCCAAGATCTACAAAGAAAGAACCAAGAAATGGCATGATAAGAAGCTCATCCCAAAGAGCTTCAACAATGGTGATCAAGTACTTTTTTTCAACTCTAGACTTCGACTCTTCCCCGAAAAATTACGATCCCGATGGAGTGGACCTTTCGTTGTTCACCACATCTACCCACATGGAGCGGTCGATCTTATAGACGAGAATGGAGGGATTTTTAAGGTCTACGGGCATCGATTGAAGAAATACTATGCAAGAGTCGAACCCGATGAGGAAATCCGAGCCACATGGGCTCTCACATCTTCTGATTATGTTGAGGTACTTCTCGTCTAGCTAAAGACGTAAAATTAAGCGCTTTCGGGAGGCAACCCGTTTTGTTTTTATTTTCTTTTGGATTTTCGTTTTTAGCCTAGTTTCAATTGTTTTTCTTAGTTTAGAATAGGTAGGATTCTTGTCTTGTATCTCCACTAAGGTTTTGTAGGGACCCGAGACGGCGAAAAAGGAACAAGAGGGCCGAAATGCTCGACAATAAGAGGAAGTAAAGTCAGGGTGGGTCGTCACCGACCTATTATGGGTCGGCACCGACCCCCTCCAAGCAAAAACGGTAAAAATTTCAGAAATTTGGAAATTGCAGGTAAGTCGCTGAACTTTTAACCCTTTTAACCCTACCCCTCCCCTCTCTTTCTCCCCCATACCGTCGACCCTCTCCCCTCTCAAAACCCATAGCCTCCATTAATCTCTCTTTGCGTCTCAAACCTCACAAATCCCTCATCCCCATCCCATATCTACCAAAATTCTTCCTTGTGCTACATATATCTTTCAATTCCTCTACCAAAAACCGGAAAATCCGCCCCTTTCCCACAATTTTTCAAATTTTGGAACCGCTCTAGTGCTCGTCTACGACCCTCCTTCTACTTTCATTCCTCTATTTTCACTCATCTTTGGTATGTTTTTCTACTCCTTTGATGTTAAATTCAAGTTTACTTGATTTATGTTTGAGGGATTAATTGAAAATCTAGGTTTTGGGTGTTCTTGAGTTTGAATATGGAAGTTTGGGTTGTTTGAATGCTTAAGTGGTTAGATCTACATGATATCATGATGAATTGTGGGTTGTAAGTGGAATTTTTTTATACATACTTGGTTGATTGTGAGAGTATATGATTTTTTTTCGGAATTTTTGGTAGCCTTTCCTAGGACATCATGCTGAAATTTCGGACTTGATTTTGCCCGGAATGGTCGGTGTCGACCCATTGGGGGTCGGTGACGACCCAACAGTGTCATATTATAGAGCCTTAGCATGTATTTGCTCGGTACCGAGCCTCCAAGGGTCGGTTTCGACCCCGGTTGACTCGTATTCCTCATTATTCACATGCTTATTGAGCTACTTTCACCATGGTTTGAGTACTTTTAGCATGATCTTTCCCTCTACTTACCGACTCTTCATGATTAAGCATGTTAGGTTGAGATTCTTTCTAAATTTGAGCATGTTTCTTTGTGTAAGTATGGGATACTTCTTTGGGAGGTGATATATGTGCTCTTTGTTTTGGCATTGTTCTTTAAAACCTTGGAAATTATCTTGGAAGCTTGAACGTTTTTGTAGGACAATGGCCTCTTCTTCTCGTCACCCCTCCAAGAAGCAAAAGAAAGACAAGCAAAAAGTGGATAGTGTGGTGTTTGACTCCGAGGAGCAAAATGACCGGTTTCTTGAAATGTGGAGTGGAGATGTTAGTGTGCGAGCTTATCAAAGGGATGGCACCATGAAGATTGGTTTTCATAGGGAGGTGCTTGAGGCTTTCTCTTGGATCGGAGCTCAACACCTTATCTTGCATCCTATTGAGGAACACTACGTGGCGCTCACATGTGAGTTCATGTCCAACTTCCGCTTGTACCGGAATGAAACCGACTTCAACAAATCAAAGGTCACATTTCAACTCGGCAATAGGGATTACGAGATGAACATTAAAAGATTCAACCAACATCTTGGCTACACAACAACGAGTTTTCCCACCAAGGATTTGTGGCATTATCTCACCGGTAAGGTTGAATTCCCCACCAACCACCTTCCCGGTCGATTCATTGCTAGCCCGGTTTTCCGAACTATCCTACGCATCCTCGGATCCACAATTTGGCCAAGGTACGAGCTCTCGCGCCCCCACAAGCACGAGATTGCATGCGTATCCACTATGCTCTTTTAGCCGACCATTCACATGAATTTGGGGTTTGAGTTTGCTAATGTCGTCATAAGCCACCAAGCCCTCCAAACCCACACTAGTACTTACTTTGGTTGGCTTATGGCTCTCCTTGCCAAGTCCTTAAAAATCAACATTTCCGCCTATTCTTCAAGAAAGGTCATTGCTATGGATGTGAAGTACTTCTTGAATGCTAAAGTGCTTGCTCAATCTTCTGCCGGTTTCATTAACAAGTTTCCAATCCGTACGGATGTGACTCATGATGTAGTTCTTACCCCTGAAAATCTTGAGCTTTTCTACCGCCCTAATTGGTATGATGTATGGGCCCCCACTCCTTACCCTTTGGTGCCAAATGTCCGACTTGATGAAAGGATTAGACGCCAACCCAACAGGTTTCCGAGATCCGAGCCCAACCCACCGCCGAGAGAGGCGGTCTTCAAGTGGGAATCACCAAGGGGCCGTTCTGGGGAGGTCGGTGAAGACCAACAGGGGGTCGGTGACGAGCAAACAGGGGGCGGGCACTACCAAAATCAGCCCGATGTCGACCCTATGGACTTCACAATGGGACCTCAAACTAACATGGTCCCTTACTACTCCCACCCCTATGGCTTTGATGGGTCCGGCGGCTCTCATTTTCAAGGACAAGGCACGTATCATACCGGTTCAAGTTCGGGTGGCAATCCCGATATCTCCCTTCTCTCGGCTAAGATGGACACCCTTATGATTGACCAACACAATCTTTATGGGGCGCTCAACCACCACCACAACCAATTTGTCAACCACCAAAATGAGCTTAAGGATTTCCGCATTGAGTATTATGAGGATCACAAGCAAGACGTTGCAAGATGGAATGCTCAAGTGGAATATAACAATTGGTTTGCACAACAACTCTTTCCCGCTCCACCATCACCTCCTCAAGAATGATTCTCCTCCTTTGCCAACGCTTCAAAGTGTCCAAGTTAGTTTCTCTTTCCTTTCTCCTTACTTTCTTAATCAATGGGGACATTGATGTTTAAGTATGGGGTGGTTTGGGAGATTACTTGTTTGAGTCATGTGCTGTTTTGTATTTTGATTGATGTGTGTGTTTAGCATTGTTTGAGTCTTGTTTTGAGTCTTTTTCTTTTTGATTTTAGATGGATAAATGCCCTATTCCTTAGATGTTCTAGGATGAAAATTGCTTGCATCATCATGTAAGTCCTATGACATGCTTTAAGAATTGCCTAAACCATGATCTTGCTTTTTGAATTTTGAGCTTATAATGGATATTGAGCATGCATATTTCTAAGTGAAAGCAATCCAACAAAAATTGTACCTATGTGAGATATTTTTGGCCTATAAAGGATGTACATTTTGTTGAGCAAAAATATGAAAATATTCGCAAAACATATTTTATTTGATTTTTGAAAAATTTGAGTTCGACCCTTTCTTTTTACCCTTTTGATTAAAAGTCATACAAATACAAAGAATTTGGTTTGTTTTAGGATTTGGGCTGCACCCGAGTTTTGACGGGTTGCCTACGTATCCCTTTAAAGAGAATCAAGCCTTACGTAGTTCGGAGTGTTTTGGTTTTTGTTTTTGTGTGTGAGAT
Organism: Fallopia convolvulus; assembly: GCA_964016875.1. Lineage (NCBI taxonomy): Eukaryota > Viridiplantae > Streptophyta > Magnoliopsida > Caryophyllales > Polygonaceae > Fallopia > Fallopia convolvulus. The sequence continues at coordinate 47,816,260 of OZ024720.1, read as the reverse complement.
TTTTCATGCATCAGAGGAACGAATCTAAACCCACCTTCTAGGAAGGGTTGCCTAGACCGCTTCAACTATCATTTGCATGACGCGAATGATACTAAACTCACCTTCTAGGAAGGGTAATCTAGTCATTCGCATTTGGCGTGCACGGTTATTTTTTAGTGCATTTTAATTTATTTGAAAATTTTAGTTTGGTTTGGGGTTGCGACTGTACTCGATAAAAATTTGCATCGAGTTATCTACGTAGCTTTTTTAGGCGTCAAGTCCTTACGTAGTTCTGGGTGTAATTTTAATTTCATGATCCGAATTAATTATGGATAAAACTAAACTTTACACATTAGATAAATTAGCACCATTTGGTCAATCGGTCATGACACTTATATGAGCTTATTAATTAGACTCTTTTTCGTCCTTTGTGAAGTTTAAGGATTTTGGAGTTTATGCTAACAAGCTGCGTGGACCAATTTGAGCTTATTGACTTGCATGCATGTTCCCTTGTACATCCATGCATATATACTCTGCATGTTTAATTCTCATCTTCTATTTTATGGGCTTTTTATTTTAATCATTTTCACGTGTTTCTTTTTGGGCTCACATCAACTCGCAAGCCCGGTCCACATAACAAGGGCCTGCGTGTTTTTTTTGTTTTCTTTTTATTATCTTTTTTCGGTTTTGTTTGATACAGGGGAACGACTGCAAGACGGATTTTTTAGCCTTTTTGTTTAATGCCCAATTTGTATCATGTTCACACCCTCATAATATTGTTATCTAGTAAAATAACCAACATGAAAGATATCTTAACAATATATCTTTTTTTTAAGGATATGAGAATATCTTTCTTCCTCTTTATATATCCTTTTAAGATTAGAAGAGTACGTTTAACTCAGAAGGGTACGGTTAACGCACATCCTAATTCAGAATTTGTGTTGATTTTTCTCTGATTTTTTCCGAGTAAGTATTTTTTCCTCGCTCTTACTTTTTTTCTTTCTGGTGATAAACAAAATTTTCTTAAGAATTGAGTTATGGTGGGCAAGAATTCAAGTGGATTTGACCTCTCCATAATTTGGTTCCTAACAAGGAACCTTGTTAATTTCTAGGGTTTAAAACTTTCGTAAAGATTTGCACCTAATTTACGGTGCTATTTTTTTGTTAATTTCGTACAGTGCATGCATGTACTCGTTTTTTTTTTGTTGTATATTTTTTTTTTTGGGTCTTGCCTTTTTGGCTCGCCCGGTTCGATCGGTCGGACACCGCTCTACATCCGGACCGGATACTTCGTGGCCCCATTTTGAGAAAGACACTCCCAATATCAATCTTTCCATACATATTAAACCCCAAGATTTTGATTTGCTATGTGAGTAGTCACGTCACTTTAATGGTGAGAGTTGAATTTCTTAGTCTATCAATTTGTAGGATGATGACACTACTCTTGTTTGCTTGAATAGGCCTGCACCACTTTCTCTTTTTTTTTTTTTTTTTATTTGTAGAGATTGAAAAGAAAAAGGTAAAACTACCAAAACCTGTAGCTTTGTTTTGATAGTGGCACATGTAGCTTTTAATCAAAATTCGCCCTTTTTTTTTTAAGCTAAATCATCTCAAAGACTTGCAAGCCTCTGTATCCGTTTAGCCTTTTTGATTAATAATAATTTTTTTGTTTACTGAGTTTTGGTCCTGTTCGGACAAAACATCTGAGGGCTTTTATGTACAGTGCACATAATTAATTAATTTTTTTTAATTCCGAAATCTGCCAGTTATTTTTCCCTTTGTTGTTCATCCTTTACAAATTTTGCCAGAGTAACTCCCTGAAAATCAGTTTTAAAAAAATTAGAGATCCACTTGAATCTCAATTTTTAGATATTTCAAGATCCCCTTGAATCTCGAACATGTCAAGAACGGGTTGAATTGACCATAAAAATTAGGGAAGATCCGCTTGAATCTTTTGAACCCCCAACTTAAAATGGTGAAAAGAAGATATATAAAAACTTGATAAAGTTAAACGTTGTAAAATCAGGGAGAATCCACTTGAATTCTTCAACCCCCGATTTAAAAGGACAGAAAACAGATTTGAAAATGTTAACCATTATAAAACCAGGGAGAATCCACTTGAATTCTTTATCCCCGGATTTAAAACGGCATGAGGAAAATCAAACACGATTGATCTCTTTTTTTTTAGGACGGTAGAACGCTAGCTATTTATCTACCTTCTTCTTCCTGTTGTCTTTGTCCCTATGTTATTTCCCTCTGGTTGTTTTTCAGCACCGTTTGCTTTTTCCTCTGCTTTGTACTATTGCACTTTTTTTTATGTAAAGAGTGTCTTTTTTTCTTCAACTTTCTGAACCCATTTTATATATAAATGGGAAGAAACGATTGTGTAACCACCCACTTGCCCACTATTCAATAACTCCCTTTTTTTTATTTGTATTTTTTTTTCAAGTTGCAATTGATGCAACTTCTCTGCAAAGCCCCGCCCAAACACATCATTTTTCTTTTCTTTTTTTTTTATTAAATAACTCCACTTTATTGGATTTATGATAATAAGTTGGGCTTTTTCCTAATTGGACCAAGTAGAAATGGAGACGTTGGGCCTTGGAGCAAAAATTAAGGAATTTATAAGATCCAATTTTACAATACTTAATTATTGACCTTGCTTAATAAAAATTAATCACATTTAAACTTTGTAATTAATTTTCATTACATTTATGGGTAATCATGAAATTTTACCCTCAACACATTTTTACTCCTTTCTCTTTCATGTGTGAATTACTCTTCCAAATGCAATATACCAATTGACAATGGCATAGTTATTTTAAAAACTTGAGACCAATGGAGATATGATCATTACTTGATTGAATCAAATGATTTTGAACTCATTTTTATAAGCTTATTATATCCCTTTTCCTACCTATACATGATCCCTCTGTTTGTATCCCCTTATTTTGAGCTTAAAGCCTATTTCTAGCTGCACAAAAAATTCCCTAGCCATGATAAGCTTGACCCCTATGATCCGGGAATTAGGACTTAGAAGAAATTGTTGAAGATTGTTATGGTTTGATTGGGTGAGAACAAAGTGATTGTGGAAGGTAGATAAATAGTGTTGTCTTTGGAAAATCATAAATATGAAGTGTTTCGGGCTTGAAGTACACATATCCAGCTCGACACCGACCAAAAGAAGGTCGGTGCCGATCCCCCTCCCCCCCCACACACACAAAAAAACAGGGATAGTCATGTAAGAAGTATAAGAGTCCGAAGCCTTCAAAGAATAGAAGAAAGACAATAATAATAGGTGAAAAGGGAAGTGCATTGAAAAGCTTTAAGTGTTTGGTGATTGTAAGAGGAAAGAATGTTGGTTAAGTGATGTGTAGTCTAGGAGTTTTGATTCCCGGATTAGTTAGCACCACAAGGCCAAAATATTTCCACACCCTTTGTTATTACCAAGCCCCATTACAACCCGGCCGAATGGAGACTTCTTTGAAGTTTCAATTGAGCCCCCCGAGTTCATTTGATGATTTGACTTGTTTTGACTTCTTCGGTGGAGAGTTTGTTTATATAAGTTCCATTGACTATGCGGTTTTGTGTTTGGAATTTGAGTCAAGTGATCATTGCTATACCCTAAACACTTTGAGAGTTGAGTGAAATACATTCCTTGGTGAGGTTGGATTGTGATTGCTTAGAATGTTCATGTGTGCTAGGACGTGGAAGTTGTTTGCTCACTATTCTACTTGTGCTTCTTTTTCTATAAAGGTGATTCTTGAGTTTTGTTGATTGGTATTGATGCATGTTAAGTGATTGCTTGAGGACAAGCAAGTCTAAGTATGGGGTATTTTGATGTCGTACTTTTTAGTTGGTTTTTGTGAGTAGTATTCTAGCTAGGATTGAGTCTTTTCAAGGTTTATTGTGCTGTCTTGAGTCGTTTGTGTAGGTTTTCATATTATGTTGATATATGGAGTCTACATAAGCTTTGAAGGTGTTTTGTAGGTATTTGAAGCGTTGAGGAGGAGATATCTCGGTTTTTCAAGCTTTCTAGGAGGTGGCGTTAGAGTTTTATTGTGGTGATGTTGATAGAAGGACGAGAGTCGGTGCATTTTAAGGTTTGATGATTCAAAGGTGAAGATTTCAAGATCAAGATTCTTTAAGAAGGAGCTAAAGGAAGTCTTAGAAGGCCAAGAGCGATTAAGGAAGGAACATTGAAGAAGAACCAAGCTTTGGAGCAAGTTTTGAGCAAAGAAGTGAAGAAAACAAGTGTTGCCTAGGTCGATGATGACCTACTCTAGGTCGGAGACAACCACCTCCGTGTCTAGCGAGAATAAAACTTGCGCCTTAAGTTAGGTTTAGTAAATGTTTTATTTATGGGCTTTTTTAAGATAGAATTTAGTTTCCTTATGAGGGCATTCCCACTACTATATAAGGTTCTTTTAGGGTTAATTTTAAAGGGGGACGCTTTTTGGGAGAGACGTTATTTTGGAGAGATGGAACAAGTTGCAAGTTTGTTTTCTAGGTTAACTTTGATTCCAAGCTCTTGGACAATTTTAAGAGAGACTTGGAGGTTTGCTTAAGATTTGTAAGTTGTCTTTTGAATTGAAGTTTGTTTGGTTTTGAATTATGTCTTCTCTCTTACCTATGATTGTTGATTGTGCCATTGATCGTGAGTAGTCTACTTTTCTAGGGTTGGGGTGAAACCCGACGAGTTGTGCATGATTAAAGCATGAATCTTTGATTAAACCATCTCTTTTAATCTCTATCCTTTATCCTCTTGTTTGCTATCAATTCCTTGATGAAAGTTAAGGCATGTTCATGTTTATGATTGAATCGAAAGATTAAATTGTGAATTTGGATAATAATTAGGCTGAAACGAAAGTTAAAACCTTTAGAAAACAAAAACAAGTAGGGTTGCAAGTTTAGATCTTTATGAAAGTTGAGATTTTTACTTGATTATTCATGGCGAAAGTCATTGATGAGATTACTATGGGTTGATTTTGATTCATGTTTGCATGCATAGCTTGTTGTGGTGAATCCTTTGCTCTAGATCTCTTTTAATTTGATTTTTTGAAGTTTATTTGTTACCCGGACAGGTCGGTTACGACCCCTTTTAGGTCGGTGTCGCGCTCCCAGCCTTTCCGGTTTTTCTCCTGGCGTTTTGTGTCGAGTCGTAGGTCGGTGACAACCTGGTGTGGGTCGGTGCCGAGCACCTGCTGCGTGTGTTTCGCTTTGTTTTGTTTTATTTTGTTAGGATTAATAACTAGATTTAGATACTTCTAATTCCCGTGGATGAACCTGACCTCCCTGTACTCAGTGGGGTCTTGATTATAAATTTATTTGTTGTCAAGAAACCCTTTCAACAATCACTCAACAAAACCAATGGTAAGTACCAGATCCTCTCTAGTAATTTTTTGTGCTTTCAATGTGTTTATTTTTCTTGTAGAACCCAAAACGGTCGAGGAAGCTCTCCAAGATCCGGATTAGGTGGTAGCAACGCAAGAGGAATAAAGTTTGGAAGCTAGTATCCAAGCCTAAACACAAGAATACCATTGGAGCTAGATTGGTGTTCAGAAATAAGCTTGATTACACAGGATCAGTGAACAAGAACAAGGCTAAATAGGTTGCTAAAGGGTACAATCAAGAATAAGGGATAGACTATGATGAGACCTATGCCCCTAATGGCTAGGTGATGGGAACCGACCAAAATTGAGAAATGTAATCCTTTTCAATGTCAATCAATAACAAAATTGCAAGATGAAATCTGCCAAAAAAAATTGTGTGAAACGATGGTTCGAGTGACTTACAAGACCATAGGCTCTAACACAAATGATAGCTACCCGAGTGGATCGGGTCACTATTCTCCAAGGATTCGGTCTCATAGACAAGTTGCACAAGCAACGCAAAACAAATAGATCTCGAAGCTATTAAGCAAGAGCCAAGGACGCGGCCCAGTAGGGCTGGATATTATCCGTGTGTGACTGACCCACCTGCTTCACCCGATCCAATTATACTGGTGAAAAACCGTTATGAAGTGAGCGACGGGTGGGTCGGGTGACGAGTAAAATGTGTGACGGGTCGGATATGGGTCAAATTTTACACCCGTTTAACCTGACCTATCACCTGACCCTTCACCCACCACCCGTTTCACCCGCCTACCACCCGTAAAAATTTATCCTAAATTAAAATTAGGTTTATTTTTTTCCCTAAAAGAAAGTTTGGGACTTGGGGGCTTTTTCTAAAATTTCAGTTTTTCTTATAATATTAAAACTATATTTTCCCTAAAGGCTAAATCCCTAATGGAATATCATTACAATAATGTAACCGTTTTTACTAAGGGGTCTAAATGACCTAGGAACTTGTCTTAATGAGAGAAAGTTGAGGATTATTGTTGGAACATAAGGAAATTAAAGATATAGAAATTTGTGGGACAACATATGTGAATCTTCATAGATAAAATGTTCGAGAATATCATGGATATCAATTAAGTAAGAAGATTGTTGCATTAACTTTTTTTATATTAATTTTGGAATTTTATAAAATTTTATTGTAATTTTAGAATTTGCAGGTGACGGATCACCCAACTCACCTGCGGGTGACAGGTGGGTCAGATAGGGGTGAAAGGTTCCACGGGTGATGCGTAGGTCAGATGATATAATTTATTTCGCAGGTCGGGTGGTGGAAGTGCTCCACCCACCCATAACCCGACCCATAACCAACCCTACGTTCCGGCGTGAGACGACACGCTAGATAAAGAGAAATGAGTCGGATAGGGCTCAACGAATCGAGCAGTGTCGTAGCATCAACGCGGGGATGGAGGTGAGAAGGAGATAGGGGTGAGAGCCAATGGCCCTCGGCAACGCTGAACCCAAATGGAGGAGGAAACTCTCTCGACTCAGACTTGGATTAATTTTGGCATCCTTAATAAAATTACATTGGAAAGCTTAATTAGAAGAACAATCTAAACCTAATGGCCTAATGGGCATTATGCTAACTTAATGAGCCGACCTTCTTAATCATAAGAAAGGCACACACCCATAATATTAACTAATAAGCAACACATTATAATTAAATAAATATAAGGATAGACACCGATAGGCTCGACTAGGCCTTGGCGAGGCCAGTTTCCATCACTTGGATCGAGGCCATTCGACTCCTCATAGCCTATGCGGTCCATAAGAACTTCAAATTTTACCAAATGGATATGAAGTTGACATTTTTAATTGGATACCTTCAAGAGGAGGTATATCTTCAACAAACTCTAGGTTGCAAAGGTGTTGACAGTCTTGACCATGTGTACAGGTTAGACAAGGCTTTGTATGGATTAAAGCAAGTTCCTCGAGCTTGGTATGAATGATTCGCAGAATTCTTTTTGGCTAATGGGTATAAATGTGGTACAATTGACAAAACACTATTCCTAAGGGAACAACGAGGTGATTCTTGTGGTTCAAGTATATGTTGATGATATGATTTTTGGTTCCACTAATCCTGAACTCGTAGAAAATTTTAAAGATCTTATGAGTAGTGAGTTTGAGATGATCATGTTGGTAGAACTCTCATTCTTCCTAGGATTGCCAATTTCCTAAACTCTAGAGTGAACAAGGATACATCAACAAAAATACATCAAGGAGATTCTTAAGAAGTTTAGTATGGAAACCTCAAAACCCATTGATACTCTTATTTCACCTAATACACGTTTGGATGCAGATTCGATTGGGGTCGATGTGGATTAAAAGGTTTATCGTGGAATGATTGGTTCTCTTTAATACCTAGCGACAAGTAGGCTAGATATTGTGTTTAGTGTCTGTCTATGTGCCAGGTTTCAATAAAGTCCTAAGGAATCACATCTCAAAGAAGTCAAGATGATCTTAAGATACTTGAAAGGAAGCGATAATTTATGTCTCTGGTTCCTCGGGAATTGTGACTTCAGTTTAGTAGGTTATACAAATGCAGACTGTGCAGGACACTTGGTGGATAGGAAGAGCACTTCTGAATGACTCAATTATTAGGTTCATGTCTTGTTTCTTGGGGATCAAAGAAGCAAATCTAAGTTGCTCTTTCCACAATCGAAGCTGAGTATGTGGCTACTGATGCCTGCTGTTCTCAAGTATTGTGGTTGAGACAACAAGTTGAAGGCTATGGCATGTCCCTTGGAACCATTGGTATTCGTTATGATAATACAAGTGCTATTAATATCTCCAAAAATCCGGTTCAACACTCTTGAACCAAGCATACTGACATTCGTCATCACTTTCTAAAAGATAATGTTGAAAAGGGTTTTATTAAGATGGATTATTGTAGGACTGAAAACCAAGTGAAAGATATCTTCACCAAGTCATTAGACAGAAAACATTACGAGAATTTGAGTATTCTCTTAGGGATGATCATCATGAACTAATCAAGTCCCGATCCACTATTGCCCCAAAGATTGGCTAGAAAATCTCTTGATACTGAGCGAACAGTGCTAATGGCGACCTCTTTTTACATTTTTTTGTTCATAATGATTTGCATAAATTACATGCTACCTATGATGCATGTTGTCTTTTAAAATTTGAGACTTCATCGCGCATTTCAAGAAAAGCTCTTCTTTTAAGACCAAAATGACTAACTTGATCTATTCTATCCTTTGTTTCAAGCCGATATGATAGATATTCATAAGATTGTCCCAAGCCATGGTCCTAGTAAATGTTTCCTATGAACCTTTCTTTTTAACCCTTGAAACAAGATTCAATTACCTGTAACATTAAAACTATCCTTGCCTTGTTTCTTTATGTTTTAGATATGCTTGCATTATTTTTCATATACCCTATATGCTATCCAAAACCGACCCTTTCTATTCCACTCAAGCAAAAGACTATGCGATCAGAGGTCTCAAAAAGGAGAAAATCAATTGTGAAGTCTCTAGGATCAATGGTCGAGAGATAAAAGAGGAATGTCAGTTGATGCGACAAGAACATAGAATCAAAGGTTGAAATAATTACTAAGGAGAGAGGTCGTAACGACTAGTTGATACAGCATGATTTGCAGGCAATTATTGTTTTAACAATGCAAGGGAACAATAATTTTTCGAGCCGTTAGAGTATTATTGATGGATTGAGGTAATTGTAGCCGTTGAGGGGATAATTGGATGGAATAACTACATCTTGACCAAATATTTTCTTTTCTTTCTCTTATCCCTTTGCGTATAAATACCCAAGTACCAAAAACCTGAAATTCCTTTTATTGTGATCATAAATCTAAATCTCTCCTTGCTCTTCAAGAAAGATCTCTCTCTCTCTCTCTCTCTCTCTCTCTCTCTCTCTCTCTCTCTCTCTCTCTCTCTCTCAATCTGAAAAACCTAAATCTCTCACACTCAAATCACAATGAATCACCCAAATGGCCACTCCTTCCAAGATCGATATATCCACCCTCATTGTCATTGAGAAGGACATGCTATTATCCACCCTCTCTACCCAGAAGCTTGATACCTCCACATCTCAATACCCTAACCCTACTTCCACCCCAGTGCACTCTCTTGATGAAGTTGCCCACATGGGAAAAAAGGTGGACGAGGAAGTTGTTAAGGAGGTGTCGCGGGGAGATACTAAGCCTATTAACATCGTTGACGAGGGAGAAATGATGGAGGATGATGCCACCACATCACTTGTTCAATATAATCCAGTAGTTGCTCTTTAGAACCTTGTCGACGTTGCGGACAAGGCGATTTTTATTGATCCTTTGGGCAAAGATCCAAACATAGAGGAATTGGAGGAGAAGCTCACAAAGGCTTTTGAGGAATCAAAGACGGAATCTTCTCAAATCCTGAAGAGGAAGAGGGGCAAGAAGGTGATCAGAGATGGTGATGAGGACGATGAGGATGAAGTTGTAGAGGTTGATTCTACAAGATCAATGGAGTCACCTTGCACTATCAAGGCAAAGAAAGTAAAGATGGTCCGTACTAACTCAAGGATCAAGAAAAAGATGTGATATTCTTCCAAGAAGGAGATCTAAGTCAAGGAAGCGCCTGCCCCCGTTGTGATTGTGCCCAAGGAAATAGGTTCGAGGAATTTGTTGCTTCGGTACTAGTAGAGGAGCAAGTGCTTAAAGCCAATGGTCTCGACGTGCTATAGGATCTTCTTGTCCTTCAAGTGATCAAAATGACTATACTAGTTTTTTAAGCAAAATGTTACATGCATCATGATAGAATTACATAAGACATACAAGAACAGATGGACAAAAACACTAAAACAAATAATATATTTTTAGAGGGATATATGAGCTAAGGAAATAGAAAGGTTTCCATTCATGATTCAGGATCATAGACATTATTGCCTTCCTTGCTCAGAATGTAGTCGAGAAGATCTTCCATGGTGACATTCATCTTCTTAAATGAAATTTTCAAAACTGAGCATTCAAACTCCCACCTTCTTTAGAAAACATTTTAGTAGTAGTCTCCATTACCATTGTTACTTTTGTGTCCCTTCTTCTTCAAGACTTTTCACCACACATTTCTCTTCTACCATTGTCCCCTTAGACAAATTTTTTCTCATTGAAGCTCAAAGACAAACATCTAGTCATCGGTACTTTGAAACCAGTCTACCAACAAGTTTCCTCTTCTCTTTGAGCTTGGAGATTACTATTCTTGTAACCGTCACCATAAATAGAATAGAAAAAGCCATTTTTGAATAGTATAGGGGTTTAAGAAAATAAGAACAAGTATATTCAAAACAAATAAACACACATGTTGGGAGCATTTCAGACATTCAGGTGATTAAATCTCGTTAAGGGGTTATCAAGTAAATAAGGTTCATAGGAATATTTACCTGGACCATTGCTTGGGAAGATTTATGACCAACTATCATTTCGACTTGTATTGCGGGTTAGAATAGATCAAGTCGGTCATTTTTGAATCAAAAGAAAATATTTTCATGCTTTTACCAAAATTTATTTTTGTTAGAAAAACATGTAAAACACCTAGATATCATGCAACACAAAGTAATATCTAGCAATGTTCCCTCCGTATCATTTGATCATTGTAGCATTTTTGATAATTTTATCCATTAATATGGAACAATCAACTATTTTTTTAAAAATAATTCAATTCAACTTTTAATTACTCTTTTAGCTCTAGTTCCAACTACAATTACCTTTTTAACTAACTATCTAAGAAATTCCTGGGCGTTGACACCAAGCAATGTTAGCGAAATCTTGACATTTGCATCCAATGATGTTATGTGTCGTAAGTTTACTCCCTCGAAGGCTCATATTATTAAAATGGTTTGAAAATATCAAAATGCTTCATTCCTCTCCAAAAATTACGTCGGTTCTGTTTGCACGCGTAATTAGAGCTAATTACACCACGTAAACTATTTGTGTATAGAATTCACTCAATATGCTTGCGTGTGGAGCTAACTTTCATAAAATAACTAAAGTGGCAGGAGCTAACTTTCGTAATTAGAGCTTAATTTTTTTTTCTTCAATAATTGTGTGTTTGGTGTTCAATGGTTCCATCTTCCAAATTCAAATTTATATATGTTGTTTAATGTATTCAAATTCAATTATTTTTTTGCTTTTGTTTAATTGGTTGTATATTTATTTTTATTTTTTTTATGAGAAATAAGAAAAAATTTAGTGTGCATAAAGATTTTGCATATTTTTTCGAATTTACTCCCTCCGTCCCATATTGTATGGGTTTTTAGGCTAAAATCTTTGTCCCATATTATATGGGTTCTTAGTTTTCCAATTCTCTATATTTAATTTTTTTATTATCATTTCAAATTCCAAAGTTACTCAATCTTGATAAAAGAAGATATTTAATTACTCTTATTGTTTTTCTTGTGTATGAATAGGAAAAGTTCATCATTTTTTTTAGATTGAATACAAACATTTATTACAATATGGGAAAAAGAGGTAAGGTAACTCATAAACAGAATAAAATTAAAAGATTTTTTAATAAGTGCGTATTAGTCTAAAACCCCATATATTATGGGACAAAGGGAGTAATTAGTTTTTGTAAAATTGAGAAAATATAACTTAAAAAAGAGTTATTGGATAATATATTTATGGATACATTGGATTCTTATATTTTAATATATATTAATTATCTTTATATTTTATTTATTTTTATATAAAAATAATCTAGAGAATATTTTTATGGATACGTTAAATGGAGTAAATAATATCGATAATATATAAATAAAAAAAAATTATATATATATATGTATATTAATTAATACATATAAAAATAGATTTTTTTCAATTATATTTTACCTTTTTCACATTTCTTTATATAAAAAATCTATTTTAAAATTTATATCTATTCTCATTCTTCATATCTATAACTATGAGTGCGGATCACATGAAACTCACTCCATATGTGCAATATGAGGCGCCATCTTGGCCGTTCGATGGGCCAATTCTACGGCCCAGATTAATACGCCCCTTCCCCTTTATTATAGGCACGCGGTGACATTTTCGTAATTTCTCGGAAATTACAAAAGTGCATCACTATGGGGAAAAATGCATTACAAAATCGGTAAAAGGGCATTACTAGCCCGAAAAATTAGGAAGAAAACGGTTGAGCTTATTCGGGATTGAGTCAATTCGGAATCCCAAGACGATGCACTTTTGCAACGCCTTTTTATCTGTTTCATAAATGCACTTTTCCACCATAAGGATGCACTAAACAGAAAGCACACACGACCTTGGGCTTGAATTTTTGTTTGCACTTTTTCAGCCATGTAAGGCACTTTTACCGGTTTCTTAATGCAATTTTCCGCCATAGCAATGCACTATTACAGGGAACCGAACATGGAGCGCGGGCCCCACGGACTTCATTTTGTCTGCACTTTTCGGCTTTGTAATGCACTTTTTGGTATTTCGAAAATCACTTTTTTCACGATAGCGATACACTTTAGTAATTTTCGAGAAATTAACAAAATGCCACCATCTGCCAATATTATCGGGATTTAAGTGTTTTAATTTGGGCCGTGAATTTAGCCCGTCGAACGTCTGACATGACACCTCATATTGTACATAAGGAGTGTTTAATGTGATCCACACTCCTATAAATATATATAGTAAAGTTTTTATCTAATTTTCTATTAAAATTTTATTTATGTTATCTAATTTTCTAATTTTTTTCTTATTTATCTATTTTTTTAATTTTCATGCGTACTATTTAATTTTTTCTATTAAATTCTTCTTTATCTATATATTTAAAAAATAATTTTATAAAATAATTTTACTTTAATTATTTATAAAATTATTTTAGTCTATCTCTTTCCTATTTATCTATTTTGTTTTTTCTTATTTTTCCTTTCTTTATATCAATTTACTTTTGAGTATAAATTTTATAATTTCTAAGTATTTTGTGGTAATACCAATCTCAAAAACAATCTCATTTTTTGGAAAAGAAACTATTCATAGAAAATTATATTAAATTTTACATAATATTTTTTCATTAATATTCTATTTATAATAAAAAAAAATTAAATTTAATTCATATTATAGGATATAGTTATGATTTAAGATTATTTGTTAGGGTTTAATGTTAGGGTTAGAGTTGTAAGGTTAGGATTAGGGTTTATTATTAGGGTTTGGGTTTAAAATTTAAGATTTGAGGTTTAGGTTTATGGTTAGGATTAAGGGTACAATATAGGGTAAGTATTAGGGTTTATAATTAGGATTTTATGGTTTAAAGTTTAGAATTTAGGGTTTATGGTTTAGGGTTAAGGAGTAAAATTTAAGGTTACAGTCAGGATTTAGGATTATGGTCTAGGGTTTAATGTTCGGGTTAGGATTTAGGGTTAGAGTTTAAGGTTAGGATTAGGGTTTATTATTAGGGTTAGGGTTTAAAATTGATGATTTAATATTAGGATTTTAGGTTTAGGGTTATGTTTAGGATAGATTTTAGGGTAAATATTAGGGTTTATGATTATGATTTTAGGGTTTAGAATTTAGGGTTAGTGTTTAAGGTTAGGATAAGTGTTTAAGGTTTCAATTGGTATTTTGTAGTTGGGTATTTAATTTGATCTTTATCTATATATTAATAGATAATGGGTAGATACCATATTGTATGTGTAGATTATTTCATATAATGTCACATATTAAAAAATAAAAAAATTAATTAATATACACATATCTTAAATGTTTTAATTAAATAATTATGAAGATTGAAGGTTTTTGGGGTATGATTTTAGATGTTACTAGTATGTATTCCCGTACCTTGTACGGGTTTCTTAAATAAAATATTTTTAAATATATTTATTATCCGAGAATAATAATCATGTAAATACTTAAATATAAATTTTTTTAACGATATCTTAGTTAAAAAAATGATTCTATCTAAAAATAAAATATTGTTTAATAATGAGATTTTCTATCCTATATTCTAAAAACATCAATAAAAATTTACTATATCCAAAAATAAAAGATTATTTTAAAAAAACGATAGTGTGGTCCAATCTAAAAGTGAATGTGTCGTTTAATATTTTTTTTAACCTCAGCTTTAGATTATAGTTATGATTGATATTGCTTGATTATACATACACCCACGTGACCACCCACCCAATGGCACCGCTTAGACTTAGTGAAATCAAACACGCTTAGACTTAATCAAATTAAATATTTAAAGTTTGACCAAAAAATAAAAATTAAAAAATTAAAAAATTTAAATTGTTAAGTACGGATGTCAAGAAATACCAAAACCCATTTCATTGTAATTAATTAATTCCTCAAAAAAATCTAAAAATAAACTTTAAGAACTCGATATTATATTTAATCTATAATAATACTATAAGACTAAATCTTCTAAACAATTAATGCTAATATATTTTATACAAGTATATGGTTTCTATAATACAACATATATAAGAGAAGAAAATGAATAGGTGGAATATGAAATGCAATACAAATAGACAACCAGGCAAAAGAGCTGATATTAAGTACCGTGATTATTGCTCATTCATTTTGGGTACATTTATACATGCAATTTGACCGGCCCGTTCAAATTCTGAATCATTCTATTACTCCGATATTACACACGAAAAAATGGCAACAAATACTATAATTAATGGCCATCGGTTGAACCCTATATTTCAACAGCCTATTCAATACTCCAGCATATAACGTAATACGCCTTCATTCTTTGTACATTTATACAGCCCATTCATATTCGCGATTGAATTTTTGAACCTGTTACAATGAGAAATTTGAACCCGTTACACTAAGAAAGATCAAAAGAAAACAAAAATAATGGCCTTTAAACCTCCTGCAATGTGCAAACTGCAAAGTTAAATACCCAAATCAATCATATTTAAATTACTCATATCTCATCTCAAAAAAAAATTACTCATATCTTAATTGCCTATAAATTATGTAATTAAACATATTTAAACGTACATCCTGGGCCTGGCCAAAGAAGAATTCATAATAAATTATGTAATTAAGTACAATGTAATGTCCTTAGCCGTTTCACTCATTTATCTCATAGGTTGTTTTAACGCTTTCATTTTATCCAAAAAAAAATTATTTGAAAAAATATCAATTAAAGTAATGAAGGGTGTGAGGCAAATACAGTTTAAAGGGAGTAAGGAACACAAATTTCAAACTCGGAAGAATCAATTGATAATGTCAAAAATGAAGGATGGATGAGGTGAATGGTGGGTTAATTGGTAAAATGAGTTGAACTTTGAAGTCATCCTCAACGGTAAAGAATAAGAGGTTAAGTGTTAAAACAAAATTTGTTCTTCTTCTTTATGTTTCGATCCTATATTCCTATGTGTTATAAATACTTAATTATAATTCTATATTTTTGTATGATTTGTCTACTTAAATTGACTTTCGGTATCCTATACAGGGGCTATTTCTATTTGAAACAAGCATCAATCCAATGTATTTTTTATTTATTTTTTCTTAAAAATTTAGAGATTAATAGGTTCAAGGGTATGTTTATATAAGTTTTTGTGTTATATTTTTGTAAATGTATTAACCAAATGTATAATTTAAGTGTATGTTATCTTTTATTTTGTTCTTCTTAAGAAGTTAGAGATAGGTGCGTTCAAAGGTGAGTTTTATATTTTTTGTGCTATATATTTTAACATTTACACCTATGTTTTTTTTTAAAATTTTTGATTCATTGATCAAAGATAGAATGCAACACATTAAAGTGAGAATAAGGCAAGAATATTTTTAATTTCAATTAAATTTGAAGAAAGTTGAGCAAGATCTCCAAATACCTTTCTATGTCTCAAACATCATTTTATCATTCATCATTCATACTATAAAATAATATATTTTTATTCATATCTAAAAACTTGAACCCTCTTAATAAGGTATTTAAAAAGATTAGTTAATTATCTTATTTTAATGATTTTATTTTTGTAACTACTTTTTATAGGAAGTCATTCCTCAATTGACTATTCTATTATTCATATGTTGATACTCTCTTATCACTATTCTTCACATCTAATTTTATTTTTGATTTTTATATAATTTCAAATAATAAATTTTATCACATTACTTACGTTCATTCATGCATTTGGACTCTTATTTACATAGACATTTTTAATATATATATAAGAAGCACAACATAGTACTCTATTATAGTATCATGTAAACTTTTAGTTTTAAACTTTTTAATTAGATAAGATATAATGGAAAATTAAACTCTTTTATATAAATGAAAATTATAGATATTTAAGATTTATATTAGTAGATATTCTTATAAATCTAAAGAATACTAATAGTAGTATAATTAGTCATTTACTTGCTTATGATGTGTTGAGACTTTAGAGCCATAAAAATAATCACATTTCATAAATGTAATATAAATCTAACAAACGTAAATATGTTTAATAAAAAAATCTTAAAAATACGAATTTGTGTAATATGTACCAAGGTTAAAACACAAAAATTTATATAATATTTAAAGTGGTTTTTTGGTTGTTGGAGCTGTCCTACTAAAATATTTGTTCTTTTATTTTTATCATCATACAATAAATAAAAACAATTATGAAAATATATTATTAGATTAAAATTCACAATGAAATACATTTTTACCCAATCAAATATTTTTAATTTTATTATACTTATTTGTGGTAATTTTATTTAAAGGATGCTCAAAAAATTCTTAAGCACGTATACTGAATAGCTAAGTAAAGTTAATCTCTTTATAAACAACAATATTTCTTCTAGATAATAAAAATTCGGTATTTTTTATATGTCGATCCATTATAATTCAAAACTTACAAAGCAATAATTTCCGTCATTCACTATCAACATTGATAACGTCCAATCTCCATTGTCAATTTTGATATTAAACTCATTAAATACAAAAAGTAATGATAAATTATACCTCATTTTTATCAACATCATATACTTATATGATAAAAAAAACTAAAAATATTTTTAAAACCAGTGCGTAGCACAGGCATCACCTCTAGTATAAGATATAAAAATATAAGAACTTGAAAATTGTATACTTCGTGTTCTTTTGCTTTGTACACCCCTTGATCATTTATACTACTCCAAACATCGGACTCTGATTAGTTATTCCTCTTTCGGGGATCTGTAAGTTGTTGAAATATATAATAGGTGCATTTTTTTTGAATTTTCCAATAAGGATGGAAAACAAAATCTATCTAATTTAAGTGTGGATATATTATAATCTATATTTAGTAGATAAATTTTTTGTTTTATTATTAAATTAATTTTTTCCAAAAAAGATGAGAAAAAAAAGAATCCATATTTGATAAATATATAATACGTGATTTTTTGAATTCTCCTATAAGGATGAATAAAAATCTATCCAATATAGTATATCTAAATGTCAATATAATATATATAATAAATATAATGTCTCTTTCTTTATCTATTTATGTCTCTTTTTGTGGATAACTTTTTTGCAAAATTATTTTAATAATTTTATATTTCAATTAAATATAAAAATTATTATTTTAATAAAGGGATGATGTGGCGCAACATAGTGACAGAAATTGCTCCGACTTTAGTTATTAGTAATAGATAAAATAAATAGTGTATATGTACCGAAAAGGGGGTCGGTAAAAGACTAAAAGAAGGGACGCGAGAAAGGGGCATCTATTCACTCAAATTATTTATGTAGACTCCACTCAAACAGATTATGTAATACAATTAGTTATAATATCGTGTGCAAATAACATCAGCCAAAAATTATCATATTCTCCTCCTCTCTTGGTCTCCCTGAAGAATTCAAAAAGTGAATGACAGTTGATCATTCTCTTACGAAATTTCGTAACTCGTTGGCGTGTATGGTTGTTTTATGATCTCATTACTGATCTCCTTCCAGACTTTAAAGATAATATCCTCGTAATTCTGCTGGCCTCGCCAAAAATCAATGGAAATATCCGCGTGTTCATAAATCCCCGAAAACTTCACTGGTAATATCAGCGTAATTCTGATAATCCTTGATATCCTTGCAAATATTCATCGGGAAGTTTCGCCTCATTTTGCTTTCGTGCACCTGTTCATCCGATTTCTACTTCTCCGCCGAGCTCGCCACGCATCTGTCGTTTTGAATTTCAATGGCGTTGGAAGCAGTCGTTGCTGTAATCTTGCAGAAACTTACCGACCTCCTTATCCAAGATTCCATAGCCTTCGACAATGTCATTGACCAGATCGAAGACATCCGAATTCAACTCCGCCATATGCGCGGCTTCCTTATCGACGCCGAGCTCGGCGACGATCCCGTCGCCGTCGCGTGGGCCACTGATTACCTCGGTCTTCTGTTTTCAGCCGAAGACAAGATCGAGACCTATGTCCTCTCCCTCGCCGCTCGCGGCAGGCGCAACATCGGCTTCTTTCAGCGCCACGGCTTCACGCTCTTCGCCGCCGCCTACGACTGCTGCGGTCCCGGCAAGTCGCTCCGCCGCGATCTCGACAACTTAGCGGTTCAGATCGAAAACCTCAAGCTTAAAAGGCCTGGCCAGGTGGTGGATGCGAGCTTGCGAGCCGGAAACCCTAGTCGAGACGAACATGAGACTGGAGAAGAGAAACGCGCGGTTGCTTGTGCTGTTGGACGATCGCTGTCTATTAACCTGCATCCGGCGAGTATTGCGCCAGTAATTAAATTACCGTATTTAAAATCCACCAACAGCTTTCCTTTGAATCGTCGATCCAATTTCCGGTTTGGGAGCCCTAGTCCTCCTACGAATCGGAGTCCTCGTAACTGTAGGAGTCCTCATTCAAGTTATCCTGACCAGGAAGGACCCATCCTCATCGGCTTTACCCAAGACCGGAGACAGCTCGTCGATAGATTAAAGGGAAACGGAATAGGAGGCGGAGGAGGAGGAGGAGTCATTCCACTAGTAGGTCCCACTGGCTCCGGTAAGACTACTCTCGTGCAGACAATTTACAACCTCAGGGAAATCAAGACACATTTCAATTGCCGAGCCTGGGTTCATGTTCCAGACGAATTCGTCACAATCTCCCAACTATTAGCCAACCTTCTGCAACAGGTACTCAAGTCCAAGGAGGCTGGGACTCTGAATGCTGATCAGCTCATTTCAAGTGTTCACAATTCTCTCGAGGACAAAACCTACCTGATTGTCTTGGATCATGTAAACAAGGTTCAATTGTGGGAAGAACTGAAATCTGCATTGCCAAATTTAGGTACAGGGGACAGCAAGGTGATCCTCATCACCCGTAGTCATTCTGTAGCTATATCCATATCCCAACAAGAAAGGTGTTCGCCTCATCGTTTCAAAAAACTGTGTGATGAACACAGCTGGGAGTTGTTGATCAAGGAATCTTGCCTTGATCAGGATAGCGACCAGCTTGAGAATAGCTTCAGATATGACATTTTGAAAAAATGTCACGGCTGCCCCCTTGACATTGTGCTGCTTGGAGGGTTGTTGTCAACTAAGGGACTGAGCTGTGATGAGTGGAAGTGGTACCTAAGCCAAGCCAGGTGGCATGATATGAAAATCTTGCCACTAAGTTACAACGATCTTCCTTCCCACTCAAAGCTGTGTTTACTCTAAATTGCTCTATTTCTAAATGAAGTTGACATCTCCGTGAGAAGATTACACCGGCTGTGGCGTGCAGAAGGGTTCGTAAGGCGGTCTCCCGGCATCTCTGAGGAAGATATTGTAGAGGATTGTTTTGATGATCTGGTACAGAGGAACCTAATTAAGATATCCAAGTTCAGGTCAGATGGAAACCCGCAAAAGTGTCGTTTGCCTCGTGCACTACTCGAGTATTTGTCTCCTAAAGCTTGCCAAATTAGCCTCTTCTATATTCACAAGGAGCATATGGAGTCTATATCTATTCCTCCTAAGCTGGGTGTTCGCAGAGTCATTGAGTATGTGGACATCAAGAATCACAGTTCAGCTTCTGGATCTGCTTTACCACCTTTCTACGAGAACCTGAGATCCTATTTATCCTTCAACTATCAGAAGAATGACACTCCAGCCACAGAAGTAGGGAATTTCATATCTAAGAATATAGGCAAGAAGGGTTTTGGAGTACTTAGGGTGCTTGATTTGGAGGGTGTTTACAAGCCAACTTTACCTGAGTCACTCAAGCAATTGTTTCATTTAAGGTACCTGGGGCTTAGGTGGACTTTCATTGAGCACCTTCCAAAATCTGTAGGGGACCTGCCGTACCTTGAGACACTTGATTTGAAGCGAACATATATCAATAGCCTTCCGAGTTCCATTTGGAAATTGAAGCAACTGAGGCATCTCAATCTACCTGAGATTCGTCTTGACTACACGCAAAAGAAATCCCAGAGTTCATTAACTGAGCTCAGAACATTGATAGGTTTGATTGTTGATGATGAGACCACGGTGAAGGAAGAACTCAACCAACTCTATGAACTACTGGAATTAGGTATAACCTGCCAATTGAGTTTTTCCAATGACTTTATAAGCTGGATCCAGAAGTTGACCAATCTCCAAGGATAAAATGGGTCGGCCTTCCAAGATCAATTTGGAGCCTCTCTTAAAATTATCCCAACTTTCCCGTATGAGTTTACTTGGAAACTTAGGGCAACTTCCTCCTTCAAACACATTCCCAACAAATCTAAAAGTTCTTGCACTCTCTGTCTCACGGTTGAATGAGGACCCAATGATTATTCTGTCAAAGCTACCAAGCCTATCCGTGCTCAGGCTCCTAGCTGACTCCTACCTAGGAACACACATTAAGTGCCCAAGAAATGGGTTCAAAAATCTACGGGTTTTGAAACTTTGGTTGCTCAAGGAAGTTGCAGAGTGGACGGTGGAAGAAGGGGGTATGCCTCAGCTTAGAGAATTGGCCATCAGATATTGCTGTAAGCTCAAGCAGGTTCCTTGTCGGTTGATGGATAAAGATACTACTCTAGAGGAGCTGACTCTGACTGCCATGCCAAAGGAATTCGTTGAAGAAGTTAAGCAGAAAAAACAAAGACATACCATACTTACTCTGAACGATTACAAGTTTACTCCTTTGCCTGTAAGTCTTCTATATTCTCTGTTTGATTCCTCATCTCCAAGTTCAAATATTGTTCCATTCTCAGTTGCTTATCTTTGTTTGGTAATATTACTTTCATTACAGTATGCCTTTCTAGTGTTAATATTTGTTTTCTGAGTACTAATCAAGGTTGGGGTTTTTTTTCCTCTTGAAATTTGCGGTAGTGGGAAAACGAAAACGATCCTGATCTTTGGAAGGAGCTGTGAGGTGGATCACAACATAGACTATGTGGCAAATTCAGAGTGTGAACTTACCAATCGGAATGTTTCATATATGGTTATTCACAGTCATTGCTTTGCTGGTGTTTCTTTCAAATAGATGTGGAAATTTTTTGGAGATCATCATTTAAATTCCTCTGCACTCCTCAGGGTTTAGCTTGCCAGCAAACAGAAACTTTTGCATCCTCTATTTTAAGTCTTATAATTGTGTTATAGGGAGGTCAGAGGTCTGTTACTATGTGGTCCAGTTATATCCTATACATACCATCAACTTTGCTCATCGTGCTGTAACATCTGTATCTATCATCAATTCATCATGTACACTACACTATTTCCTTTAACTTGAATTGCGAGTTTACCTTTTGAAAGGCTGGAAGGAATCTTTTTTTTTTTTTGATACAATGAGCAACAAGCTCATTACAGGCAAATATTAGGTTACCTTAAAAGAACAAGGCCAATCTAAATCATCACTGCGGATGGTCTTTAAGAACTGTAACAATAAAGGATAACAAAAAAACAAAAGTTCTAGAATTACAAATATTAAAACTTGAACTTGAGTCTTGAAGGATCTGTTGACAATGCCCAATATTGACATGTCTTCTAGCAAAGGAAATCTGCCGCTGCATTACATTCCCTAAAACAATGAAAAAAAACCACCTCTTGAAACCCCACCACCAAAGTTCTAATTTCCTTGACTAATAAGTTGATTTCCCAAGGGATCTTCCAAACATTGCGTAAAGAATTAATAAGCTTTAAATTGTCCCCTTCTATTATCAAATGTGAAATATTAAGTGAAATTGCCATTTTAATTCCTTAAATCATAGCAATTGCCTCCGCTTGAATAACCTCTACAGGCAAAATTTTCCTGCGATCTATTTTATGAACAGTACTATTACTATCTCTAATTATAAAACTTATATAAGTGTCAGAATTAGATTGTTTAGAAGCATCACTATATAATTTAAATCAACGGGGAGGTGGTTTTTTTCCAAACAACATTTTCTCTTCTTTTTCGAAGATTACTATTTGGTTTTTCTAATTTGTCATGATTTTTAACATTAGCTAGGTTCCATAAGGAGAATTCTCTAAAAGCTAGTTCAGAGGGACTTAAATTTGAATTCAACAATTTTTTTCTTGAAAATAATTGCATTTCTCTAATTCCAAATATACCACCAAAGAAAACACAAAATCTCCGAGTTTGTATTTAATTTTAACGTTTCAGATAAATCAGACATAAAGGAATATGCTGTATTAGCAATTTTAAAAATGGAGTTTAGTTTAGTTCCTAAATTGTTCATCATCTTTACAGTAAAAGGACATAAGAAAAATAAATGATGAAGAGATTCAGGTGTAGACTCACATAACGAACAAGTGGCATAAACCGAATTATAAAATTTATTAATTCTATCAGTTGTAGGCAG
The DNA here is from genome assembly GCA_964016875.1 of Fallopia convolvulus. Lineage (NCBI taxonomy): Eukaryota > Viridiplantae > Streptophyta > Magnoliopsida > Caryophyllales > Polygonaceae > Fallopia > Fallopia convolvulus. Next base: position 47,793,186 of record OZ024720.1, on the reverse strand, counting down.
ACAATCAGAACATGCTTTCCATAAGAAATTTTGAATTTTAGGAGGCACACGCAGTTTCCAAATCCAAGAAAAACCCGTCCTAGGCAGACTTCTTAGAGATGTTATTAAATTAGATGCTGATTTTACTGTATAAGATCCATCCGGCGACGAGCTTCAAATTATAGAATCATGTAAGTCAGTAAGAGGTAGGAAAATAGAAGAAATTTTTGTAATGATCCAAGGAGGCAATAACGTAGAAAATGCCACTATATTCCAAGTTTGATTAGGTAAAATGAAAGAGCAGACTTTCAAATGAATATCACCATTGTCAAAATATTCCATTAAGTTAGAATTTCCTACCCAAAAGTCTGACCAAAAAAGAATATTTTGCCCATTTCCAACTAACCATTTAATTCCTTTTGAAAACACCTCCTTGATGTGTAACAATCTACCAAATTGCCATGATGTAGCTTTCGGTGTATAATTAAGAACATGTTGTGTGCGTAAATACTTTTCATTAATTATCTTTACCCATATGTTGTGAGGATCAGTTATAAATTTCCATAATAATTTCATCTGAAGAGCCGCATTGTTATTATAGGCAGTTCTTAGACCTACTCCACCATTTTCCTTTGACGAGCAAATTTTTTCCCAACTAATTAAAGGATGATGATTAGGTATATATTTATTCCAAAAAAAAAATTCGATTAATTTTATCAATTTCATCACAAATACCTTTTGGTAAGAAGAAGCTTTGCATTAAATAACTAATCTTGCCTAAGAGATTAGATTGAATTAAGATAGTCCTTCCAGCCTGGGAGATAGAATTAGCTTTCCACTGAGTTAATTTCTGCTTAAGTTTGTCTGTAATGTCAGTAAACATTGAATTCTGAACACGACCTTTTAATATAGGGATACCAAAATATTTCTCCATTGAAGTGGTAATTTGTATATTTAAAGTAGCAGCTAAAGAAATAGCCATGGGACGAGAAGTATTTTCGGAAGTTTGAAAAGAACTTTTATTATAATTTATTGATAATTCAGATAAGATACAAAATTTGTCCAAGAAAGATTTAATATACTGAATATTCTCCATATTTGCATTTGCAAAAATGATAGTATCATCTACAAAGCTTAAAAAAGGAATACAAGTTCCATTCCTAACTAATTGAATTCCAATTTTAGGAGAGGCCTTAGACGATTCATATTGCAAAGTACGCACCAAATATTCCATTGCTAAGATAAAAATAAAAGGGGACATTGGATCTCCTTGCCTAATTCCACATTGAGGAGTAAACTCAGGACCAGGTTCATTATTAACAAGAACAAAGGATGAAGACGTGGTAATGCACGTCATTATTGTATGAACCCAATAAGAAATAAAACCAAATTTTAACAATATTTGTTTGATAAAATTCCAATCTATTTTATCATATGCTTTTTCCATATCAATTTTAATTGCCATCCAACCCTGGCGACCTTTCTTCTATTTATGGAAAGAATGGAAAATTTCATAGGCTATTAATATATTATCTTGGATAAGTCTGCCTTGTACAAACGCTCCTTGTAAGTTGTAATGGATGAACTAAAGTTGGAAGGATATAAGATATTCTTGCAACAATTATTTTAGTAATTATTTTATATATCGTGTTACACAAACTAATGGGCCTATAATGATTAATAGTTAATGGAGAATCAATTTTCGGTAATAATGTAATGAAAGATTTATTGAAAACTTGAAGCATATGACCAAAGTGAAAAAAAGAGCTAACAGCAGAGCAAACTGAATTCCCAACAATATGCCAATAGTGCTGAAAGAATTCTGCTGTGAAACCATCTAGGCCAGGTGTTTTATCCGGAGCGAAATCTTTTACTACTGTTTTCATTTCCGTTTGGGTAGGAACTTTAGTAAAGTGAAAGTTATCTTCTTGTGTAACTAGGCAAGGTATAATGACTAAATCATTTGCTTGAATAGGACACAAAGGATTATCCAGAAATCTATTCTTAATTTCAATGAAGATTGACTGGGTGATTGCCTCTTGATCAGAAACAATCAAACCCTTGAGAGGTAGTAAAGTTAACAATTTTCTGTTTAAAGGATCTTATTTTTGAAATGGAATAGAAATATTTAGTATTTTTATCTAAATTTTGAAGGTGTTTGATTTTTGCACGTTGCTTCCAAAAAATATTTTGAAACTGAAGAAGAGCATTATATTTATTCAAATGTGTTTGAAGTTTATTAAGTATAAGGCTAGAGTTTGGATTAGTCAATAAATTATCTTGTAAGTCATTTAAATGTGCTAATGAAATTTACAATTGTTCAAAATTATTATTGATATTAGTCTTGGCCCAACTTTTTGCATATTTCTTAAGTAGACGCATTTTGGCAGAAATTTTAAACATATAAGAACCAGTTAAGTTATATCTCCACACCTTGAGAACAAGATTCTCAAATGCTGGTTTAGAAATCCAAGCATTCTCAAATCTAAACGGGAATTTTTTAAATAATTGATTCTTATTTAAATTGATCGAAATTAAACAATGGTCTGAAGTTGTAAACGGGTGATGCAAAGTTTTAATGGAAGGATAATGTGTAACTAAAGAATGATGAATTAAAATTCTATCTAATTTTTCAAAGGTATTATCCAAAGAAATAGAACTCTTTCTCCAAGTAAAAGGAAAACACGTAGTAGGGATATCAATAAGTCCTAACCTTGACTTTAGATTTTGCAGACGCATAAAACGTGATTGCGTAGGAACTCCCCCCCCCCCCCCCCCCCCTAATTTTTCATTAGTAAAATTAATTTCATTTATGTCTCCAATAATAAAAAAAGGAAACCCAGAATGTAATAAGAAATTTTGTAAGAAGTCCCAATATTCAAGCTTATCTTCATCCCTAGAGGGTGCATATACAAAAGCAATTAAGAACTTAATCGATCTAGATTCATAATATAAGACTATAAGGTTTGTAGCATTATAAAACACCATACAATGCTGTGAAAATGAATCATTTGTCATTAAAATCCACATCCCTCCTCGAGAACCTATGCTGGGGCTGGAAATAATTTTTTGAAAACCACATTTTGTCCAAGAGTTAGGATAAGGTAATTGTTCTGTCTTAGTTTCCAATAAGCACATGATATTTAATTTATTTGCTTTTCTTTTTTTATAAGGAAAGAGGTTCGGGTGACCACTAACTAATAAGCTAGTGGTCGCCCTAGAGCATCCTGACGGATGAGGGTAAGGAGACCCGAATCAACTGCAAGTGGGACGGAGGAGACACGCCTGAAAGATCCAGCGATGAATTCCATCACAGAATTGCACTCCCGAGCAACATGAGATATAGGCCAACCCTGGAAACGAGCCAACAAACAATGGATAGCCGCACGCAGCATCTCAATCTCCCACGGGCAGCGCCAGTCACCGAGCACGACATTGACCAGTTGTAAATTACCGCCTTCAATCTGGATTTGGGGAATGCCACGTCTGATGGCCTCGAGAAGTCCCTGGCGTAAGGCGATGGTCTCGGATGTCAGAACAGACTGTCGACCAATCAGTCCTCTGTCAAAATGGATGGGGGAGCCACCAGAGTCCCTAAGGATGAACTCGAAAGAAGCCACGCCATCTGCACTAACTACACCATCAAAATTCAGTTTAATATAGTTACTTTTGGGTTTTTCCCATTTCGTCCGCATTCTACCATCCCGGTCGCGAACACTACGATTGCGGGGGCCGAGGGAGGCGGCGGTTTCTGCAAGTTTCCAATCTTTAATTTGATTTCGGGCGAAATTAGCGATTTGGTCAGCATTGGTCAGGTTTGTTCTAGTGTTGCTATCAAAGACTCTCTTGTTTCTCGAGAACCAGAGGCTCCACCAAGTGTTGGTTAGGAGTTCAACTTCCTCCTTTGTTGTCATTTTCTTAATTTTCTCCAGGATCTCATGTGGTTTCATCCCGTCCGGGGAAAACCGGTCAATGATTCCCCGCATTTTCGGGTCTACTGAATTAAGGGCTGCCTTAGTGAGAGGGCATGATAGTAACAAATGGTTTGTGTCCTCCATTGTGCTATTACACGCTTCGCAGCCTTGTGTTGCCGGAATGTGGTTTGCTGTAAGCCTTGTTTTAGTTGGTAGCCCGTTTCGGGCTACTTTCCAAAGAAATTTCTTTATTTTAGGAGGGATATTTAGCCGGTTAATCCATTCTAAGTTAATTTTGGGTTCACCTTTTGATTGGTGGAGCCACTGCATGGTAGAGTGGGTGGAATACCAGTCAAATTTGCTTGGTTGTCAGTACAATCTATCCTGTAATTTATTTATGGGATTAATAATCCTGAAGATTCTGTCGAGGTCACCAAGTGAGACGACTTCAACCAACTTCTCAGTGTTCCATGAATTGTCCTCTCGGAGGTATGCCTCTAAGGGTTCCTCCCTATCAATGAGGTTTTCAACCTCAGTTTTCGGGTTGAGGGGACCGTTACCGGTCCAATTATCTTTCCAAAATCGGACGGTTTTACCATCCCCCACTTGCCAGATGAGACCCTTTATGAACAGGTCCCTTAGGCTTACAAGTTTAGACCATTGCCAAGATGTGTTGTTTTTTCTTATAGTTTAGAATACTTTCCGATTTGAGGTATTTTTCAGACACTATTTTGACCCATAAGTTGTTTGGTTCCGCTAGGATCTTCCACAACAACTTCATTTGAAGTGCTTGGTTCATTTCATCCGCTTTTGCTATTCCCAATCCCCCATGGGCGGGAGGGCGACAAAATCGAGTTCCAACTAACTAATGGCTTATAGTTGTTTTCCTTGTTCCAAAAGAAGTTTTTGTTTATCTGGTCAAGTTCTTTCAATGTTGATTGTGGTAGTAGAAACGATTACATGATAAAGTTTGGTTGTGCTGAGAGGTTTGCTTTTATTAGTGTTTTCCGCCCTTCTTGGGATAGGGTGTTAGCTTTCCATTTTGATAATTGGGATCGGGTTCGCAAAACAAGAGGTTTGAATGTGTTTTGTGTGACTCTCCTGTTAATTATTGGGCATCCCAGATATTTGTCAAGTGCAACTGTGTTTGCTATTTGTAGTATTTGTTTTATCTGATCCTTTGTGTTATTATTAGTGTTTTTGGTCACTTGGAAAGCGGATTTATGGAAGTTGACATTCTGATCAGAGACCAGGCAGTAGTCATCAATAGTATCCTTAATATTTTTACATGCTTGGCCGTTGGCTTTTGCAAAAATGATGATATCATCTGCAAAGGCCAAGAAAGGGATTTTTTTTCCATTTCTCGAGATTTGGATCCCGATGCCACTTTTTGGTTTATAGCTCTAGAGTTGGAGTTGTCTTGCCAGTACCTCGACAACGAGGATAAATAGGTATGGCGATAGGGGGTCCCTCTGTCTAAGGCCCTGTTGAGGGTAGAATTTTTCTGTCGGTCAGTTGTTGACAAGTGCTGAGAAATAGACCGTTTCTACACATTCACGGATCCAACCCAAGAATTTATCATTGAAACCGAATTTGTGGAGTATCTTAGCTAGGAATTCCCAGCTGATCCGATCGTAGGCTTTTTCCATGTCGAGTTTGATTGCGATCCACCCCTCCTTCCCTCGTTTGCTTCGGATGGAGTGGAAGATTTCATGCGCGATGAGAGTGTTGTCGTGGATACTCCTATTTTGGATGAACGCCCCTTGCATCGGGTGGATAAGTTTATTTAACACTCTTTTGAGGCGATTTGTTAAGATTTTCGAGATTGTTTTATAGACGATATTACATAGGCTAATTTGCCTGTAATGATTGGTTGAGTTAGGATTTCCGCATTTAGGTAGCAGAGTTATAAACGTATGGTTTATTTGTTTCAAAATTTTCCCAGTGTGAAAGAAACTTTAACAGCTTTGGTCACGTCCGGACCTACGATATGCCAATAATGCTTATAGAAGCTTGCCGGCATTCCATCCGGGTCAGGGGATTTATCATCCTCGATGTCAAATAGGGCGTTCTTTATTTCAGTGTTCGTTACCGGTTTTGTGATTTCCATGTTGTCTTCTTCGGTTACTTCTTTTCGGGTGGTTTGGGTCATGCTTTGAAGTTTTCTACGGTTTATTTCCAAAGCCTGGAATCGGTTTTGGAAGTCCCGTTTGATTTCTGCTTAATATTTTCTAGTTCGGTGATTTGCGTTCCCTCTGCTGTTCGGATTTCTTTAATATTCGTTCTATTTCTTCTACCGCTTACAATCCGGTGGAAATATTTCGTGTTTTTGTCGTTCAATTTTATGTGGGTGTTTTTGGCCCTTTGTTTCAAGTAGGAGTTGTGGAAGTTGATTAGGGACGACCTTTTCTTAGCCAATCTTTCTTGCTTTTGGACTAGTTGCGTGTTTTTATTTTCTATGATTTCTTTCTGAATTTGAAGTAAATCCTCATCTAGTTTTTTGATTGGTTCGAAAATGTTTCCAAAAGTATTCTTATTCCATGCTTTTGCTTTAGTTTTAAGGAGTTGTGTTTTTTTGGTGAGATTAAACATATGAGATCCACCAGCGTTGTATCGCCAGGCTTGCTTGATGACGTTTTGGAAATCTTTTCTAGAAGTCCACATCATTTCAAATTTGAATGGTTGTGCTTTGAATGGTACTCCTGTTGGGAGATTGCACAAAATAGGGCAATGATCAGAGGTTGAGAAGCGTGGATTTTCGTTGCTATGGACGGGTACCATTGGATAATCTGGTTGCTAACTAAGGTGCGGTCTAGTTTCTCAAACGTAGTATTTTTGAGATTTTTGGATCTTCTCCAAGTAAATTTGTTGCCTAACGTTGGAATATCACAAAGGTCGCAATCATTTTTAAATTTAATGAGTCGTTCAAACCTGGAGTGGTTTGGGATGGCGCCCCCTTGTTTTTCATTGGGGTGTTGGATTTCGTTGAGGTCTCCCATAATGATGCATGGAAGGTTACAATTCTGTATAAACTCTTTGAGCTTCATCCAAAACTGATCCTTTTCTTGTGCCCTTGGTGGGGCATAGGCAAAAATAATAATCAATTCGTTGTTAGTTTCCAGGTTTGTATAATGGAAGTCGATGAAGCGTTCATCTTTGTGAAAAGTTTGGATCCTTTCATTCGAGAGTTGTTCCCCCTTCCAAAGGACACAAATCCCCCCAGCGAATCCGTTTGTCGGAATAAACTCAATGGAATCAAAGCCAGCTTTTTGCCAGAGTTTACATTCGGGCGGATTTTGGGCTTTCGTCTCAACTAGAGATATTAGGTGAATATTTTCAAGGCGACATAAAGCGCCGACTTCGGTCCAGAAGGTCTTACGCTTAATGCCCCTACAGTTCCACATGCTGATCTTCATAAACAACCGTCTAGTTTGTGGTTTTTGGCCGTCAAAGGATAGGGAGGCATCCATGATATTTTTTTCAAAGGTTTTGTTGTATACTTGTTTGGTGCTTCGGCTTGGGTTGTGTGATTTGTGAATTTCATGGTGTCGTTGTTAATATTAGGGGAGTTTATCCCCTTGCACTGGGTTTCCCCCTTTGTTTTTGTGTCAAAGCATTCCCTTAATTTGCTTTTAATATTGTTGTACCTTTTCTTTAAGTGGTGCACTTCTACGATAGCAATTTGGTTCTTTTTTAGATTTTGTATTTCGGGGTTTTCTCCATGTCTGTGTTTTGTGGGTACGCTTCGAGGGTGAGGATTTTCCTTGTTTTTCTTTTTCTCGTCACTAATCATGTGTTCTATTTTACAATCGTTTTGGTTCGAGTTTGTCGGGTTCCCGCCCGAAATATTATAGTCACGTGTTCCTTCGGTTTTTTGGCATTTGTACATGATTAATAGCAGCCTGTTTATAGTTACGCCTAATATGCTTTTGGCCTTAGGTTGGCTTGTTTGCCTTTTGAAGTTTATTGCCTTTATGCAATTCTCCTTGGGTTTATGGTTGGGCTTCACAAAAAAGGTTGGTTTAGTGAAGAGCCCCATAGAGTATGCAACATTCTGGGGGTTGTTAATGGTACCTTTTAACTCCTTTTGGAGGTTGTTCAAGTTGAAGTTAGACTGCTTTTTAGCAATCTTGCGTATTTTGTTTTTCCATCTTTCAATTGGGAGAGATGATTCAGTAACGACCATATAAATGACAAGGCTTTTAAGCAAAGTTGTGTATAACCTACAAAGCAAGCCGTCTTGCAGCGAGCTAAATATGATAAAGTAAAAGGGTCGCCATATTGGCATAACAATGTCAAAGTGCCATGGCAATATTTTCACCGGGTTATGGTTTTTAAAAGGTATTTTTTCCATCAAGAGATGTTGATGACCGGGGTTAATGGCCAAAATATGGGTGGTTAAACCGCATATGAGGAACCAAGACCTCATATACAGGTGCCACCAAATCACACTTTATTGTGAATGAAGAGGAGATCATACACTTGTGCAAGGAAGATAGAGGAGCGCAAACATTAAAAATTTTAGTGAAAAAAGAACCATAGAGATCATAAACAATGATTTGTCCACTTGAAAACAGACTTTGCAATTCAAAAGCTATGGAACCCCTACTTGCTGCAGGAAAAGGGATAATACCCCAAATGCAAAGCGAAGACAAGGCCAACACAACAAATTTTGTTCCATCACAGGGACACACAGGAACTTTACATTTTCCTACAGGTTTATTTAAGAGAGTCGCCTGGTTTAAAGAGAAGTTGGTAGGGATGATGCAAGAGTTAGATTCAACGAACAACATACATCAAACAAAAACCTTGTGCAGGTAGAGCCAGTAAGAGAAGCACCAGCCCGACCATATTTGGTCAGCCTTTTGGGCATGATTGTAACCACAGTTTATCACCATAATTAGTTGGTTTGCTTTTTGGGCATGTTTGTAGCCACAATTTATCACCATAAACAAATGATAGATCTTGTTGAAGGGATTTCGGTTGGTAACCACACGGGTGACTCGTATGCTGTGAAGACACACACAATAAATCACAGTAAAGAGGAGAAAAACATCTCTACTCTCACATAGATTGATATTATGTAATTTGAAACTTTTTAAGATGGATATAAGGAAAGAAGTTACCGGGGCAGGTGCTTCAAACAATAGGGTAGGCAAGCTTAGACGAACTCCATCAACAGAGTCGCCGACGCCACACCAGTCGTTCGGAACCAAAGGAGGCCACAAAAACCAGAAGAACAAATAGATGGAGCTTGTGATAAGGTGCCAGGAGCCACAGACTTGAGAGATGTTAGAGGAGAGGTGTGCTCCATTCAGAGAGATAATACCAATAGAAGGGTTATTGTACAGGGAAGAATTGAACAGACACTTGGATCGACACAGCAAGCTGGGGGCCAGGGAAGAGCACCACCAAACAGCCATCGAGCAACTAGAAACGAGGCAATGCGCATGCACGCTACCCCTGGCGACGTCCCCCGTAGCATCCTCGCCGTCGTCACCTGAGGAATCCGCACCGGACTCGGGGTAGACCCCCAAACGCACCACGAAGTAGATTGATCGGGCTTAGATGATGAACCCACCACAGTGTAATTTCAACTGATTTCTTTTTTATTTCGTTTTTTTGGGTGAGACATGGCGCTTTTGAACGGTCGTCGGACAAAACGATCGACAACCCACCCCAAATTACCAGGACAAGAGCTTCTTGTGAAATTTTCTTTTTTTGAGATTGGATGAGCCCGAGAATTGACACCATGGAGGTGTAATGGTGTTGATTTGTGTTTAAGCCCGGGTCTGAGCAGATCCATGGCGGTGGCGGTGCGGTTGCCGTTAGGGTTTGTACCAGGAGGGAGGCGAAAATACAAGCGCGTACATGCGCGTTAATTTTTAACATTTTGGGTTTTTTACAAATACTCTAATATATAATTGATAGGATTTCAACAGTTATTTATCTGCTTTTCTAATAAACCCAATTTCTTCCCAGAAATTAGGTCTTCAGACACCTCTAACATTCTAATATGCGATACTCATAAAAACCTTGTAAATTAAGAACATATAATTTGATAAGATAATTAAAGAAAATTAAGTTAGAAAAGAGAAAGATGCAACTATTATGAGCTAAAAAAATCAGAAAAATTGTAAAACTATAAATATTAAGATGTAATATATCTATAAGGAACGAATCGAGAATCTGATTAACAAGTTTGAGAAAAGTAGAGTCCTTATAAAGACAAACCCAGTCACAAAGCATACAAACCAAATTAATTGTAATTAAAAAGTAAAGATTTCTATGGTATACACAAAGAGTCATATCAACATAACAATGCCACAGTCGCCTCAAGACTTTAAGAGACTGCCCTGCAGCAAGTAAGCAACCCCATAACCTGAGAACATCACCATCAAGATCACAAGAAAGAAAACTGAAGTAAGTTGAACACTTAAAATAATAGGAAAACATTAAATTAGTGAACATTGCATATTTCATAGAGACAAAATAAGATAGTTTGTAGTTAGGTATATTGTTTTGGACAGTAGAAATAACACTAAGACTAAAAATTAACATCTGTTGTTTAAGCTCATACCAGAACTCATAGAAGCAAAATCTTAAAAGACTAGGAGTGTGTAAAAAACCTTGGATGTAGATTAAAGTGTGAATAATCATAAGAGGATTTAGCAAAAAAAATAGAGTGGAGAGTTACGAATTGAAAATTCAAGCAAATCATAAACACTTTCAGAACAAATATAACCAAAACTGAATCACCTAAGTGTTCATCATGAAGTGTATTGATATTCCTACCCCTTTGAACTATCAATACCTCAATTAAGTCTACCAACTCAAAAGAGGGCAAACAAAGGAGCTTTTGACCTGAACTTTGAGGCAGAAATATCCAAGTTAGCATAACTGTTGTATTATAGATTTTCAAAACCATTTCATTACATAATAACTTAAGAATAGGTTCATCATCAAACTGTGCATTGAGATTATAACTATAGGCAGACATTAGCTCAACCTTGCATGTATCAATCAAGCAAACAAAACAAAGGAGCCAATATACAAACCTATAATCAAGAGTGAGCAATTTGCATAAAAGGCAGATATCATCATTGTACTGGACATTTATGAAGAACAACACCTTGCACCAAAAGAGATGGTGAAGATGCCAAACTTTACTCAAGATATTCCAAATTTCTGATGCCCAAGTTTCATCGGTAAATTTCATGCCTTTCCTGGTCAAAAGAATGACCAAGAGCTCAACCTTATATGCAAAAATAAAATCCCACATACTTAGGAACTCATGGACCAGACCAAGAAACAGGGCAGGAAGGTTTGATGAGATAGACAGAAAGACCATACCTGACAAGAGATGGCACAACTGCCTGAAACATCTGAAAGAACTAACCAGATCACGCAACACACATGCAGTAATCCAGAGCATCATACACAAGTTACCAATGCAAGAAGACTTGTGAAATTGAAAGTTGCGGCCATTCTTTAAATCAAAGACAAGATAGAGCAGACCAAACTTCCCAAAATATTTCAAAATGAACAAGAACCCTAACCATTCAGGAATATCAGAATAAAACAACATAGAGACATAACACCTGGGATGTTCCAAAAAAGACTGTCGATCAACCAAAGTGGATATGAGGATCCATATAAAATTCTACTAAGGCGCCCAATATTTGTTTTACATCTTCTATGTGAAAGTGCAAAACTGCACCCAAGTCACACAAGAGAGATGGATAGGCCCGTAAACACAAACAAACCAACAAGCCAAACAGAAGATAAAAAGGAGATCATTCAAACATGAGAAAAATTATAGCTACTCTCGTATTCATTTGTAGAAGAAGTTTCAAGCAGGTTTCAATAGTATAAGGTTCATTCTTTGATAGCATCCGTTTAGACAGGATCTCAATCTTACGAGACATGAAGATCTCACAAGAGAAAATGCTAGAAGGAATCTTGTGAGGCAAAAAGATGACATTTTATTGATTTTGCTTATCTTCTATCTCTGAGTGTTTTGTAATTGTACTTCTGTTAGGCACTTAGGCAGGAAGCACAACATTTCCTAGAGCGTAAAAGGATGGCCTTCTTCGAGCAACTGAATTCTGAAGATCATTCTTCCCCTCTTATAATTGCGGTTTGGAGTATTTAACTAATACATTATAAAGCTCTATTGAAAAAATTGTGCCATGTGACATTACATAATAAAATAATGTCAAATTTTAAATAAGAATTTGTATTATTTTTTATATATATCCAATTTTTTATATTACGATAACTCTATCTAACCATATGTTGATACTTTCTATATTAATTTTATACATATCATATCTTTTAACAAAACTTGATCCATATGCTAATATTTTTTATATTAATTTTATACATAATAAATTTTCTTCTATCTTTGAACAAATATTGCACTCCAAGTATATACTTTTTGAATTATATGTTGATACTTTACAATATAATAAATTATTTATAAAATATATGATATATTTTAATATACATTAATATATCTACCTAAAATTTAAAACATTAACATTAAAAGCTATTTTAATAATATTTTAATGTTATATTATCATTACTAGATATCCTACCATAATTATCTTTAAGTCATATCATTGTATTATTTTTTTCTATGTTATCTTATATACCAATCTTTATATTAATGTTCTCTATATTTACAAATATTATTATATTCATTACAAAGTAAAAGATAAGAACTCAAATACATAACCTTAATAAATATTTTATGAGAAATGATTGTTTTATGCATATTAATATCTTAAAAAAATAAAAAACCATTAAAAATATTCAATTCAATTGAAATTAATATTTTAAAATTTGTAATCAAAATATGGGGCAAGTCTCAAAAAATAATGAAAATAATTTTTAAGTATATTTAATTAAAAAATGTGGCCCGATCTTAAAGTTATTTTTTTATAAATTACATAATTTTATTGCTATATTATATTCAATTTTTTAAATTTTATATTTATATCAGATTATTGTATAATCTTTAGTAAAACACTTCGTGAATATCACGAGAATTCGACTAGTTTAATATTAAAGATTGTCAAGTTCATGTGATGATAGTAATAAAGATTTGGGAAAACTGCATTTAACCACCCTTTATTTTACACTTGTTGCAATCAACTACCCTTTATATTTTTTTCTACACTTAATCACCCCTTATTTGTAAATATGTGCATTTAACCACCCATTTTGATGAAAAATGTTATTTTCTTCATTTATTAAAGTAAATTAAATTTTTTCCCTTCTTTTTTAATTTTATTTACAATAAATAAAAGAATTTAGGAATAATTGAGATTGGAATGTCATTATCATTGAATTTCGGCCTACATCTCAACCTTTTGAATCTCGAGTCGTTGTCCATCAACTTAGACACGATCAACTCCAAGGGATGCTCAAAGTTGTCAGAATTAGATCCAAAACCCATGGGCTTTGCATCGGCGAAGTCGTGGTTCTTCATCATTGGATGGATGGAATGAATTATTATGGAGGAAATTAGGTCAGTGTTATCGGCGTATTGGAACTTAAAAGTGTCCATTATGATTTTTTCTTTATTTATTTATTGTAAATAAAATTTAAAAAGAAAGGAAAAATGTAATTTACTTTACTTAAAGGAGAAAATGACGTTTTCATTAAAATGGGTGGTTAAATGCACATAATTACTAATAAGGGGTGGTTAAGTGTAGAAAAAATATAAAGGACGGTTGATTGCAACAAGTGTAAAATAAAGGGTGGTTAAATAAAAATTTTCCTAAAGATTTAATCTGCAGACATTTAAGAAAGGAAATTCTGAATTAATTGTTTGTTTTTATCTTACCAAAATTTATGATTTCCCCAAACATGCTATATATGTTTATGCTTGGTGAAAATTTCTCATTAAAGACCTTTCGCTTTGGTTGTCACAATCACATGTTTGGTGGACTTTTTATGTAAAAAAATCTATAACTATATAGATGTTCCTTTTCGAGCCACCCGAACGATTCTGACTCCACCTTATATTTAAAAAATTAAATTTTATTTCTATTGTTATAACTTCTTTCTATTAAATTCTTTTTAAACTATTTAAATTTATCTCTAACATCAAACAAATATCTATTTAGTATAACAATCTATGTATATATATAAAAGACGCAAGGAATAAAGCCACCACGTTGCGCCACCTAGGATTTTCCTACATGTCGTTTCCACGTTAAGCCACCTAGGATTTCTCCACATAGGATTTTTTATTTTGAAAATTTATATATATTGATTTTATTTTAGGATTATATAGAAATAGGGTAAATTAATCTAGGAAATATTCTATCTAAAATAAAGCTATTATCTATTATATTTTAGGAATTAGGATAGATTTAAAAGATTTTATCTAAAATTAAAATAAATTATAGAACATTAGATATTATATACTATGATAGATATATTAATTTAATTTTCAAATAAAATTTCTATCTATTTATATGAAAAAATTCGAATTTTATTTAAAATTAAAGAAAATTATTTTATCTTTATCTTTTATCTATTTATGAAAAATATTTATCTTAGATAAAATTTTGATAAAAAAATAGAACTTTCAATATCTAGAAAATTACTTGCCTAAATTGACTTTTGTTAAAAAAATATTTACGTTATCTTTTCCCTAATTTCCTTTTTGAATAATTTATGTAAATACAAATGATTTTCTTATCATTAAAAAATTAAATCTTTATTTATCAAGTATATTTTTAATTTTTATTCAATTTATTTTAAAGAATTGAATTTGATAAATAAATAACAAGAATTTAGATTATTTTTACCTTTTTATATTTTTTTGTAAAAGATTTTTAAAATTAAATTATTCTAATTCAAATAATTTTTATTTATATTTTTTCATAAATAATTTATCATTAAGCCATCAAAATTATAGTGAGATCACCTTAATAATTTTTGCCCGGTTTCACATGACAGTATGATACCAATTGTAAAGTTTTATATAATTTTTTTCTAATAAATAAGTTTTTATATTTTTATATTAAATTAAAATCATATTTATTAAATAAATTAAATATTAAATTCATGTAGTCGTGCATGGCACGACGGGTATAACAAGTATCTTTTAAAAGCTTCCTTATAAAAGTATTTTAAATTAAAGATAAAATATTTTAAATATTTTTAAATAAATATAAATCTTATAATATATATCTTTTGATGAATTTATATATAGATATATATTGATGTTTTATATAAAAAAATTAATGATGAATATTTAAAATATTTAAAATTAATAAAAAATGTATAATGAATTTTAATAGATATATTGAAATATTTGATCATCTCTAAATTTACATACATGGAAAGTAATAAAATATGAATAATATAATATTTAATCTTATCTAATCTTTACTTTATCGAACCACAAAATGAGATTGGTCCCATCTTGAATTAAATTAATTAAATTTTAAATATTATATATAACTAAATAATCTTTATATTTCATATTTTATTATATCTTTTGTAGTAAGTTAACTATTATTTTTTAAATTCTTTTCTCTTCCATATTTGAATATATAAATTTTTATTAATATTTTATCCTCTTTCTTAATTACATGTCTATAAAATATCATCACGGAAAAAGAGAAAAATAATTATTTTATCTTAATAATATATCTTCATTCTCAACATTAAATTTAACCATTTATATTGATTAGAAAAATTATACATTCAACGAGCAATAAAATTGCTTATATTAAAGTTTGTATTATATTTTTATTTATTAATATCCTATTTATAATGTGTATAAAATACTGAATCATAGTCGTACATGGTAAGATGGGTACAACTAGTAAAAATTAAATTGCTAGTCAATAGCTAGCCATTCTCCAAATTTTTTGAAGGAATTAAGAATCCTATCAGCTGTTTTGGCCAAAATTCGACCAAAAGAGACAGCTAGTGTTTGAGATTGAAATGAAGCTTTTCTAACCGATAAACTAATGTTCCGATTGGATCCCAAGCGACAATACAGAAGTTCAATTGCAAATTGAATGTATTAATCTCAAGAGAGTGATTACAACTCGTTCATTCTCTCATCCCCTTGTTACAGTTGATTCTTACCTTTTATCCTCGATTTTCACCACTGCCCACATTCCATTTAGCTCATCGCCCACCATCTGAACCGTTCCCGGACGGTTGCTACCTCTTCGTGGGTATTTGGATATCCAGGCTTAGCCGTTGGGCCGGACTGGAGGAGCCTTCGCTTGATGGGCCGGTGTAGAGATGGGTTGCAGGAGTTCTGTGCCCAACAATAGCCCCAAAAGATTGAGCCAATTTATTGAATTGTCGAGATCTTTTCACTGTTCACCTTCCGCGATCCTCGTTTCTTTGGTAATGCCACGTGTAGCGTCGAGATTTAGGGGACCTGCTCGAGATCGAATTTGAAGAGCCGTCTCCTGCCTATATTTACTGTCGCTCTTCGGAAATCATCATTCATCCTTCTTCAAGGTAAAACTATTCCTTAAAATCCTTTCTTCTTCCCCTTTCGTTAATGGCAAGAAACCGCGCAATCTCAAACCTTGAGTGCTATTCATTCCTCTTTGACAAATGGAACGAGTCTAGTAAGATTTCTGCTTTGTGTTTTCCTCCCTCGACGTTGTTAACTTTCATTTACCTTCTTCTTGCTCTATACGCAGGCATCCCTGACACGGTGGAACCTCGAGCCCAGTCCAAGAAGATCATTTCCAAACTGTTCAAGATGTCCTTTGTGCAAAGAACTTTCGGAGCGTCCCCGACTGGCCCATCGGACGGTGAGGAGAGTGCTACGTGATCGCCTCTCGGTGCGAGGGTCTAGAGATACAATTTATAACCCGACCCCGTTGTAGCACGTGGTGGGTGTCGAAAACTCGGGAAGTCTACTCGATCGATGTGCCTAGATACTAGAAAGCTAGAAAGGAGAGCGTAAAACAAAGAAAACAAACGGGACCGACACTGAGGTCACGTCGGGCCCGAGGTTGGCGACAAGAGGATGTCGGGACCGACACTGAGTAAGTCGGGCCCGAGGTAGCTGGGGTTGTCGAACTTTCAAGGATTAAAAGTAGATCTTGGGCTTTTGGGTTCCTTCCCTAGTAGATTAAGGCTTTTCCACCCCAATTCAAGCAATGAGTGATGATCGGACTAGGATCGAGTGCTTTCGCCCTCGTTCCAACCACTTCTACACCTCGATCATTGGGGAAATCCCCTTCGAAGCAAGGTCTTGAGATTGACACATGTTCACTTTCGCTACTTTGCCAATCTCAAGCCTTGATTCCCAACTTTCGCAAGGAATTGTAGCTCTATGTAGAGTGGTCTCCTTAGATCAAACACTCAAGGCTATGGAATTGGGGTTTCTAGCCCAAACCTAGCTAGGGTTTTCCCCCATAACCCAAGATCAAGGAGATCTACTCCATGTGGCAAGCAAAGAAAGCAAACAAATCAAAAGGGAAAGCAATCAACATCATCAATCTCAAAACAATGCAAAGTTTCATTCAAATCCAAAGCAATCCACAAATTCCAATCAAGGGTTTTCAAATCCACAAGATCAAAACAAAGCAAAGCTAAACAATCAACAAAACCTATCAAGCCTTCCTCTCTCTTGGCCGATTCTCTCTCTCTTCCTCCTCTTCTCCTTCCTCCTTGCTCTCCAAGTATCCTCTCGGTTCCTTCTCAAGTGTGTGGAACCCTTTTGTGTGTGTGGGAGGGAACCCCAAATTAGAAGACAAGAGGGCCTTTTATAGATTAGATGAGGGGCAAAAGTGGAAGTCCACAAATTCGTGCCTTGGAGCCCAAGTAGTCCGGTGACCGACTCGGACCGACACGGAGGACATCGGGCCCGAGGTACTGTGCATCTCGGTCCGAGGTTGAAATCTCCCAAGTCGGGCCCAGCGTGGTTGCAACTCGGTCCGGACCTCGTTCCACCTTCTTCTTGTTGGCTTCTCTTGTTCTTCTTCATGGCTTGCTCCTCTCTTTCCCGCTTTAGCTCGGCCTTTGCTCCATGCCTCGATCCTCCTTCAAAGAGATCCTCGATTCACGCCAAATTACCTACAAAACACATAAAATGCGCGTAGTCTCCGAATCTCATAGAAATATGGGAACTAAGCTAAAAAGGAACAAAACACGCAAGAAAAGAGGAAAAAGAAACATATTTACAAAGGAAATCACATATGAAAACACCACCAAATAAAGAGACATCAAAATACCCCATACTTAAACTTGCTTGTCCTCAAGCAATAACAATGTAAGCAAGACCGAAACATAATCTTCAAGTAAAGCCTCGTATGAAAACACATTTTAAGCACAAGTGATTGATATTCAAGCAAGATTACATCATCACACATGATTAAGTGTTCCAAGGAATAGAGTCAATGCAACTAAGCCTCACTTTAGGGATATGTGAATGTGTATCACTCATGATGTGTTTGGGTTTAGCAATGAACACTCAAGCTCAAAATTCATGCAAATAAGGACTTTACTATTGAAGCTAATATCACCAATTCCTCCACCTAGAGATGCCTAATACAAAGTACACAAAGAATTTCGAACTTGGCTCAATGGAGGTCCTCAAAGAGGTTCCATTCGGCCGGGTTGTAATGGGGCTTTTGGTATTTCTCAAGGTGGGAATTATTTGGTCTTGTGGTGCTACCAATGGGGATTGAACAACCTAAACTCTCACCAACTTCACCAAAATTCCACAATTACTTTCACACTCACCCAAAAGACTTAACATTTTTTCCTTTCAACCCAAAACTTCACTTAACATTCCACTTCATCTTTGCTCTTAGGCTTTTTGTTGGATTTTCCATACTTTCTACATTTGGACCGACTTTCTTATGACATCGGGCCCGATGTGGCTTGTAACTCGGTCGGACCTTTTTTTCTTCACTTAGGCCCTTTGCTTTCATTTCACTTTACATTTCCAACATTTTCTTTCTTTCTTTTCTTTCTTTTTCATTTTTTGTACAACAAAGATGCACTACCCACATGATTTATAACACCATTCTTTGCCCTTAAACCCAAGAGAATCTCAACTCTTCAAATACAATCCAAACCTCTCTTCAAGAGTCCAATCCCATAAGGGTCAAATCATATAAGGCTAGGAATAATATTTTTGAGGAGTTTCAAACAAAGGCTTAGGCTAGAACGGGGTTACAAACAAAGGATTAACTTCTTGGTAGGATATGGAACATTTATTTGACTAGAAGAATAAAGTTCAAAATCAATGTGACAATGCTAGGACAAATCTCATGACGGTCTTGGAAAATAGATAAACACCGCAATAGCAAGTTTTACTAAGCATGAATGAGCTAATCACACAAGAAACATGAGGGATATGCAAATATGAACAAGCATCCCTAAAATGGCCAAAAATAAATCTCACAAGGGTCACTCATACTTAGTTGCATAAGAACTCATCCTAGAACTCACATGTTCAATAAAACAAGCAAGATATCATGATCACATCAAAAGCATCATCATTTTAGAGGCTAAACTATCCAAAAATATGCAAAGGAATTTACATGCTCACATCATCATTAGCTTTTATTTTAGCAATCTAAGATGGGAATTTCTAGTCCAAAACCTACAAAACACAAAATCTTTTTGTTGTTTTTAACACAATTTTTTCAATTTTTTTTTATTTTATGGATTTTTGCAAAATATTTCTCTAAAACCAAAAACTCATCCATTCAAGACCAAATTAATCATCCATGTCTTTCATCAAGCCACAAACCAAGAAGCAAACATCCCAAACACAAACTAGAAACAAATAACAAATATCCTCAAAATAACAAACAAACATAAACAAGTGAAATCATGAACACACCTACCCCCACCCCATACTTAAAATTTTGATGTCCCCATCAAACTTAAAAGCAAGAGAGAAGAGTATGAAGAGCTCACAATTTCTTTATTCTTCAATGGCATGTATAGGATCAATCGAAGGGGTTGTCACGTCTACGTCCTCTTTGGAGCCTTGCTTGCCGCTCCCTCTCGTACACTTGCTCTTGGTAGAAGTCTTGTGGTGGTGGTTGGAGTTGAGGCTCCAGGCGTGTCCATTGGTCCTCACGGGAAGGGAAGTTCCCGCTCATCCACGTGTTGAAGCTATCTTGGACCCGCCACCTTTGGTCTTCCACCTCCCTAAGCTCTTCCACCTCTCGTCTAGTGTAGCCGAGGGCTCGGTTCATCTCTTGTTGGCTAGCTTGGAAAGAACTTTGTTGTTGAAGCATTTGTTGTTGTTGTTGGTACATTTGTTGTTGATGTTGGTACATTTGTTGTTGTTGGAGATTCACTTGATGGACCTCTTGGAGAACATTCTCTTGTTGAAGTTGGAGATGGGCCATTTGGTTAGCCAAGAAGGACATGTCCACGGTTTGTTGTTGCTCGGGAAACACCATTCCCGTACCGTACCATTGGGCATAGCCTTCATAACCAACACCTTGAGCTTGCTCTCGCCTTGCACCGCTCCCTTCTCCACGCTCATAATGCCTCGGGACCTCACCACCATGGAATGAACTGGACCGACGTTGAGGGAAGTTGGGCCCGACTTGGTGTGTACCTCGGTCCGCCAGTGTTGGAGCTTGGTGCGTGGCTCGGAGGTCATCCATCAAGCCTTGCAGGCGCTCATCTTCTTCATTTTGCCCTTGATCGACATCCATGTCCTCCCCACGAGGTGCAAACACAAAGTTGTCTTGGTCGGACTCCGGTGTAGATGGAGGAGAAGTAAACCGGATGTGTTGAGGTTGTTGTCGCCGCCCCTCTCTTGCACCTTCGGGGTCACCAAATGAGTGTGGCTTGCCGGCCCACACTTGGTACCAATTTTGATACCGAGAAAGATCATAGAGGTTATGCACCAACCGGATCGACACACCATCATAGTTTGAGTGAGGAGCCAAGGAAATCATGTAGAGCTTCTCCTTGATGATATTGGCCTTCTTGAAATACTTCATGTTCATGAACTCAACACCATTCGGAGCCGGAGAATACTTGTTGAGATCAACTCCTAGACGCATGGCGAGCCTTGCTATCATCCCGCCGAAGTAGATCCAAGAGGAGCTTTGGAAGTCTCGTACCATCTTGACCCACTCCCATGCAAGGTTCATTGGCTTCTCGGTGTTGAAGAGCATCTCATGGAGCAACATGATCTCTTCCTTCATCGGCTTGCTCAACTCATGACGGGCGTAGATTACACACCCCAAAACTCGCACCATGACCCGAAAAAGAGGGCTAGCAATCTCGGTCATGGAGGCGCCTTTTCTCATCTCGCTCTTTCCGGCCACATGACGCCACACTTGGTTCACCTTCTCATTGTTGACGCCGGCCTCTTCTCTTGGGCATGGAAACCCGAAGTAGGTAGCCAAATCCCTAAGAGTGAGATTGTGGTCCTCATTGCCCAATCGGAAAGTGAGCGCCCCTTCCTCATCCTCCACATTATCATAAGTGCACTTGAATGTGGCCATGAATTCCGAGGTGAGGGCGGGGTAGTGGGTGTTGTCCCACCTTAGCATCCCATTGAGACCGATGTGGGAGTAGCATCTTGGAAGGGCTTGATCCATGTCCATCTTCCTCACGGCTTCCCAATCAAGCCACCTCGTGTGGTGCTCAAGCGCCATATATCTTGCATAACTCTCCATTTGCTCATCATCCTCCAAATAGACATCCTCCAACTTTGGCTCTTTCCTTGACTTCTTGGACTTCTTCCTTGGCCTTTCCACATGAGATGATGAAGCTCTTGTCTCCATGGTACCTACACACATCCAACCAAACAAAAGGGTCCAAGATAAACTCCATACAACTCAACAAAAGCACTCAGCAACACACAACAACACTTCAACACAAAGGGAACCCCATACTTAGTCTCTAGACACACATGCATCTCAATCCAACATAAATCATCATGGACATCTTCTAACAATGGCTAAGCAAATGATCATTCTACATCATGATTAGGCTATAGCCAACAATGAAACACATGAATCCACATGATATCACAAGAAGAAAGCAAAAACAACATGGATCGACTTCCAACCTATGTCGGGCCCGACTTGCTCAACCTCGGTCCGACTTGTTGGACCGACTTCCACACCTCGGGCCCGACTCTCCTGGGCACGTCGATCTCGACCTAGTTCATGCTTCGACTCTAACCTCAATTCAACCCAAATCACTCTATCATGCACTTAAATTTCAAATTCAACCATCAAACATCCCTAATCGAAGTTCTAAATGGATCTAAGCATGCATAAACAACTTTAAAGCTCAATTTCACAAATCATGCAAATCCACCATTGATGCTCAAGCTCAAGCTCTCAATCAAACATGGCATTACTCAATCTATGCAATGAAAGCACAAAATTTTCAAAGAAATAAGTAGAGATCGAGTAACACATACCGGATTCGAAGAGTATTGAACTTTTAAGCAAATAAAAAAACTTAGAACTCAAATTTCCTCAATCTAGATCTAGATGGGGGATGAAGGACTATATTGAACTCGAAATTTCTACTCGGAATCGGGTTAGGGAGGTCTTTTTGTGGTTGGATCGGGATGAAGAAAGGAAGTGTGTGGATCGAGTATGGAAGGGGAAGGGCGGCCGACTTTGAGAGTGTTTGAGGGAGATGGGTTGTATTTTGGGAATGGTAGTTGATATGAAGATGGTAGGTAGGTGGGGGATAGTATTTAATGGGGGAAAGGGACAAATTAGGTCAAGGGCAAAATTGGCATTCCAACTAGTTAAATCGGGTTGGACCGACGTCCCTATGTCGGGCCCGACTTACCTGGGCTCGATGTGGGAGTATTCGGGTCACCAATTTTACTCCATCCTCTTGCAACTTCTTTCCCATATTTCCATTTAAATATTTCACCTCAAATCCTACACAACTTTGAAGAATGCACGACACCATAAATCCACAAAACACTAGATAGAGATTGGTTAGGGAAAAGCTAGGCTAAACTAAGAAAAATCAAACTAAAATTACGAAAAGAAAGCTACTAGCTCGGGTTGCCTCCCGAGAAGCGCTCGTTTAGAGTCACTAGCTTGACTTCCTAACCTCAACCTTATGGCGGGTGAAACACGGTGAATTGCTCGCCATTTTTATGCCCATTCCCATTGCCTTCATACCCATAAAACCACCAACGATGGTCTACATAGGCATGGCTCTCCGATCTCGGGCCTCTCTCATCATCATCCTCCAACGGATGAGATTTCTCCCCCTTACTTGCTCCATCATGTTTTTCTTTTCCTACACCAAAGTTAACCAAAGAATTCCTAGGGGATTCTACCAATTCATCTTTCAAATCACTAAGGCAAATGTAGGAGTCCCCTAAGTCATCATTCAAATCACTTAAACAAATGTAGGAATCAAAAGTTTGGGAAGAATTGTGATCATCACCAATATTAAAAGGATATAAACAAGGATACTCTTCATTTCTTCTTGGGCTACCATTGATCCTTGACTCATTTTGATCCTTGAATTGCTCCAACAACTCCCTTACTTGTATTTGTTCATTGAAGCCTTCATCACTTCTCAACACAACGACCTCTCTAGCAACTTCCACTTCTTCACTTTCTCTCTTGGCACTCTCTTCAAGTTTAAGGATGGCCAAGGCGTCCGGCTCATTCAAAGCTTTGTTGAAGTGAAAATCAACCTTTTCTTCCCCAATCTCAAAGGAAACCTTGCCGTTCTTGACATCAAACCTTGCCCCCGCCGTAGCTAAGAACGGTCTTCCTAAGATTATTGGGACCAAGGGGTCCTCATGCATGTCCAAGATCACGAAATCATCGGGGACAAAGTACTTTCCAACTCGCACCGGCACGTCATTCAATATTCCCTTAGCCTTGATGATGGAACCGTCGGCCATAGTTAGGGACATATCGGCCGGCTCCATTTCTCCCAAATTTTCTCTTCTCCAAATGCTAGCGGGCATCACCGAAACACTTGCCCCAAGGTCACATAAGGCTTGGAAATTTTGAGACCCCACACCAATGGTGATAGCAAAACGACCGGGATCTCTTAGCTTTTGCGGTAACTCCAAGGTCTTGACCTCATCTTGCATTTCAACTATGGATCTCTTCTTGCTCAAAATCTCCTTTAAAAACTTGGCATAAGATGGAATCTCGCTCAATGCATTGGTGAACTGGATGGAGATGTTCAAACCTTGCAAGAGTTTGAGAAACCTCTTGAACTTGTTCTCAACAACATCTTTCGGCTTCTTCGAGGGATATGGAAGAATTGTTGCACCTTGAATCTTGCTCGGATCAACCTCCTTGGACTTCCCTACTTCACTTGCAACATTTCCTGGTTGGACCGACTTAGGCACCATGTCGGGCCCGATGTTGTGAGTCTCGGTCCTGGGCAGAGGAGTCGGATCGAGGTCTGGGTACGTCGGGCCCGAGTTGCTCTCAACCTCGGTCCGGGGTGAAGGGGTCGATCTTCTTGCTGGGTCGACTTCGGGGAACGTCGGACCCGACTTGCTGGGTAAGTTGGTCCGACTCTCTTCATTCTTCTTAGGCATGTGTGGCTCGGGTAGGTTTCGGCCACTTCTCAATCCAATTGCCCGGACTTCATTTTGATTGTTTTGAGCTCGAGGATTCTCCTCGGGTCGGCCCGGAAGTCTCCCATTCTCTCTCGGGGCTTGAGTCGCAATTTGGGCAAATTGATTGTCGACTTGCCTCCTCCATGCACCAAACTCATTGAATTGGGTCCTCATCTCCTTGAACCCGTCTCTCATCTCTTGAGCAAATGATTCTAGCTCATTGAATCCCGGTGGTCTATATGGTGGTGGTGGCGCCCTTGGCTCGTTTTGGTTGAAGTTGTTGTTGTAGCCTTGAGATTGACCGTTGTTCCACCGGCCATTACCACCATTGTTGAAGTTGCCTCTTCCACCGAAATTTCCTCGAACATAGTTTGCCTCCTCAATTCGCTCGGCCAAGCGCACTTGGCTCTCATTCGGACAAACTTGTGTAGCATGTGCAAAGGATCCACACTCCTCACAAGCTCTAGCATTTTGCTTGTAGTAGTGGACTTGCCTCTTAAGCTTGCTCACTTCACCTTCAAGGAATTGGAGCTTCACATCCCTATCAATGTCTTCTCCCTTTGGATCATATAACTTCCTTGCACCTTCACCTTGAACTTTCACCTCTTTGCTAGCTTGACTCACCCCATACATGGCCTCATAATCGGATAGCTTGTCAAGTAGCTCCCAAGCTTGATCCGGTGTCAAGTCTATGAACCCACAATCGGTGTGGAGATTGAGCTTGTCCTTCGTTACCGGATTGATGCCTTGGAAAAAGATGTCTTGAAGCACATATGGTTGTTGGCCATGAGTAGGACATTGGCGCAACATCTCCTTGAAACGGTCCCATGCTTCGAAGAGAGGCTCATTCGGACCTTGTTGAAAGCTTGCAATCTTCCTTCTTAGCTCGGTTGTTTTTGAGGGCGGGAAGAACTTCATCAAGAAAGCATCATAGAGTGTCTTCCAACTTGTGATTGACCTAGGAGCTTGGCTCTCGAGCCAATGCGTGGCCTTGCCCCCAAGTGACCATTTGAACGCCTTTAGAAGCACATACTCCAATGTCTCCTCGTCGGTAGAGATCGGCTCACACATGTCCACAAAGCGTTTGACATGCTCTATGGGACACTCATGTGGACGACCCTCGAATTGATCACGCTTGATGAGGGTGATGAATTGCGTCTTGATCTCAAAATTCTTGGCAACCTCGGGAAGCACAATAGCCGGTTCGGGTACCCTCAACTCCGGATGCATGTATTGGCGTGCATTCCGGGGTAGAGCGTTGAGTTGAGCCTCGGCTCTCATCCGTTGCTCCCGTTCTCTTCTTGCCACCTCCTCTTGATTGTCCCTCTCAAGTTGCAATCTAGCCATTTCGGCCCTAAGTTGAGCCAACTCCTCATCAACATGGAGAGCTTGATTCGCCATCGTTTTCCTTCTTCGGGCTTCCTTGAGAATACTTTCCGGATCACTCACAAACTCAAGCTCAAGTGTTCCTCGGGAGGAACGAGCTAGCATACACCTACGAAACAAAGACACAAACCAAAACAAATCAAAAACAAACAAAGGGTTTGGGCTATTCCCTCACCCAAATCACTACCAAAACACAAGAAACTCACCAAATTGGCACTCAATGCACTTAGACTTCCCCGGCAACGACGCTAATCTTTTGATCGCCTCTCGGTGCGAGGGTCTAGAGATACAATTTATAACCCGACCCCGTTGTAGCACTTGGTGGGTGTCGAACACTCGGGAAGTCTACTCGATCGATATGCCTAGATACTAGAAAGCTAGAAAGGAGAGCGTAAAACAAAGGAAAACAAAGAAAACAAAGAAAACAAACGGGACCGACACTGAGGTCACGTCGGGCCCGAGGTTGGCGACAAGAGGATGTCGGGACCGACACTGAGTAAGTCGGGCCCGAGGTAGCTGGGGTTGTCGAACTTTCAAGGATTAAAAGTAGATCTTGGGCTTTTGGGTTCCTTCCCTAGTAGATTAAGGCTTTTCCACCCCAATTCAAGCAATGAGTGATGATCGGACTAGGATCGAGTGCTTTCGCCCTCGTTCCAACCACTTCTACACCTCGATCATTGGGGAAATCCCCTTCGAAGCAAGGTCTTGAGATTGACACATGTTCACTTTCGCTACTTTGCCAATCTCAAGCCTTGATTCCCAACTTTCGCAAGGAATTGTAGCTCTATGTAGAGTGGTCTCCTTAGATCAAACACTCAAGGCTATGGAATTGGGGTTTCTAGCCCAAACCTAGCTAGGGTTTTCCCCCATAACCCAAGATCAAGGAGATCTACTCCATGTGGCAAGCAAAGAAAGCAAACAAATCAAAAGGGAAAGCAATCAACATCATCAATCTCAAAACAATGCAAAGTTTCATTCAAATCCAAAGCAATCCACAAATTCCAATCAAGGGTTTTCAAATCCACAAGATCAAAACAAAGCAAAGCTAAACAATCAACAAAACCTATCAAGCCTTCCTCTCTCTTGGCCGATTCTCTCTCTCTTCCTCCTCTTCTCCTTCCTCCTTGCTCTCCAAGTATCCTCTCGGTTCCTTCTCAAGTGTGTGGAACCCTTTTGTGTGTGTGGGAGGGAACCCCAAATTAGAAGACAAGAGGGCCTTTTATAGATTAGATGAGGGGCAAAAGTGGAAGTCCACAAATTCGTGCCTTGGAGCCCAAGTAGTCCGGTGACCGACTCGGACCGACACGGAGGACATCGGGCCCGAGGTACTGTGCATCTCGGTCCGAGGTTGAAATCTCCCAAGTCGGGCCCGGCGTGGTTGCAACTCGGTCCGGACCTCGTTCCACCTTCTTCTTGTTGGCTTCTCTTGTTCTTCTTCATGGCTTGCTCCTCTCTTTCCCGCTTTAGCTCGGCCCTTGCTCCATGCCTCGATCCTCCTTCAAAGAGATCCTCGATTCACGCCAAATTACCTACAAAACACATAAAATGCGCGTAGTCTCCGAATCTCATAGAAATACGGGAACTAAGCTAAAAAGGAACAAAACACGCAAGAAAAGGGGAAAAAGAAACATATTTACAAAGGAAATCACATATGAAAACACCACCAAATAAAGAGACATCACTACGTTTGCCGAATATGAAGAATCAAGTGAGGAAGAGAATCTCTTGGCGATGAAAATGACATCTGCCCTTATTTTTGCTACTGTCTCGGACCCTTCCAACGGTATGAAAGAAGCGCCCTTTGTTTTGATAGGTGACATACCTTATTTCACCTGTTATGTCTGATTCTCTTGCTCTTGGATTTTTAGATGCTC
Organism: Fallopia convolvulus; assembly: GCA_964016875.1. NCBI lineage: Eukaryota > Viridiplantae > Streptophyta > Magnoliopsida > Caryophyllales > Polygonaceae > Fallopia > Fallopia convolvulus. Next base: position 47,765,470 of record OZ024720.1, on the reverse strand, counting down.
GCTCTCGCAAGTCTGTCTCAGCCTTTTCTACCTCTGACCTTATCCTTCGGAAGACTAGGTCTAGTAATTCCAAGCCCCCAGCTATTCCTGCTGTCAAGGTTGAGTCTCCTCGGTCTTCTCGCAAACGCCAAGCGTCTGACGATAACTACCCGCTTGACCTGCGAGAGGATGCCTCTTTTGACTGGCAATCTCTTCAGCATTATCACGATCCGAACTTTAAGAAGAACACGCCTCCACCTCTGTTCGCGCCATGACTGCCGAGGTAGGTGCTGGTGCTTGGAAGGTAATGTTTTTGTGCGAACGGCTTTTACGAGTTTTGCTGTTTTCCCCTCCCCCTTTTCTTGATGGGTTTCTTTCGACATCTGACTTGTGTGGTCGAATACAGCTCTTTCAGAAGATCGACTTGATCATCGACGAAATGGGGGAAGACATAGCTGAGCAGGAGCAGAGGAAACATGATATTGCCAAGTACCGTGAGGAAGTGGCAAAAATCTATGAGCAGGTTGTTGCTCACTGATAGGCGTGAAATGGTCGTGCAAATCAACAGATAGTCCTAACAAACCTAAAGACTTTAGCCTTAGGGAAATCACGACTATGCAAAATAGTCCTAACAAACCTAAAGACTTTAGTGTTAGGGAAGTAAGGGTCGAATCCGCAGGGAGATTGGTTTATCTTTTTAAGTGAATTTTATGACAATTAAAGTAAAAGGGATTTGAGAAGTAAATTAAGTAACAAGCATGCAACGCTAATAAAGCAATAAAGTTTGGGTTTTTATCAATTTGGGAAAAACACTTAGTCAACCAGAGATCCACATTCGTATGACAAGTTGATCATAGATTTCACTCAATATCGCATGCATATGGAATTCCAATTCCTTTTCAATGATAATTAATAGCACAACCAGATACTATCAATCCTAACTAATTGAATAACCCTGAAACCATCAAGATTCAATTCAAAAGCAGCATTAAGAATAGGAATATAGGCAGGATAAAATTCTAGCATAAAACAATCAGCTTTTATCTTAGAATTCAATTCAACTCTCTTCTGCAACAGACTAGCAGAACTAGATACGAGTACAATGTAGTTTTCTACTATGAAATAGAGAAACTCAACCAGTAATTTCTCTAGATCTAGCAATTGAGATTCAATAACAACAACCCTAGAAATTGTTGAAATCAATCACATAAACAAATCAATCAAGAGAGTAAAATAATTACATGCATTAAATAAAGAGTAGAAATCTCACAACTGAAAGCCACACGAATGCTTCAAACTGTCTGATTAAGCAAAATGGCTTAGTTCTCCATGAAAGGCTAAAACTCTAAAAGAAAAAATAATAGATAGATGATGAATAGATGAGAGGTGCAACTCTCATATCCTAATATATAAACTAGGTCTAAAAATTCTATCCAAAAATACATAAAACACGGAATAAAGCTGACATAGAAGATCCAATCAAAATATAACACGTGGCGCATAAGAGGCTTCGCTGACCGTTAGAGGTGGCGGGCGCCACCGGTACCAGATCGCCGATCTTCACTTCTTCTTCAATCCAGCTCTAAAACTCCAATAATATGCATCTTCGGGTCTTTCTTTTCCTAGCTAAAAATAGTCTTTAAAGCACCTAAAACCACCACAAATATATGTTAAAACTCCTCCTAAATACACAACATAATTGTGTATATCACTTGCTCGAAGGCGTTGGCTGTTCAAGAGGAGGCTGCTAGGGCACGGGTCGCGGAGCTTGAGTAGAAGATTTCTACGGTTGAGGCACAGGTTAAGGAACTTGAGGCCAAGACCACTGATTCTGTTCTCGTCAAGAAGGATGAGGCTGTGGACATAGGGGCTTATTACAACATGCTTTCTCGCCTAGAAACCATGAAAGAGTACGAGTCAAGGAAAACCGCTTGGAATGCAGAGAAGTTTCAGGCCTTGTTCCTAAAGACTTATCCAAGTGGTGCTCCCCCGGCTCGGGTTGCTGCTATTATTGGTGATGTGGGCTCTCATGCGACTCCCAGTGCTCAAGGGAGCCAAGATGCGGAGGCAGCGGATGCAAATGGTGAGCAGGTGGAGAAAAACGGAGCCTCGACTGATCCTGCATAATTTGCCTCAAGAATGAAGAAGAATTTTGGCGGTTGCGGCCATTTTTAAAGAAACCGTGCAACTTTTTTTTTTGTCTGGATTTTTTTTTGTTTTTGAATGATGGACAAGTAATACCTCTAGGCCGTGCCGTTTACTAGGCGGTTCTCAAGCTTGTGGATGGTGGCGAGGCCACATATATTGTTTTTCTTTGCCCCCCATCACGGGGTGGGGTTTTATTGCTTATTTGCATCTTGTCTTGTTATTGCTATTTTTTTGGTGTCTTTTGCAGGTGTCCATGTCGCATGGCGGTTTGTCGGAAGAGCAGCCCATGTAGAAGGCTCTCAATCAGTCAAGGAATGTGCATAGCTATGGCTTTGGAAAGTAAGGGAAACCCCAACCAGCGTTACGTGTAACTCAAGGGGATGTCCCCGAGCCCTTGCCTGCAAGAAGGCTTACCTACCTTGAAGGTGCACGATGGACGTTACTCGTCGTCTTTCTATAGTGCCCTATCGTTATCCATCGGTGTTCTGACCCTTGCCGGTGGTTATGGTGATGCGAGGGATGGATTCTCTCTGTCGGACCGTGAGTGTCTAGGGATGTTCTCCCAATCATGCTGGTTTTGGCGGTAATTGTCAGATAGCGGGTTTCTAGGAGAGATCTTCCTCTGCCCTATCATTTTTTGTAAAGCTTTGTTTCAGAACCGTTATGCCTTTTGTGTGTTAATCTTTGTAAATTTAGGTAATCGTACTGTGGTTCTTCCTTGTTTTTTCTCTTCGTTTGTACCTGAGAGTTCTCTTTTCTGGAGATAACTGTTGGGGACAACTCCCAGACCCATTATTTCTAAAGAAATTGTAAAAGAGATTATTTCACATGATCTTAGAAGTACTCGAACTTATAAAAAAACGCGTACCGCATATTATATCTTACTTGTATTTATTTCAGTCGTTGTCCGGTGCTTCTTAGAAGTGGTATTTCCTCAAGTGCGTAGCGTTCCAACTACGCGGTACCTACTCACTAGTCTGGGATTCTAGCATGTAGGCGCCCTGGCCTGTGAATGTGATGCCAACTATCTTGTATGGTCCCTCCTAAGTAGGAGCGAGTTTTCTAGCGTTTAACTTGCTGGTGTTTTGGAACACCTTTCGGAGGACCCAATCACCGATGCAGAAGGCTCTGATCCGGACGTTTTTGTTATAACATCGGGCCACTTGCTACTGATGTCGGGCTAGACGTAATCACGCTCTTTCCCTGAGCGTGTGCGTTTTCTTCTTGGGCACGAGCACTAACGAGATCGAAGGGAACTCGTCAGGATCTAAAGCGGATGCCAGGTTTGCTAAAGCATCAGCGTGTGCGTTTTCTTCTTGGGCACTTGCTGGATGGTGAAAGTTTCGAATTCACGCATGATTCCCTTGACTTTTTCTGCATATGCGGCCATTCTGGTGCCCCTTGCTGCGAAGGTTCCTAGGATCTGATTTACGATCAACAACGAGTCGCATCTTACTTCCAGCTCCTCAACATACAGTTCTTGGGCCACCGTCAGCCCAAATATTAGCGCTTCGTATTCGGACTCATTGTTGGTGGCCTCAAAAGGTGCACCGTACTGCCTGTACTATCCTCTCCACCTTGGGCAATTTCAGCACTACGCTAATGCCGACTCTGCGACTATTTGAAGCCCCATTTGTGTGCAAAGTCCAAATCCCAGAGCTTCCAGTCTCTACTACGAAGGCTTCCTGCGCTCTGGCAGCGTCTTCCAATGTTGGGCTGAAATCGGCCACGAAATCCGCTAGTGCTTGGGACCTAATTGCTGTTCTTGGTTCGTAGCTGATATCGAACCCACTCAGGTGGATAGCCCATTTGGCCATTCAATCGGTGATCTTCAGCCTCCTCTGTATCATATTCAGTGGATAGTTCATGCGAACGGTATTCGCATGGGACTCAAAGTAGGGCCTTAGCTTGGTTGAGGCCATCACTAATGTTGTAGCACCTCCGTTTTTCCCTCGGAGATATTATCGCCAGTGACCTCGGAATTTACACTTTGAAGCCAACCAAGGCTTTCACGGTATTCAAGATATAAATAATAATGATAATTCAATAAATATTAAAATAAAATGTCCAACTTTCACAATCTTGAATAATCCAAATACTTGCTGTTTAGAGGTAAAATTTCACGATTTTAAAAAAATGATATGATAAAAAAAAAAAGGGCTTAGCCCAATTGGACTGATGGGATTAAACTTAAGTTGAGCCGGTTTAGTTTTTTTAGAAGCCCAAACCAACAAACAAAAAAGTTGATGGTGGGCTTAATTAAAAAATATAATAATAAAAAAAAGAAAAGAAAAGCTGATGTGCACTTACGTATGTGTGCAATACAAGATTTGGATGTTGCATTTCCATTCCCAACCACTACTACAAACAAAATGGGGTCCGTCTCATATAAAAAAGAAAAAGAAAAAAAAAAGTAGATAATGGGAAGGCTTTGGAGTTACACAAGTGCCCAATATCCCATTTTTTTTTAAAAAGAAAATCTAAAAACCTATAAAGAAACGCTATTTTCTTATGAAGAGTGCACAATTTTGACCCGCTTCCCTATGTGCCTATTTTCCCCATTTTAAAATTAGGCCATTTTCGAATAGCGCACCCTCCTTTTTTCATAATAGCGCACCCTCCAGCCGTACCCTCCAGCCGTTACGGCCGGAGGGTGCCCAGCCGTTACGGCCGGATACACTCCAGCCGTTACGGCCGGATACACTCCAGCCGTAACGGTCGGACGTGCTCCAGCCGTAACGGCTGGGCACAGTCTGGCCGTTACGGCTGGAGGGTATTTGGCCAGAACGGCCGGAGCTAATAGTTTAGGGTTTTAAGTTAGTTTATTTATATATGTATTTTAAGTTTTACATATTGTTGTATGTCTCTATATGATTCTATTTTGGATCTTTGGGTGGATTGTTAAAGCCCTAACAAATGTATCATGTTCAACTTACCATTTTTGTTGCGCTATTAGATGACCAAACTCAAGTTCAAAAACAACAAACAACTTCATTACTTCCAAACCATGAACTTACAAACAACACTTGCTTCTACATGAAAAAACATCGAAATATAACTTACTGAATCACGAAATGACAAACAACACTTGCTTCTAAAGCCGAAACATGAAAAAACAACAAACAACATTTAATCCTAAGGCGTAATATTATCAACTGCACGAATATCAACACCTTCGAATAGGCGAAGCTGTGCGGCCGTTTCTTTGGCTAACATACGATCTGTTATATCGTTGTCGTTCAGGAAAAAGCGGCAATATCCTGGTGGTACTCCCACGCCAGATTGGCTCCATGATATGACCAAGTTTCGTAGGGTGCCCTCGGGTACCATGGTCCATTCCGATCTGCTCTCCTTAACACCTTGCACGAGAACGATGGAGATGTTGATGAAGCGTGGAGTAATGGCGTAGGTTCGCGAGGAACATGCTGCTTTCTTAGGAGCCATGGATGGAGATGAAATTCTGGTTTGGGTTTGAGGTTGGATGGATGGAAGTCTTCTTTTATGGTTGAAAATTGGTCTACCCTCAATGTGATGTACATGCATGGGTCTTGTCACAAGAAAATACTCGTAATAGTGTCATCAGAACATTAAATGGTATACTGTTATCAGAACATTAAATGGGACAGAAAAGCAACTTTGTTCATAATAGCGCACCCTCCAACCGTTACGGCCCGAGGGACCCCAGCCGGAACGGCCAGAGGGCTCCCAGCCGTTCCGGCTGGGGTCCCTCGGGCCGTAACGGCTGGATGTTTATTGAAACCGACGAATTAAATGCACTCAACTACCTTAACTCTTTTCCGCCGTAGCCTTTTTAATGCCCTATAGCCGTAGCACTCAACCACTTCCATTCATATCTAGTATAAAACCCACAACACTTCTTCAAACCCACAACACTTCTTCAAACCCACAACACTTCTACATAGTTTTCAATCTTCAACCATGAACAACAAAGGAGATTATTTCATGGATTTAGAAGATCAAGCCTTGAACATCAACCATAATGAGGTATGTATTATTTGTTTGTTCCAAGTTGCTTTCTTCCACCACTCTACTTCACTCTACTATATTTGAAAGAAAAAAATTGTGTAAAACTACATGTTTATCTAAAAATAGTTTTAATGTAGAAAAAAAAGTGTATTTAATCTTGCATGTATTGAATATGCAAATCTATATAATTATTAGTAAAAAACTAGGTTAAATGTTACTTTGTTGAGAAAAGATCGTAACTTTTGTCTAAGAACTTCGAAGTGTTCTTAAACAAAAAGATTCGATTTTTAAAAGGATGAAACTGTCTGGCCGTAACGGCCAGGCAGCATCCAGCCGGTACGGTTGGAGTGTCACTGGCCATAACGGCCAGATGCTTCCCAGCCGTAACGGCTGGAGGTGCTCCAGCCAGTACTGCTTTGGCACACTCTGGCCGTTACGGCTATATTTTACATAATCTTATTTAAGCTTTGTTTTAATCTTTGTAGGAAGATAATGAAGTGTACATTGGGCTTGATGCACTGAGGATCGAAGATGGACAGAGTGATCCCGCATACAACAATTCTGTTTATGGATATCCCCAGGTGCAGTCAGAACCGATTCCGTTTGCTGGAGATTGGTATAGTAGTGGATATCCGTCGACGCATCCAAGTCAGATGCCAACTACAGGTGATTGGGGTGGATACTCTCAGATGTGTCCAAATCAGTACGATAGTGGGTATGCTCAGATGCATACCGATCAGTACAATACTGATTATACACAGATGAAGTCACTGGCGAGGCGTGGGCTTCCATCTTTGAGCGGCATGCCACAGTTTTTGGAACCCGTGGAGGAGGTGGTGCAAGAGTCCGATGACTATACAGAGTTATTTACCACAGATAGGATATTTGGTAGTAGAGAGGAGGCCATAGAGTGGGTTAAGACAACGGGTATTGAAAATAACATGTGCATTCGAACTGGGCGGACAAAGAAGTCTACATTATTTGGTCAGCTTGGCAAGACCTGGTTGGTATGCGAGAGGGAAGGGGTTTACACCCCGAAGAGAAGGGAAGTAAAGGAGGTCCAAGAGACCATTAAGTCCAAGAAATGTGGTTGCAAGTTTGCAGTGACTTGTATTGAAGGTCCAAGAGGATCGTGGAGGATTGAGGTTGTGCATGGAATTCACAACCACAGGATAAATTCTAGTTTGCATGGGCATGCACTCGCTGGAAGACTCACCGGCCAAAAGCTGAAGTTGGTGGAGTCGATGTCATCAAGCAATTGTAACCCGACTCAGATTGCAGTGGCATTAAAAGATTTCCCAATGAACTTCACGAGTAAGAAACAGATCTACACAGCAAGATATAGTTTAAAGAAGGCTGGTTTGGAGGGGCGAACTGTTGTTCAAGAGTTCTTCCTCCGAGCTAAGGAGAACAACTACTTCGTGGAGCACAGATTAGATGATAAAAGCAATCGGATTAGTGACGTCTTCTTCGCCGGTCCTGATTCGATATCACTTCTTAAGGCATTTCCCTACGTCTTAGTAATCGACTGCACATACGCTACAAACAAGTAAGTCATACACTTCGTTTTTAAGTTTTTATGCACTTATTATGAATCAAATTCAAATTCTGTTGATCATGACCGTAACGGCCAGATTGTATCCAGCCGTAACGGCCAGATTGTATCCAGCCGTAACGGCCGGAGCGCCTCTGGCCGGTACGGATGGAGGCGCTCCGACGGTACGGCTGGATACAATCCGGCCGGTACGGCTGGAGAGCCTCTAGCCGTTACGGCTGGTTTAAACAGAATTAAAATCCCCCTCCTTATCCTTTCCTAAATCTACAGGTACGGTATGCCTTTCTTAGAAATTGTTGGATTTACCTCAACATGGCTGAATTGCACTGTAGCCGGAGCTTTCTTGGCCTTTGAGAGGGAGGAAAACTTTGCTTGGGCCGTGGAACAACTTCAAAAGCTTTGTGCATTCACGCAAATTGAGCCTACCTGTTTGGTGACAGATCGTGAGCTGGCTTTGATGAATCCATTAGATAAGATGTTTCCGAGATCAAAGCACCTTCTTTGTAGGCGGCACATTGAGAAGAATATTGAAGTTAGAGCAAAGACTCTAATGAAGAATGCAACAAGTGCAAAATACTTTTCGAATGATTTTTGGGTATTGTTTAAGGAAACGACAATAGATGGCTATGAAAGGGAGTTGGCAAGGCTAGAAACAAAATGGTCTATGTGGTCGCGTCTTCTGCAATATGTTAGAAAACAATGGCTTGATCCATACAGGACAAGATTTATTTCTGCTTGGACAGACACAGTATTGACATTTGAGTGTAATACAACAAACAGGTATGCACATCTATTCCCTAAAAGACAACACGATATATGGTCTCATCCTTTAAACATTTGGGAGCTAATAGTTATTCTGAATTGCAGGGTAGAAGCACAACACTCATCCTTGAAACATTGGATTGAGACTGCAAACAACCGTTTAGATACAGCATTTAGCCTATTCCATACATCAGTAGAGTCATAGCGAATGGTGTAAGATAACCGACCACACGCTGCATGCGCTGTAAATACATCTGCTCTCCGATCTGTGGACTCACGTACATATGAGTACGAGGCTCATACCACGACATATAATCTGATGAAGAAGCCGACGGGTCATCCGTCACTGGAGGTCCCATGAGATCTAAAGTAATGGAGTGGAAGTTCTGTGCATCCCAAACCCACAAAGACGCATCATACTCCACTACGTAACTCCGTACGGCTGCTGGTCGTGTGGCAGTGCGGGGCAGGATAGGCAGACGTGGTATCTGCTGCACACGGTGGTACTGCCTAGCGGCTCGATCAGGCATGTACGGCTCTGAGATATCAAGAACAGATATCACGCCGTGGAAACGTGAAGCAGCTAGAGTGTCACTAAAATCTAACACTCCGTATGGCGACCAATCAACCTAAAGCATAACAGTTTTAATATAGATTATAACCTAAACAAAACAATATTTATAAGTTGCATTTTTTATGTACTTACATTTGTCGCAGTCATATGATCTAGCTCCGCTCTGAAGTTGCGCGTAGCATCAAGTGATCCACCATCTCCCCATCTCGCGGCCCACGGTGCACCGCCTTCCCAAGCCGGATCGTCAGCAGGGCGAAGGGCAGGAAAGTACAAGAAGATCCAAGCCTACATAGAAAATTATAAGAGAATTATAAGCTTCTTTAATGTACATAATTGACATAGTAGAAACAATCACTTACATGTAAGAGTGTGGTACAAACACCCATCTGACGGGCGCCCGATCGTGTGCACTCACCGAGCCCTCGATACAAATAAGCGAGCACGACTGAACCCCATGACATGTCATCCATTGCCATGACATCTCGCACTAGAGCGATATATGAAAGAGGAATCCGATGCTGTGACCTGTCTGGAAATAATGTGGACGCCAGCAGAAACATCAGAAAACCCGCTGCTGGAATCTTCGAATCAGCCTGCTCATCGATCCGCTTCCCGCATACGTCCTTCAGATCTAAATGTGTGAACCCTCCCTTATCATAATGGTTGTTGAACCACACCTCATCTAACCCAAACAACTTCAGAAACTGTGATCTCTACAACTCCCTCAACTCTCCCTGCTTCAGATTCCGCTCATTAGGCGGAAGAATAACTGCATCTCCATCAATCCTCAGACCGAGGATAAGTGCCACATCATGCAACGTGATCGTCATCTCTCCCCAAGGCATATGGAACGAGCTCGTCTCTGGCTGCCATCGCTCGAGAAATGCCACAATCAACGGAGTATGAATGCGGCTATACATGAGGTCCTGTAGATGAGCAAGTCCACTATGCCTAACTATGTTAACCCAACCGCCGTCCCCAGCCGGCACCCATCTAGATAGCTGGGAAGTACGTCCATGAATCCTAAACCCAACCCGCTCCTATGCAATAACAATCCAAATAAGATCAAACGTATAAAAGGAGGTTAATAAAAGTGTACAGATAAATGACGTACCCGACCAGCATAGATGTGGTGGGCGACATGCTCCTCAAATCCAAGTAGCAACTCCGATATCTGCGGGCCACCGGGTACATGATCGGTCAGAAACGGATAAATGTTCATCCCACCGGCGCGTCTCCTATGTCCCTGGCTAGACGAAGGACCAACTAGAGTCGTATGAACTCCACCGCCTGTAGCCTCGGCCTGAGTCCGACCTCGGCCTCTAGCGCGAGACCGTGAAGACTGACTCGCAGTCCTCGACCGTCGAGCCTGACTCCCATGCGTCGACGTCGGATCCTCTACTGCCTCATCCTCCGGCTCGGCACTATGAATAATAACTGGCTGTGAAGTGCACCGTCGACGGTGCCTAGTATACACAGTACTATAATCACGACGATCCTCCTGGTCCGAGGGAGCCGCAGCCTGTGCCTGTACCGAGGGAGCCGGAGCCTGCACCTGATCCACCAGCTCGTCATGTATGTCGTCCAATCCCTCTATCTGAGGATCTGGCTGCGACACAGCCTCTCTCAATGCATCTCGGCGACGATGACGAGTCGACCTATCTCCCATCTGAAACAGTTAATCAGAATGATCAATACAAGCAAAAGGGGTCGATACAGATATTAGGTAAAATACAGATTCCTAAGCAAAATACAGAATTATAAGCAAAATACTCGTGTCTGGCCGTTACGGCCAGAACGTGTGTGGCCGCCACGGCCAGAAGCACTTCGGCCGTAGCGGCCAGAAGCACTTCGGCCGTAGCGGCCGAATGTGCCTCAGCCGTTACGTCCAGACACGTTCTGGCCGTAACGGCTGGGAGGTCGTCGTCTTCGACGAGCTTCCGCGAGCTCGTCGTCCATGGCGTCCCGCCGTTACGCCCGAGAGCTCTTCGTCCATGCCAGTCCATTTTGCATGTTTCTAAGGTAATTTCTACAACCCTAAACTTCCTAATTTCTTATCTCCATTGTACAACCCTAAATCTAAACTAAAACCCTAATTTTTTTACTTCAAATCTGAAATTTGTAATGAAAAACACCAAAAATTGAAGAAATCTTACCTTAATGTGATGTCTTTGCTTGAAATGTTGAATAAATGTCTTGAAATTGAGTGTTGAGGGAAGTTTGAGAGTTGAGGGAGGAGGAGAGAGTTGAGAGAGGAGGAGAGAGTTGAGAGAGAGAGTTAGAATGTGAATGTGGTTTGATTTGTAATTTTGGGTGAAATTTAATATATAGGTGCTTTAAAATGAAATTTTGAGGGTGCCTTGAAATGAAAGCCCCTAAAATTAAACCCTATTTTTCCCATTTCTGTGAATTGAACCCCTCTTTTACTCCCATAAAAAAAAACCCTCTTTTACTATTCCGTATCTTTCTTTCTCGCTCAACCCCTCCCTTCTTCCCTTTCCGATCTCCATTACAGGATCATATCCTGTGCATATCAGTACACCACCGCCGGCCACCCCACAACATCGATGCCTCCCGCCTTCTCGCCGATCCTCGCTCTCCTCGGCGCGCCACACCTTTGTCCCCGTCTTCGCGACTCTACGTGATGAGAGAATCGGATCGTTGTCGAAGAAAGTTCCAATTCAATTTGATCTTGGTCTGCCTTGCTTGTGGTATTTATTTTGAGATGAAAGTGAAAGAGATGACAAGTGATTCAAGAAAAATGGAAAACTAACTTTAATTATAAATATGGGGATAAGCAATCGAAAGACCAAGGATATGACACATCATCGTAATTCGAAAGAGGGATAAGCAATCGAAACTTATGTGGATATGACTCACCACAAGAGAATCGAAAGAGGGTTCGAATCTCATAGGATATAACTCACCTAAAGAGAAACGAAGGATTCATTCGGATATAACTCACCGAACATGTTTGGATATTACACACCAAACAAGGAAATCACACCCAAACACTCTCATTGGTTTTTTCCACAAATTTAAGTTATCCTATTACAAGAGAAACAAGGACCTTAAATAGGCATACAAAATTGGGTTACAAAACCCTTCATGTTCACTCTCACCTACCACCTCACCTACCACATACTTAAATGATTAAAATTGATGGAATACGCCCATTTTAATTCCATGTAGGTGATGAAGTTGTTTGGCTTTCTTTGACTTGAATATGATCAAAACCTTTCACGTCCAAATTCGAGCTTCTAGAAAGATTAGTGATTTCAAGACTGTTCTTGGCTGATTTAGGAAAAACGTTAAACATAGAAGTTGTAGAGCATCAAGTATGCTTTCCAACAGTTCTTTAATGGCCCCAATCAGACAACCACAGCCTCCAAACAATCTAAAATAATGAAGTGTGTTCAATGGATCCGAGAAGGAGAAAATAACCTTTTCATTTGTCTTGAGCTTTCGGATGCAGAATCCCGGGTCACATCATCCTCTCCACCTTTGAAAAGATTCGTCCTCGAATCTTCATTGACCTATAGCCTTGACAATATCTCTTCGACTTCTAGCTCTGATACCAAATGATGAGAGAATCGGATCGTTGTCGAAGAAAGTTCCAATTCAATTTGATCTTGGTCTGCCTTGCTTGTGGTATTTATTTTGAGATGAAAGCGAAAGAGATGACAAGTGATTCAAGCAAAATGGAAAACTAACTTTAATTATAAATATAGGGATAAACAATCGAAAGACCAAGGATATGACACACCATCGTAATTCAAAAGAGGGATAAGCAATCGAATCTTATGTGGATATGACTCACCACAAGAGAATCGAAAGAGGGTTCGAATCTCATAGGATATAACTCACCTAAAGAGAAATGAAGGATTCATTCGGATATAACTCACCGAACATGTTTGGATATTACACACCAAACAAGGAAATCACTCCCAAACACTCCCATTGGTTTTTTCCACAAATTTAAGTTATCCTATTACAAGAGAAACAAGGACCTTAAATAGGCATACAAAATTGGGTTACAAAATCCTTCATGTTCACTTTCACCTACCACCTCACCTACCACATACTTAAATGATTAAAATTGATGGAAGACGTCCATTTTAATTACATGTAGGTGATGAAGTTGTTTGGCTTTCTTTGACTTGAATATGATCAAAACCTTTCACGTCCAAATTCGAGCTTCTAGAAAGATTAGTGATTTCGAGACTGTTCTTGGCTGATTTAGGAAAAACGTTAAACATAGAAGTTGTAAAGCATCAAGTATGCTTTCCAACGGATATTTAATGGCCCCACTCAGACAACCACAACCTCCAAACAAGCTAAAATACTGAAGCGTGTTCAGTGGATCCGAGAAGGAGAAAATAACCTTTTCATTTGTCTTGAGCTTTCGGATGCAGAATCCCGGGTCACATCACTACGCGATTCTATCTCCAGGTAAACCTCTCGCTCTTCAATTTCGGGGCTACATGGTTATTAATTGGTTCGGACTTGTCGATCTCAATTGAAGTTTGTTTCCTGATGCCTTTATGTCAACTGTGGCTCCTGTGTGAATCTTTGAATTAGCTGGATATCTTATGCTTTGTATGCCTCTTGGCATTTGCTGATGAAAGTTAATGAAAATCCTTGTGTATATATGACATCTTGTTCCTCCCACATCTTTGCTTGTTTTTTTTAAATCTCTTGCACCGAAGGTTTTAAATTAACGAGTTCATTATGCACATAAGTTTAGATTCTATTAGGAATCAGCTTGTGGTTGGAGATTGGTTGTTACTGCTTTTCAATCCCATGAATGATTGTTTGACAAAATCTATGGGTTATTGTATTTTAGAAGATTAGTTAAATTAAATCAAATCAGGCCATTAGCTTTGATTAGGGGACAAAAAAATGGGTACAACTACTGCTTCTTAGGAAGGGAAATTTATATGCATTACTGGGAAGTTTTGTAAGAAGGCAAGGTTGAGCCTTGAGAATACAAATTGATTAACCAATGTCTTAAACAAGCAAGAGGAATAAAAGGATGCATGATTCTATCTTCTTGACCTGAAAAAATGTGAAGTCTTATTTCATCCTTTTATTGTTTGCAGGTTCAAGGGATTCGTTTAGTTGAATATTTTCTTTTATCCACTGTGTGTGAATGCAATGAAATTTGGTCATTTTGGAATTTTGAGAATTGAAACTTGAAATTAGATGGGGAAGGCAATTGTAATTAGATGGGAAAGAGAGTCTCTACAGGTGTTAATCTTTGTAGAAAGCCTTAAAATTAGCCTAAATATGTAGTATTTGGTTTAGTTGTATCTCTGAAACTGATTTGTCCATTTGACGTGCACAGGTGGTAGAGAATGGGTTAGGCATTTAGCATTCACTGAGAAGCAAGTTCATGGGCTTGAGGAGCAATTGTAGAAACTATTGAAGTAGATGCAGAGCTATTATTCATAGGTAATCTATTTTTTATGGGATTTGATTTTTGCCAATCTAATTTGCTTTAATGGGGCCCACGGATATGTGTTTTCTACGATCAGTGTGTTTAGAGTTGCTAATGGGAGCAAAAGGGCCAACTTCGGTGGGATTATTTGACTGATTTTGAGATTAGTTGTCAATGAAGAAGAATAAATACAGCAAATCCTCCACTGATGGTGTAAGCAAATCCTTGGTTAATTCCATTCTCTTTATAGTTTAAATTTAGTTTTTTTTTTTGCAGCTGAGCTACTGCTAATGACTTCATCTTTATTGTAGGACCTGGTATTAATAATGTAGAGAAGTGTATAGGAGATGTTAAATGTGACTTTGACTATCTTATGTGCAAACAAGAGCAAGGGGATCAAGTATCTTATGTGCAAACAAGATCAAGTAATAATCTTTATTGTAGGACCTGGGTTTTGACTTTGACTATCTTATGTGTAATTTCTCTCGTATCATCCTTTTATAAAATCGGATTCTCATCCTAATTCAGAGGTTTTTCTCCCAGAAGGCATACAAAATCTGCCGCTTCTCTCTTCCTTCCCATTTATTCTGCAAAATCAAATCAGTAGAAGGCAAAGCATGAAGTTAAGAAGGTTGCATGGATTCTTTTCCCTTTTACCCTTCCTCTTTGGCCTCCTCCCAGTACAAAAAAAATCTTCACCACAAATCTCCCATAAATTCTTCAAAAGAATTCCAGCCATGTAAACGAAGGGGCCATCAGCAAATCCCATCAATAACAAAAGAGAAGCCCTACTTGTGCGTAGTTACGTACTAGAGGACTACAAGACTGGTTGATTTTTGGATGTGCGTATTTACGCACTCCATGATTGATCGATTTTTCCCAACTTTGGGAGAATTGGTGTGATTAAGATCCGAGGATCAAAAAGCACCATTTCGAACTAGTTAGTTCCAAAATTTAGAAGTTAATTAACTTCTCTCTTGAGCAATCACTCAAGGTTTGGACAAATTTATAGTCTTAATTAAGGCTCAAGAGTCAAGAGATTAATTAATCTCACATGTATGAACCCTTCAAAATCAGGGGAAACTCTGCTCAAATTTACTCAGCCCACATACTCATTAGTCTTTAAATTTGGAAGTTAAAGAAAAGATGGGCATTTTAAACGCTCAGGATTTTTACACACTATATATTAGCTTTTTACATCATGGTACCAAATAGCGTAAGATTTTTACGATTTTACATAGCGTAACATTAAAAAATAATAAAATAATAAATTTTAACTCGATTCTGGTAATTGCAACATAACATCACGCCGTGTAGTTGCGTTACATAACGCTATTAACTAGCGTCAAATACCTCATTATTATGGAATTGGGCCGGCCCAAGAATTATGCCACCTAGACATCTAGTGGCCTTGGGCAACGCCAGGGAGAATGGAGGCTGATTTGTTTATCAATGAGTAAATTTACTAATTATACAATGATGTGTAATATTCTATTTGGCCAAATAAAAAAAAAAGTTGGAGCACGGCCATTAATGATGTATGAGTAGAGAAGAGAGAATCAAATACTATTAAATTTGTATATTTAAAACTAGAGGGCTTATACATATACTATATATATGGGTCATTTTTTATATCTTTAAAATCAATAATTTTTATTCATAAAAATTTATAAATATAATTATAACGAAAATTAAGAAAGTATATATAGTGTGGTGACATGACATGAAAGAAAAATAAAGTCAATAAATCTAAATTTGACCACAAAGTTAAACCTTTATATATCATCAATGTTAAAATTATTTGGCATCAAAGCTAAGCGTGAGGGAATGCAAAATATTTGGTACTTTCTCTTTGAAAATATTTAATTTAAATTCTAAAAAAATAAAAATAAAAATTGATATAGTTCCTCTTTCTTCCATAATGTAAAGTAAACTTACTTTATCGAATCCATTTTGTCGAATACATTTTTTATATTCTTAGGTGCGATCTGGTGCGATTTCCTTATCGAATCCTTTTTTTACATGTATAGGTTCCTCTTGTCGATAAATTCGATTTGATATATAATAAGTTTGCTAACACCCGAGTAAAAAGTTATGAACATTTAAAAATTAGACATATGCAGAATCACAAACTACTTTAACACGTTGTTTTATTTAGGTCATGAATTCATTCTACAAACAAATGGCTACTTTGATTTATATAAATAATAAGTCTAATCTTTGTTCAAAGTTGCTACATATAATATGATTTTTAATTAATGAGGTAAACACCATATTGTACGCACAAGTGCAATTTGATCTTATGATCTCCCGCCATCAAGAAGCGTGACATTCAGCTGGGCCGGCCCAATTAAAATTTTCAGCTTGGCCCAATTAGTTTGTGCAGTTTTAACGTTTTTTAGTGGCGTTATATTACGATATATTGTGTCGTGAGATCCTTACACAACACACCCAAAATAAATTAAAAATTTATTAATTTAATACTTTTTTAATGTTACGATTTAATATACCGTGAAATTTTTACAGTATAATATAGCGTGGTGTAAAATGCTAAATTTTAGTGTGCAAAAAGTGATAGCCATTTTAAACGAAAAACATAAAAAGAAATCAAATTTGGGTTATGTGCAGTTCCAACATGCCTAGTGATGTGATGGGTCATGAAGATTGCAAAAGGGTTAAACGCTAGGCTTGCAAAAAAAGCAACGTGGGTTATCATCAGTTGCCTACCAAAGTGCATGTTAAATTTGATTTATACAGGGGTGAAGGGTGAACGAATTAATTTGATTTTTCTCTTTTTTTAAAAATGGTATTACCAACTCGGCCCACACATCAGAAGCTTTAAAAATCAAATACATGCGTTGGCTATGTTTAACTTTCTTTTTTTTTTATATCCAAAATTAGCTTTCTTAAGCCTCATTACTTTGCAAAATTGCCGTAATTAGATAGTTAAATAAATGCACTAAAAACTAGGGTTGGGATACTTCGGTTATTGGTTTTTTTTTAGCCTACCCGCAGGGTAAAAATTTTTTTTTAGTTCGGTTCGGTTCTTATGAATTTTAGTGAGGAACCGTAATAACCGTACCCGAACTTTATTCGGTTCCTAACTTCGGTTAATTCGGTTAACCGAACAAAGAGAACAATACTAGGCTGGCAATTAAAATTTTGACCTGTGATACATAAAAATAGCCTTTGAATGTAGACTTTATGCATATACATGATTATTTTAAAAAAAAGGTGCTCCTAGCTGACCTCAAAATATGCAGTTATTACTTATTAGCACACTAAGCTAGCAAACTAACAGTGCATAAATATTCTTGATAATCGGAAGGAATATTGCTTGAGCTTAAACTTACAAGTTTGAAGGTACCCTTTCTAATTATGAATCAGTTTTCACTAGCTACAAAGCTGATTTATTTTAGGTAACAAAATACTTGTTGGACATGCAGATAGACACAGAGTTGATATACCTAAGTTTACATCAAGAATCTAAGTATTGACTTTCAAAACAGGAAATGAGTTCGCTTAGATTTGTTTTGGGGACAAGGGGGTTGGTGAATGAAGAAGTTGAAACAAATTTATATAAAAAATATGAAATCCCAGAAAAAGAGGCAATTCACTGAGTCCAATTATAGAAATCAAACACAAATTCACTTAAAACATGGCAACTAATCTGATCTTCCAAGGGGACCAAGGCACATAGGTTAAAGCAAAAGGCAGAACTGATCAGCAATAGGATCTATGAGAAATTTGGCTCCAAAAGCAGTAACATCCAAGAAAGAAGTGCAACATTGGATTTGGTGTGAAATAGTAGGTTAGAGATCAATGTCTAAAAAGAGGGATGTTCAACTAGAACCTAGGTATGACAAGCACTTTCAAGCATCTTAGGTATAAAAAGCTACAAATCTAGCCATAATTATATGAATGATGACATTGCAAAAGCTAGAAGCATGGAATCCACAATTACAATATGCTAAATTGTCAATAGCTCAATAGTTTTGTGTTCAAGTACATTTGGATCTCAGTAAGGATAACAAACCTCTTTCAGAGCGTTGAAAAACGCATACAACCTTAAGCACAACTAGAACAGCATTACAAGTTAATACCAAGAAATGCAGCAAGGATATTGCAGCAAAGTTGCCATGTTCTAAGTAAATTATTGTAGTAAAAACTAAAAAGGGTTCATCCTTATTCATAAGTTTAGAATTCCCCTCTATCCACATATACGATCCTCTGCGGTAGCATCATTGAACTTGCAGGAAATTAAGAAATCAATTATTTTCTACACCCTCATTAGACTTTCATGATGAATCAACTCTTATGAGGAAACCAGAAAACGAATTACAGAGGCAAATAACTCGAAAAAAGGGTGGATATTTAATCCAATTTTTGAATTGCTGCAAGTCTTAGTAACAACAAAAATCCATTCCTAGAGACAAAACATCCAATTAAACATCAAATCAAGCATCAGATCTTTGGGCTGTAGCAACGAACCAGAAGTTCAACCACCACGCAAACACCGCCACCTTGTAAAATTCAAGTGATTAAGAGAGGCCACCTACTCACCTTGTAATCAACGAGGACGCGGGCTTGGACTGACGAGGACACGGGCTCAGACTGACGCCTATGGCTTGCGAACAGGACGGCGTGACCGGCGACTACTAGGGCTCGGGAATTCGTAGGCGGCCAACGACTCGCAGGCGACCGGTGAGGGCTCTGAAAATGGCGATGGCTAGGGCTCGGGAATGACGACTGGCTCGGGCGAGGCTCTGCAA
Source organism: Fallopia convolvulus (assembly GCA_964016875.1). Classification (NCBI taxonomy): domain Eukaryota; kingdom Viridiplantae; phylum Streptophyta; class Magnoliopsida; order Caryophyllales; family Polygonaceae; genus Fallopia; species Fallopia convolvulus. The sequence goes on along the minus strand of OZ024720.1, from coordinate 47,746,253 downwards.
ATGGCGGCTGGCTAGGGCTCGGGGAGTCGGGGTCACGGGTAATTTGAAAGTGAAAGTCTCAAACTTGAAAAATGAATTGAAGAGTAAAATTACGGGTATTGTTCATGTTTCGATTTTTTTTAATTTTTTTTTTAAACTCGAGAACCGAACCCGAACTTATTTAAAGAACCGAACCGAATTTTTTCAACTTATTTATTTTCACGAACCGACCCGACCCGACCCGAACCGCTCGGTTCGGTTCGGTTTTTCGATTATTCGGGTCTAAAGTCCCAGCCCTACTAAAAACAAAATATTGCATGCTAGCTAAATAGTAAATGATACGTAGGCATGCTCATGCGTGTTTGTCACATTCTTATACAAACACAAAGTTCAAATTGGTATAATTACCAGCTCAGCCCACCAAGAAAAGTATTCACAAAAGTGACCCACTAAAAATGTTTTTCCAAACTAAATAATGACTAATATGAAAATTAAACTTTTTAATGCACCAAGCTTAGTCTTAAAAATATTATTGGTCATAATTAAAATTAGGTCAACAAATCAAATCCACTTCAAGTGTTCTGTATAGAACTAAGTAAAGACTTGACGCCTAAAAAAAGTCTACGTAGGTAACTCGATTCAAATTTTTATTGAGTACAGTCGCACCTAAAATCCAAACTAAAATTTCTAAAACACTCGCCGAAGATGACGAATCCACCGGCATTGCCACTTCCCGTCGGGGGAGAGGGCGACGGAAACCACGACACTAAAGCCGCATGCGGCTCTGGGGGAGATGAAGTGGGAGAAGTCCGGAACCTCCACAGTGTCCTGGATGAGATGGCAACCAAAATCACGACTCTCCAGCAGGACATGTCCAGTCAGAAGGATGGCAGCCAGACCCACTTAGAATACATCGCCCAGCTGACCTTGGAAAACGACCGTCTCCGCAAACAACTGCAGTCGGCATCCGTGTCATAAAATGGACCCCGGGTAGTCGGGGACATCAGGGAGGTAGCCGTGCGCCTCAATGTGGGGGAAGCGTCCAATCCTCTCTCTATAGCAGAGGGCCAACATTCATCGGCAGAAATGGTCTCTCCCACAAGTACTCTCCCGGGGGTACCAACCACCTCGGCATCTGGGAATAGGATTGCAGGCACGGGGGTTTTTAACCCCGTTTACGGAGAGTCGAAAATCAAGTACCCCTCCGAATACCTTCATGGAAGCTTTGTTTAACAAGTACATGAAGGATCGACTCAAAGGGATCGAGGATAAGATTGCACAAATCCCCGGGGTGCCTCCGATCCTCCAATCGAGATAGAAGCCTCAGACGGCTATGATGAATCCCCCTTCACGGCTCCAATCGCCAGTGTAGATATCCCCAAGCGATTCACCGTCCCAGCGATTCCCACATACGACGGGACATGGGATCCAGACCAGCACGTGGCTATCTTCAAATAGAAGATGATGACTAGTTCTGTGCCATGCGACTCGCGGGAAGCAATCATGTGCAAAGGATTTGGGACCGCACTCTCGGGGGCGGCTCTAACCTGATTCATAAACCTCCCTCGGGGAGTATTGGATCTTTCGCCGGACTGGTGGACATCTTCAAGGTATAGTTCGCTAGCAGTAGGAAGTTGATGAAGCAGTCCAACAACTTGTACTGAGTCGCTCAAAGACCAGGAGAATCCCTAAGGGCGTTCCTGAATTGGTTCAACCGAGAGAAGGTGACGATCCCACTGTGTGACATTCCAACCTTGATAGAGGCCTTCCGAAGTGGTTTACTTCCCAACAACGAGCTTTACCGAGAGCTCACCAAGTACCCCTGCCATAGCTTTGAGGACGTTCAGGTGAAAGCCTTGGCACACATCAGGTTGGAAGAGGATGAGACTCCTGTCAGGGCCTCCTCCGTCATTGATAGGGTGCAAAGGGAAACTACTCTTGCCATCGAAAATTGTGCCGCGGGCAGCCATATCCCAAGGCTTGATCTGAAGCACCCGAAGTGCACACCGCAGACGTCAAGCAACCGGGCGGGAAAAAAGATGCTACTCAACGTACGAAAGTCCATGAGTATAACCTTGGCCTAGGAAATGCGGAACTGGTGAAAAGCCTCGAAATTCGGGGATCGAATCAGGTGGCCCAAGAATGTGGAAAATCCCAATCCTAAGAGGGACAAAACGAAGTGGTTTGACTTCCACGAAGATTATGGGCGTGAAACGGATGAGTTCTTCACATTCAGGAAGGAACTAGCCTATCTCCACTCTAGAGGATTGATGTCCGAGATCGCACCAGAATCCGGAATACCAGTCGGCCAGCACATGTCGGAACCCATGGACATTCCGTCATCCCCAGAGTACGCCAAGATCATCAATGTCATCTCTGGGGGATCAGATATCTGCGGCGTCACCTACTCGGTAGCAAAATGCCATGCTCGGGGACACCCGGATGGACAATTGACGGTGAGTGTCCGCAGTCCCGGAGGACTCTCAGGGGACGCCATTACCTTCAGCGACATAGATTCAGCGGACCTGGTGGGACCACATCATGATGGGTTGGTCATCTCATTGTCAATAGGGAACGTGCTAATGAGGAGGATCCTCATCGACACAGGAAGCTCGACCGACATGATGACGCTTGATGCCCTCAAGGAGATGGGGCTGAAAGAAGTAAATATCCTCAGAAAGTCCGTAGCATTGGTAGGATTCAGCGGGGAAATTGCACACACCCTCAGGTAAATAACCCTCCCGACCTATGCCAAGGGGGTTAACTTACAAGTAAGATTTTCCGTGCTAGATTGCCCGCCCTGCTACAACATCATCATGGGCCGACCTTGGATCCACGACATGAAGGCGGTTCCATCCTCCTACCATCAGACCATCAAGTTCCCCACTCCCTGGGGAATCCGGGAAATCAAGGGTGACAAGGGTGACCAGCGATTGCCCAGAGAGTGTTACAATCCCGCTCTCAAGGCGACCGTCGCACAAACATCATAGCAATTAAAGGAGGCCAAGGAGGCCGCACCATCATGGGACCCCGAATCCAAAAAAATCAAGGAAGATGTCCTCGATAGCCAAAAACCGCTGTAGGCAGTAAGAATCGGGAAAGATCTCCCCCTGAAAGGAAAACCGAATTGATTAGCTTCGCATGGACCCACGAGGATATGGTGGGGATCGACCTTGTCGTTATTACTCATAGACTGAACGTGGATCCTCGCCATCCGCCAATAAAGCAGAAAAGGCAAAATTTTGCACCTAAAAGGAACTTGATCGTTGATGAGGAGGTCCAGAATTCGCTTAGAACTAGCAAGATCAAGGAGGGGAAGTACCCGGAATGGCTGGCAAATGTCGTGGTAGTAAGCAAGAAAAACGGAAAATGGAGAGTTTACATCGACTTCACGCACCTTAACAAAGCTTGTCCGAAGGATTCCTTCCCGCTACCGCATATAGACGCCATGGTAGATGCCACTGCTTGGCACGAGATGCTGATCTTCATGGATGCCTTTAGCAGGTACAACCAAATCCAGATGCACCCGGAAGATCAGGACAAAATTTTGTTCATCACCAGTGAAGGTACCTACTATTACCCGGGTTATTCCATTCGAGCTCAAGAACGTTGGGGCTACCTACCAGAGATTGGTGAACCGTATGTTCCAGCAGCAGATAGGCAGGACGATGGAAGTCTACATTGATGATATGCTTGTAAAATCGAAGCAAGCGGTTCACCACATCCAACACTTGGAAGAAGCTTTCCAGATCCTTGACAGCTACCATATGAAGCTGAACCCGTCCAAGTGCGCATTTGGAGTGACATCCGGTCGCTTCCTAGGGTTTCTGGTGACTCCGCGCTGGATAGAGGCTAGCCCCGACCAAATACGGACCATAGCCAACTTACGGTCACCCAGATGCGTGAAGGACATGCAAAAGTTGACAGGGAAGGTAGTAGCATTGAATCGCTTTATCTACAAGTCGTCCGACAGATGCCGGTTGTTCTATGATGTACTGCGAAAGAACAAGAAGTTTGAATGGGCACCCGTGCACGAGGCGGCCTTCCAGAAGTTGAAGCAATATTTCTCTAATCCATTACTATTGTCCAAACCCGAAGAAGGAGAAAATTACTTCCTATACCTGGCGGTAACTGAGGCAGCCGTGAGCGGGGTGTTGGTGCGAGAGGACGACGGAGATCAACTATCGCTATACTTCATCAGCCGCACCCTACTCTCAGCCGAAACAAGATACTCTCCCCTAGAGAAGCTGGTTCTTGCATTTGTAATAACCCTCTTTTCTAAGAAGGACAATGATGTAATTTCCTTTATTTTATTTAATAAAATATATGTGGCATTATCAGATTTATTAAATGCATTATTTTATTAAATAAAAATTTAACAAATAATCGTTATAAGATTATTTTAGATAAATGACCTCACCCGAAAGGTCATAAGTCTTACTCAATATTAATAATAAAATTAAAGAAGTATTCATAAGTAGTGATATGAATAAAATCATATGAAATCATTAGGAAAAATTTCCTTAAGAGTTTTTAAATATTCTAAAAGCTATTTTTTTTATGAATAAGGAGTTTTAATACATGAGTCACGCTTGGGTGGATTTATTTGATTGGGTGAAAAATGCGAGCAAATTGAGGCCGTTAGATCAAATGAATGGACGGACGAGATTAGAATAAACCAATTCAGTAAAAATTAGAAAAATTGGACGTGCGTCAGTTTTAATGGCACGGAGCGTAATACATGTAAAATTTGCTTGGCAAGACAAAATTACCCCTCACTTAAAAAGCCAAAGGTCTCACTCATCTTCAACCTACCGTTTCTCTAAGTGAAAATGCCGCAAACCTCGGCCTCATCAAGCGACCAAACAAATTTGTGGGGAAATCTACCAAGAACTTGAGAGATCTTTTGCACTCTAATTCAATCAAAAGTATCAATTTCGGTTAATCAAAAGCATGAAGAAGGAAATAAAGAAAGGTATGAATGATTTCATTTTTCTAGGGTTTTTTTATGGGTTCAAGTAGAAATTCGCTCGTAATCTAGAAGTTCTTCTTGTTTATGATAACAAGTTTGTTTAATTTTCTAGTTTAAAATTCTAAGTTGCAAAGAAACAATTGAATCATATAATTTTTTTTTACTAAAATCAATTACCCCCAAATTCCAAATTTTTAGCCATTTGTTTTTGGTAAGTAGAAAAAGTATTCATTGATTTTCACATGTATTAGTCAATGAAAAATAGATTTTCACTTTACTGCTGAAGTTGTCTACTATGTACTCCAAGGAGAAATCTCAATGTATGTTTGTATGGATCTTGGTGAGAAATGAGAAATGTGCATTAAACAGTTGAGAAATTATATTTTTGGTACCCTATTGGCTCAAATAGTAGAGCAATGTGCATGAACACATAGATGTTGGTTCAGATTCCACATAGGCTAATTCGTGATTATGGTTCATAAAATTTTGATTAATGTTTTTCTGTTTATAACAATTGTTCTTGTGGTTCATGTTTGAGTAACCTTAGGTTCATCAAAGTTCATCTTATGGTTCATGTCTTTTAGTTCATGCTAGTTATTATTTTCTTTCGTGTATTTTGGTTCATGTTACTTGTTCTTTCGGTTCATGTTTTTGTAAGCTAAGTTCATAATAATTCTTATGGTTCATGATTTTTAATTCTTAGTAGTTTATCTTATAGTTCATGTCATTTGGTAGCCTATTAGCTCAAATGGTAGAGCAATGTGCTTGTGCACATAGATGTGGGTTCAAATCCCGCATAGGCTAACTCTTCGTACGATTTATGTCTTTTGGTTCACGATAGATCTTTTTTTTGTTCATGTTTTTATATGCTTAGGTGGGTCATTGTTGTTGTTCGCTCCCCATTGCGTTAAGCTAGGGGTGCCCCCATCCTGACCCCCCAGATTCTTCGTAAGGGGAGTTACACTGGGTCATTGTTGTTGTTGTTGTTGTTGTTGTTGTTGTTGTTGTTGTTGTTGTTGTTGTTGTTGTTGTTTTTATATGATTAGGTTCATGATAGTCTATCTTACAAGTTACAACTCATGTCTTTCAAGTCATATTAGTTGTTATTTTGGTTTACATCATTAGGTTCATGATCTTTGTACATTTGGTTCATTTTTTATAAACATAAGTTCATAATATTTCATCTCATAGTTCATGACTTTAAGTTCATAAAAGTTCTATTGGTTCATGCACTTTCATGGTTAGGTTCATAACAATTGGCAATAAGGTTCATTAATTTAACTGACAATACTTCTTATTTTGTGTCATGTATATATTTGGAAATGGTATTCTATTGGTTCATGTCATTTTACGATTAAGTTCATAACAAATTTCAATAAGGTTCATGATAATTAATGCATACTTGTTATTTTTGTCACGTAATCTAGAACATAAATCGTAATTCATGGGTTCATCTCTTTATACGATTAGGTTCATTACAATTGACGATAAAGTTCATTAAATTTAAGATGTTCAATGCCTTTCATGTCTTCATTGCTAATCCTTACAACAAACATCTAATCCACCATACGATGTGTCAAGTCTAGAACAATGACATAAGTTTTTAAAAGTGATGAATAGGAAGATCTACTTTGTAATAAATTAATCTTAGCAATGGAGATGATAATGGTTCACGTAGAGAAGATTATACTCTTGTGGGTGGTGAGAATCCATACAATTAAAATCACCAAAAAAAATTGGTAGAAAATCACAAAAATTCAACAAATAACACTAAACATTGTTGAATCTATACAATTCGATGTAACATAATCGCGAAATCAAAAACCCCCAAATAGGAAAAAAAAACCAAATCGATAAACCCTAAATTCGAACTTAAAATTATAAGAAGGCAAAAAAAAACTAAATCCATGAAGAAAGTATTGTGAAGGATCTAGAAAACAACATCTAAATCCCATTGAAAAATGATGGAATGATATATGGGAGAAGATCGAACTATGGCTGAAATGGTTGCAAAGTCGCTATATCTCAGTCGGTGAAGATGAAAAAAAAAGGAGAAGGAGAAGATAGGGTGAGTGGATACAAAATTGACAAAAATACCCCTCCGTTTAGAAAAATAGTTAAACGCGTGAGTTAATCCTAACCACAAATACAAATGATCAAACGGGTATAATTTGCTCGCAGATTTCATCGTAACAGCCGTACTCATCTGATCGTGAATCTTTAATACATAACTTAATATTTTTTTAAAATATTGCTGTGATAAAAGAATAAACTTTTAAGCTAAGATAATGAGTTCTTAAAATGTTGGGTTCAAAATATATTTTTTTTTCAGAATTCAAATACTTAAGAAATGGGCATTTTTGCCATGTTTTTAAAAGTATGGGCCGAAATTGTAATTTATTTACAAATGGGGCTGAAATTGCAAAATTCAGCAATCCATCTTCTTCCTCCAGCAGCCGTGTACAGTGCATCAATGGAGATTGCTCCCAAAATTTGTATTTCCCCCATTAATCACGGAATCGAGAGTATTGTTTATGAAAACGATCCCCTTATCGTGCACAATTCATTTATGGTCTTAATTTCACGATCTATCCCGTTTTTTTTCGCGATTTGTGTTTCAAACGTTTTAGGGTTAAAATCAATTAGTTTTAGATTGATTGTCTATCAAATCAATTAAGGCTAGGGAAGGTCTTAATTGATTTTGGGCGTTAATTTCGACCATTTCCCTTATAAATTGAGACCGAAATTGATTCTTTTCACGACCAAAACTTCTTAGCCTTCTCAAAACCACTAGACCGAAACTTCATTCGTCTTGCCCTCAAATTCGACCCACCAGACCGACCCCGACCACCACGGCTAACACCCACAGCCACCATCATTTGTCCTTTGGCCGCCCTCCTCTGCACCGCACACAACCATCGTCACCACCGTAAGCAAGCATTGTTTTTCTTAGTTCACATATTTGTATATTTTTAGTATTTTTCTTATGCTTTATTTTATTCTATTTTTATTACCCTAAGTTATTTTAGTAGTATTTTAACTAAAAATGGTTAATTTGAACAATTATATTGGTTCTACATATTTTGGGAGAAATCTATACAAATTATTAGATCTATTTTTTTATAAATTAAATTATTATAAAGGGTATTCTTAAGTTAAAAATATCTTTTTATAATGATTCAATTTAAACTTATATGCTAAATATTTAATTATATATTGTGGTTTTAAGAAAGCCATTATTCTAGTATTATGTTGAAGCAGAAAGTTTTAAGAATATACTTACGGAAAATATTAATTTCTGGAATTATTGTTATTAAATTAATTAATGATTTTTATGAATAAAATATTGAGTAAGATTATGACTTAAAAATTCATTATATGCATATAAAATAAATAGAGAATATTTTTATGCATAATATAAGGTATTTAAGATTACATTCCATAACCCATGAAAAGTTAGAATGTTCATAACGTTAAAATTAATCGGGAATCATCTTACTAAATCAGAAGTTTATAATTTTACAAACTCCTAATTAGATCGTAATGACTCTTTTAAAGAAGAAACATGATCAAAATAAATTAATACAATTGATTTTGTATTTCGTTTGAAACAGGAACTAGTTGGTTCCCGCGTATTTCCTATCCATCGAATCTTCGTACCATTTGCCTGCTAACAAGGTAAGTGGTGGTTCACTCTCATATTTTTATCACGAATACTTTTATTCATGTTTGCATGTTGTGTTGGGAACACTTGTTTGAATAAAATGAACTTAGGTTATTATAGAAATAATGACCATGTTGAAATGTATAAATGAATTAGGGTTTATTATGCATAGAACTAGTGACCCCATGGTATATTATTGTTATTATTCTATTATGCGCTAGAACTTATACTTCGGTTGCAATGTTTGTGCACCGATTTGTTTCACGGTCTTGTTTTGAGATTCGTTGTTTTGGACTAGCGTAGAATTAGGGGTGGGGGTTCACTAACCCCTGAACACCTCTTTATAATATTTTGCATTAGGATGGACCTAGACCCTAATGCTGGTCATGACCCTGCTCTCTCAACCGTTTTGAGGAGTGTTTGGCACCTAGCTAGTGCCTTGTATTGGGACTTAGGAACCTGTTCCGCCTTTATGGGATTCTATATCTTATGGCATATCGCGTTGCCGTCTTAAAAACTACCAACTTGAATGCAATGTTTTGTAATTAAATAAGATAAGTGCTAGTGCACACCCATTAAAACATGTTCAGGGTGGTGACTACACCTTGAAAAACCACTCTCGCTCCCGCCTTTGATTAATCTACTTTCCAATCTGAATTCTGACCACACGCATTCGGTGAGGTTGGTTGTAGATTTGATAAGTCGACGGAGGCTTTTCAAAATATTGGTTGATAACTAAAGTTCCCAACATAACCTTTCTCATTCTAAAGGATCCATAGTTTTGTGCTGTCCTATTCTCTTTTCATCATATTCTCATTTCGTGAGATTATTTGAGTTATGTCATCGACCGACTTTCATTCGGAGACCGATGGTCATAATGCAACTAAGATCACAAACCTCAAATAAAATTCCACTTGTGTAGTCTTTCATTAGATTGACCGACCACTTTATTTCTTTTGCATGACCAGCTGGTTGACAACCGTTCCTATACGGAACATCAGGGAGTAAAGGAGTGGTGATTCGAGATTGAAGTTGTTGAAGTGCTGCACATTTCTTTTAAATAACTTTTTAGTTTAAGGTCGAGATTCTTGGTCTGTAAGGACCGCCTTCAAGAATTTTACTTCCGCTTTGTTCAAGAATATTTATTCTCATTTTTCCGCAAGTATTTGGATTATTCAAGATTGTGAAAGTTGGACATTTTGTTTTAACATTTATTGAATTATCATTATTATTTATATCTTGAATACCGTGAAAGCCTTGGGTGGCTTCGGAGTGTAAATTCCGAGGTCATTGACGGTAATATCTCCGAGGGAAAAACGGAGGTGTTACAATTATGGTATCAGAGCGAGGTTTTTAAAACCAAGTCTTCATACTTGTTTTCGAAAAATATCTGTTTTCTTTTAGATTGAAAACTATGCTTGAAAGAAATAGTTGTTTTCATCTTTTATTCTTCAATGACTTCATAGTCCCACTCTATGACTATAGAATTATGGATGGTTCTATAAGTTACTGACCATGCTTTACCTTGTCTATGTGACAGACAATGGTGTTCACTCGAAGTCAAGGCAAAGCCCTGGGACCTGTCCAAGAAGCTAGCCCTCCACCTTCCATCAAAATTGGAAACTTGCTGACCTCTGAGGAATTCATGGATGAAGGCAAAGCCGCTTTCGTGGAAGTTGAGCCTCCACCAACTCATGTGGTTCCCTTAGAGCCAACACACCACCACCTGCTAATGTCCAGGCTAATGTCCAGGCTATTGAGGAGTATCATCCTCAAGAGTAAGCTGCTAACCAGAGAGAGCACCAGTACGAGGATCATCCATGGGAAGCTCGTGCAGCTGTTGGTGACTTTAGGCCTAGACATTTGTGGGCTGACAACATCCTACTAGGTGACCATATGGAGTCTTGGTATGGGATGTTGGCTCGTCATGAAGTGGCGATCAACCATCATGAGAGTCGCCTTGAAGGAGATTGCGCTGGTGCAGCAACGCTACATCGCAAGATCCAGCAAGGCTTAGAGTTACTTGAGAACAACGGGGCAGTCAAGGACCCTAGGAGCTCTGATCCCATGTTCTTGGATATGTATTGCTATCGCTTGGGAGCGCGAAGGAAGAAAAATACGATTCCCGCTGCTAAGTATAGGAAGGCGTTCCGCCAAACTAAACCATATGGTGTCGTTCATTAGTACTTCGAGCTTTGCCTTAGTTATGTTTTGAGTCATATTTGGTTTAGTTTCATCGAACTATGTTGGTTTGCTTTGTTGTTATTGGAGTTGTGTCATATTTGAGTCATGTTGAACTCAGTTATGATAGAATGTTAAACAATTCTACCTTTATGAATAAAGAATTTGGATTTTATGTTATGATATTATCAATTGGTGATCGAATGTCTAAATGGATAGAGTTTAGTTTATGAATGTTCAAAGGATCAATACTCGCAACACGAACATAGTTTCACTTAGCCTTTCATTGTGAATCTTCCTAATATGGAGAAGATTGTGGGTACCAAGCAACTCACTGACTTTTTTATCACCATCTAAGGGAGAAAGTGTGATGCTGACCTTATCTGTATACCTATGACTTCATATGATACAATCTTGGGAATGAACTGGTTAACTCGTCATGGAGCTGTGATAGATTTCAACACCAGAATCGTAACCATCACAGCAGGAGGCAAATATGTTTGTAAGCTCAAAGGACGACGAGAAGCTGAGAACGGAAAAATGGTAAATGCTATGAAGGTGATGAAGATGCTTCGACAAGGGTGCACGGATTTCTTGTGTTTTATGGAAACGAGTGAAAAGAAAGAGGTAAAGTTACAAGAGATCCCCGTTGCTAGAGAGTTTCCTGATATCTTCCCAGAGGAGATTCCAGGATTGCCACCTCATCGTGAAGTGGAGTTCACCATTGAGTTGGAACCATGGACCAGACCTATTTCCAAGGCGCCCTACAAAATGGCCCCATTGGAAATGCAGGAATTAAAGGAACAATTGGAAGAACTGCTAGAAAAAGGGTACATCAGGCCAAGTGCTTCACCTTGGGGAGCGCCAGTTCTGTTTGTAAAGAAGAAAGATGGAACCTTTAGACTTTGCATTGACTACCGAGAATTGAACAAGATCACCATCAAAAACAAGTATCCATTGCCAAGGATTGATGATCTTTTAGACCAATTGTGAGGAGCAAGGGTATTCTCTAAGATCGATTTGAGGTCAGGATATCACCAGCTTCGAATTCGTGAGGAGGACATCCCTAAGACGACATTCCGCACACGGTATGGACACTATGAGTTTGTGGTCATGCCTTTTGGACATACAAATGCCCTAGCAGTATTTATGGATTTGATGCATCGGTGTTTTCGAGGATATCTCGACAAATTTGTAGTGGTCTTCATCGACGACATTCTTATCTATTCACCTAGCGAAGCAGCTCATGAAGAACACCTCAGGATCATTCTACAAATCCTTAGGCAAAACTAGTTGTATGCTAAGATGTCAAAGTGTGATTTTTGGCTGAAAGAAGTTGCATTTCTAGGCCACGTTATCAACCAAGAAGGGGTAATGGTAGACCCTCAGAAAATCCAAGCAGTTGCAGATTGGAAGCAACCTCAGAATGTGAAAGAAGTTCGTAGCTACCAACTTGAATGCAATGTTTTGTATTTAAATAAGATAAGTGCTTGTGCACACCCATTAAAACGTGTTCAGGGTGGTGACTACAACTTGGAAAACTACTCTGGCTCCCGGCTTTGATTAATCTACTTTCCAATCTGAAATCGGACAACACTCATTCGGTGAGGTTGGTTGTAGATTTGATAAGTCGACGGAGGCTTTTTAAAATATTGGTTGATAACTAAAGTTCCCAACATAACCTTTCTCATTCTAAAGGATCCATAGTTTTGTGGTGTCCTAATCTCTTTTCATCATATTCTCATTCCGTGAGATTTTTTGGGTTATGTCATCGACCGGCTTTCATTCGAAGACCGATGCTCATAATGCAACTAAGATCACAAGAACCTTACATAAAATTCCACTTGCGTAGTCTTTCATTAGACTGACCGACTGCTTTATTTCTTTTGCATGGCCGACTGGTGTCAACCGTCCCTATACGGAACATTAGGGAGTAAAGGATTGGTGATTCGAGATTGAAGTTGTTGAAGTGTTGCACGTTTCTTTTGAATTACTTTTTAGTTTAAGGTCGAGATCCTTGGTCTGTAGGGACCGCCTTTAAGAATTTTACTTCCGCTTTGTTCAAGAATATTTAATCTCATTTTTGAAAATATTCTCTAAACATATTTTATTTGACTTTTGAATTTGAGTTCGACCCTTTCTTTTTACCCTTTTGATTAAAAGTCATACAAATACAAAGGATTTGGTTTGTTTTAGAATTTGGGCTGCACCCGAGTTCTGACGGGTTGCCTACGTATCTCTTTAAAGAGAATCAAGCCTTACATAGTTCAGAATGTTTTGGTTTACGTGTTTGATTTTGGTGTGTGTAGTTTTTCAAGCATCATAGGAACGAGTTTAGACCCACCTTCTAGGAAGGGTTGCCTAGACTTATCCAACTATCATTTGCATGATGCGAATGGTAATAAACCCACCTTCTAGGAAGGGTAATCTAGTCGTTCGCATTTGACGTGCACAATTCTTTTTAGTGCATTTTTGGTAGCTTGGATCATGATCGGAAAGGAACGAAACTGGCTAGTGCCCAACGGTGGGCGCCAAAATGTTTTGGCCAAAATTCGACCAAAAGAGACAACTAGTGTTTGTGACTGAAATGAGGATTTTCTAACCGATAAACTAATGTTCCGATTGGATCCCAAGCGACAATATAGAAGTTCGATTGCAAATTGAATGTATTAATCTCAAGAGAGTGATTACAATTGGTCCATTCTCTCATCCCCTCGTTACAGTTGATTCCTACCTTTTATCCTTCGATTTTCACCACTGTCCACGTTCCGTTTAGCTCATTGCCCACCTTCTGTACCGTTTCTGGACGGTTGCTACCTCTTCATGGGTATTTGGATATCCAGACTTAGCTTTTGGGCCGGACTGGAGGAGCCTTCACTTGATGGGTCGGCGTAGAAATGGGTTGCAGGAGTTCTGGGCCCAACATCAGCTATTGAGGTCGTAAGCGACAATTATAATCGGAGTTAGTTCTCTAGAGAGAGAAAACAATTAACCAGACGAATCCTAACGGTTAATCTTCTAGCATCCAGTTAAAAAGAATCCTATCTCCTTAATTTGTAGGCTCTCTTTTTTTAAGGGCGTTGTCCACTTGTATATGAGATTTTTTTTGTGAAGGGCTTTGTCCATGAGAGTCAAACCGAAGATCTTTGAATACTATTGTTTGAGGCTTAACCGCTTGACTAGATGGCCAAATGCACTTTATTTTAGTTTGGTCTCCTTAGAAAATTCGAATTAGCGAAATACAATTTGAATGTTTGATCATTGTCATTGGCGTGTAGAGTATCACTTTAAAGTTGACATCGTGTAACTAAATGGTTATTTCCGCGTAGTTCTTCTATCTTTGCACATTAATTTAATCGGTAATATCGATCAGTCTAAATTACGCTTTCGTTCAATTGTTCATCCATTCATAAGTCATAAGTTCCACCTATTCTATTTTTTGGTCCAAATAAGTTCCACCTCATCTTATTCATTAGTCAACAAGAGAAGCAACCGTCTGTCATGGATCTATTAACCCCCGAGATAATTAAAGGACACTCAACCTAATTAGGAAACCATTTGGAAATAAAAGGCATGCTTGTAATGATATACTGTATAAATTAGTTAAAAAAGAGTGGTAATTTTATTTACTTTTACATTATTTGCACATCCATCCTAATATATTATAAATTAGAAATTATTTTTAGTGAAGAAATTGGATCCCGTAGCATTGAGTTGATAATTTTTTATGTATTTAAATCATTTTTGAGTCTTTTTCAAATATTTCTTGGAACTTTTTCCTAGGGAAACGAACATGGTTGCACACGAGCTCAATCGATGTGGGCCTTGGATAAGTGGGTATAGGATTTGGGATATGTCACTCTCTCCTTATGTAAGTAAGGTTTTGAACCAATATAGCATCGATGATATAGCCTAGTGCTTGCAGCACTAGTTGTGTAAAAAAGGGAAAGAATTTTGCCACATGATATAACCTTAATAAATAAGCTTTAAAAAATAATTATATTTTAACTTTAAAAAAAAACAAGTTATATCCTTCTTTTATATTAAAATAAATTGTATTATAAAATTAATTATTATTTTTCTTTATATCTTATCTCTTCATTATGGATAATATATATATATATATATATATATATATATATATATATATATATATGAGTTCAAGTAAAACCATTCTTAGAGTGTGCACGTGTGCACAGTTTATATTCATGATTTTTATTTGCATATTCATGATTTTGTACGGTTGTATTTATATTTTTGAGTTGCATATTCATTCATATTCATTCTTTTCATACTACATTATATTCATGATTATAAGTCACATATTCATATTATTTTATATAATTTTATTTTTGAAGCATTTTTCATATTCCATCTCTTTATCATGCTTATAGTGTTACATAATCATATTTTTAAGTTGCATATTCATAAAAAGCGAGTAACTAAACATAATGAATATGCAACTTAAATTCATGAATATAGTCATACAAAATCATGCATATATAACTCAAAATCATGAATACAAACTGTGCGCACGTGCACACTTTAAGAACTCTTCTCACTTGAACTTATATATATATATATATATAGTATTAGGATCGGGTAGAAAGTCGTCTTAGGGTAAGAATGAGTGTGGCTTTAAACCATCAGATAATCAATTTTTTACGCTGCAGATTTGTTAAAAATGGGTGCATAATTGTAGGATAGGTGCATCTCACTATAATATCAATTAAGCAGATTAAATGGGATTTTTAATGGTTTTTTAATCTTTTTCCAAACGGATTTTCACAATTTAATTTTTGACTTCCAAAACAGATCTCCTTCCAAAAACCATATCTTGTGATTATCTATTTTAAACTAAAATCACTCCCGATTTTCTGTCTTCTCTCTTTCCGAAACCATCTTCGGTGATTTCAGAGATCTAACCAGGTGAGTTGATTTTTTTTGTCTCTCCATTGAAGAAATTAGTCACTTTGTAGGTAATTTTCATCTTTCTTGACAAGGGCTGTTGTCGAACTTTTTTATTTGTATTTAGGGTTTGTTTTGTATCTATTGTATTGAATGCAGTATATATCACATTTGATTTGGGGGATTGATTTCAACTAATTTTTCATTGTTCTACTAATTTCTTGTTTATATTTGTTAGTGGTGGGTTTGATATTATTTTTCGATAGGCCTTGTAAAAGGAGGAGGTTTAAAGAAGAGGAGAAAAGTAGAAAAAAAAAAGGTGAACCAAATGGGTTTTCTAGAAAGGAAGATTTTGGGAATGATGGGTCGACTTCCTTAAGAAGATATTAGGTATTATTTGACATTTCTCTCTTTTTTATTATAAACACACTCCTTAAAATCAAATAGAAACAACAGAATCTACAAGGTCTTGTTCAAGCAAATCAACCAAAGCAACAGGAAGAGAAAAATTAATTAATACCAGAAAAGATGCAGGTGGTTTCCAATTAGCCAGCCAATGAGCTGCTTGATTTGCTGCCCTTCGAACATGACTCCATCGCCAACCAATGAAGCCCATACTTGTCTCCAAAACCATAGCTATCATCGAGCCAAGAAATGAGCGGGGAAGGACTCTGTTTTTTAGCTTAAGGATTAATGCTAGACAATCAGATTCCACATAGATGTGGGTTATCCCTGCATTCTGAGCCACCTCCAATCCCCACTTATTTGCCTCACATTCAGCTATTTCAACAAGGATACCTTCTTGGATTCGTCGTGAACCAGCAAAGTGCACTTCTCTTGTAGAGAGTCGACATACAATGCCAATGCCACAATCCTTGTCCGAAACAAAAGCGTCATAATTGATTTTCATCCAGCCTTTTTCCGATCGAGTCCAACGATCGTTTCCAGTCATTGAAGGTCTAGTGATTGTCATGTCTGCTGAAGCTTTGTCATACTCCTTCTTGCAAGCCAAAGATTACTGGATTACAAGTGTCGGGTCCATGTGAACACCCTTGAATAGTCTCGGATTTCTAGCATTCCATAGCTGCCACAATAGAATAGCCCATAGCTTGGAATCTACAGATTCTAGAGAAAGTCCTCTGGTAGCCCAGTCAATCATTGTTTTTGTTCTGGCACCCGGACCCCTTATGTGTGGAAAATGTCTCCAAACTTGTTTAGGCAAAGTGCAATCAACTAAGGCATGAAAAGTGGATTCAACTCCCCCACAAATCTCACATATGGGATCTCTAGTCACTCGTCTTCTAAATAGATTTGACTTGCAGGGTAAAATGTCCTTACAGGCTCTCCACTCCAGATTCTTTATGCGAGGTACCACCTGTAAATTCCAGAGTTGTTTCTGCACCCTTTGAGTCGATACTTCAGAAGAACTTTCTCCTTTTCTCAATCTGTGCAACTTCTGATCAAAGCAAACTCTATAGGCTGACTTAACTGAGAAATTGCCATCATTAGTAAAGAACCACACAGGAGCATCACTTAATCTTGGATCGACTAAATGTTGTTTCAGAACCAGTTCAATGTCACAAGGAGCCAAAATGTTCCTGATCAGAGTCTCATCCCATCTGCTTGCCTCCCAATCGATCAAGTCAATAACCTTGAGATTTGGATCAGCCCCTTTGAAGTTACCAGCCACATGAAAGGAAGATGGGCGTGGAATCCATTTATTGTTCCAAACATTTAAGGAATTGCCATTACCCACCTGCCAATACACGCCTTCCTTAAGCAAATGTCGCGCTGTGCAAATGCTACGCCATATAAAACTTGGATTGTGTCCTACGGAAGCACTCATGAAATCTATTCTAGGATTATATCTTGCCTTATATAACCTTCCAAGCAAGGAATTCGGATTTTGGAGAAGCCTCCACCCTTGTTTTGCAAGTAAGGCTAAATTGAACGACTTTAAATCCCGAAATCCTAGGCCTCCTTTATCCTTTGTTGAACATAGACGTTGCCAACTCATCCAGTGAAGCTGCGTTTTGCTGTCTAAAACGCTCCACAGACATTTACACAACATTCTCTCAATCTCATTGCACAAACTTGATGGTAAAAGAAAGCATGACATGGTGTCAGTTGGAATTGCTTGGAGCACCGATTTATAAGAATCTCTTTCTCAGCCTGATGCGACCGCCGTCATGGATGCTAGCCAAGAGGACGACGCATTCACACTTCGCTCGGATGGCCCCATCACTAGTGCCAGGACTCGAGCAATCCAAGACGCGACACGATCTCTCGTGGCGCGCCTCTCCGCAGGCCACGGCGCGCCCCTCGCCGCGCCGACGCACACAGCCTTGTCCGTCCTCGGCGTCGAGGAACCTCAACTCGGGCCAATGGGGACAACCTCCAACCCCTTGCCACCGTCGGACCCGAGTCTTGCACCGTGCCATGGATCGCTATTTGAGGTTCACGAGAGCCTCTCGCCAGCGCCCTCGCCAGCGGCCTCGCCAGCGCCTGCGCCAGCGCCCGGGACTGTGCCATGACCTCGCCAGCCTCGGGATAGCCTTGTCGTGACACTTCCGGCACGGTCACGGACGACCTATCCGTTTTTAGTACTTTTATGCATACTTTCTATTATGGAACATTACTATTGTTAGTTTTATGCATTTAAAAGGATAATTATGGGCCTTGCGCCGACTACTTTTGGACCGCGCCGTTGGGCCTTAAGCTTGCACGCTTGCCCTAGGCGCACCGCCACCATATTAGGTTTTTTTTTGGATTTCTTCAGCCGCCTCTCTATATAAGAGAGATTAGGCCTATGTTTTTAGATAGCGCACATTAGGGTTTAATAAAGTCGAGGTTTTACTCCTTATTTTATCCTTGTGCTTGTGCCGCCCTTCAATCTCTCAATCAATCGCAATTGTTCTCAAGTTCTCGGGTTTTCATTGTTTGTTCGAATCAAATTCACCATCAAATCAGCCTTCCGCTACGCCAATTTGAGACCCACTACTCAAGCCAACGATCGATCCGAAGCATCCCACACGAGGGACGCATCAACTGGTATCAGAGCCAAGGTTTGAGTAAGTCTCGTTCAACCCTTCTAGTTCATTCTCACACGTCTTTTCCGCCAATTCAAGCCCTAGATTCATCCTCCACTTCGCATATCCGCCATCTAGGGTCCCAAATTTTTTTTTCTTTGCTTCGTAATTCATTCAACAAAAAAATCAACCGTACCCTAACTCATTCGATCTATTGATTTTGGTGAAGTTGTTGCTTTGTCTTGCTAGTTGCATGAACTTAGGACTTGTTTTGCCAATTTCTCTTGTGCTTCGTTTGATTGATTGCGTGTTGATCAAAGAGAGTCGCCAATATGATCGGCACGATGGTGGTCCCCGGACCGCAGATCGCTATCAAATGGCGCGAGATTATCGGGACACACAAGTATATGACGTATATTCCGATGAGGAGTACAACTCCGAGGAGTATAGACGTCGACATACGAGTGGGGATCCCAAAAGGAAGAAAAAGAACAAGTCGCTGGCGTATATGTACGAAACTCCAAAGCGGAAGCACGGGGCCAAGTATTACGACGCCGACGCATATAGAGTTGAGGACGACCTTGGGCATCACAGTGCTCGTATTCCATTCTCGGAGTTTGAAAACAAGTACGATGAGTTCTCGGATTATTCTAATGAATCCTCGTTTGAGCATCCCAATGTGCAGGATCCAGAAGAACATGACAATCGGCCATCAGATTGGATCCCACCGCCGCGCCTTGCCAAGCATCGCACCGAGTACGATCAAGTATATGGCTCGGGTCGCAAGCACAGCGCGCATGAACGCTGAGACAGGGATCGCGACGCTCGGCGTCCACGGAGGCCTTACGATGGAGATGATCCGAACGACGGGGACGACGATCCGCATCGAGGACAGCCTCGGCATCGGCGCGACAGGCGTGCACACTCGCCTCGGCGTCCCAGCCCTCGGCGCGATCGAGATCACCGCGATGCACGGGATCCACGCCAACAACGTCGCGATGTCAAGGTAAAATTCGAAAACTTTTCCGGTTCTTATGATCCTGATGCGTTTTTGGAGTGGTTACAGGGCACGGAGCACACGCTCCGTCATCTAGGTTACGAGGACGACGAGAAGGTGGAGGTTGTCACGCTTCACTTCATTGGTGCCGCTAGGACTTGGTGGAACCGATTCGAGTACGAAAGGATTCGAAAAGGCAAGCCCTTAATCCGCGAGTGGCATCAACTCGTCTACATCTTGAAGAAAAGATACATTCCGGTTGACTATAAGGACAAGATGCACATTGAAATCATGCGCATCAAACAAGGCACAATGACGCCGGAGGAGTACTTTGCAAAGCTCGAGGACATGTTCTTCAAGGCGGGCATGAGTGTGTCGCCTTCCGTTATGAAGACAAGATTTCTCTCGGGTTTGAGGCAGTCCATTCAAGATAGGTTGGAGATCCTTCCAATTAAGGACATCAACAACTTGGTTCACACCGCCATGCAAATCCACAAACAAGAGATGCAAACCAAGTCGGGATGGTCCAATTCAAGGTATGTGTCTAACTCTAGTCAATCCGGTTTATCTACTAATCGGTTTGCTCCTTCCTTGCCTAGTCCTTCGACAGGTTCCAAAGCAAAGGCCGAAGCCTCGCCTGCAAAGGCACCAGCCGCGCCGCGGACCACTGAGCCGAGCGTCGATCGAGCCCGTGACATGGCTTGTTACAAGTGCGGAGGACGTGGCTATATGCAACGGAACTGTCCCAACAACAAGAAGGTTTTGTTCACCACTCAAGGCGAGCCATATGACAGAGAGGAAGATGAAGAAGTTGATCCGCATGAGATCGCCGCCGCCGAGCTCGAGTGCGATCCATCCGATGCCCTCGGTGTAGCCAAACTTGGCTTGGTTACTCGGCGCGCTCTAAGCGTCCGCGAAGCACCACGCACGGATCAACGCGAGCAACTTTTTCACACCCGATGTTTGGTCAACAATGTCTCGCTGAGTGTCATAATTGATTCCGGGAGTTGTGCAAATTTCCTTTCGAAGAAGGTTGTCGATCACTTCAAATTGCCGACCACGCCACATCCTCAACCATTCAAGCTTCAATGGATATCCAATGATGGAGGATATTGGGTCGACAAACAGGTAATCTTCAACTTTTCTATTGGTCAATACTCGGATTTAATTTTATGTGACGTTACGCCAATGGACGCCACGCACCACTTGTTGGGGCGTCCATGGCAATACGATCGTCGCGTGCTTCACGACGGGTATTTGAACACTTACATGTTCAATTACCACGGGAAGCACGTGACTCTCTTACCTATGTCGCCTAGTGAAGCTCTACAGGATGAAGCCGAAAGGCAAAGACAAAAGGCTAGCGACAGCGGCACCGGCGCGCCAAACAAGACGCCAGCGGCATCCGAGGGCAAGAATGCAAATTCTATAGGCGTTCCTGGTGCCAATCCTTCCAGAAACAGGTCCAATGATGATCAAGATGCAAAACGCCGACAGAAACTGGAGGAGGGCCGACAGTTTGCGTCGAGAGGCCTCGGCAACGCGCCGAACGCTGCAGATTTTGACAAAAAGGGCCTCAAACAGATTTCTGACGCTTCACTCGGCGTTCCAAGCTCCAAACCCCTTAAAATTGAGTTTCCAACAAATCTGAACAAAAAACGCCCAGGGGAGATCAATTTAAGCAAAGGACCGCCGAGCACACCTCCTAGCGTCGCGCAACACGCCGTCGCTGCACGAAAACTCGGATTCCAGGAGTTTCGGGACGAGTTTCACGGCGTTTCCTGGGGCAATTTTCCTCAAATTCCAGGGGATACAACATATCCAAAATTGGCCCCAGAAGCTGATCGGATGAGCACCGACGCCGAGCCACCCTTGCTAGGCACATGCCAGGATCGTCTTCTCTTAGCCAGGCGTCGGGACATTGAAAAATCCATTCAGGGGAGTCTTTCTTGTTTCATACTTGTTCCCCTTCTTTCCATTAATAAATCTGAGAATTCTTCACTCCCCTCTTCTATTGTGTCTATTTTGAAGGAGTTTGAAGATATCATGCCGGATGAGCTTCCGAAGGGCTTGCCGCCGATCCGAGGGATCGAGCACAAGATCGACCTCGTGCCAGGCGCCTCCCTTCCAAATCGAGCAGCTTATAGGACTTTACCAAGGGAAACATAGGAGCTTCAACGCCAAGTTCAAGACTTGTTGGACAAGGGATTCGTTCGCGAGTCCTTGAGTCCTTGCGCGGTGCCGGTGATCCTCGTGTCGAAGAAAGATGGTTCGTGGCGTATGTGCGTCGACTGCCGAGCCATAAAACAGATCACGGTGAAGTATAGACATCCCATTCCACGGCTCGATGACATGTTGGATGAACTCCACGGCGCCGCCTTGTTCTCAAAGATCGATCTCCGGAGCGGATACCACCAAATCCGGATGCATGAAGGCGACGAGTGGAAGACCGCATTTAAAACCAAGCATGGTTTGTACGAATGGATTGTCATGCCTTTTGGCTTGACAAACGCCCCTAGTACTTTTATGCGGCTTATGAACTTTGTTTTTTGTAAATTTTTAGGACGTTTTTGTCGTCTATTTTGACGATATTCTGGTTTTTTCTAAGGACTTAGATTCTCACGCGAGGCGCCTTAGGTTGGTGTTAGAATGCCTTCGCGAACACTCTTTGTTTGTAAACTTGGACAAATGTTCGTTTTGCACGGACACGACGAATTTTCTTGGGTTCGTCGTGTCCAAGGATGGGTTGAAAGTGGATGACGACAAGATCCGCGCCATCCGAGAGTGGCCCACCCCTACGACCCCGACGATGGTTCGATCCTTCTTAGGGCTCGCAGGGTTCCATAGGCGATTCGTCAAGGACTTTAGTTCCATTGCCGGGCCACTCCACAATCTGACCAAGAAGGCAACCACAATCAAGTGGATGCCGCTTCATGAGGCCGCTTTTCAGGCCTTAAAAGATGCTTTATGTAGCGCTCCGGTCTTGCAATTGCCAGACTTCACTATGCGCTTTGAGATCGAGTGCGACGCCTCCGACTATGGCGTAGGCGGCGTACTCCTTCAAGAGAGAAGCCCTATTGCATACTTTAGTGAAAAATTAACGGGGGCAACTCTCAATTACCCGACGTATGACAACGAGTTGTACGCACTTATTCGGGTTCTTAAGACATGGCAGCACTATCTTTGGCCAAGTGAGTTCGTTATTCACACGGACCATGCGGCCCTTGCTTATCTTCGGAGTCAAACGACTCTAAACAGGCGCCATGCTCGGTGGGTGGAATTTATGGAAACATTTCCGTATATTATCGCCCACAAGAAAGGGAAAGAAAATGTCGTGGCAGACGCTCTGTCACGCAGGTATGTGCTTTTAACTCAACTTCAGGCCAATTTGCTAGGGTTCTCCTTGATTAAGGAGTTGTATTTGCATGATCCATATTTTAAACCGATCATGGAGAACCTTGAGCAAAATCGAATCCATGAGACGTTCTTTTTGGACAATGGATATCTCTATCGAGCCGGGAAGCTTTGCATTCCGGCCTCGTTTGTGAGGCATCTATTGCTCAAAGAAGCTCATGATGGTCGGGGCCACTTTGGCATAGCCAAAACACTAGCAGCACTTCGTGAACACTTCTTTTGGCCTCACATGGCTTCGGACGTTCACAGGTATTGACGGGGTTGTGTGTCGTGCCAAACTGCTAAATCGAGGTTCCAACCTCATGGCCTTTACACTCCGTTGCCTATTCCGGATACTCCGTGGGAAGATCTCTCTATGGATTTTATCACGGTTCTTCCGATGTCTAGGCGCAGAAAAGATTCGATCTTCGTAATTGTGGACCGTTTCTCCAAAATGGCACACTTAGTGCCGTGCAAAGGGAACAACAATGCGACTGAAATCGCAAACTTGTTCTTTGAGCATGTCGTGAAGTTACATGGCGTGCCTCGCACTATTGTTAGTGATCGAGACACAAAATTCTGTAGCCATTTCTGGAGAATGCTTTGGGGAAAGCTAGGCACACAATTGCTCTTTTCTACTTCTTATCATCCCCAAACCGATGGTCAGACTGAGGTGACCAATCGGACCCTGGGGCACCCTTCTTCGGACGGTGCTCAAAAATAACCCACGCCGGTGGGAAGATCTAATACCATTTGTTGAGTTTGCTTATAACAGGTCCAAACATTCGGCTACCCGGATGACGCTGTTCGAGATTGTCTACGACCTCAACCCTCACTCTCCCATGGGTCTTACTCCTCGACCTTTGAAGAACGGCGAGCACATCGATGCCTCCAACCGTGCCGAAGCCATCTGCAAGCGACACGAGCGGACTCGAGTTCAATTGGAGCGTCGCGCCGCTCAATATGAGGCTCAACACAACAAGGGTCGGAAACGCATGGTTTTCAACCCCGGGGACCTCGTGTGGCTCCATCTTCGGAAGGACAGGTTTCCGGATTCAAGGAAGACGAAGCTTCACCAGCTTCGATATGGGCCTTTTCGGGTCCTTCAGCGAATCGGAGACAACGCCTACAAGCTCGACCTCGAAGGCAAGCACTCGGTACACTCCAGCTTCAATGTCGCTGAGCTCTCCCCTTATGTTGCACCCGCTTATGAGGAAACAGGGACGTTTCCCAACCAAGTGGGGGAGGGTGATGCGGCCCCCGTCATGGATGCTAGCCAAGAGGACGACGCATTCACACTTCGCTCGGATGGCCCCATCACTCGTGCCAAGACTCGAGCAATCCAAGACGCGACACGATCTCTCGTGGCGCGCCTCTCCGTAGGCCACGACGCGCCCCTCTCCGCGCCGACACACACAGCCTTGTGCGTCCTCGGCGTCGAGGAACCTCAACTCGGGCCAATGGGGACAACCTCCAACCCCTTGCCACCGTCGGACCCGAGTCTTGCACCGTGCCATGGATCGCTATTTGAGGTTCACGAGACCCTCTCGCCAGCGCCCTCTTCAGCGGCCTCGCCAGCGCCCGCGCCAGCGCTCGGGACCGTGCCATGACCTCGCCAGCACCGAGACCCTGCCTCGCCAGCCTCGCGACAGCCTTGTAGTGACACTTTCGGCACGGTCACGGACGACCTATCCGTTTTTAGTACTTTTATGCATACTTTCTATTATGGAACATTACTATTGTTAGTTTTATGCATTTAGAAGGATAATTATGGGCCTTGCGCCGACTACTTTTGGACCGCGCCGTTGGGCCTTAAGCTTGCACGCTTGCCCTAGGCGCGCCGCCACCATATTAGGTTTTTTTTTTGATTTCTTCAGCCGCCTCTCTATATAAGAGAGATTAGGCCTATGTTTTTAGATAGCACACATTCGGGTTTAATAAAGTCGAGGTTTTACTCCTTATTTTATCCTTGTGCTTGCGCCGCCCCTCAATCTCTCAATCAATCGCAATTGCTCTCAAGTTCTCGGGTTTTCATTGTTTGTTCGAATCAAATTCACCATCAAATCAGCCTTCCACTACGCCAATTTGAGACCCACTACTCAAGCCAACGATCGATCCGAATCATCCCACACGAGGGACGCATCACAGCCCTAGACAGAGAACGAGATTTCCAACCTTTAGCTTTCTTCCAGACTTTCCCTTTGAGCTGTCCAAAAATAATTTTCTTAGACCGCCCCACCATTGTTGGTAGACCGAGGTACCGTTCATGCTTTTCCACCTCTTGGATTTCAAGCACGTTTTGTATATTCTGCCATGAAGTTTCATCCACATTCTTGCTGAAGGAAAGTTCTGATTTTGCAAAATTAACTTGTTCACCCGAAACTACTCCATACACATGGAGGATAGAGACGATTTATGTTGCTTGTTGACAAGTAACTTTTGCAAAACAATACTATCATCTGCGAAGAAAAGATGAGAAACAACCGGTGCATTTCTAGTAATACGGATGCCTTGGAGTCGACCAGCCTGTTCACTGGCTCGGATCATAGAGAAGAAGCCTTCGGCACATAAAAAGAATAAGAAAGGCGATACAGGATCACCTTGCCTTAGCCCTCGGGATGGGTAGAAAACGGACGAAGGCGCTCCATCCATGAGCACGGAAAAGGACACCATAGACACACATCTCATTATCAAACTCACCCATTGATCCTGAAAGCCCATTTGCTTTATAACATGTTCAAGAAAGCTCCACTCCAGTTTGACTGCCATGTATCCCGTTTTACCCGCTCTTCGAGACTTCATGAAGTGGAAAATCTCAAAGGTCGATAAAACATTGCCAGTTATCAATCTGTCGGGTACAAATGCACTTTGGGTGGGAGACACGATCTTGTCCAGCACACCTTTTAACCTGTTTGAGAGCACTTTGGAGACAATTTTGTAAATCACATTACATAAGCTAATAAGACAAAGGTCCCGCATTCGGAAAGGATCCGAGACCTTTAGAATAAGAGCTATGAAGGTATGATTAAACATATCAGGGAAAGGCGCCCCCCCCCAAACAATCAAGACAAAGAGAAGTGATTTTCGGGCTGACGATGTGCCAATGTTTTTGGTAAAATAACGCTGACATACATCTGGACTCGAAGATTTTGTAGGGTACATAGAGAAAAGAGCATTACGAACCTCATCACCAGAAAACGGACGAAAGAGCTCGGCATTATGTGCCTCCGTCATAAGTGGCGAGATTCCTTGAGGAGCCATAGAAGAAAGAGTACTTAGATCGGTCTTAAACATGACTTCTCCATTCCATGCCATTTTCATCCACCAATCGTCGTACTTTGTTACGTCTTCTACGCCCATTGGCTTTTTGGTGGAAAAAGGATGTGTTTTTGTCACCCCATGAAAGTTCGTTTGCTTTTGCTCTTTGCATCCAAAGAAGTTCTTCCTTTGCCTTAAGAGATCTTTCCTCATTTTCTAGTGCCCTTCGCTGCACTATCACCGCCCCAGAAGCCCCATTTTTATGAATCAATTTGAGCTGCTCTCGTACATGTTTCAGCCTTCCTAAAATGTTCCCAAATACACGCTTGTTCCAATCTCGTAGATCCTTTGCACACCGTTCAATTTTCCTTAAGACTCCGCCTTCCATGTTCCTTACACTTGGGTTGTTCCAAGCGTTTTCGATAATCACCGGGCATCCTTCATGTTGGAGCTACATATTTTCAAAACGAAAGGGTCTTTTTCCCCGATAAGGCTCTCCCTCATCGTCCTCCAACGGAAAGCATTCAAGCAAGATGGGAATGTGATCTGACGCTTCTCTATCTAAATGTCGGATTCTTCAATGAGGAAATTTGTCCAGCCAAGATTCAGTTGCAAATCCAAAGTCGATTCTTTCTTGAATGAAGTCGTCACCCACTCTACCATTGTCCCAAGTAAATTTTGGGCCCGAGAAAGGCAATTCCCGCATTCCACAACAATCTAAGGCACTTTGGAAATCAATCAAGCCCTACCACTCAACATTTGACCCCCCTTCTTTATCTTGCACATGTAGAATCTGATTAAAGTCTCCAATGCAGAACCAATCTTCGCTAGATTCTTCCTTCAGCCTACGTAACAACTCCCATGAATGTGATTTTTCCTCTTTTCGTGGCCAGTCGTAGAAGCCCGTCAGTCTCCATGAATCCATGCATTCTTTAAATTCCACTTTCAAGTCTATATGATGTCTTGTAAAAGATTGGACAAAAATCTCCACAGAATTATCCCAAAGTAAGCTCAACCCACCAGACCTGCCAACACACTCAACTGAAAAGCATCCTTGAAATCCCAATTTGACCCGAATATCTTCCATTTTGATCCTATCACACTTAGTTTCCATTAAAAACACCACCCTCGGGGCCTCTCTCCTTACTAGATTAGCAAGGCGTCCAATTGCACGGGCCGTCCTCAGTCACTGGCAATTATAGCTTAAAATATTCATTGGGCTCGACAAGAGAGACGTTGTGTCTCTCCTGCCGATGATGCCATCTTAGAAAGTTTTCCATCACTCACTACTTCAATTTCCATACCCTTTGTTCAACTTATTTGCTTCTCTTATGGTTACTATAGTGATATTATTTGTTTCATGGTGTTCTACTATGTACCAGTTGTGTTCATGTTCATTAAAATGCTCTTCCTGAATCAATTAATATTCAAAGATTTGTACTTCAATAGTATTTATTTAAAATTTTATTTATTTGATTAAATTCAATGGTAAAGGCATTGATATTCATCAATTAATGTTAGAATATTCACGTATAAAAAATTGGCGAAAAAATTCTTTTGAAGTAGTCTTTATAGTAACTGTTTTATTAAACACGAATATGTTATTTATCATATGGAACATATAAGTATCTTTATCTGAATATTCAATGTACACTCTCGTATATAGCTACTTCGGTTGGGGTGATTGAATCTGAATATGTCGCATTAAACACTGAACATATTAATATGTGCACACGAATATATAAGTCTTAAACTCGAATTTGTTTTTGTGTTACTTATGTTCAATTTGCATGACATACTAGTGCTCTTATATTTGAATTTTGATTTTGCAATAAAATTGCCAATCAAATGGAGTTATTATGATAAGGTTTTGAATAAGGCAACACATACCCATATCTAGACCTGGTAAAATATGACCCGAACCGAAAAACCGACCCGACCCGTCCGAAAATTTTTGGGTCATAACCCGAAAAAATTAACCCGAAATCCGATTTTAACCGAACCCGATGACCCGAGAAATATTTGGGTCAAACCCGAACGGGTTTGGTTCAACCCGTTGGGTCAAACTAAAAACCGGGAATGGTGAAAAAAAATTCACACCAAGTCAAGTTTGGTTGCAGTCTCGTTCCTTCCTCTAATCAATAGTTGGACTTGACTCCAATC
The DNA here is from genome assembly GCA_964016875.1 of Fallopia convolvulus. NCBI lineage: Eukaryota > Viridiplantae > Streptophyta > Magnoliopsida > Caryophyllales > Polygonaceae > Fallopia > Fallopia convolvulus. The sequence goes on along the minus strand of OZ024720.1, from coordinate 47,717,709 downwards.
GATTGCTTGAAAAACTAATTTTCTAGATTATTAACATTAAACAAACCAATTAGTTGAAGATGTTATAAGTTAATATCTCCGAAAAAGATGTATATATACTTCTCAAGGTTTGGGCAAACGATTAATAGTAACCAATTAAAATTATTAATAGTTAAAGATGCTCTAGGTTACATAAATGATTATGACTTTATCAAAGCTGAAATATATACAAAATGGGGGAATACCATACTTTTAAATAATACGTGGATTGTAAGTTTTCCTATTCTGAATTGATAAATGTTTCCTAGTATATGCATACAAGAACTCTATGAGGTCATGTGTTATTTTTTCTTCATAATCAATTTTGAATCTCTTATGATTTGAACTTTGAGGTCAATCATTTCTTGTTGAAATTCTTCTGCCACCAAGCACCATGAATGTGAAATTAGGACGTGTCATTGTGCTTATTCACCCCCTTAGTCTAACACATGATTGGTTACAAAAATGTTCCTTTTTTTGAGTCAATACAAAAATGTTCCTAAAATAGTGAGATACCACTTTATGATTAAATATTAATATTAATGAATACAAAATTTGAGCGTCTTGTATCCAAAATCCAAATCCTTATATTTAGGCTCAAGTTAGATTATACTATAACTTTTTAGGTAAATAAGCGAGAATGAAAAAAATTAACTAAAAAATAACAAATAAACTGTTAAAATAAATAGGAAAACCCAGGTTATTTAACCCGTTGACCGACCCGAACTTGCAACAAACCCGTAGTGACCCGACCTGTTTGAACCCGATAAATTTGTGACCCGAAATGACCCGACCTGAAATTGACCCGAACCCGACATACCGAAACCCGAACCCGACCCGCCCGACCCGATTGACAGGTCTACCCATATCCTACAATATGAAATAATGTCAATATTCAAGGGGGAGTGTTATGAACTCCAACTTTTGCTCTTACAAGTTACACAAGATCAACAAGTTATCCACACACCTCCATTAATTGTATCACACATATATGATTGTAAATGAACAATTGATAAATGTAGATTGAAGCTAACTTGTGCAAGCTGAATTATTCACCTTCTTCACCTCCATATTTTCATGTATGAATGATGGAGATTCACTAAAGTTTTGCTCCATCCTTAGCCTATAAATATGGTCATCCCCATTATAAAATTTACACCAAAGAAGAATAAGAAATAGACTCTCTAAAAAAGTTATTATTCTCACTCCCTCTCTTCTAGTGATCTAAAAATTCTTCTAAAAATTGTTTAAATATTCTTTCCAAAAGTTAAATGATCTTGCGTTTTAAGTCTTTTTATAACAAATATAAAAAATTTAAAACTCTAAATCATTATTCTAAAAATCAAATCGTTCAGGCCAAATTAGGCGGCCCTTTCTCCCCAGGGTGCGGCTAACGTTTTTTAGAACATTGCTCTTAATACAACCAAACAGTGTAATTAACTTACTCATGCCAACATATATGTATGCGTAAACATTTAATCCATCACCTGAAAACAACGTACACACGAAATCAACAAACATCCATACAATGCATACTTTTATTGGTATCACTCGCCCTTTCTTCACTTCAAGTCAATTCAATTCCGGGCGATGAAATCCACAATCCCTTGAAAAAGGCGATCCGTCTCCGCCTTGGTGGCGGGGTCCACCTCGACGGCGATCCTATTCAGGTAAAAGCTGTGAGTCATCCCGGCGCTGACGAGCAACTCCACCTTCTTCCCGGCCTTCTTCATGGCCTCATAGTACTCCATCTCCGTATCTATGATCAAATCCTTCTCCGCCACGCACAGCATCATCGGCGCCTCCATCGCCACTTCCTCCAGCCGCGGCGCCGCCTCCCCCATCGGGCACGTCATCACGCAATCCCTCGTCTCCCCCTCCGGCAACGCCAACCGAATAAACTTCTCCGCCATATCCAACGTCAAGAACGGCGTCTCCGGCATCTCCATCTCCGATCGACTCCTCTCCGCCCGACAAAACCCCGGGTGGATCGGGATCAGGCCCGCTATCCGGGCCGGTCTTATACCCGACGGGTCGTCTCCCGCCCGTGCGGCCACATGGTGGACAAGATTCCCGCCGGAGCTGTCCCCTATCAAGAAAATGCGGTTGAAGTCGGCACGGGCCAACAGGCCCGAACCTGGCCTGTCCCGGGCGACCGACCGGAGCCAGAGGAGGGCAGAGTAGCCGTCGTCGATGGCGGCCGGGAGGCGGTGTTCGGGGGCGAGGCGGAGGTAGACAGAAACCACGACGGCTCGGGCCATCCGGGCCAGGTTGGAGTAGACGGCGTAGTACATGAACCAATCGGCTTCGCTTATGCAGAAGCCGCCGCCGTGGAGGTGGAGGATGATCGGCGGGCTTTCATCGGGCCTGGTTTCGGGTACGTAGACCCGGACCCGAAGGCCCGAGTCCCGGTCGATGAGGACGTCGTGGACGGCCACGGAGTCGATGAAGTCCTCGTGGGGTGGGACTGGGTTGGCCATGAACTTGGCCTCAGGCGGGCCAAGCCATGTCCGGTCGACGGAGCCGTCGTCGAAGACTCTTAGCCAGCCGGAGACCTCCTCAACCACCTTCCGTTGTTGAACCATATTGTAATTGGAGATGGGTGTTTTATGTAGTGAGTTATGTTATGTATGATGGGTTTGTCATGGATTTCAGAGTGTATATAATTCTTGTTCCATATAAAACAACAAAATGAAGGTAGGTATAAGTAAAGCAGAGTTCATATTTCTAAGAAATTTACTTGTAATTCAAGGGGAAATTGCTTGGTGTTTTAATCGAGGGGAAAATTATACTCCCTCCGTTTCAAAATAGTTGTTCATAGACAAAAGTGCACATATATTAAGGGGGAAAAATTCTTCCAAAAATACCCCTATAAAGTGATACTTTCTACTCCAAAAAGTTACTTTGGAAAAAGTGTATGTTTAGTGTGGTGTAATTATTAAGGGTATAAATGGAAAAAATTATTATATGAACAACTATTGTGAAACAAGAAAAATTGTCTATATAGACAACTATTTTGGAACGGAGGGAGTAGTATTTTTCATAGACTTTGACTTGACTAACATGCATATTTTAGTCGAAGGTTGGATTGCATAACACGAACACGACATTCCAAATTGGTAGAGAAGTCACTACTCCTATGTTTTCCTTCTTTTTCTTTTTGTTTTTGGCCATTTTCGTATGATTGGCTTCATTGCTACCTACGTAGCTACGATGCTCGTATAGTTGTATTTTAATAAATGTGTGGTCATTCCGATTTTCAAAACAATTAAGTTAGGAATGCAGGTTGGTGTGAATTGGCATCATCGTTTTGGAATATATTAATTGTATAACACTGTGAAGTGCTGCGATATCCCTTTCACCTACAGTAAAGTATTTCGGACCCTAGTAAAAAAAAAACATTCAAGACCCTAGTAAGAAAAAAAGTGGCTCTTATTTAGACCAAAGCACTTCATAAGGTTACAAAATTTTGAAGACAACTGTAATCTTTTTGATATCCCTGTAATATAAAATAAATTTACATAGAGGAAAAATGAAACAAAATTGATAAAATATATGAAAAATTTTATAGACGGAAACGATGACGACTCGGGCCATCCGGGCCAGGTTATATTATTGTTCATATAGCTAGAGAAATCGCTATTTTCCTTCTTTTTTCTTTTCTTTTTGTTTTTGGTCATTTTCGTATAATTGGGTTCAATGCTACCTACAATGCTTGTATTTTAATAAACGTGTGGTCAATTTTAAAAACAAGTTACGAATGCAGGTTGGTGTGAATTGATTTGGCATCACCGTTTTGGAATATTAATTGTATAACATTCTTAAGTGCGATATTTCTTTCGCATACAGTATGTCCGATATGCGTACGAGTCAGCCGAGCGGCCGAGGACTAGGCCGGTCCGCCAGCGTCGGACTCCGAATAGATTTCGTGTTTAATATTAATTTATTTTATTGTTTTATTTATGGTTGTTTTGAATTAATGTAATTTTTAAGAACTAGAGTTTTACTCTCTTCTCAGGTTTTCTTCTTTCTGGTTCTTTCATGAGTCGCTTTTATTGAACCGGTAGGGCTAGCTTATATACTCTTTTGTAAGCTATGGTTGAGATTATGCAAAAAATATCTCTTCTGCCCTAATTTCCTCACCTCCTTCTCGTCTCCCTCTCACCTCGGGCCTCGCGCCCTTTCCCCTTCCCGGTTCGTTATTGTACCTTGCTAGGCAAGGTTTGGACGTTTCTATCTCAGAAGCGTACCAATTGGTGCTTTCTCTTCGAACTCGCAGCTATGGGATCTTCGGAGGAGAGTAATTCCGATTCGCTCCAAGCCATCATCGAGCGTTTATCGGTTGCCCAGGAGCGTATGTCCTCCACAATGGATCGCTTGATGGAAAACGTGGATTTGTGTCTATGACAGCAAGAAACCGAGAGGCTGCGCACGGACAACGTATACGAGATCTTGAATGGCTGCCAAACACCGGCTACCGGTGCGAACCTGCAGCCACTAGGCCGCGGACCACCACCACACCAAGTCCTGTCGGCCGCACCGAACCCACTGTCCGAGCCCCATCAACCAGCTGGGGATGGGCTCCTGCTCCTCCCGGAGGATCGCACGCTAGGGTTACAGCCCGCGTTCCAGGCCGCACAACAACCCGCGCTCGCGGCTCCACCCGCGCCCGCGACACCTCCCTTCGCAACAGCGATTCCGCCCGCGCAACAACCTGGAAATCTGGGCGTTGTTATTCGGGCTCCGCCTGGCCACGAGAATTACCCTGGGATCCGGATTGATGCTCTACGATTTAATGGATCTGATCCGCATGGATGATTTTTTAAGGTTCAAGCATATTATGATTATTTTCATACTGCTGATTATGATCGTTTGCATCTCGTAGGTTTTTTAATTGATCATTCTGCGTCGGATTGGTTTCGTTACCACCGTCAGAACAATCTCGGCGCCACGTGACAAGCGTTTCTCTGAGATGTTCGACAACGTTTTGATCCCCAGTATTATGAGGACTATGTGGGGTTACTATCACAGCTACAACAAAAGACAACAATCCTAGCATATCAATCTGAATTTGAAGCATTGTTGAACAAAGTCATAGGGCTAACCGAGTCGACACTGATCTCCTTATTCAAGGCTGGCCTCAAATAACCGATTCGTCGGGAGGTAAATTTGCACGGTCCAGTGTCCCTTGCGCAGGCCTTTGCTATGGCACGCGAGTTGGCCGCCTCTTACGAGGACACCGTCTCGGCGTAGACTGTTACTCACCGTTGGAATGCGCCAACATTCCGATCAAACCTTGGACCGGCCATGGCCAGCGTGTCCACGACTCCGGCAAGTAATCCGACCCCACCGACACCCACGCCCGAATTACCTAAACTTCCTATTCGGCGTTTATCGCAAGCAGAGCGCGCGGAGCGCAGTCGAAAAGGGTTATGCTGGAACTATGACGAGCAATTTTCTGCCGGACATCGCTGTAAGCACATATTTTTGGCCTTATTAGGTACACATGACTTTGATGATGAAGAAGAGCCGACAAACCCATCAGATGAGCCTCTTGTAGTGTCGGGTGACGTTTTGAGCGTTCTGTCTATGGAAGGGTATACTAATCCGAAGTCGCTAAAGTTGCTCGGCTCTATCCGTGACAGACCAATTCAGGTTCTTATAGACGGTGGCAGTACTCACAATTTTGTCCATCCAAAGGTGACTGAAGAGCTCCGCTTACCATTAACTCATGTCCCACCATTTCGAGTCTATGTTGGTAACGGTAAGTCCCTTGTATGCAATCATAAATGTCTTGACATTCCTTTAGTTCTACAAGGACAAGATTTTGATGTTGATCTCTTCGTTTTGCAGATTCATGGCCCACACTTGGTCCTCGGAGTGTAGTGGTTGCAAACACTTGGCAAAGTAACTCATGATTATGCCAACTTAACAATGGATTTTGTGCTGAATGGACGTAAGATTTCTTTGTCTGGCGATCGACAAGGGCCTAAGTTGATTTCGTTGAACACATCACAAACTCTGTATGAGTCCGAGGCCGTCGCCACATGCTTTGAGATGTTTGCTGTATCGTCGCCGGCGCTAGACACCGCCCCTGCTGAGGTGGAATTTCCGCCTAATGTCCATGCTGATATTATCCTTATTTTACGGCTCCATGAATCTGTATTTCGACTTCCTACTGGCCTGCCACCATGTCGCATTTGGGATCACCGTATTCATTTGCATCAGGGCATGAAACCGGTGAATGTACGCCCGTATCGCTATCCCTATTTTCAGAAATCAGACATTGAGTGATAGGTGCAGGATATGTTATCTCAGGGCATTATTCGGCACAATACTAGTCCGTTTTCGTCGCCAGTGTTGCTCGTTAAGAAGAAAGACGACTCCTTCATATTTTGTGTTGACTACAGAGCTCTGAACACGACCACAGTTATAGATAAGTTTGCGATTTCCACTGCTGATGAATTATTTGATGAACTGGGGAAAGTCGTTTATTTTACCAAGCTTGATTTGCGCTCCGGGTACCACCAAATCCGGATGCACTCTGATGATATTTATAAAACGGCATCTCAAACTCATGATGGCCATTTTGAATTTTTGGTCATGCCATTCGGCCTGACTGATGCCCCTCCCACTTTTCAAGCCGCTATGAACCACATCTTTGCTGAGTATTTGCAGGATTTTGTGATCGTCTTCTTTAAAGATATATTGATTTACAGCTCGTCCTTGGATCTTCACCTGTGCCACATTGACACTGTTTTACAGATTCTTCACGCCAATCATTTCTATGTCAAGAGCTCTAAATGCGCCTTTGGGAAAACAAAAGTGGAGTATTTGGGTCATATTGTATCTGTTGGCCGGCTGCTTGCCGATCCTGACAAACTAGCAGCCATGGCCGAATGGCCTACACCGCGGACGGTCCGTCAGTTGCGGGGTTTTTGGGTCTCACAGGTTATTACCGAAAATTTATCCGGAATTATGCTTCGTTAGCGGCTCTGCTGACAACTCTGCTCCAAAAAGATAAGTTTTCTTGGTCTCCTATCGCTGATGATGCATTTCAAATTCTTAAGAAAACTATGCTTACACCACCAATCTTGCAGCTTCCAGATTTTTCTAAAGATTTTGTTATCGAAACGGATGCTTTGGATCATGGAATTGGGGTAGTTTTGCTTTAGGAAGAACATCCGATTGCCTTTTTCAGCAAAACTCTTGGCATTCGGCATAAGGGTTCCTCCGCCTATCATAAGGAACTTTTCGCCATTGTGTTTGCGGTTCAGAAATGGTGTCAGTATTTATTGGGTCGGGAGTTTCTTATTTGCACAGATCAGAAAAGTCTCAAGGAAATCTTATCTCAAGTAATTCAAACTCCGGATCAACAGTTTTTCATTCGGAATTTTCATGGAGTACAAGTTCCGGATCGAATACAAAACAAGCGCTAGTAACAAAGTGGTCGATGCTCTTTCTCGAAAAATGGTCGACGACAACGTCGAAATCAGCCAGTTCTTGGCCCTGTCCAACCCACTGCCGGAGTTGCTGAAACGAGTCCACCTCGAGAATGGCACGACACTGGATCTCTCGAGCTGCATACACGCGCTAATGCGGGCGCATTGCCGACGCCTTTCCGGATAGACGCCGACTTTTTATATTATGGCCACCGATTAATCTTAAGTAAAACTTCCGCCTTGAAATCCGAAGTGCTCACAAAATTTCATTCCTCACCAAGTGCCGGTCACCCGGGCATCGATCGGACATTCCATCGAGTTGCCGAAGTTTTCTATTGGCAAGTTATGCATCGTGATGTTAAACACTTTGATTCTTGCTTAATTTGCCAATCTACAAAGTACAGTACCAAAAAGCCGGCAGGAATGTTACAACCCCTTCCTGTGCCAACGGAAGTGTGGGACGAGGTCTCTAAGGACTTCATTACTGGTTTACCGCCATCTCAGGGCTTTACAACTATATTGGTGATGGTGAACCGCCTCTCAAAATATGCTCACTTTGGTCCTCTCGGACCGTCTTACGATGCACCTAAGGTCGTCGGGTTGTTTGTTGATCTAGTTGTGAAACATCACGGGATTCTGTCTCAGATTTTATCAAATCGAGACGCCATCTTCACCAGTTCTTTTTGGCATGAGCTCCATCGCCTTAACGACACTACTTTACGACACAATAAAGCATATCACCCGCAAACTGACGTCAAACAGAGGTCCGCAATCGGGGACTTGAGCAATATCTCCGAGCATTCACGCATAGCCGGCCGAAACGCTGGGTTGAATTTTTGTCTTGGGCGGAACTCGCATTGAATTGCACTTTTCATGAAGGCCTTCGTATGTCGCCCTTTCAAGCCTTGTATGGCCGATCACCGCCTCCTTTGATTCGCTGCACCATGCCTTCAACAGCGTCATCCGTGGCCACGGGAGCCGTCCGCAAGCGCGGTCAAATTCTTGACTTATTGAAACAGAATTTATGTAGGATGCAACAACGCATGGCAGCCCAGGCTAATTCTCACCGTCGTGATCTTGAATGATTTGGTTTTGTTGAAGCTTCAACCGTATCGACAACACTTGGTGGCTCGGCCCATTTCCAACAAACTCAGCCGCCGCTTTTATGGGCCATTTGTCGTCACCGAACGGATTGGTAAGGTTGCGTAACGCCTGGCGCTTTCGGATAATGCCAAGATTCACAATGTCGTTCATGTATCTCTCTTACGACCCTTTACTGCTTCGTCGGATCAGGTGGTTCAATCGGCCTTCCCAACCGAGTTTATCAATGATCAACCGGTGTCTCGTCCCGTCCGTGCTATTGCCGAGAGACACGTGCTGATCGGGGGTCATCCCACGGTCGAATGGCAAGTGGTTTGGGACGATGGTACTGTTGAAGACGCTACTTGGGAACCACGGGACAAGTTGCTTGAATCCTACCCCGATCTTCAGCTTGAGGACAAGCTGGTTCTCACCGGGGGGGTAATTGATACGCGTACGAGTCAACTGAGCGGGCCGAGGACTAGGCCGGTCCACCAACGTCGGGCTCCAAATAGATTTCGAGATCAATATTAGTTTATTTATGGTTGTTTTGAATTAATGTAATTTTTAAAAACTAGAGTTTTACTCTCTTCACAGGTTTTCTTTTCGGTTATTTCCTGAATCGCTTTTATTGAACCAGTAGGGCTAGCTTATATACTCTTTTGTAAGTTATGGTTGAGATTATGCAAAAAATATCTCTTTTGCCCTAATTTCCTCTCCTCCTTCTCGTCTCCCTCTCACCTCGTGCCTTGCGCCCTTTCCCCTTCCCGGTTCGTGATTGTACCTTGCTAGGCAAGGTTTGGGCGTTTCTATCTCAGAAGCATACCAATGTCGGACCTTGAAATTGATTTGAGTGGGTGTTGATGGAATTAGTGATACGTTATTTTCAAATTTGAAAAATTTTATTTCACTCTTGTTTACATGCAAATGCAACACGTGAAAGTAAAACGTACATTTGCAATCTCATGTCCCCCGTCGTAGAGATTTAGGCAAACGGATAATTCATTGAGGAGAGAACTCCAATATATAAAGACTGGTTCAGATGTAACTAAGTTTTAAAATAAAAATTAAAAATTAATTTGATCCATTAGATGGAGCACATAAAAAGCCTACATTAAAAGGAGAAAAAAATTATAAAAGGAAGCGCGTATTTGTAAATGATTTTTTGGTGGCATTTTTGTAATAAAATCTAATTTGAAATGTCCTTAGCGTAAAAATACACATCACCCTCTTTAGATATTTCATTCACGATTTTGCTTTAGATTTCTCATTTGAGCTGCCATTGAAGGGTAATTGAAGAAGCTTTTCATTCTTAATCACGAGCCTAAGATCTCCAAACTTGCTCATTTAACAATTCATGGCAAACAAGAAAAATAATTTATCAAAAAGTGATTGGAATGAAGGTAAGAAAACACAATTTGCCTCAATTTCTAGGCTTCATAGATTTAGGGTTGTGTTCTTCTTGTCCTAATTTGCCATGCGTTGTTAATTTAAGGTTGTGTCCTTCTTATCCTAATTTGCCATGAGTTGTTAATTTAGGGTTATGTCCTTCTTGTCCTAATTTGCGATGAGTTGTTAATTGTTCTATCATGTCTTCATTCGTTATCAATCTAAGCTTCATTTTGTATTCAAAATTTCTTGGTTCATTGGACTTGTTTCATTGTGTTAAGATTTTATTGAATTTGAGCATTAATTGATATTGAGAAACCTTGGATGATGGTAGCAACAAAAAAATGCAACAAATAAACAATGCAATGTTGAAACCCGATATAATACGCGCTATAAACGGGATTATATTAAATACTAACTCTCGGGTTACGAGATTATATTCAAAACTAACTCTCGGGTTTCGTACAACCAAACGGTATTCGTATGTAAATTATTCCCGACTTTTTACCGTAAATAGATCGATCTCACTCGGTATTCGTACGTAGATTATTCCCGATTGTATACCGTAAATAGCGCGATCTCACTCGGAGATCAAACACATTGAATCTAGGTACAAAAAAAGATTCCGAACCCGGAGAGGTTTTTTGTTCCTTATTAAGTATCGCCTCTTTCCTATATATAGACAAGGGAGCTAATAGCTTGTTTCTATACGTTCGATGTGGGATGAGGCTCCTTGCCTTTTAATGAGAATGCCTAGTTTAATAGAATATTAATAATGCTAGTTTTTTTTTTGGTCGGGTAAGAATTCGGTAACCAGGCAGGCTTGGTAGACCGAGAGGTCGCACAAGGCGGCAACCGAGATCGGCTAGGAAGGGATAGAACCAAAAACAACCAAATCAATCGAGCAAAGAGTACAACCAACCAAAGCCGAAGGACAAGAACATGTTTAGGTTCGGAAACAAACCGAGACCAAACCTCAAATCCGACTTTGTGGAGAAGCACTAGCCAACTCAATTGAAACTTGTCAACCAAACCAACTGGAAAGGCTGAAAGGAAGGAGGTTGTTTGCAAAGGTCAGCCCAAAATGAATGGGTCAGGCCCAAAAATGACCTAGGCCCAAACTTCCCAAGGGGGTCATTCACGAGAGACCACAAAGATTCCTCACTAACCCTGAAACGAACAGGTTGGATGGAGAAACCAGGCGACCACGAACCGCACCAGGACACGTTAAGATGTGCCACCACAAACCACACCCGAGACTCGTCGGATTGTGGAAACGAAAAGTGTATGGTGGACCAGCACGACAGAATAAACACAAAAGGGATAATTTATTCAAAGCTCTAAGGATGGGTCTAAGGGGACATAAACCAAGGAGACAATCTTCTATCAGCAATTCATTCAGATCGAGTGGATCGATGGAGCCTAAAGCATCAGTCAAGTCTATTGAAAGGCCCATAGCCAGTAACTTGCAACTTTCTGGGAGGAGTCGAACCGGTTCTAAACAAGATCTAAAAATACAGGTTATGGAGTTGAAAACAGAAAGCGAAGGGTTGTTGGCCAGATCTCAAACATCAAAGATATAAACAAATCAAGGTCAAGAGAAAAATCTACGAGAAATTCGAAACAAAGTTTTTGAAGACTCGTTCCAACCAACACATTGTTTGACAAATTTGGCACATAAATAAGGGGCAACACATGCTCAGCACATAAGGAAGAAGAAACATAATTAATTTTGTACAAAGCTTTTGCTTCTGGTTCTAGGTTTTAATCTCATCATTCAAATGATAGTCAAGAAGAAATTATTCCATCAGTTTATTAAGAGTATAGATCGAGCCATCTCCATAAAGATCAATAAGCCTTCTCGGCTATCAACTACATCCTCCTCAGAATGCATTCTCGGCCACGACCTTTTCAGCCTAGAACTCTCCACCTCTCTCTAGTTTTCCGGGGTTGAAAAGGGATATTAATAATGCTAATGGACCAACATAAATGTGCCTCCACGCACAACTTTATATTTACAAGCATGGGATAGGATTAACATTTCTCAAATGAATTAATTGATTTTTAAGCCCATGCGTGTTTAACTAATGGGCCACCCATGCATTTTGTGTTATTTGGCCCAAGCCTACTTGATTAATGGCATCCACAACTGTATGCCTAAGCATCTAGTGACATGGAATGATATACTGTATATGAAAGAACAAAATTTTTGTATGCCTTCCATGCTACGAGCAGTTTGAATATGTACGTACATAAACAACTTGGCATCTTTATCATTTACAATTTTAGCCTTCATTATTTTGCGCACCATGAGCAATATGTTAATTTTTATAAAAAGTTTAGGTGTTCTCGCATTTCATGTAAGAGTTTATAAATAATATTTGCGAAGTCATTTACTAGCATTCAATCTATAAACTGCAACTTCTCTTCCATGACTTTCATAGTGGCCTCCATTGATACATTAACATCATTTTAAAATCTCATTTAGAACGTCTCTTAGCGTTTTTTTGTTTCCTCCCTTGGTATAGTTTAAATACTTAGTATAAGTTAAAAATGGTGGATTTTGTGTCAAATTTATGATGTTTAACAACCATTTTTCATGTTATAATACATATTACATTCGTATTCACATATTCAATGTGTACGCTTGTTTTTTTCCAAAAAAGGTTAAGGTCTTTAAAAGACGACTCATTCATGTTTGTATATATTTCTTGAACATTCACATATTGACCGTGTATGTTCACATTTTGACTATGTATGTTCACATATTTTCAAACAAGTTCCTTATGTATTATGGAGCATACTAGCATTCAAACCTTAAGTTGTAATTTCTCATCCTTGGTTTTCATAGTGGCATCCCTTCCTACATCAACCTAATTCAAAGTTTCATTGATAACACCATTCTTATCTTGTGTGTTTTCCTCTCTCATCTTGCCACTCTTATGTCCAAGTCAAGTATATGCTTTTAAAAAAACTTGTTCTCCTCCAACAAGCTTGCTTGCTCATCTTTCACACATCAACTTAGGAACTGTAGCACAACAATAGTATTCGAAAACTCAGGTCCTTTGTTTCTTAAAGTCACCAAAAAAAATACCAAATAATTCATACAAAAGCCATCAAAGTATCTCTCTTTAGAACCTTACACAACTTGATCATTTGAATAAAAATTAAAATACATGTCAAAGATTATGGATCCATCTAGAGTAAAATGAAATGTTGCTTCTAGAATGTAAATTATAGTTGAATGTTCATAAGAACAAAGATTATGTTCACATGATTCTTCACATTTGTAATTTATTGTATGAGCTAAGCTCAACCTCAATATGTGTAACATACAAGCATCAACAAGGGAATACTAATGACATAGTTCAAATACATGAACCATAAGATATTTGATTCAATAATCACTAACAACCGTGCAACACACTCCTACTTCACTGATGCCCACACAAAAAGACATAACATTATTGCAACAACAACTAATTAGCTTAATTACTCCAACAATACTACAAGCATGTGACAAATTTCTACTCACATTAACTGATATTGATGAATAACGAGCAACAAAATATGAATATGGAATTATTTAAAACAAAAATGACAGGTTCACAAAGTAATGTTGTAAGGTTCATACAAAAGCTTATGATGTTCATAAAAATACATCCAAGTTCTTATTAGGACCTACGTGATTATATAGGGTGACCTCTTAGGCATTTCATCAAACAACTTGCAAGCATATCTCAAAGCATATTTACGACTTTATCAAATTCCAAAAACAATCATGGAAAACTTGAATATGACTGAACAAGATCAAGATGAGGCTGAATTCAATATTTTTTACAAGATCTGTACATGTTGCAAAGTTAACTTGATTAATTTCTCATATGAGATTTCTAATCCATCCATGAACAATACGATCTATTCAAGTTTTTAGCCACTAATAACATACCCAAAGATGAATATTTGTAGATGAATCACACACAATTTGAAACTTAGGATCAATCACACCCAATTTCATGCCAATTGAGATTCAAAAAGGAGAATTTCAAACCAAAATTAAGAAAAAAGAAAAATAATAACATGAAATAGAATGAAAGCACAGACTTGTAATTGAATCCATAGTAAGGGTAAAAACTAATTGAATGCGAGGTTAGAGGATAAGGAACGATTGAAAATCAAACCAAACAATCATGATCAACAATCGTAAACGGATTCCACCAAAAACACCCTCTTCCCAAGTCGACAAAGATGTAGAACAGTAGAAGCAATATATGGATAATGAAACTAGAATAGGCCAAAAGACAATTTTACCCTTACAACATAAAAAGTAAAAGAAAATGTGTGTTGGTCGTAGTCGTCCATGCTATTTGATCAAACGAATGGAAATGAATTCTGTTGGATCGTAATCGGTTAGCAGTGAGCTTGGGAATTGGCAATTAAGTTGTTCCCAAGGCAGCGGAAGTAAATAATCGCAAGTAATAAAGACAGTAAAAGGCACAGTTCCTTTATAGAGGAACCCCACTACAACCAACTAGTTTTATGGGTAAACCTCTACCTCCGCTTGGAGGATTTTGAATGACTTACTTATATTGATTGCTTTGTTCCTTAGTTACACAGCCGGATTTACACTTCTCTGTTCCTACAAGTTCTTCCTAACTCTAGCAACACTAGTAAATCCTCTCAACTGAGTTCCTAAGCTCACAACAGCAAAACACAAGTAACTCAAACCTTACGCTGACTTCTTAGTTCCCTTGCTCCAGGGAACTTAAGCTTCACCGTCGTCGAGATCACACACTCGCTGGCGGGGACTTCTCTTCCTTTTCTTTCTTTTCTCTGATGTGGGTATTTGTAAGTTCTGTGAGAAGTACTCAGACCGAGTTCTATTCATTTGGCTTTATAGTCCAGGTGAGCTTGGGCAATCGCATCTTTCATTTGTGTCCAAAATACCCTTTGCTTGATGCCCAAGTTGTACTTTCTTCACATGTGACTTTGGTTTGAACTAGGTCAACTTCTTGGATCAATCGGACCGTTGGATGAAGCGTGATAGTCTGATCCTCAGACTGTTCCCTCGGGCTGTCTGAAACAGAATCCCGCGATCTGCGCTGAACGGTCGTTGTCCTCACATGTGAGTTCCCATGTCATGGGAACTGTCTTCTTCAGAGTTCCCTTGATGGAAACTCTTCATCGTTGTAAGCTTGTGTTCTCTTGATTGTTTCTGGGAGTTCCCACTTCATGGGAACTTTCCTCTTCAGAGTTCCCTTGATGGAAACTCTTCATTGTAGCCTGCAGTGGCTTTTGGTCATTCGTAGGAGTTCTTGGCTGTACCTGTGTTCCTTAGAAATACTTGAACAAACCACATTAGTTCCCTATGGTGTTTGTCATTATCAAAATTTAAGAGAATTACATCGTTGATCCGTTGTTTAGAACCAGAGGTCCCAACAACGTCCCAACAATTTCCCCCTTTTTGATGATGACAAACCCATCACAAAAATGCAAGTATTTCAATGAATGATATGCTGATGAGTTCGTAAGTATGATTTTGGGAAGTCACTTTTAGTGAAACACTTAGATTTAGGGAACCACTTCTGGTGAGACACATAGTTCCTTTTAAGCTTTTTATGCAAATGTTCCCCCTTAGCTTATGCGTGGTCTGTGATAACTTAAACTTTTAACTCATCTCGCATTTTTTGTCTTTCCCCCTTTTGACATCATCGAAAACAAGCAAAGCAATAATAGGAAAGAAGGGAACACGCAATCAAAATAAAGACCATTTCATTACTTAAGATAATATGTACAATGGGAACCCAAGTACAATTTGTGGTCATTTTTTGGATTAAGGGAACAAGAAAGGAGAGATCATGGGTTCTGAGGGAACAGGGCGTCACATAGGCGCGTAAGGACTTGTGTAAGCTTTTCTTGTCCTCTGGCCAACGCTGCTTGGTCACTGGCAATCTGGTCGAGGGTGTTGGCAATGCGGAGCAACACTGGAGAGTTTCCCTCTTGTGTACCAGATTCTAGTGGAGTCGCCTCCTCTACGGGCTCAGAGTGTCTCATCTTCTGGACAACTGAAATGTCCAGTTCCCTTCCAAGCTCGATTTCGTCTTTAGAGGCGTCGTAGAGACCCTCTTTTTGTAGGAGCTTCTTGATCAGCCCAGAATAGGGAAGGGAGTGGGACTTGGAAGCCATGCACTTCTCCATGTGCCCAAGGATGATTCTGGGAAGGTTGATGGGCTTCTTGAGGAGAAAGTGGTAGAGGAGGATGGCATCAGGGTTGTTGACGACCAGACGCTTCTCCTGACGAGGGATCACCACGTTGATGATAAACTGGTGAGCAAGCTTGGCGACCAAGGAGAGGTGGTGCGTCGAGGGGACTTTGGAGGGAACCCGACCCTCAAAGATAGTGTTGTACACTTCAGTGCTATTGAAGTCCCCCCAGAGTTTGTTGGGCAATTCATTTATCCCTTGTCCGGGGACCTGGAGTTGAAGGCGGATTGTTGATGTTGTAAAGATGAACTCGTCGCCTTCATGGGAGAGAGTTCCCTGAGTGCGGTCGTTGGTGATATTGAAGTTGTTGTAAAACTGACGCACTTGTGAGGGATCGACGCTCACAGTCTCTTGGCATAGTCTCTCCCAGCCCTGGGCCTTGATCAGGTCCCACAGTTCCCCTAAACCGTTGTCAGCTAGCACGTCTTCAGAGATGATGAGCGGAGGAAGGAGCTTTCGGCGTTCATCCACAGGGTGTTTCGTGGAAGAGGTCCCTTTCCCCTTCCTTGTAGTACTCTTGGACGTGTTCCCCCTAGAGACCGTGCGAGGTCCTTTCGGCTGAGGAGGTGCAACTGCTTCAATCATTAGCACGTGATCCCTTGGCGGTTGGGAACTCGTGGACACCACCATTTGGTGTCCAGGGGTAGGGATCCGTGCTGGCTCCTTAGCAGCTGGAGCTTCTTCTTCTTCTTCGACCTCATCTTGGGAGGTTCCTTCTTCCTCGGAGGAGCTCGAGCTTGAGCCCTCCGCGTCATCTTCAGGATGACTCGTTGTTTCCTCAGCACCTCCAGCTGGTGCGAGGTCCCTTCTCTCCTTAGGCTCTTCGGGAGCCACCTTGTCTGGGGACTTTGTCCCTTGGGAGACTGTGTGCTCAGAGGGGCCCCGATTGAGCTCTTCCTCGATTGCCTTGAGCTGACTCCTCCAGAGTTCCCATGATGATTGGAGGAGGGTCCTTGGTCATTTTGTCGATGACCACAGAGAGAGGAAGATCGTCGTCGTCTGAGGTGAGAGCGACGGTACTTTTGGATGGTGAGGGAGAGGGGAGTTTGGTGGTGGTGGGAGATGTGATGGAAGAGGGGAGAGGAGAAGAAGGAAGAGGGGTGGTTAGTTGAGTGGAAAGGGGAGGAAGGGATCTGGTGACCTGGGGAGTAGAGATCCCCGAAGTAGAAATGGGAGTGGTGGAGGTGTGTTTTGGTGAAGAGGGAGGAGAAGGAGTTTTGTGAGGTGAAGGTGGAGTTGGAGATCCCGTAATGATAGGAACGGGAGGAAGTGAAGAAGGTTGGGAAGGTGGAGTTCCCATCGTGGCGGGAACTGGAGAAGATGGCGGAGGAGGAGTCGGTTGTTTTGTGAGAGTGGGTTTGGAAGGTCCCTCGATTTGAAGAGGAGGGATGGAGGAGGAAGAGGGGAGTAGACTCTGGGGTTCAAAGGTCCCATCGTCGGAAGGGAAAGGGTAAGGAGGTTTGGGAGCACAAGAACTCTCCTTGGAGCAGTTCAGGTATTCCTCAAACTTGAAGAAAGCCTTCTTTCTGGGCTCCGAGAATTCAGAGGCCGCAGAGTGTTTACGCTTTTTGGATTTGGAGGGGTCGTGGGAGTGTTTGGATTTTTTGGGTTTTGAGGGGTCTTTTGATGAGTGACGTCGTTTGGATGAATGGCGGTTTGGATTTGTGGGGTTTTTCATTGATTGAGGGGCAAGCGTCTCCGAAGTTGTCAACGATGACAACTCCGAAGGAGGTGTTGGTGTTTGGAGGAGGGAGAGGAAGAGATTCGGAGGAGGAAGAGGTCCAGGAGACGGTTTTGTCGGCCTGAGGAGGAGGAGGGGCAAGAAGGGGCTTACTTGATTGTATAGCCCTTGGATAAGGACATCCTTCATCGTTGGGTCCGATTCTTGCTCGATCTCTTTTAGTTGAGAGACGAAGAGGATGCGAGGATTGGCATGTACCCACGCTTTGATCTGGGCGAAGGTGTGTTGAGGGGCCATTTTTGTAAGAGATTGGGAGGTTTTGGAGGTTTCTTGAAAAGAGAGTGAAAGAGATTAGGGGAAGACGATTGACAGAGATGTAAGATGGAATAAAGGGCCCAAAAATGGCAAAGAGGGGTTTTAAAGGAGAGAGGAGGTGAAGGGTAGAAAGGGAAGTGGAATAACCTCGATAACCGTTGCCCAATGAACGTGGGGCGCCGTTTTAACTTCTCAAGCACGCCTCTGGACACGCGTCACGATCACTTGGGAAGTCCTTTTCAAATTTTGAATACTTGGCCTTTAACGCTTCAGAGCCTCCGACACAAAAGTCCGCTTCCCAAGTGACGGTTTTTCTTTGAAGATTAGTCAGCGTTCCCTTTGTAGATGCATCAGTTCCCATGATCTTTTCAAGGTCAGGGAGAGTGAAGTGGTTAAGGGAACTTCACACTCATCCTTTTGTGGGGCTAGGGGAACTCAAAGGGAACCAGACAATTTGCAACTCGATAAAGGAAATATTTTGGCTCATGAGAAGCATTTGTCTGGTCCCTAGCTTAGGGTGGGTCATATGATCAACCGTCATGGTGGCTTGTAATGAGGGATAAAGGGAACTCTGGTTGATCATTTTGGGCCAAAAGAAATAGAGTTCCTTTGTACACATTTTTCTCTAGACTAGTAATCATGGCATAGTGAAAGCAATAAATCCAAGTTCCCTATCATGCAATCTTATATAAACTAGTCAGGCATTGAGAGAGAGACAAACAGGGACTTGTTTAGTTTAGAGTTATCATCCCTAGAAGCATTCGAAAACGCTGGTAGGGACGTCTGTCTAAAGCTTCGGTAAGAATGTCCGCAATTTGCTCTTCAGTTCTACAGTGTTCCATCGAGATGTTCCCATTTTCGACATTGTCACGTAGAAAGTGATGCCTTTTATCAATATGCTTAGTTCTAGAATGATGCACAGGATTTTTGGAAATGTTTATGGCACTCGTGTTATCACAGAGTATGGGAACTGGGCCAAAAGACATACCGTAATCCTGGACTTGTGACTTAAGTCATAGAACCTGGGAACAGCATGATGCGGCAGCCACATATTCGCCTTCAACTGTGGAGAGTGCCACTGAGTTTTGCTTTTTAGATCCCCACGAGACTAAGCATGACCCTAGGAACTGGGCCATTCCTGATGTGCTCTTTCTGTCAACCAAGTGCCTTGCAAAATCTGCATCTGTGTATGCAATGAGCTTAAGGGAACTGTTCCTTGGATACCAAAGGCACAAGTTATCGTTCCCTTTGAGATACCTGAAAATTCTCTTCACCTCTTTCAGGTGTGATTCCTTAGGGTTAGCTTGAAAACGAGCACAAAGACATACGGAGAACATGATATCAGGTCTACTAGCTGTTAAGTAGAGAAGGGACCCGATCATACCTCGATAGCTCCTTTGGTCCACACTGATACCTGTTTCATCCGCATTGAGCCTTGAATTTGGTGAGATGGGAGTGTCAATGGGCTTTGAATGTTCCATCCCATACTTCACAAGCATTTCCTTGATGTATTTCTGTTGATGAATCTTTGTTCCCTCTTTGGTTTGGGATATTTGGAGTCCCAAGAAGAACGTGAGTTCCCCAATGAGACTCATCTCAAACTCACTGCTCATGAGGTCCTTAAATTCTTCTACAAGAGTTTCGTTAGTTGCTCCAAACACAATGTCATCAACATATACTTGCACGATCAAAATATCTTTAGACTCCTTCTTTAAAAACAAAGTCTTGTCTATGGAACCGCGTAGGTATCCATGGGACAAGAGGAATTGAGCAAACCTGTCATACCAAGCTCGGGGAGCTTGTTTGAGTCCGTAAAGGGCCCTCTCCAGGAAATAGACATGGTTGGGTAGTTTCTCATCTTCGAATCCTGGAGGTTGGGCCATATACACTTCTTCCTTGAGATGTCCATTGAGGAAGGCTGTTTTCACATCCATTTGATAAAGTTTGAATCCCTTGTGAGAGGCATAGGCGATGAGGAGTCTGATTGCCTCGATCCTGGCAACTGGTGCGAAGGTCTCATCGTAGTCAATCCCTTCCTCTTGCTTGTATCCTTGTGCTACTAACCTAGCCTTGTTCCTTGCTCAGCTCCAGTATCATCGAGCTTGTTCCTAAAGACCCATCGAGTTCCTATGATGTTCTTGTTTTTGGGTCTAGGAACTAGCTTCCAAACTTTGTTCCTCTCGAATTGGTGGCGTTCCTCTTGCATGGCTTGAATCCAATCTGGGTCCTTTAATGCTTCTTTGATATTTTTGGGTTCCACCATTGAAACAAACGCGTTAAAAGCACAAAAATTATTGAGAGAGGAACGAGTTTGCACACCTTTATCAAGAGGGGAGATGATGTTCTCAAGGGGGTGGTCCTTCCTTTGTTGAAAGGTTCTTGTATGAGTGAGTTCCTTTGCATGTGTATCATCCTGAGTTGGTGTTTCTTTGTCATGGGAACTCTCATCTTCAGCTTCTTCATTTGATGTTTCTTCAGAGATTTCTGGCAGGTTCCCTCTTTTTTCCCCTTGAATACTTGATTATGGCAGGGTATTGTCTTGGGGGACAGCAGAGTTGTTCCCTGAAGAGGGGACCTCGAGAGAGTTGGAAGTGTCTTGTAGTTCTTCTGAGGAAGGAGCCTCGAGGGAGGTTTGATCAGTGAGGGTTGGACCTTCGTCGTTGTTCCCTGGTTGTGGGATATTGCTTGCACTTGGATAGTCTTCATCCCTTTTCCTTGGCTCATCCTCGTCATCATCATCGTCTTCATGTCTGACTAGCTTGAACAGAGTTCCCTTCCCTTGGGTCTCGGTTCCCATCTTTACAGACTTTTCATTGAAGACGACATGAATGCTTTCCTCTATCTTCTTGGTTCTTTTATTGTAGACCTTGTAAGCCTTGCTTTGTGATGAGTATCCCAGGAAGATCCCTTCGTCGCTTCTGGGGTCGAATTTGCCAAGATTGTCTTTGCCGTTGTTGTGAACAAAACATGTGCAACCAAATGTTCTCAAGTGTGAGATGTTTGGTTTTCTCCCTTTGATGAGCTCATAGGAAGTCTTGTTGATCAGGGGCCTTGTCATGGCTCGATTCAGGATGTATGTAGCTGTGGAGATGGCTTCAGTCCAGAAGTACTCAGGAACTCCACTTTCGATCATCATGGTTCTAGCCATATCCTCCAGAGTTCTGTTCTTTCTCTCGACCACTCCATTTTGCTGAGGAGTGCGAGGAGCTGAAAAATTGTGAGAGATCCCATTTTGCTCACAGAAGTTTAGGAGCTCCGAGTTTCGAAACTCAGTTCCGTGATCAGATCTGATTGCTTTCAATTTCAGCCCCAAGCTTACTTCTGTTCTTTTGATGAAGGGCTCAAATTCTTCAAACGCTTGTGATTTTGCCTTCAAGAAAATAACCCAGGTGAATCTTGAAAAATCATCAATTAAAACATACATGTACCTTTTTCCACCGTATCTAGCTGTTCTCATGGGACCACAGAGATCCATGTGAATTAACATCAGGGACCTGGTTGTGCTTACCACCTTTTTGGGTTTGAAGGAGGTCCTGGTCTGTTTCCCTCGAACACATGCTTCACACATTTTGACTCCTTCGAGATTGATCCGTGGAAGACCAATGACCAGATCGTGTAGATAAAGCTTCAGGATTTGATTTACACCAGCATGTCCCAGTCTTCGATGCCAGAGTTCCGTATCATCTTGGGAACTCGCAAGGCACAGCTTCATTGGTGGTTCAAAGTTGGTGTCCACCACATACGCATTGTTGTATCTTCTTCCTCTCAAAATTACTTTGTTGGTCTTCTTGTTGATGACGAGACATTCATCTGAGTCGAAAGTGACGATGTTGTTCCCTTGATCACACATCTGGGAGACACTCAGCAGATTGTATCCCAGATCCTTTACCAGATTTACGTTGCTAACTTTAATAGATCTATTGAGCAACACTTCTCCTTTTCCAATAACTTCTCCCTTATTCTTGTTGCCAAATGAGACGTGGCCTACTTCGGCATGAGTGTGGAGTGAGATGAGGATATCCTTGTTTCCTGTCATATGGTTCGAGCATCCACTATCTATGAACCATGTACTGTTTCCTCTCACTGCCACCTACAAGGAAACGTTAGTGTTTTGAGACCCAGGCAAGATGACTCTTGCCAGGTCCCTTGCAAGGGAAAACATTTTCATTTAAGATATAGTCAGAAATGTTGATGTCTTTGAAATTTTGAGAGTTGGAGTTCCTTTGGTGATGAGCATGACGTTTTTGTCTGTTTGGGAACTCATGGCTTCGAGGGGTTTGGGCTCTCTTCTTGGGACATGCATCCTTGTAGTGCCCATGAGCACCACAGTGCCAACATGTCTTGTAGTATTCTCCCAGGTAGTATTTTGGGTGTGGTCTCTGGATACGGTTCCTATCCATGGTTTCTTTGTTGTACACCCGAGACCCATTTCCCTTAGCAATGTTGACATAGATCCTATGTCCAGAGTTCCCAGTATAGTAGTCTTTCTCACCATTGTTTCCAATCTCTAGGACCCTGATTTTCTCCTCGAGATGAGCATTTTTCTGTTTCTCGCACTGGAGTTCTAAGGCCCTACACTCATGGATCTCATGTTCGCTCAAGGGTGACTTTCCGTTCTTGGAGCACTCACCTTTGTATCCTATGCCATGTCTGGCTGGGACAAACTTAATTTGGGAACTAGAGGCTTCAAGATGTTCGGGAGTCTTGCTCAGGTTTTGCAAGAGGGTGTTCTCATCTTTCTCTAGAGCTTTGATTTCTCTTTCCAGATCTACGATGTGAGACACATGGGACTTGAGTTTTTCTAGAAGGGATATGCAGTTGGGACAGGGCTCAAGACCAACTAATTGAGAATTTATGTGTTCCTGTTTTTCCAACTTGTTTTGCAGTTTTATGTTATCTTTGACAAGACTTGAAAGAATTTTCAACAACTCAGGTTTTTCATAGTTACTCAAGGAATCAAGAATAGTTTCAGTAGTTACCTCACTGGGTTGTTCCCTAGTGGTTTCTCCTATGGCCATGCCACACATGTCTGGGAGTGCCCATGACTCAGGATCTTCGTCTTCATCATCGCTCCAGGTAGCGATGTAGGCCTTCTTTCCTTGCTTCCTGCCATCAGTTCCTTGTGGACATTCCTTCGCAAAATGTCCTTTCCTGTTGCATTTGTAGCAAGTCACTTCTGAGATATCCTTCTCTGTGGGCTTTCTTTGGGAACTCTGTCCCTTTCCCCAGTTCCCACTGTTCCGTTGAGACTTTCCTTTGTAGAAATTTCGAAGAGCCTTTGTTACAAGAATTAGCTCTTCATCCTCTTCTTCTTCGGAGTCTTCATGTTGTTCTTGGGTTGATTTGAGCATCTTTTCGATCTTGAGTGCGATCCCTCGATGAGCTCGAGTTTGTTCCTTATCATCGATCTTCCTCTTCTCATGTCCCACTAGCTTTCCAAACACTTGATGGAGCATAAGTGTTCGATTTTCTGGGTTTTCCTTGAACATCGTTCTCTCGTTTGCCCATTCTCCAGTCAATCCATTGAAGAGCTGTTAAACCTTCATTTTGTGGGTGATTTCTTCTTTTGTGATCCCCAATCCTTCCATCTTAGTGCAAAGTCCTTCAAACCGGGATTGGTAGCTATCGACGGACTCTCCCATTTCCATTTGGAAGTTGTAGAACTCCCTTTTTGCATTCATCTGAAGATCTTCTCTGAGATCTGAGTTCCCAACGTGCATTTGTTGGATGGCTTCCCACATTTCCTTAGCTGTGTCAAGGTTTGCAACCCTGTCACAATCTTGTACGCACATGGACCTCTTTAGGTACTGTTTGGATTTGTAGTTTGCCTCCATGCACTTGTACTCGTTGGGACCCCACTTTGAGAGGTCGTTCACAATAGCTGGATCGATTTCGAAGTTCCCCCTCTCGATGACACACCAGGCTTGGTAGTCTTGGCCACGCATCCAATCCTTCATGTCGCGTTGCTAGCTTTCAAAACTTCCTGTAATAAGCCTTGGCGGCTTACTGGTATTGTTCCCCACCTGAGTAAGTTCCTGAGCCATTTTGATACCTGCGATGCTAACACAAATCTAGAGCGCAAGCTCTGATACCAATTGTTGGATCGTAATCGGTTAGCAGTGAGCTTGGGAACTGGCAATTAAGTTGTTCCCAAGGCAGCGGAAGTAAATAATCGCAAGTAATAAAGACAGTAAAAGGCACAGTTCCTTTATAGAGGAACCCCACTACAACCAACTAGTTGTATGGGTAAACCTCTACCTCCGCTTGGAGGATTTTGAATGACTTACTTATATTGATTACTTTGTTCATTAGTTACACAGCCGGATTTACACTTCTCTGTTCCTACAAGTTCTTCCTAACTCTAGCAACACTAGTAAATCCTCTCAATTGAGTTCCTAAGCTCACAACAACAAAACACAAGTAACTCAAACCTTACGCTGACTTCTCAGTTCCCTTGCTCCTGGGAACTTCAGCTTCACCGTCGTCGAGATCACACACTCGCCGGCGGGGACTTCTCTTCCTTTTCTTTCTTTTCTCTGATGTGGGTATTTGTAAGTTCTGTGAGAAGTACTCAGACCGAGTACTATTCATTTGGCTTTATAGTCCAGGTGAGCTTTGGCAATCGCATCTTTCATTTGTGTCCAAAATACCCTTTGCTTGATGCCCAAGTTGTACCTTCTTCACATGTGACTTTGGTTTGAACTAGGTCAACTTCTTGGATCAATCGGACCGTTGGATGAAGCGTGACAGTCTGATCCTCAGACTGTTCCCTCGGGCTGTCTGAGACAGAATCCCGCGATCTGCGCTGAACGGTCGTTGTCCTCACATGTGAGTTCCCATGTCATGGGAACTGTCTTCTTCAGAGTTCCCTTGATGGAAACTCTTCATCGTTGTAAGCTTGTGTTCTCTTGATTGTTTCTGGGAGTTCCCACTTCATGGGAACTTTCCTCTTCAGAGTTCTCTTGATGGAAACTCTTCATTGTGGCCTGCAGTGGCTTTTGGTCATTCGTAGGAGTTCTTGGCTGTACCTGTGTTCCTTAGAAATACTTGAACAAACCACATTAGTTCCCTATGGTGTTTGTCATTATCAAAACTTAAGTGAATTACATCGTTGATCCGTTGTTTAGAACCAGAGGTCCCAACAACGTCCCAACAATTTCCAATCTTCACAATAAAAATGATTTTCATATGATTCAATACCCCCAATATACTACATGGAAAGATATGATATTTGGACTCTAAGCCATAATCTTATTCTAAGGATAGAAAATAATGGTAAAGATAACTTCTAAATATAACAACCTTAATATACGAATAATATCTATTAATTATCTCTAATATGCCCCCTCCAGTTGGGCGGTGGTACTGAGAGTCCAAGATTGGATGCCAGAATCATAAATTTGGAATGCGAAAGCGGTTTGGTAGTATATCAGCCAACTGATCATCGGTAGACACATATGACACACGCAAATGACCATTCTGAACAAGCTCACGAACAAAGTGAAATGTCATGGCTATGTGCTTCATTCGGGAATGAAACATGGGATTGGCAATGAGAAGTTTTACCCCAATATTATCACAATAAACAACAAGTGAGAGACACACACCTAGCTCAGAGAGAAGGGACATAACCTAGACAAGCTCCACACATGATTCGACCAAGGCACGATATTTGGACTCCGTGGATGTGCGAGCTACAGTCTTCTATTTCCGAGAGCTCCAAGAGATAGGAGTAGACCTCAGATACAAAAGATAACTTGTCGTAGAAGTTTAATCATCTTTATTACTAACCCAATCAGGACCAGTGAACCCATGAAGAGAGAGTGGAAGGTGTCGATGAATGATAATACCAAGCATAGAAGTTCGTCTCTAATAACGTAACAAGCGTTTTAACGCACTCTAATGAGTAGTCGAGGGAGAATGCATGAACTAGGACAACTTACTGACAACAAAACTAATATCAGGTTGGGTTAAGGACAATTATTGTAGGCTACCAAGCACCATACGATATTCAGTTGGAGAATCTAGCAATGTACCCAACACTTTCTAGAGAGGGGTAGACGAGCACATAGGCATAGACATAGAATTAGCATCAACTATATTGAATTTTTGCAAAAGATAAGTAATATACTTGTGTTAGTTTAAGAACAATCCCTTAGGATGATCATGAACGTCCACACCCGAAAAATAATGAAGAGATCCAAGATCTTTCAAGGAGAACCGAGCAAAGAGGCGATGAATCATATTTTCAAGCATAACAACATCACTTCCCGTTATGATAATGTCATCCACATATAATAACAGGTAAATTACAACCGTCCCAAGCCGAAAAATAAATAACGAGGAGTCAACAACCGAGTTAACAAAACCAACTTGAAGAAGGGAGCATCACAACTAAGTGTACCACGCTTGTGGGGCTTATTTGAGCCCGTAAATTCCCTTCTTTATTTTGCAAACATGACGAGGGGACGGTTTTATCAACAAATCTAGAGTTTGCTCCATAAACACATATTTAGTTAAAGAAACATGCAAGAAAGCATTGTTCGCGTCAATTTGAAGGATGGACCAACCAGAGGAGATGATAATGGTGAGCATACTTCAAACAATAACCTGTAATAACTAGGTTGAATGTCTCCATGAAATCACAACCGACCACTGATGGAAACCCCTTCGAAACAAGACGAGTTTTGTACTTGTCTAGAGATCTGTCATGGTTATATTTGACCCGAAAAAGCCATTTGCAACTAACTACATTCATAGGAGAATCAGGTTGTACTAGTTCCCAAGTCTCGTTTTTGCACAAAGCATCAAACTCCACAGACATTACAAGACGCCAATTGGGGTCTTTAAGAGCTTGGGTGATATTGCCTGGCTCACAGTAGGTGTGGATTTGAGCGGATAAATTGAGCTTGTGAATAGGATAAAAAAATTATATTTTTGGACCTACTCACCATCCCATGGCTGTGTGGTGGAGTCGAGGGTTTGGGTAAGGATGTGTTTGTAGGGATGGAATTAGAATAATAGGAAGAAGTCGATGAAGGGGAGTGATTAGACACGGGACTAATAGGCTAGGGGGCAATGGTCGAGGATACGAAATTAGGGTTTAAGTCGTGGGAGTAAGTAAACCAATATTAGGGTTTGTGGGAGTTTAGGTATAGGTTGTATAAGGGTTAGGGTTTTATTGAGGGCGTGGGCTATAGGTTTGTGAGGGCACCGAGAACGACTACGAAGATGTGTTCAAGCGTGGCTTCGAGCGAGACTTGGATTGCATAGACATGGCAATCGCCGGTGCCGAGGAGGAAGACTCACCAACATCAATTTTGATTTGAAGCTCCTTGTTGATTAACTTTTCAAGCAACTCCTCAAACGTAATCGATGTTTCCCGAGCATGAGCACCATCAATGACCGCTTGAAAGTCATCAAGGCCATTGAGAACGTAGTCGATCAAGTCTTCTGGTTCTTGTTGTTTGCCAAGAGACGCCAAGAGATCAACACATGTCTTGACCTGCTGCATGAATTTAGTGATTGTTTGGGATCTGTTCTTCAAGTGCCGCATCTTATCCTTCAATTGATGTATGTGAACCCTAGAAGGCTTGGCATATGTATCGGCAAGAAGTTGCCACACCGCCTAAGATGTGGTTGCGCGAGTAACTAGCTAGACATTCCACAATTAGAGATAACGTGGAAACCAAGGTTAGCTCCAAACATAAGCTTATCCTAGCGAACCTAGAATCGACCGGATTTGCAGTAGTGGTGTTGGGATCAACAAAGTTTGGTAAGGTTTTGGGATGGGTGGGATGAGACCCATCAAGGAATTTGTAAAGATCAAAAGTGATGAGGATTGATTTAATTTGTGTTTTCCATGTAACATAGTTTGTGGAAAAAAATTTGATAGCATTGTAAAATTGAACAACGATGAAAGGTTTTGATGGTTTAACATCGTTCCGAATAGTGTGATTGTTCGACGCCATTGAAGAACGGTCGAAAAAAGAAAATTTATTAGAGGATCAAGTTGTTGATACCATGTAGAGATTTAGAGAAACTGATAATTCATTAATGAGGAGAGAACTCCAATATATAATACATGGAAAGATATGATACTTGGACTCTAAGCCATAATCTTGTTCTAAGAATATAAAATAATAGTAAAAATAACTTCTAAACATAACAACCATAATATATGGAATAATATCTATTCATGATCTCTAATACTCGTAAACTAGGGGAAATCAAGATTTTATCATGACAGTTTACTAGCTCGAGCTCATAACTAGCTTCACAAAATTAAAATTAGGTACGTAGACAATCCTCCTAGTTTAGTCAAGTTGATAACAAATCTCTTTTCTTTATAAATGAGCACTCCTAGGCCCTCCTTTTTTGCTTCCTCTCCCAGTCCACATTACACTTTAATTTTTATCTAACAAATCAGTTTAGATATAAGAAAAAATGTTATTTGATATTTTTTTAAGATCAAAACTGTTTCTCTTGTTCTAAAATTGAAAAATAAGACAACACCATTTATGAGGGACCTCCGGATGATCGGATATTATCCTAAGGCATTGACCATTCAACCAAATGCACGAAGGCGGAGCATACTTGATCGATTGAGAGCAATAATATTTATGTCATATTGGAAGTCAAAAAAGATGTTGCACATACAATTTTAACATGTAAATCCAAACAAGGAAAAGAAGTTGGAACATCTAAAGATTCACCCGAGACTAAAAACAAATACTTTATCTTCAAAGTGGGGATCAACTATACATAAAAGGCACAATCAACACGTCCTAAATGTGTAAATTACCTCCTAAATTGCACTTTTCTCCTTTATCCATCTCACAAGACATACTTTTAATGTGCCCCAAAGTGAAAGAGGGAGAATTTTTCATTCGCTAACTCTACTTGCCACTTACATATCAAGATTCGAGACCTACGTACTTTGATCCACCGATTAGGCTTTACGATCAAGATTAAAGG
Organism: Fallopia convolvulus; assembly: GCA_964016875.1. NCBI lineage: Eukaryota > Viridiplantae > Streptophyta > Magnoliopsida > Caryophyllales > Polygonaceae > Fallopia > Fallopia convolvulus. Next base: position 47,688,543 of record OZ024720.1, on the reverse strand, counting down.
AAATAGTGCATGTCCCTTAGCCAACTGGATGGTGTGAGGTGCCATCACCTATATGGCTCGAGCCATCACCCGAACGGCTTGAGCCTTCACCTCCATGAGAGCTCCCGCCTAATTTCTTCCTTACATTCTTATGCCACTTTTTCAAAGCTTTTGATGTTTGTTCATCAAATATAGATTTCTTCATGGTCGAACCCATCTGTCCAATTTTTCAATGCATCCAATCGATCAAAATGAGTGAATAAACTCCATAACAACCAGTTGTATTGTATATACTATATAGGTTATTAATTGTCACAAATTCAGACCTGAGTTACAAGGGCATACAACGGTAGGGTGATGTAGCTGCACATTATTTGGACTCCAAACCTGCCATTTAATTTATGAATTGCACAAAATAAAAACGACTTTTGAAGTTCAAATAACATAAGCCCTACATGTGATCAATAAGCCCTATACATGAGCTCAATGAATTTCCAACCCAAAACCAATGAACGATCGGTTAAATAGCCAACCAAGCTTAAATATTGGGCTTGATCTAATCACACTTTAGAAGTGAGACTTTATATGTCCACGGTTTGAATTAATTTCTTATATTCACATGACAGCTTACCCAAGGGCGACTCTGATGATAGTGAGGTCAAAATTACGGTGGAAACAAGATCTCAACCCGAACTCATACTACAACATATAAACAATACTATGTCAGTGTATACGATGAGCATGATAACAAGTAGAAACTGAGTTGTAAAGAGGTATAGTTCATTACCCAAATCCAAAAGAAGTATGTAATCTCAAATGCATTCTGTAAATTTGCAAAGTAAAGCGTTAAGTATGTTTGATTGTGCCAGAAATGGAAGGGAGAGTAAATAGATTGCAAGTCGCTACCTGAAACAAGACATAATGGATGAGACACAGAACTAACTGGGGCCAAGAAAACCAAAAGTATCTGTCGGAGACTTGAACAACAGGAGTCCCTTGAACAACTGCATGCTTGTCGATGATCTCAACCGCCATTTGCGCTATAATTGCTTGAAGCTTTGTACCAACGGCTAAGATCACCTATCAAGGCACGCATGCTTGGTAAGCAATTATGCTCATTTTTCTCAAAACATTCTACTCAGTGTCAACACGGTATTGTATAATGAACAGAAATGTCTTACAAGTGGAGGTATTATGGATAGCCAAGACATAGCATCCCAAGCTACAAAGGAAATTGAAATGATAAGTTAAGATTGATTATAGTCCTTGAATAAGGAAAATTTGATAATATAGAGATAAATTGGCTTACCATTTACGTCGACGAGCAAAAAGAACACTGCAGAGGCCCATAATAAAGGACTATAACCATTGTGAAGAGAAAAAAAGTCAAGAGTTTTGAGAGGTAAGTATTGCACATTAATTAATTCAGATGTTGTAAATATATATAGAAAACATAGAATTTTCATGTACCTGATCCCGACAACAACCTTAAAATCATCTTCTAGTGATCTTTTAATGTACTTCTGAAAATCAAATTTACTTCCGGGGGCTAAGTGAACCTATCATGAAATACATATCAAAATTTCCACAACTTAAACAAAAAAGAAACCAACAGTTCATACTCAAAGCAAGAAACTTACACTTATGAAACCATGACGCATTGCCAAGTAATCAGATCTTCGAACAGACCTAAAAAATTGTCGGAAGAAGCAAGCCTGTAAAAACCCAAATGTGTATTGACAACTTTAATTAGCATATCTAATAAAGTAAGAAAAAAACAAAATCACATGGAGCAAGGTATTAATAAAACAAACATCATATATTTTTCAACTCAAAGTGGTAATGCAAAAGAGTTTCGATCGTTTAGCTAGTTAACTTTTTAACCTTGAACCATCAATGATAAATTATTAAAACGGTAAAAAAGGTGAAAGAAATCTTACAATCAAGAAGAGAATGGGTGTTCTAGTCCAATAACTAGTATTGTCTCTGACAAAAGATGTCTCGTGAGTAAGCCTGAATGTTGTAGTATCTACAAATTGCAAATGTATTTTTTTTCCAATGAGAATGGAGTAGCATAAGCAACAAATTAAGTAGACAACTAAGAATATGGAATCATGCATGAAATAGGTTAAATTTTGTTTAGCATTGCTTCTTGTTAGGGACTCGGTAAGAGGTTAAATTTTGTTTGAGGCTAATGTGATGGAGTTTAAATTTTAGGGTTCAAGTAAATATTATTACGATTGGAGGCTTCTTCGTTTAGCATTGCTTCTTGTTCCCATTCTTTCCATCGACGAATCTGTACAAACGAAACCAAGTCAATATACATTAAATTCCCAAAATGTAACTATAGCTCTTTTGGTTGTAGAAGACCCACAAGAATGCTTAACTAAACTGGGCATAATACTATAGAAAAAACAATCATGGAATTAAAGAAGGAAAATACCTTCAATCTTCCAAGCATCATTACTATTGCACTAAAAATCACATGAAAAACTGCCAAGAAGAATATGAAGATGTGTAATTGATGCAGAGCTTCTGTAGATATAAGTGGCACTTGTCCCTGCCAATACGAGATTACATTCGTAAAATTGTTCAAATTACATATTAATTTCTCTAGTAGAAGTAGGTTAAAGAAAGCAAGCTAACTTTTTTGCACTCAGCAGGTTTGTTGTCACCCGACAACATCCTGTGAACATTCCACCCAAGCTTGCCTTCTTGTGCGAGCCCGTGGGAGCCCGTCTCTTCCGCGGGTTCTTGAACCGGCTTGTGTTTCTTGGCATGCTTAGTGCACGGCAACATAGTATCTGCCAGTGTGTGGTGGATGCATATATTTGCAATGTAGTTTTGCCCAAAGGTCAGGAGTAAGGAGATGAAACCTAAAACCATCAACTCTGCGCACAATTAATTGCATTCATAATTATTATTTATGAATTATGATTGATAAATTCTGAACCAGATAGAGCAGAGGTCATTATATTAACAACAAGTAGCGTTTTCTTATTTACTTACCAGCCTTGATTTTTGCAAGGGCTTCATACAAAGCTTTCTTTCTCTTCTCTTGGAAGTACTACATTTACCATAACAAAACATCATCCATTTCATATATAGAAATTAGAAAGACATAGACGATAAAAAAAAGCAAAATTTAATTAGCAAAATTTGGATTACAATTACAACAGAAGATTTACAAGATATATATAAATCAGAAAGAAAGCAGGAGGAATGTTGAAATTGAATATATAAGAAATAAATAATGATACAAAAAGGGTTGGGGTGGTTACCTCTCCGATAAGGTGGAGAACCTTCTCAAGAACAATGGAGATGAGAATGATGGTGGCACAAATGGAAGCAACAGCCCAAGTTGGTGTCGCATCGAGTTGTCTTTCTTCGGCTGCTTCTCCCTTCATCTTCAAATTTTGCCTTTATTGCAAAGGTAAGATAAGTCACATTCGTTCGTTCAAAGAGAAGATAAACTTTTGTCTTATGGGTTTGTGGCGTCTGGCGACAGGGACTAATTAAATTGGTGCTAATAATATCATCGAGTTGAGATTTGGGTAGAAGAGGGGACAAAAGATGAAGCTGAAGATGATAATTTGGAGAATCGTTTTGCGCAGAGAATTAGTAGGGGGCGAATAAGTCTAGCCATTCAAATCCCAATTTGAATTTTGGAAAATAGCAAACCAAAATTGTAGCACCCAATCCGTCCAGTCCTTCTCAATATATACTCACTTCAATTTCCCTCCGCATTTTCAGAGACATTAAATCCATTCAAATTCCAAAAGGAAGAGAGACGATTCTTGACCTTACCACACACACGGCTATATATTTTGTCCATGCTACACCGGAAAAATAATAAATCATTTTAGGATAAATAATTTTTTTGTGTACTGTATGATGTATGTTGTTGTGTTACAAATATATTAGTAATATGTTTTTCTTGCGCAACATTAGTAAAGTGACGTATCTTAAGGGCATGTTTAACGGAAAGAAATTCTAGCACCGATGCTAGAAAGTAATAATTATTATTGAATTTATGGGAGGATAAAAGGAGCATAGACGCTCCATTTAGAGATCAAAGCATCGGTGTTCTCTCGATTTTGCAGCGTTTTTTCTTTTTGATTTTCTTTAGGCAAGATTAAAGTATTTTTGTACTTTTAAACATAAAAAAATTCAAAATGTAGGATGCTAGAAATTGAATGGATAAATATGCTCTAAGGACCTTTTAACATTGGTGGACATTGGTAATGATGATAATGACTACAATCATATCCTAACTCAAGGTACTTGGATGATTAACGAAGACTAAATTATAGTTTGATGTTGAAATTAAGCCGTATTTGGATCCTTGTGACGAGGGAGATAAAGTCTTCTTAACTATCTAGGTTTGGATCCTTGGATCAAGTTTGGAGTATTTTAGAGAAGGCTTCCTTAATTGAGTGGGTAACTTAATTTGATCGAGTAACTTGGATTGACATGACCTTAATTGTTTAAGATTAGGATAATGGTGTAGAAGGTAATGTCTATTGAAGAGGTAGAGACTTGCCCTATGTGTCAATATAAATAGAAGATTACATGATATCTTGTAGCCCAAGATAGTTACAAGATATAAGAATGGCAGAAAGATAGAAAGATATAATAGATTAAAGGATTTGATATTATCCTCTTCCATAGAATATAAACTATCTAAAAATATCTTCTATTCTATCTCTAATACCCCTAGCAAGCTCAAGGAGGAGGACGAACATGAAGCTTGAACTAGAGATCAGCAAACCGACGAGATCAAGGGTTTTGGCGAAGACAGCTGTAATTTGATCATTCACACATACATGATGTACAAGCAGCTCATTGTTCTCGACCAACTCTCGAACATAATGGAAATCAATATGAATGTGTTTAGACTTGTTATTAACAATAGGATTCTGATTCATAAATGTAGCACTCAACTTATCACAGATTAGGTGTTGGCAGCCCTTGAGAGGTTGTTGAAGATCAAGAAGAAGTTGTTGTATCTTACTGAGCTCGATCACATTAATTGCAATGGTCATGTATTCAATCTTAGTGCTAGAACGAGCAACCAGCTTTTGCTTCCTCGAAGTCCAACTAACAAGAGTTCGACCACAATAAATGGCCAAACCAAATTGAGAACGACGATCATCAATATCAACAAGCCATCTCGCATCAGAAAGCACAATCAAAGATAAATCAGAAGGTGGACGAATATGGAGATGGTGAGTCAACATTCCCTTTCAAGTAACGTAACAAAAATTTAACAACCACCCAATGAGATTCAGTATGAGAGTGCATATATTGACAAACCCGATTCACAACAAAACAAATTTCAGGTCTAGTAATGGTAACAACTAGTTACGCACCGACGATACTTCTATAAAAGGTTGGATCATGGAATGGATCACCGACCAAAGGAAGTCGAGAATGTGGTTCACCAGGACTCAAAATAGGCTTAGCATCCTCCATTTTAGCACGAGTAAGAAGATCACGAATGTATTTCTGTTAACATAGAAAAAGAGATTTATCACATTCTGTACGTGACTTCAATGCCCAAGAAGTAATGAAGTGGACCAAATCCTTTAAGGAGAGTGCCAAATTGAGCCAAGTAACAAAATCAGAAATAACATTAGGAGTGCTCCCTGTGATGATTATATCATCGACATAGACAAGGACATAAAGAATGCAGTGGCAAGTACGTAGGACAAAAAAAGAGTAGTTAGATTGACATGAACGAAAGCCAAAAATAAGTAGAAAGGACTTTAGCTTACTGAACCATGCCCGAGGTGCCTTTTTCAGCCCATAGAGAGCTTTATGGAGACGATAAACATGCCTTGGAAAGCGATCGTTAAAAAAACTCGACGGTTGCTCGATGAAAACATCTTCACTAAGATAACCATTCAAGAATGCATTATTATTATCCAACTATCAAATAGGCTAATTATAATGCAAGCCAATAGAGAGCACAAGATGGATAGTCGTAGGTCGAATCACAAGACTGAACTTGTCGAAATAGTCGACACCATCCTCTTGGTGAAAACCCTTTGCGACCAAACGAGCTTTGTAACATTCCACTGATCTGTCAAATTTACATTTGAATCACAGTACAAGAGACAAAATATGAGAACTTACATACCCACTTGATTGGCGATGTTTCACATGTGAGTGTTCTTTAATACTTGAATGATCAATTAAAGGCTCATTAGATATGTCATTGCCATCATTTCTAGTGTTTCCATAATTTTTAAAGGAGAATCATGAATCTTGTGAGGGTGAATAACCAATATCGAACTCCCCATCAAATATTTCAAATTGTGTAAAGGGCACAAAGAAGGGAACTTGATCATTTTCTCACCCATCTACATTCTCAACAAGAGTGGTTAGAAAATTTTTGAAATAAAAGTGACATTTCATTGAAAGTGACATATTTACTTACTATTACATTAAAGCCTCACTAGTAAAAAAAAGTGTGTTTGTCAACAGTAAAAATTACCACAACTCCGTGTTTCTCAGGGTAATTTTGTCAACACATGTTAATGTGTAGTTGTTTTACTTCGGTTGAGTATCTAACCGAGGTGTTAACGCTTATCATTTTATTGGGGTTGTATATTTTGTGTGTAAATATTGAATTATGACCATTTTACTACAGTGGTTTAAGGACCGAGGTAATTTGGTAGCCGATTTCTATGATTCGTTAGTAAACATTGTGCATTGGTTGTCGATCAACTATAATTATTTAAGATGCGAGATAATTTGGTATGTTTTTACCATATGTTGAATACAAACTGTTGTCATTATTAGCTTATCTTTTTTACTACATTAGTAAAAAAAATGGGACTTTGGTCACTGTCAAATTTACCACGGACATGTGTTCTTCGTGGTAATATGCATGCTAGATAAAATTACCACGGTTTAATGACAACTGTAGCAAATACGTGATGCGTATTTAGTACGGTTGTTTAGGTAATCGTGGTAATTTTCCATTAATTTCACTAGGTTTGTTTAGATCAATCTATCTATATCTATATAACATATAAAATAAAAAAGTTTGGTTATTTATGACCATTATCGCAATTAAGTTCATAGGTAGAATAAAGTTAATAAAAATATAAAATAAATTGTATAATTTCAATACCTGCTATTTATGATAGTTTTAATTCAAAACTATGTGTAGTTGTCAACAGTAAAAATTACCACAACTCCGTGTTTCTCAGGGTAATTTTGTCAACACATGTTAATATGTAGTTGTTTTATTTCGGTTGTGTATCTAACCGAGGTGTTAACACTTATCATTTTATTGGGGTTGTATATTTTGTGTGTAAATATTGATTTATGACCATTTTACTATAGTGGTTTAAGGACCGAGGTAATTTGGTAGCTGATTTCTATGATTCGTTAGTAAACATTGTGCATTGGTTGTCGATCAACTATAATTATTTAAGATGCGAGATAATTTGGTATGTTTTTACCATATGTTGAATACAAACTGTTGTCATTATTAGCTTATCTTTTTTACTACATTAGTAAAAAAAAAATGGGACTTTGGTCACTGTCAAATTTACCACGGACATGTGTTCTTCGTGGTAATATGCATGCTAGATAAAATTACCACGGTTTAATGACAACTGTAGCAAATACGTGATGCGTATTTAGTACGGTTGTTTAGGTAATCGTGGTAATTTTCCATTAATTTCACTAGGTTTGTTTAGATCAATCTATCTATATCTATATAACATATAAAAAAAAAGTTTGGTTATTTATGACCATTATCGCAATTAAGTTCATACGTAGAATAAAGTTAATAAAAATATAAAATAAATTGTATAATTTCAATACATGCTATTTATGATAGTTTTAATTCAAAAAATGTTACAAGATTTAAATGGGCATTTGTAAGGAATTGAAAGGATATTTTTAAAAGTACTAATTGTAGGAACTGAAAGGGCAAATGTGTTTCAACTTCCCAACCTCCTTCTCAAATTAATTCCATTTTATTTTTTGAGAAAAATAAATTTTATTTTTCAAATGTCCTTAATTTGAATTGTATGTAAAATCTCTTTAATCTAAAAAAATTATGCCCTTTGAAATTCTATATCCAATTCATCCTATTAAATTTTTACACTATATATATACTCGCACATTCTCCCTGGCCCTCTCTACCTCATAGTACTCACTTCCAAATCTTATTTTCACATCTAACAAGACCAATACATACATAATGTCGCCCTCTTCAATCCCAATGGTAATCGTTTATATTTGTAGCAACTTTCTTTGTGTAGCATTTCCATTCAAATATTCATTATTTTTCTATTTTTTTTTTAGAAATCAACAACAAAGTCATGTTCATTGAAAACTGATGATGAAGGAGACAAACATTGTGACCTTGATGAATTATGTGAAGGTGTTTACAAATATTTTTTTCTATTTTACATGTATTATGGAATTTTCTAACAAAAATTGGCAAAATACATATATAGGTCCCTAAACTTACACGATTTTTGCAACCATATCCCTGTACTTGTAGGGTTACATATTTTTGTCTTTTAAACACTCTACGTTGATGTGGCTTAGCGCGTGTACTTCAATCCATTCTTGAGTGAGTTGAGTGAACATTTTTGCTGACATGGATTATTAGGAAAAAATTAACTCTTTTTGTTTCATAGATTAAATCTTTTTATCTTAGATTAATTTGGGCATATTTTCTAAATCAGGGCATTTTTATCTCATGGATTATTTTTTTAAAATAAATCTTTTCTCATATCTAGATCTGGATTTGGGCATATTTTCTCTAGAGTAAACGATGAATTCGGGGGAAAGAATTCGAATTCTCCACGTCGGCATAGCAAAGGAACTAGAGAGAGTAAGGACAGAACGATGGACTCAGAACAAGAATTTCTTCACCGCCGATGAGAGGAGTAATTTGGGCTGGAAATTTGGGAGGAGAAAATGGGAGATGAGAGGAGTAATTTGGGCTAGAAATTTGGGAGCAGCAAATGGGATATGAGCAGCAAGCCTAGAACACCAATAATAATCACACACCCCTTCTCTATATATAGAGGCTCTTAAATTGGATTTGCACCATCACTTCTCAATTGAAGCTCTCGTCAATGGCACCCAAGGCAGAGAAGAAACCGACATAGAAGAAGCCCACGGAAGAGAAGAAAGCCGAGAAGGCTTCAGCGGAGAAGAAGACAAAGGCCGGGAAGAAGCTGCCAAAGGAAGGTGGTGCCGTTTCCGGAGACAAGAAGAAGAGGTCGAAGAAGAAGAGCGTGGAGACGTACAAGATCTACATCTAATTTGACATTTAATTTGCTAGTGTTTTTTATTTTTTTATTAAAACAAAAAATAAATAAAATTGTCTACTTGGCATCTAATGTGGCACGTATGTGGTATCCACTTGGCAAAATTCATATCCACGTAAGCATGAGTGTATTCACGCAGGTGGAGCTCGTGTTATTTGTGTTTAAAAGACAAAAATATGTATAGTACAAGGACTTATTTGAAACTCTCAAAGTACAGGGATGTGGTTGCAAATAGATGTTAAATGGTGCAATAGGTTTAGAGAAATCAAGTATCTCTTCATATACGTACTTGAATAAGGTACCACATAGCAAAACTGCAATCATATAAGAAAACATGATTGAATTAGACACTTGAAATATGCATTTTGTCTTTCACTTTTTTATATGTAATCCTTACAACTCATTTTCATATGAGATTATGTAATAAAAGAGCAGAATATTAGGTTTGATAAACACATGTTCTTAGCAAACATGTTTTTTTACTTCTAATTATGTTGATTACTGTTTTTATTATCTAGACTACCATTATACATATTTTTGAATAAGTAATGTATCATCATTATGTACACTATTAGTTTGCATGAATTTTTTACTACATAAATGAACACATATCTACACTGTGTTCAATTTTACCTTTATACGAAGTATTTCTAATTCATTTTTTTGATAAGGAAAGAACTTAGGGTGACCGCTAACACGTTAGTGGTCGCCCTAGAGCAACCTGGCGGATGAGGGTAAGGAAACCCGGGTCAGCTGCAAGAGGGAAGGAGGAGACACGCCTAAACGATCCAACGATGAAGTCCGCCGCAGAATTGCACTCCCGCCTAATGTGAGAAATGCTCCAATCTTGGAAATGGGTCAACAAGCAATGGATGTCTGCACGTAGCAACTCAATCTCCCACAGGCAGTGCCAGTCACCGAGAACGACATTGACCAGCTGGAAACTATCGTCTTCGATCTGGATCCGGGGAATGCCACGTCTGGTGGCCTCGAGAAGTCCCTGGCGCATGGCGATGGTCTCAGAAATCAGCACAGATTGTCGAACAATCAGTCTTCCGTCGAAGTGGATGGGAGAGCCACTAGAGTCCATGAGGATGAATCCAAAGGAGGCCACGCTATCTGCATTAACTACACCATCAAAATTTAGTTTAATAAAATCACTTTTAGGTTTTTCCCATTTGGTTCGCTTTCTTCCATCCCGACCACATACACTATGGTTAAGGGGGACGAGAGATGAGGCTGCCTTTGCAAGTTTCCAATCCTTAACCTGGTTTCGGGCGAAATCATCGATTTGGTCGGCATTTGTCAAGTTAGTTCCGACGTTGCAATCGAAGATCCTCTTGTTTCTTGAGAACTAGACGCTCCACCAAATGTTGGTGAGAAGATCAAATTCCTCTTTTGTTGTCATATTCTTGATTTCCTCCAGGATCTCGTGTGGTTTTCTACCATTCGGATGGATCTGGTCGGTGATCCATCGTAATTTTGGGTCAAAGGAGTTAAGGGTTGCCTTCGTGAGTGGGAATTCTATTAATACATGGTAAGTGTCCTCCACCGTGCAGCTACATGCTTCGCAACCTTGTGTTACCAGAATGTGGTTTTCCGCAAGCCTAGTTTTAGTTGGTAGGCCGTTTCGGGAAACTTTCCAGATGAAACTCTTCATTTTAGGAGGGACATTTAGCCGGTTAATCCACTCTAGGTTAATTTTGGGTTCGTCTTTTGATTGGTGGAGTCACTCCATTGCGGAGTGGGTGGAATACCACCCATTTTTGCTTGGTTGCCAATACAATCTATCTGGTATTTTATTAATATGATTGATGATTTTGGAGATTCTTTCGAGGTCCTCCGGCGAGACGATCCAAGCCAGCTTCTCCGTATTCCAGGAGTTGTCCTCCCGGAGATAAGCCTCAACCGGCTCCTCCCAATCAATGAGATTTTCGGCCTCAGGTTTTGGGTTGAGAGAACCATTGCAGGTCCAATTATCTTTCCAAAATCTGATGGTTTTACCATCCCCCCACTTGCCATATAAGGCCCTTTACGAAGAGGTCTCTTAGGCCAACAAATTTTGCCCATTGTCAGGATGTGTTTTGTTTTTTCTTATAGTTTAAGATGCTTTCCGTTTTTAGGTATTTTTCAGTCACAATTTTGACCCAGAGGTTGTGTGGTTCCGCTAAAATTTTTCAAAGTACCTTCATTTGTAGAGCTTGGTTCATCTTGCCCACTTTTGCTATTCCCAACCCCCCACGGGCGGGGGGCGACAGATGGAATTCCAGCTAATCAGTGGCTTATAGTTGTTGTCCTTGTTCCACAAGAAGTTTTTGTTTATCCAGTAAAGTTCTTTCAACGTTGTATGTGGTAGTAGAAATGATTGTATTATATAGTTAGGCTGTGTTGATAGGTTTGCTTTTATTAGTGTTTTCCTCCCTTTTTGGGATAGGGCGTTGGCTTTCCATTTTGATAATTTGGATCTAGTTCTTAGAACTAATGGTTTGAAGGTGTTTTGGGTTACTCTCTCGTTGATTATCGAGCATCCCAGATATTTATCTAGTGCAACTATGTTTGTTATTTGTAATATTTGTTTTATCTGCTCCTTGGTGTTATTGTTAGTGTTTTTGGTCACTTGGAATGCAGATTTGTGGAAGTTGACTTTCTGTCCTAATATTTGACAGTAGTCATTAATAATGTCCTTAATCTTTTTGCATGACTGGTTGTTAGCTTTAGCAAAGATGATAATATCATCGGCGAAAGCCATGAGAGGGATTTTTGTTCCATTCCTCGAAATTTGGATCCTGATGCAACTCTTTGGATTAGTGCTCCAGAGGTTGAGTTGTCTAACCAGAACCTCAACAATAATTACTTTTTAAATTGGAATTGAGTGTCAAAATGCATTTATTTTAGGAAGGCAAGTAGACAACAATATTGTAACTCCTTTTTTTATTTAGGCCAAAGTGATATGATAACAAAATAAAATAAAAGCAATTGTAATCTAAATCTATCTATACATGTAAGCTTTTTGGGAAATAAAAGTCTCTTTTTGACTAAATTGTGAATTTTCATTTCAATTAGTATTTTGGTGCTCAAATTAGTCACACATATTGTGTTTTCTTTGTGGCATATGTAATTAAACATGAAATTAAAATGAAATGAAAAGTAATGGTTATTTATTGCCTAAAATTAATTTTAAAAATATATTAGGAGGTAATTTTGCCCCATTCAATTCTAAAAATCTAAATGGTCAACTATTGCATTGATTATAATTTACCCCTTCACATTATTATATAGTAGGAGGTAATTATATTTTATTTTATAAATATATATAATTTTTCATCTATATTATTATATTAAAATGAGAAATAAGAAATTTTAATAAAATAAATTAATAAAGAGATGTTGTCATTTGCCACCTTTTCTAGCTCCCCAATTTCGTACTATTTATTTGACCCCTCACATTAATTTTGTCTATCTTTTCACATTTCATACCCCCTAAAAACTAGATAAGATCAAATTCATTACATTAATTTTTACAATCTATATATATTATGAAGGAGAAAATTTTGGCTATTTATGACTAATCCTACTAATTGAACATAGAAATTTCAGTTCTACATTTAAATTAAGAAGACCAAATAGTTAACCAATAAATATATCCTATTATACAATCTTGCATGAAAGATATAAAAAAAATGACTTTGATGTACCATTTTATGTAACTATATTCTTCCTTAGCTTAATTTCTCTAATAAAATGGGTGATAAATTTCTCTAATTAATTGGATATATTAAAGTCCTCCAACCTTTTACATTTCTAAACAACTTTTCATATTTCTAAACCTCTAATTTTTCTAATATAAAAAATCACATCATCTTTTTCATATTGGCATTTGGCACACATTCATTATAGGAAAGTGTTGAAAGAGTGCACAAAAAACCAAGCTGGTAGTGAAGAAGGAACGCATATGTAGACATACACAAAGATTATGCGTCATCTTGGTTTAATTTTGTGGTTGGTTTGTATTCGATCTATCATCATCGTAAAAACACCTTCTCATATTGCTACCATGATTCCCATCTTCACCTTCACTTCACTTATACCATAAGGGGAAAGGGTTAAGCAGCTGCTATTTCTTCCCATCTCGAAAGATCCTTTCATAATCTCCCTTCTCTAAGTCTATTTTGTTCCTTCTTTTCATGTATATGTAAGTATGTTTAATGTAACCTCTAACTTTCCAATAGCTAACTTTAGATTCAATTGATTGACATAAACCAATGTGGATTTTTTTGTCAAAAATGGATCCAATTCAATGTAAGTATGATATCAAGTTTTTGGATTTTTCTTTAAATATGTTTATGCTTCATCTTATTATACAAATAATCTTACACATTTTTTTTATATTATCATGTGATGGCAAAAGCATAATCTGAATAACAAATTAAAATTGATTCGTTTATAAAAAGATACTATTTCTTCCAAGCTAAAAAGCTGTCATTATTTTTATTTTATTAATCCATCGTGATTCGATACTTCCTACCCAATTTATTTTATAAACCTTAATATTTCTTAATTGAATTAGGTTGACGTATTTATTCATGATTTATATAATACATGCAACCAAAATATTAAAATAATGTTTCAACGAAAAATATGTAACGATACCCGCGTGTAGCACGGGTATCCTCCTAGTATAAAAGAAAAATACCTTAAATGCAAGAACCGTCTCCAAAAAGTTTTCAGTCCTTGATAAGTCAACAATTAACATCCCTGGCGGCCTCCCTCTATGCAACAAACCAATTGGTTGTTGGCAAGGGTAGGATTTTTTTTAAAAGGATGATAGGCATGTTCGTTATGGGTTCTCGCACAAGGGGAAAAAGGAGTTTTGCTTCAAAGTTTCAGAAGCACGGCATCCCCAAAAAATAGTAAGAAGTTGTGGTAATAGTAGGGTATCATTCCCACTATCTTGTGTGTTGTTTTATTGCATCAACTTTTAATCCAATGATACAAATGAGCAAGGTTGAAAGCTCAGGAGGAGGTGGTTATATCGTATATATTGAGGACGAACCTCATATACATGTGCCACCATTGCATCTTTTTTATGCACAAGTGGTAGGTCAAACACCAAGCTTGGTTGGTGAAGCACCAAAAGAACGGATTTGATTTTTAAACCAAGTGGGATCAATACCTTTATTAGAACCAAAAAAATGAGAATGTTCATTATATAAACATCGAGTAAGATAAGGTGAGTTTTGCACAACCCTAGTTTTAGAGTCGGCCGACTGTAGCAACTGGGAGATGTGTTTCCCACCAGTTAAGTCGGGCAACAACGTCCATGCAATAACCGCAATACAGAGGGGGTTTTGGGTTCTGCAGGTACCACACGGAGGCTAAGCAATAGTTTGTTATTAATAGAAGATTGCTTTCGCTGGTTTTGAAGTTCTCCTGCACCAAAGTTAACATCAGGGCATTGTTAATGAATAAGACATTAGCAGAGTAATAGTTGAACGGAAAGGAGAGACAAACAATCCTCTAACCACCAAGTTGTTCAAACGGATTCTTTTGCAAGCATAGGTAATCAACACAAATTGGGTAATACAACCAAACAGGTGGGGGCAAGATTGGTTGGCAAGAGCATCAAGCAACCATTTTGGTATTTTTATTGGAAAGAGATAATTGCTTGAATAACAACATAAATGGTATGCTCACCAGCATCCAGTATCACCCAGATACAATCGATCAGCGAGCACCCAACATTCCACAAAGAGGGTGAAGTCCCACGAGGTTGATGTTAAAACATTAGATGGATTTTATTTATAATAGGATATATGTGTACCTTTGAGTTGATGATAAAATGCATTGATAGAAGAGAAAGCAAAGTACAGAACCTATAAAAAGGTTCTTGCCATGGAAACAATTCCAGAATGACATAATGCCGAAAGTGCGCAGTAGCGGTGACGCCGCCTACCAAGAACACCAGGACCACTAGAACAAGGGGCGCCAAGGTAGCCTTGATCGTTTCCCCATATTGAATACGGGTAAAAGGAACATGGATGCGCTGGGAATCTCCGACCATCTAGCTTGAGGTATCGCCTAGTTTGGCTTGAGTAGTAATACCACCGACCGCTGAAGATCTAGCTAGATCTCCACGTCGATTTTAATGCCCATCGAATGGCGCCCCAAGAAGACCAACGAAAGGAAAGAGCCAAGGCATCGTGTGAGGCCTCACCCCTAGGAATGACACCAACATCAACCACGCTGCCGCCACTAAAGAATGCGCATCAGAACTGATGGATTCCCCCAAATGCCCCTTGGACCAGGTTGAGACGAATTAAGAGTGTTGCCTTCCATGAGTAATTAAAGTAGAACTTCTTACTTTTTTGATTTTGAACTTGTATTCTTAATGCATTGCAACGTTCATCGGAACTACAAGCCGGAAACCAGATCGTCATCGATTAAGATATGAAATTGGTTGGGCGACTATTATTTAGCGTCCATCGGGTATTAGATCCAGGAGGGAAGCTTTTACAACTAGATTGATTTACGATCGTGATGGGCTTAGATCGAGGCCTCGGCGGCGGCATTTCTGATGCCACTAGGGTTTCCACCGGGAGAAGGGCAAGAATGAAGGCACGTGTATGCGCATAGTTTTTGGGCATTTTTTTTCTCTTAAGCTGCTCGTTAGTAGATGGTTTTGTATCTTTGAAATTGAATGTAGAAAATATGGAAAGAGAATAAATGGAATCAGAAAAATTGATTGTGTGAGATATGAAATATAATCCAATACTTTTACTAAATTAATATTTATATGCATCTCTTTTTTTAAAATATGAGCCATTAAAAAAGTTAGATCCAATCCTGATTTCTCTCTAATGAGGTTTCTCTATAGAGCCTTATTCTGGGTTTATATCAGTTCACATGATAAGTGTAATTGAATGTTTATTTATTTTTGGGTGAATTGCAGAAAATCACCCGCCAATTGTATGGTTGTGCACAAAATCATCCATATAAAGCGAAATTCCAATAAACCACCCATAATTTCTTTCCGTCTGCGAAATGCCACCTAAATCTCCATTCTGTTCAATATGTCGTTAGTAAATGATAAAGTTACAAAATTATCCCCACTTATTAATCTATCTCAATAAATATTTTAGACAAATCTCATTCGTTCCTGGATCTTTGGTTTCGAAACTTGAACAAAGGTGGTGATGACTACGATGACGAGTCAGGATCCACTAAATATCCTTCCATTTCTATCTTTGATAGCAAGTTAGGATCACATATTTTTCGTTAAATATCGATCCTTTCCGAATCCATTTTTATTGCAAATCTACTAGTAGAACTAAATCCGATTTCCTTTTGACCTAGTTGCTTTGGAAAACAAACACTCAAGAGATTCTTTAATTTCAACTATCAAACTTTGATCAAATTCTCCAAAACCAAAAACAAATCCAGAAATTCGGTGCACCTGAATAGGCATGTGAATTAATCTTGTGACCAAATTTCTCGGCTTCCTTAGCAATTGCAAATCTGGTTTGATATCGAGCTCCTCTGCACATGTATATACGTTCTTCGACAAATAGTACTTGTCACGATTAATAGCCCAAGGTAACTCAATCAAAGCTGAGTTCTTATTGAATTTTGTTGCCGATTTAGTGGAAACGTAGAAGAAAAGACGAAACTTTGGGAGGATTTGGGTTGGTATATAGTGACACTGGGAAGATCGGCAATGGAAAAGTATGAAATCTCAGTAACTAGAGAGGAAAAGAGAGTCGGAGAAGAAACGAACCATCGACGAGATGGATTTGTGAGTAATGTATATTGTTGGATTCTGATGTGAGATTCTAAGTACTTTTAATGTAGATTTTTTTGAGTACATTTAGTTTGATAATTATAATCACGGGTAACTTTTCCATGTAGTTTTTTTCATGAATTTTTTAATAATAATATTTATTGTGATAGATTAATAAGTGGGATAATCTTGTAACTTTATCGTTCACTAACGGGTTATTGAACGGAATGGAGATAAGGCTTTTCGCAGATGGAAAGAAATTAAGGGTGGTTTACTGGAATTTCGCTTTATATGAGTGGTTTTATGCACAACCATACAATTGACGGGTGGTTTTTTGTGATTCATCCTTTATTTTTTTTACAGAAATTGAGTGTATAGATGTTGTTTATCTTGTATTAAGAAATAGGGGAAATTACATTTAACCACCTTTTATTTTACACTTCTTGCAATTAACCATCCTTTTTTATTTTTTTCCACACTTAACCATCCCTTATTTATAATTATGTGCATTTAACCATCCATTTTAACGAAAAACGTCATTTTCTCCGTTAACAAAAGTAAATCACTTTTTTTCTTTCTTTTTAAATTTTATTTACAATAAATAAATAATGGAAAAACCATAATTGACACTTTCAAGTTTCAATACACCGATTTTTGCAACCTTGACCTAATTTCCTCCATAATTATTCCTTCCCTCCATCAAATGGCAAAGAAGAACCACGACTTCACCGATACAAAGACCATGAATTTTGGATATGTTTCAAACGACTTTGAGCGTCCCTTGGAGTCGATCGTGTCTAAACTGATGGACGACGAATCGAGACTCAAAAGATTGACATGTAGGTCGAAATCCAATGATAATGACATTTCAAGCTCAATTTATTCCTAAATTCTTTTATTTATTTTAAATAAAATTAAAAAAGAAGGAAAAAATGTAATTACTTTACTTAACGAAGAAAATAACTTTTTTCCTCAAATGGGTGGTTAAATACACATAATTTACAAATAGGGGTGGTTAAGTGTAGAAAAAAATATAAAGGATGGTTAATTATAACAAGTGTAAAATAAAGCGGGTTAAATGCAATTTTTCATCAAAAATAATTAAATAACATACCAGCTATGCAACACCCCACCTTTTTAGTTTACAACCCTCTATTTTTTATTTATTACAAAATAAGCCCAAATTAAAGTCTCGTTTTAAAGAAGACTAGGGTTTCACAATTCTTCTCACTTCACTCAAAACTCTTTGAATCTCCATTCAAAATCCTCTTTTAACGTTCAAACTTCTCCTCGCTCACTCGCTCATTGATTTCGACCTTCGTCGGGCTTTTACGCGTTTCATCCTGCAGCCTTCGGACGAAGCACACAAATTTTTCGTGTGCATACAAATTTTGCACGCAACAAATTGATGTGCATTTCTTATATGCACACAATATTTCTGCGTGCACTGCTTCTTTGCACACAAACTTCCTGTGTGCATTGCTATTATGCACACTAGCAAATTGCGTGCACAATTGTTTTGCACACAATCCGCGCACGTGCATGAACAACTGCGAAAATAAAAAAAAACGCTTATATGAATGGTGAAAGTAGCATGTAATTTCGATTACGTAACTCATATTCGGAGTTTCTTTCATTGTTACTCGATATTCTTTAAACAATAAGAGTATGAAGAGATTTAGATTCGAATTAGAGTTGTGTACAATAGAGAATGAGAAGGGAAGGAGGAAAAAATAAATTTGGACTAATTTTGTAATCTACTATATATATAAAAACAATAAGGTTTGGAGCCTCCACGTTGCGCCACGTCAGTTTTTTCCAAATGTCGCTTCTAGAATGGGCCACATCGGATTTTGCCATGTGTCGCCTTTTCCTTAAGCCATGTCATGTAATTTTTGACACATTATATATCACATCGTATTATTTTCACCCCGTCACTTACATGTCATATTTAACTATAATGATAAAAAATGCTTTTCTTATAAAATATATTTTATATAAATAGATAATTATAGGTTTGTATATTTTGATAAATCTATGCTTTTTTTAATCAAAATACTTCCTTATGAGAATTTTGGTCAAAATACCTTCCTTTTATTGCAACTCACAATTTGAAAATTTACCATAATAATTTATGAGCATTGTATATATTATTCTCATTATTTAAACTTAATAATATAAATTTAATTTGTTTTATTTGATTTAAAAAAACAAAATAATTTTATACATATTACGATCAATAAATTACTTACATTAAATATTATATTATATTTTTGTTTATTAATATCTTTTTTACAACGTATCTAAAAAATATCGAATCATAGTCGGGCATGGCACGACGGGGACAACTAGTTTTAAAAAAGTTAAAAGTTGCAAACTAATTTTAAGAATGCTGCATAATATTACCCTTAAATAAGGGTGAATTTCACAAAACCACCCATTAAATAGGGATTTGTGCACCAAACCACTCTTAAAAATAAATATTTCACAAAACCACCCAAAAATTCCACCCAGTTATCAATTAACCACCTACAAATGAATGAACGCTGTTTGTGCAATATTCATTTTTAAGGGTGGTTTAGTGCACAAACCTGCATTTGACGGGTGGTTTTGTTAAATTTACCCAAAAATAATTATAAATGCTTCTCCAGTCCTCCCTGCAACAAATTGTTTACCCTTTCTCTCTCGCAAGTCGACGATCTTGGCAGTTTACGCTTCTGTGTCAGGTATCTAGTTCACGGCTACTCGTCGCTGATTGTCTTCCTCAGCTGTTCAGTGCTGATATCTCATTTTTTCGAGGTGATTTATACTGAATCATGGTGCTCTTATGGAAATTGATGGTTTAGTGTCAAATGTAGACGGTCTTGATTTATAAAATTCGGTGAAAGTTTAGCTTGTTGATGTTTCTGTGCTAACTCATATGAAAGTTTTCTGATTTTCAGCTCATTTTAAAAATAGTCAGGTTCAAGTGGTTCCTAGTTGTTTAACCATCTGTTCATTTATGAATTGGGGACGAACTTGGCTCTGATTTGTATTTCTGCTACTGAATTAATCTGCAGAAGAAGAGAAGGATGCATTTGAGTGAGAACGAGGGCATAGAAGGGAAGACTTTTGTGGTAACAGGGGCTTTAGGGCATGTAGGATCAGCACTTTGCCTTGAGCTGTTGCGCAGGGGAGCTTCTGAGGTTCGATCTCTTGATTACCGAACTTCTTCTCCTTGGTCTCGCCTTCTCTCCGAGCGGGGTGCCGTCTGCATTCATGGTATCTTTTCTGCTCCGTTGTTCTTCATTAATCAGTTCCGGTGATTCGGTCGGATCTATGCGATTCAGATCTTCTTTTCTCGTGATATGATATGATATATGAAGTAATGAAAGTGATTCCTGAATTTTTGATCCTCTAATTAGAATCTCTTGCTACTGGTTAACCTGGGTCAGCAAAATCCTAATGCTGATGAACAATGTATAATGATGAATCCAGTGGATGACAACACTATAGATTGTATTCCCGATTTTATTTGTTCAAATGTTCCTTTAGTGGTCAATATTTGTGATACAAACCCAAATATAAACTACATTAGCTTTATTTATTATCTTCATTCCTGCATTTTGTAGTTAGTTTTCCTGATTGTCTATTTTCCCACTTCCTTGTTTTTAGGCATTTTCCCCACTTACTCCATTATGTTGCCCATTATCTTAGTTATTATTATTTAGTTTTAGGAGTTAGTTATAGCATTTATCTATTATAAAAGGAGGAGATCAGATTGTAATTGTTCAGACTTGATGAATGAAATGAATTACAAGTGAGGATTCCTCAAAATTGGCTGATTAGCGAGATGCTTGCTTTTCAGATTTCTATTCCTTTATTTTAGTTTTAGGGTTCTAACAATTTGTTAGCGAAACCCAATCAATCTAAGGCCCCTAGAGTGAACTATGTTAATATTGTAAATTGATGAATGGAGTAGGTGTAGATGACAAGATAAAACATTTTGATTCTTCATTCAATCTATTTTTTTTTTATCTCTCCAAGTCATTTGAGCTTCTCTTATCTTCCATGGTGTTCTGCTCACAGGAGACATCACCTGCAAAAATGATATCAGCAAGGCCTTAAAGGGGGCAGATTGTGTTTTCCACTTAGCTTCGTATGGTATGTCTGGAAAAGAAATGCTCCAAGTTGGCCGTGTTGATGGGGTTAACATTAACGGGACCTGCCTCATAATTGAAGCATGTATTGAGTTTAGAATACCAAGGCTTGTATATGTCAGTACTTACAACGTTGTCTTTGGGGGAAATGAAATTATCAATGGCAATGAAACCTTACCTTTCTTTCCCATTGATGAGCATGTTGATTCCTATGGGCGTAGTAAATCCATTGCTGAACAGCTGGTCTTGAGAAGTAATGGACGTCCTTTAAGGTTTGAATACCAAAAATCTTCCCTGGCTCCCTGTTATTTTAGTTCATCTACAGCCTTTTTATGAATCTATCCTTGAAATATGAAAACTTCGTAAGTTTGCTATGTTATCTCAATGGCAGGTTATGATGGAATATTATTTGTATATCACTGGAAAACTGATTAGGAGCTGTTTTTGTTTTGGCCTTTCCAATGAGCTTTGATCACGTCTCCTGTTGAACATATAGTTTCCTTGTTTCTTAGTCGTTTACTTTCTTTTTTTCACTGCAGAGAGAAAAAGGGAAATTGTCTGTATACTTGTGCAGTCCGTCCTGCTGCAATATATGGACCAGGTGAAGAGAGGCACCTCCCCAGGATAATTCGTCTTGCTAAGCTGGGGCTCCTTCTTTTTAAGATTGGGCATCCTGGTGTCAAATCCGACTGGGTTTATGTGGATAACCTTGTACTTGCTCTTATATTAGCAAGTATGGGGTTGTTGGATGACATTCCGGGCAAAGAAGGGCGACCAATAGCTGCTGGTCAACCTTATTTTATATCTGATGGTAAATTCTGATTAATATGTGTGTTTTGATTCTGCAAGAACCGATTCTATTTTAATACAAATATTGATTTCTCTTTAGCTAATGTATATTTTTCTCTGCAATCTAATTATTGGCAGGATTTCCAGTGAATAGTTTTGAGTTTCTTCGTCCCCTATTGAAAAGTCTAGAATATGATTTGCCCAAGACTTCACTGACTGTTCCTCAAGCACTTCTAGTTGGAAAGATATTTTCAGTTTTCTATACAATGTTATACCCGTGGTTGAACAAGTGGTGGATTCCTGAGCCATTCATCCTTCCTGCTGAAGTTTACAAGGTCTCTTTGAATTTTGTCACCCTACCACTTCTTTTGTCCTTTGAATTCTTTTGTTCTGTGAGATTTTTCAATGCTTTTCTTTCATTGGTTATTATACATAGACCATACGCATGCCTTTCATATCCAAAATCTTATAATCTCTTGTGACTTTAAGGTTTAAACATATATTCCTTCTTTTTCCCTTTGAACACAAAAATTAATCGATTATTCAATATGTTTCCAGAAGGGGAACGTGATACTCTGACCAAAAAAACATCATAGATACTTGAAACAGATTGGGAAGGAATAGTTACATTTTGCTTAATAAACAATATTGCTTATGAGCAGATTACTGCACAGTTATCAACAAATATGTGCAACCAGCCCTCTTGTAATTACACATACAAGGCTGAGAATGATTTTGCTCTTGCTAAGCTTGAAAATATCATGTGTTTCGTTTGTAGTAATGTAAGTTTTATCTTAATCTTAATACAGTTATCAAAATCCTATCTTACTACAATTTTGAATTGGTTGCTCTAGGGTAAATGTACTCGCACTAGACAAGTTTATAATTTTCATAAAGGAGCTTAGGAGTGGTATTGCACGGTTTGTTGAAGGAAGCCTACAAGATTTCATATGATTTTTGTGTAGCAGCACTTGAGGAGAAATCCCTTTTGCTTAAAAAATAGCGCTTTAATATTAAGGGCTAAGTATTAATTTGAAAGTGTATGAAGTCTTGGGATGATACTCGCTTTTAGCAGAAAAGTTTTAACTTATAGCCCCCACACCTTTTGCAATGCAGCCTAAAACAACAGTAGAGTATTTTTGTTTTGGTAGTTTACTATGAAATGAATGCATTTCCTGCTAATACTTGATCTTCATTGCAGGTTGGCATTACACATTACTTCTCATTGCTAAAAGCAAAGCAAGAACTGGGATACACCCCAATGGTTAGTCCAAAAGAAGGAATGGCTGTCACAATCTCATATTGGCAAGATAAAAAACGCAGAAGCCTTGATGGACCCACACTTTACACATGGCTATTCTGCATAATTGGAATGGTTTCTCTATTCGCTGTTGCATATTTGCCTTTGCCCGATTTCGGGCCCTTCAACATGCTTAGAGTTGTGTGTCTTCTGTGTTTTTGGTCAATACAAAATGTCAGGATCGTTTTTCTGGTTAGCATGGCTCTACATGTGGGAGAGGCGATATACGCTTGGCACCTAGGAAGGAAGGTGGATCCTGCAAATGCAAGAGGTTGGTTTTGGCAGACTTTTGCCCTAGGGTTTTTTTCATTGCGTTTTCTCTTGAAGAGGGCAAGGACTAACCCTTAGATTCTGTATTCCTATGATATGAGAGTTTTTAAAAGCACATTCATATTACTAATAAAGTATTTTGAAAAGCATTTTCAGGTAAGAAATTCTTGTAAAGTCAATGAGTTATTGCGATATCATACAATTCGTGTTCGCATAACGTTTATGCTCTATGGCTTGAAATACTTGTTGCGCCAACACCACCACTTCATTTCTGACTAAAAAGACCATGATGCTAGTTTTGGAGTTGTTGACTTCGACCATGTTGTGATCTTGGCTGCATAGGCTATGCGGGCTTCCAAAAGGTTTGCCAAACCAGAGATTAGAAAATCAAGAACGACGGCGGCAGTAGCAAGCAAGCGCTGTGCCCAAAGAGCACAAACTCAGATAAAAAAAAAACAAAATCAAAGCAAAATCGATTGATCCAAATTCAGAATCAAAATCGATTGATCCACCAAAGTGCCCAGATCGAATGAAAAATCTAGTTTGACATTATTCATTTGGAAATATACTGTAGTTTTTATGAGTTGCAATATTTGGGCCTAGGAGACTTTCTCTTGAGTTTTCAAAGGAGAAGAAAAGGAGGATCAACTCCAAATCAAAGGAATGGTTCTTTCATTATACCAAAAAACTAGTTGATGTACCCGTGCCCTGTACGGGATTTTTAATAGTTGTTTGATATACTTATTGTAAATAAGTATTTATTTTAAGTGAATATTAATAATTATTTTTAAATAAATAAAATATAACTATTAGTCAATAACTTCATATAATTTAACGTCCAAATACTAAATAGAATTACCAATAAGAAAAATCTGTTCGAAATAACTATAAGACTAAAATAAGAAAAATATGTTCGAAATAATGTTTGAGAAAGAAAATTCATATTGCAATATTGCAATGATTTGCATTGGATCTGCAAACAACTTAATTTTCCTCTTCATGCTTCAAAATTTTTTGGAACTGGAAGTGAAAAGTTGATCTTTTATAAGTTTGTCTCCGTTATAATCATATGGAATGAGCTTTCATTTGAACACTTAGAAGTAGTAAGTGGTTCATTCGACCATACATTGCAGTATAGGCTCAAATACGGTTTGTGGCCTAGTTAAGGTGATGACAAATAGATAGATGGATTCGACTTTAATTATAGTATTTTGATATTAACTGATAAGAAAATAGTTGCATAATTTGTATTATAAAAATTTTAACGGAATTTTTATATACAAAAAATTTCTACATGATGACATTATTGAAAAAAACTTTATATGATAAATCTAGCTGAAATTTCTACGTATTTGAGAAAATGAAGATTAATCAAGCTTCATGATGCAATGATAAATCTATATACTATGCTATGATATTCTACATGAAATATGTTATTGAATCTTTTAAAATCTTATCGTCATCATTTGTACTGCTTAAATAATTTATATTAGGAAATTATCTTATTATTTTTCACATTTAGGATATTTATTTAGTGAATGAGAAGAAAAAAATAATCTTGAAACAGTAGGGATGTACACATATATATATTTAAAATAGAAACAATTATTTTTACATAAAAATTCGAAAGTTATTTATATGTAACTATTTATTATAAATTGATCCTGAAACACAATTATTTAATATATATTGATCTTACAAAGTTACGTGCATGTTAGATATTGTTTTATGAAATTATTTCATAGTTTGATCTTAATAATACAATTATTTAATAATTACTTCAGAAAATTGATCTAAATAATTATTTAAAAATACAAATTGAACTACTCATTAAGGAAATATAATTATTGAATAAGAAGAAAAAGTAACCATGAAATTTTAGGGACATATATGCATAGAAGAGAAAACAATAAATTTATTCATGTTATATAATTATTTAATCTAAATTTATTTTAAAATACAATTATTTAATATTGATTGATCTTAAAAAGTTACATAGATGTAATTATAAGCTACTTAATAAAGATATAGTAATGATTTTATATACATTCTTCTTAAGGAATTAATACCTTTTATAAAAATATAATTTTATAGATACTCCGATTAGAAAAGGTAAGTATAATATGACAAATCATCTATAAGTAAAGTGACCTAATTAAATAGTATTTGAAAATTATAATGTGGTAGAATTAACTAATATTTGAAGATTTAGATGGGCAAATTAGTAAATGGAAAAATTAATTTGCTTAGGTGGCATAGTCAAATGATTGACAAGTAGAATTGAGTGATTCGACTTTAGTTATAGTATAGTATATTGATGAGAACTCAAATAGTTTTGTCAAATAACATAGGGAAACCTCCACAAGCTGAAAAAAATGAAATGAAGAAAGGGCTGTGAATTTGGAAGAAAAAAAATTGCACCCACGAAGAATCAACCAGGGGAAGGGAATTCACAAATTGAACATCAAAAATTCAATTCGCCATCGCTCAATTAAAATTATGAGCTTCTCGCTCGGGAATAATGACTTCCATTATATTAGATAAGAAGGTTTAATCATCTTACAGATTTGTTCGGGTTGCGAATATTTGTTAAGAAGTAGACTATCCGGTTATGTGTAAACCGGATTAGTGTTAGATAGCTGAGTCAACTTTGTATAAATACCTCTTGGTTGACTTTAACTGAAAAATAATGAAGATGAGAATTTTGTTATGCATCTTCTTTTTCTCTGTTTTCTCTCTTTTCGTTTCCACATTCACAAATTCTAAGATGGTATCAGATAGGTTACGATCTTTGATCCATTGATCAAAATCTGTTTTTTCCGCATCTTTGACCTAAAATCAATCGCTTTTTGTTCGATTGTTTTTTTTGGTTTTTCGTTCGTTTCATCGATGATTCTTCGTTCGATACTTTTCCGATTGTTTTTGATGGATTCCAACAATCCACTCTATATCCATCCCTCTAACAGTCCTCGAATGATTCTCTCCACAAAAGTATTTGATGGACATTGATCCTATGCTTGGAGGAGTTTGATGATTATCGCGCTCAAGGCAAAGAACAAGTTCGGATTTCTTAACGGCACCGTTCCTCTTCCCGCTCCAGATTCTGCAGATTTTTTCGCGCTGGGAAAAATGCAATGCTATGGTCTCCTCGTGGCCTCTCAACACAATGTCCAAAGAATTAGCAGAGAGCTTTCTTCTTTCCGGTGATGCACAATAGAATTGGCAAGATCTGGAAGCTAGTTTTTTGCAAACAAATGGAGCGCATATGTACTCGATTAAGAAGGAGTTAAGTTCAATGTCTCAATACTCTGATTCAATTTCTGGATATTATACTTGCATTAAGCGTTTATGGGATGAGAAAGATTCTATGAAGAACTTTCCCCCTTGTTCTTGTGGTTTAGCTGATGTTGTACGTAAACAAAATGATGAACAAAAATTGTTGCAATTGTAGATGGGATAAAATGAGTCCTTTTTCAATGTTAGAAGTAGCATTCTCATAATGAATCCTTTGCCCTATGCCTATACGACTTATTCTCTGCTTATTTAAGAAGAACAATAGCGTGGTATTCATTCTTCTATCAAGCTTCTCTTGGAATTATCTTCGCTGAATGTTATGACTGGAAATTCAGGATTAGATTCATCTGCTAATGGTGCTTTATGCTTTAGGAGTTCTACTCGGACTAAAGGAAAGAGGTCTTTCTATTGCACAAATTGCAAGAAGACTAATCGTTCTATTGAAAGGTGCTACAAAATAATTGGATATCCAGACAAGAATTCCAAGTCTAAATTTGGACAATCTGTGAGAGTGTAAAATCCCCCATTAGGGTTGCCTTGTATTGATTAACAATATTTATAGAGTACAGAGTCTTGTATGGTAAGTTACATCAGTTACATAAATATAATATACGTTATCACACCCCCGCAGTCGAAACGGGGGGAGACCTAACAGTAAGACTGTCTCTAAAATCTAGAAAAAGTGAAGGAGGCAAACCCTTTATAAAAATGTCAACATACTAATAAGAAGATGGGACATGGAGGGCTTTGACATGACCAAGAGCAACCTTATCTCGAACAAAATGAATATCCAGCTCAATATGCTTGGTACGCTGATGTTGTACCGGAGCAAGGTATGTAGCTGAAATGTTATCCATGTAAACCAGACTGGCGTGAGACAGCGGAGAATGAAGTTCGAGTAACAGGTTGCGTAACCAGGAACACTTAACAACAACATTAGCAACACCTCTGTATTCATCTTCTGCACTAGAGCGCGATATGACAGATTGCCGCTTAGCTGACCAAGAAACAAGTGTGTCATTGAGAAACACACAAGAGCCTGACGTAGATCGCCGAGTGTCAGGACAACCGGCCCAATCAGCGTCAGTGTAAGCTACCAGGGCCGGCCGATCAGCATACATTATAGTGATACCGAAATCAGAAGTGCCATGAATGTACCGAATTATGTGTTTCAACGCAGCTAGGTGGCATTCCCAATGATCATGCATAAATAGACAGATTTGTTGCACATCATAGGTGATGTCTGGCCGAGTGAAAGTCGGATACTGAAGAGCACCTACAAGGCTCCTATAGAGCGTCGGATCAGAGACTAGAGGACTAGCATTAGCGCACAGTTTGGAGCCAGAATCAATCGGTGTAACAACAGGATTACATGAAGACATATTAGCCCGATCAACAATCTCACGAGCGTACTTGCTTTGTGATAAGAAAAGACTGGGGGTCGATGGCCGAGCAGAAATGCCAAGAAAATAAGACAGAGTGCCTAAATCAATCATAGAAAATTCCCGACTCAGTAGGGCAATGATGTCACAGTGTAGACACTCAGAAGAAGCAGTAAGTGGAATGTCATCAACATTTAATAACAATTAACAAGTAAGCAGTGTCAGGACCACGGTGCAGAATGAATATAGAGGAATCACTCTTGCTGCCAGTGAAACCAAGGTGCAATAAGTAGGAAGCGAACCGTAGGTACCAGGCCCGTGGAGCCTGTTTCAGGCCATACAGATATTTCTTCAGACGACAGACATGTTTGGGGCGATCAGAGTCGACAAACCCCGGTGGTTGAAACATGTAAACTGTCAAATTCGATCAGAGACGACAACCTATTTTAGGTTCTGAATAGTAACCGGTGTTGTCAAATTTGAGCCTACGATGTCCAGCTGGCATACGCTGAGAAAACAGACAAAGAAAACAAAATTAAAACAAAAACGGGGCCGGGCTATTCCCAGACCCAAAGATAAACAAACAAACGTTGTTTCTTCCCTGGCAACGGTGCCAATTTATTGAGAGGGTATATTCTTCACAACAAATAAATTTATAGTCAAGACCCCGCTAAGTATAGCGAAGTCAAGATCGTTCCACGGGAAGCACGGTTGTTTGTCTATCAACTACTAAAAAAGGAAAAAACAAGCAAAACAAGCAAAATCAGTTAAAACCCTAAAATCACAAAATCAGTTACAACCCTATCGACACGGAGCCAATGTTAACAACCCCGCACAGGGTCGGTAGAAATCACAAAATCCACTCGAAAAATTCTATCTCTAAGCCTTGTTAACGACCTTCATAGGATCATTAACGAGCCTGGTATTTGGCGTTTCTTCGTCTTTTCTTGTTTTAAAACTTGAACTTCGACTTGATCTTCTCATGAAATTTCTTCCTTATCTTCATGTTCTTCCAACCTCCACCACAACACTTCAACTCATCTCAAAAAGCGCTTCTTCCTGCTCAAAAACCTACAAAAAGACACAAAATGGCGTAGCTTCCATACTTTTCACAAAATATGCAAACTTACTCAAAAACACACAAAACTAACCCTAAAAACTACTAAAACTAAACTAAACAAACTAAGAAACATACTAAAAACTAGACTAAAAACATGAACATCAAAATACCCCATACTTAGACTTACTTGTCCTCAAGCAATCACTATACAATAACCAAAACCAAACAATCATGCTCATCGAGCTAGTAGCCATCAACTAAAAAGCAACATCAAAACCATAGAAGAAAATAGAATATGACTATTAACGTCATTACACATATATAAGCACTTAATAGGCATAAGCAAATACAATCCAACCTCACCAGGGATATATGTGTTTCACTCAACTCTCATGTGTTTAGGTTTATAAATTCAATCTCTCAACTCATCTTATATGCAAAAACTCATAGAAATTGGAACTTATATCACCAAACTCTCCACCTAAGATTTGTCAAAACAAGCAAAAATCATCAAGAGAAACTTAGGCTCAATGAAAAACTTCATAGAAGTTTCCATTCGGCCGGGTTGTAATGGAGCTTGGTAATAACAATAAGGCGTGGAAAATATTTTGGCTATGTGGTGCTAATAATATCAGGGAATCAAAGACTCCTAAAAACTCATATAACATCAAAAAACTCTCATAAAAACATACCAAACTCACTCTTTCTTACACTTTAATTCACTCACCGAATATATCCTAGAAAGTCTCATAAAAACTCAAAAGAATCTCTAGCTTAACTTTTAAACAAAAATGCACGTTTTACTTCCTTTTTTTTACTTTTTTCATATATTTCTTTCAGCTCTTTTTCTTCAACTCTTTCTTCTCGAACAACCTCGTTAACGAACCAACAAGGTTGTTAATGAGCTTCATCGTGTACTCATTCTCTTCATCTTTTCTTTCTTCAACAACTTTCTTTTGTGCATCCTTTCTTACCAAGAGATCTTGTTACAAATGAACATAAGAGACTTCCAATATACCCTTCCCAAAAACCCTTAATTTTTGAACCAATTACAACTTTTCACTCAACAAAACAATCCTCTCCAATCTAAGTCCTAATCCCCGGATAGGGTCAAGCTTATCTCGGTTAGGGAACAATTTTGTGGAGCTAAAAATAAAAGGCTTCAGGCTCAAATTGGTTGTCAAAAGAAAAATAATGTAAGGGTGGATATGGATTAATAGGGCTTATAAAAAGTAAGTTCTCCATCATATGATCTCACAAGTAATGAACTATAAATCTTATATAGGTATCAAGAAATAGATAACCATCACAATTCCAAGAGATAATATACATAAAGAGAGTAAAAATCACACTAGAAATAAAAGAGGGATTTTTAATGCTCTCCCTATAAGGCCAAAAACAACTCACAAGGTAGCATAATTTTTATTGGATTGTAGACACTCATGCTAAAAAGCTATACATGCCCAATTTCATCAAATGCTATTCCTCTATAAAAACAACTTCATATCAAGAATCAGGCTATACTATCAAAGACATGCTTGCAAGGAATTACATGATCATGATAGCAACTACTATCATAGAACCATAAGAAAGGGTATTTATCTATTCTAAAATTATTTTTGGAATTTTTCAGTTTTTCATTTTTTTTTTGTGATTTGTGATTTTCTTATAAAACAAAGAACTACTTAAAACACACAAGACACATAAAACAAACAAGACACACATTTTCTACCCTTCCCCACCCCATACTTAAAATTACAGTGTCCCCACTGTAATAAAAATAAGCAGAAGAAAAGAAATAGAAAAGAAAAAGAAAAAAGAAAGAAAAACTTACAAGATTTTTAAAGTAGAAAAGAAGCAACTCTGAAACTGAATCAGCGCCTTTGTGGTGGAAAACGGCGCTCAAAGTTCCCCATAAAATCGTACATTGTCCTCCAACGCTCTGCATCATCCGCCTCTCTCTGCTGATGCCTCGCATCATCTAGCGCCATACGAGCAGAATAGACACTCTCCCACTGATCCATCCTTTGGTGGATGTGTGTCTGTTGTAGGTTAAGTTGTTGCATCTAAGACGAAAGATCTTCGGCCCATGGAGGTGGGACACTTGATCTAGTGTAAGCGGGTTGAGGAGGTGGTTGGTAGTGGTTGTGAGGTTGGAAGTGGTCTTGAAAAATTAACGGATTGTAGGGCATAAGACCATAAGAATGTGGCTCGACAGGTGGCGGGGGGGGGGGGGGGGGTTGTTACCGAAGCTGTGTGCCTCGGTAGTAGCCTCGAAGTAGTCGTTAACGACCCTTGGT
The DNA here is from genome assembly GCA_964016875.1 of Fallopia convolvulus. NCBI lineage: Eukaryota > Viridiplantae > Streptophyta > Magnoliopsida > Caryophyllales > Polygonaceae > Fallopia > Fallopia convolvulus. The sequence goes on along the minus strand of OZ024720.1, from coordinate 47,656,945 downwards.
GGCTCATTAACGAAGCTGTCAGTGTTGCCCGGAACCTCGGTACCGAGGTCATCTTCCTCGATATCGAGATCTTCCGTGGCTTCCTCTTATCCTGCCTCCGACTCTTCATCATCTTCATCCATGACACCTTCTTCCCGAGCAAACCAGGAAACACACGGCCTCAAAGTCGGCTCATCTTGCGGTTTGTTATACAACGGGAACACATGCCCCGTCCATGACTCATACCAATTTGGCACGTAAAGCATCTCCAACTTATCCCGAGTGGGGATGACATCTCGGCCTTGAACTTTGGTAGTACACCCTCCCTCAACCTGAGTAAAAATGTTGGAGACAAACCAGTAGTTCCTGTTGAGCAATTGGGCACGGGACGACGTGTAAAGGGAGAGATCGACTCCGAGGTTAGCCGCCAAGAGACTAACCAAATTAATTTCCGCACCACACCTCCTTGGATTTGACCCCTTGCTTCTCATTTCTCAACATATTGTAGCCACTAATACCCCAAGTTCAATGGGGCGGGATCCTCAAAGAGTATGGTTCGGAGGCATGCAACTTCCGTCCTTGTTAGCCTATTCAACTCTCTCTTGGGCCAAAAAGTAGTAGCTAGTACACGGAGAATGATCCGGAAAATGGGGTTGATGGTGCTTGCCCCGGAAAGTGTTGCAGCGGAAGGTTCAACTTCCCCGGTAATATAGCTCCAAGTCCTTATAACTTTGTAGTCCTTGATATTGTAATCCCGAGAAGGATTAGGAAGCTCGAGAATACCGTTAAACTCCTCCATAGTGTACTCGTGATTGACATTGCCCAAACGGAATCGTATCCGTCCTGCCGAGGTCTTGGTTGGGAATCACGTCTAAAGAGTAGTCAAGAACTCGGAAGTAAGAGCCGGGTAGTGCGGTACCTCTTCTTTCTTCAACAACTGAGGCACTCCTAGAATGGCAAAGGCTTCTTTGATATCCTCATATATCCTCATTGCCTTAGCACTCGACCTTGAGAACCACCTAGTGTAGTGGTCTTTCTCTAATATGGCATTGAAGCGGTCGACTTGAGCTTGGGTGTACAAAATCACACTGTCCATGCGCGGGGGAGACGGGGACCGTTGAGTCCTCTTCTTCTTCTGAGCCCTTGTTGGAGCTCTGCTAGTGCTTTCCATATGGACCTATAAAAAATACGAATTGTCCAAGATAAGATCCATACAAATCAATAGAAAAGAAACCCCATACTTGGCCTTGAAAATGCTCTCGACTTTCCTCGTTAACGACCCAATTGGGGTCGTTAACGATCCTGGACTTACGTTTAGAACTGGACAAATAGCAAGGTCGTTAACGAATAAATTTATAGTCAAGACCCCGCTGATTTTAGCGAAGTCAGGATCGTTCCACGGGAAGCACGATTGTTTGTCTATCAACTACTAAAAACAGGAAAAAACAAGCAAAAACACACACGACCAACCTCGTTAACGACCTTGTCAAGGTCGTTAACGAACTTGGGAAAAATACGAACACACACTAACGAACTAAAAACAGGTTCGGTACCGAGGCAAAGGAACTCGATAACGAATATTACAAAAGATAAACTAACTCAATAAAGATGAAAGATCTAGAACAAGGGTTACCACAACATAAACATGCATATAAAATCATAAGAAGATAAAGATCATGCCTTTAAAAAGATAAATTCATCAACTTTCGCTGATTAGCAAACAAATCAATCAATTCTCATAACTTAATTCACTCAATCACTTGTTTTGGATCCAAAGCTCGAAACTTTCGTAATGGAACAATATCAACCTTCAAGTTAACAACTTTCTCTTTCGATCAAGTTGAGAACTCAAATTACCTCGACTATCGTCTACTCATAATAAAGCAAACAACTTCAATAAGAGAAAACAATGAAAACAAACTAAAACATACTTGAAATTAATAAGAAAAATATTGTCTTACAATATCCAGAAGAAACCGAAAACACAGAACAACGCCGACGAGAAATTCCGACTAACGATTCTAATTCTCTCGATCGATCGAACCTCCTCGTTATCTTCTCCTCGTCTTCTCGCCCCTCAAAATATCGGCTCTCCAATCATATCATCCACCCCCTTCTAGGTTTAGAATAAGGGTATTTATACTAAGAAACTATCTATTAAAAAGCATAAAAGAAAAAAAAAACTTACTCTACTAAAGATAATAAGATAAAGGATATAAGATATAACAACTCTAAAATCAGTTAAAAACCCTACCGACACGGAGCCAATGTTAACAACCCCGCACAGGGTCGGTAGAAATCACAAAATCCACTCGAAAAATTCTATCTCTAAGCCTCGTTAACGACCTTCACAAGATCGTTAACGAGCCTGGGATTTGGCTTTTCTTCATCTTTTCTTGACTTAAAACTTGAACTTCGACTTAATCTTCTCATGAAATTTCTTCCTTATCTTCATGTTCTTCCGACCTCCACCACAACACTTCATCTCAGCTCAAAAAGCGCTTTTTCCTGCTCAAAAACCTACAAAAAGACACAAAACAGAGTAGCTTCCATACTTTTCACAAAATATGCAAACTTACCCAAAAACACACAAAACTAACCCTAAAAACTACTAAAACTAAACTAAACAAACTAAGAAACATACTAAAAACTAGACTAAAAACATGAACATTAGGGGTCGGTGATGTAGAAAGAGGCTCGTGATACGAAGAGGGGGTACTGGGGGCGGAGCGGTACCACGTCGCGGAGAGAGCGCCTGCGGTCTAGTCATCAGTGCCCGCGAGAAGAGGGGTTGAGTTGCTGGAGGTGGATCGCAACCGCGGTGCGGAGAGCGCTCATGCGGTCTGGTCAACAGCGCCCGCGGGGATAGGGCTTGAGCCGGGTGAAGAGCTCGGTGAGGAAGTACGGGGAGAACTCGATGCACTGGAGACCGACAAGTCGACATGTGAAAAAAGATAAAAGAGGGGAAATAGAGTCAGAAGCGGAGTGATCAATCGACTTGGTTTGACAAGCAAAGGGAAAGACAGATTCGTCAAACGTGACATGAAGGGAAATGATGACTTGATTAGTGGACATGTCGAGGAAAATGTAGCCTCGGTGATTGTCCAGGTAACCTAAGAAGACACACGAGGTGGATCGTGGTTGATGTTTGTGTGTGGTTTGAGGGGATAAGTTAGGAAAACAGAGGCATCCGAAAACCCGAAGATGACTTAGAAGAGGAGTACAGTTGTAGAGAATATGAGTTGGGCTTCGTTTTCTCAAGTTGGGGGTGGGCAGAATGTTAAGTAAGTAAGAGGCCTTTTTGACGGCATAATTCCACTGAACATGGGGAACGACGGCGTGGATCAATAGGGTTTAGACCATATTGATGATGGTTCTTATTATGCGTTCGGCCTTGCCGTTTTGAGGAGAAGTATAAGGGCACGAAATACGAAACAAAATCCCATGGGTTTGAAAGAACTTGTGGAACTTTTGATTATCATACTCTTTCCATTGTCATATTGAAGTGTTTTAATTTGACAATTAAGTTGGGTTCGAACGAACTAATAGAATCGAACAAAATGGTCAAACACTTGGGATTTGTATTTAAGCGGAAAAACCCATAGAAAATGAGAAAAATCATCAAGAAACACATGATAATATTTATGCCCAGCAAAACTAACGACATGTGAGGTCCAAATATCATTGTGAATAACATGAAAGGGAGCAACAATAATAGTTTGAGAATGCTGAAAAGACAAACGCGAATGTTTACCCAACTGACAAGACTAACAAAGAGTGTTATCAAACAATTTATTACAATTATACATAGCCGACATTCTAAGTAAATTAAAGACTGGAGCGCCTAGATGACCGCAACGTGCATGACAAACAGGTGCCGACACAACAAAAAAAGCAACATGGCCAGCTGGCCGAGAAGTAGAGAAAGGCAGACACGTGACAGGGTATAACTCACCGGAACTAGTGCATCTCATTCGGTGGGTTCCCGTTTGAAGATCCTTCACATAAAAACCGGTTGGGTCAAATTCCACAGAAACATTATTATCAGTAGTGAATTTACGAACAGAAATCAAATTTTTTATTTACTGAGGTGCAAAAAGGACATTTTTGAGGTGTAAGGGGCGACTAGAGGTAGGTAATAGGGCTGATCCTTGACCCAAGGTAGGTATTAGCTTTCCATTGCCAACAATAATCGAATTTAAGGAACCCGAATTAGTAAGAGAAGAGAGGTTACCTAGGTTGTTGGACATATTAGAGGATGCCCCGATGTCCATGTACCAATTGTTGTCCGACAGGTACAATGTCATCGTGTTGAAAACTTGATTGAAGTCATGAGTGGGCTGAAAACCATAAGCCGAGTCAGGGAACATGGCATTGGATTGGTTGTTGGAAGTGCTCGGTCCGAAGCCGAGGATGCTAGTAGCGGGTAGCGATGGATAGGGGCACGGACCCGATTGCCAACCGAAGGTTTCGGGCCACTGTTGTGGCTGCTGATTGGACCTGGGCATTGGCATCCATCCAAAATGAGTGCGCTGGAAGGAAACCGTGCACGCGGTCCCATTTCCACGCCCGCGGCATCGACCCCCCTGTTGCGCCCGCGGCCAGTGTTGTTGTCGCGACTCTGGTTTTCCGAATTAGGGTTGGAGGCGGGTTTTTCTAGTTGATCAGTAGTGGGCGGAGCAGAGAGTGCAGCGAGGGCTTTTCCCTCAGCCGTGATGGAATCTCGCTTGGTGTGACGAGTCTCTTCCAACAATACCATAGATCGGGCCTTTGCAAAATCCGGGAGCGGATTGGTTTGTTGAATAAAACTAGCCACTGTATCATATTCACTTGTCAATCCCGCTACTAATTGAATCACAAGTTTACGCTCCGAAACCTTGGCATCGACATTAGCCAGTTGATCGGGAAGATCTTTGAGATGCTGGCAAAATGCCGGGACCGAAGAGAACGACTCAAGGCGGCATCTAGCGAACTCATTTTGAAGATAAACAACCCGAGTTGCCTTGTTATCTTGAAAGATTGATTGAATCCGAGTCCAAGCCTAAAGTGCAGTGGATCTAGTTTCAAGCATCGTAAGGAGGAGATCGTGAGAGATCGTGGCATAGATCTATTGAAGCAAAACAACATCAAGTTGACCCCACAACGTGTCATCGACATCAGCAAGGCGTGGGATCGCAGGATCAATGTGATCGAGGACTCGATGAGCATGTGCGACAACTTTGAATAGTTTCGCCCACGAATTGTATTTTGTGTTAGAAACATCAAGCGTGAGAGGAATCAAGTTTTTGATGTTGGAGACAGCCAATGCCAAGTGGAAGTGCGGCTTGGAGGAGCCCGACGGCGAAGTAGAAGCATCGAAGGAGATGAACTCGGTATTTTGTTCCTTGGCCGCCGGTGTTTTTGGATCATCAGCAGGATTAGTCATGATGAGAAATAGAGGCGAGAGAAATTAGGGCAGACTTTTCTGAGGAGTTGCAACGAACGGTGGGCAGCGACGCCGTTCAAGACGATGCCGGTAGGATGAGGCGAGGAGAGGGCACGGCGGCAGAGAGTAGGCCGGCGGCGCACGAATCGAGTGAAGGGGTAGGGTTAGGGTGTAGGCTGATACCATGTGAGAGTGATCCCCCTTAGGGTTGCCTTGCATTGATTCACAATATTTATAGAGTACAGAGTCTTGTATGGTAAGTTACATCGTTTACATAAATATAATATACGTTATCACAATCTAATGCTCATTTAGTTGTTGATATGGAAATTGATAATCAGAGTTCTTCCTCAGCTATTCCAAGCTTATCCTTTGATCAATACACTCAACTCATGCCTTTGCTTAGCAGGACTTTAGTTGGATCTTCGAACTCTTCTTCCATGGCACATATGGCGGGTATAACTTGCTTTTCCTCATGATTTAATTCATCTAGATTACTATTTTCAAAATCTACATGGATTATTGATATGGGAGCAAGTGATAATATGACTTTTAATGTTGAATTCTTCTTTGAGTTGCATCCTTTATATGCATTAGTTATTATTTCTATGCCAAATGGTAGTTCATTGATAGTTAAGTTGGCTGGGAAATTACATGTTTCTGATGTAGTTATTCTGAAAGATGTGTTTCATGTGCTTGAATTCAAGTTTAGTTTGCTATCCATCCACAAGTTGGCTACTCAAATGAATTGTATTGCATGCTTTGATGATGAAATTTGTTGGCTGCAGGGTCCACAGTTGAAGATGAGTTTGCTTCTTGGTAAAGTTCAAAACAGATTGTATTTTTTGATAATGCTATAGATGGTTCTCAGTCTTCACCAGTTTATGTTCCAAATAATGTGTTTCAGATTTCTGCTTGTATTTTTGAAGCAAAAGATGTACAACTTTTACATCAAAGATTAGGTCATCTACCTATTTCTAGTATGAAAACTTTGTTTCCTTCTGCGAATTACACTGATGTAATTGCTTCATGTGAAATTTGTGCTAAAGCACCTCTGGCAAGAAAGCCATTTCCTCATAGTCAAATTTCCTCTTCTTATCCATTTGAGCTTCTTCATATTGACACATGGGGACCTTGTAAAGTTCCTACTGTAGATGGATACAAATATTTTCTAACAATAGTTGATGACTTCACAGAAATCACGTGGACTCATTTATTAAAATCAAAAGGAGTTTCTTTCTCTATGTTGAAATCTTTTATTCAGCTAGCTGGAAATCAGTTCAATAGAATAGTGAAATTGATACTTTCAGATAATGCTATGGAGCTTGGAAACAATTATGAAGGAGAACAATTTTTTTGCCTCAAAGGGTATTATTCATCTAAAGACTTCTGTGTACACTCCTCAGCAAAATGGAGTTCCTGAAAAGAAGCATCAACATTTACTTGAAGTATTAAGAGCTTTGATGTTTCAGTCACAAGTTCCTTTGAGTTATTGGGGTCACTGTTTGTTTACAGTCTCCATCAAATGCTCCGAGGGCCTCCCTAAGTAAGTCGTGTGGGGTTGGTCCCTACTTGGCCAATACGTTGGCTACCATCCGAGCCACTTTTTAATTAATGAAATGATCAAGTCATGGGGTGTTCGAGCTAGATACTGAGAAGAAGAGGGATGGATGATCTTCAAGTTTTATTCTGAGGAGGATCAATACAAGGTGCTCAAGGGTGGCCCATACTTCATCCATGGTAAGCCACTCCTCCTAAAGCACATTCTGGATAAGTTTGCCTTCAAACGAAAGGGCATTGCCACCACTCCACTTTTGGTGCGCATCTATGGGATTTCTAGTGAATATTGGACATCAGATATTCTTGGTTGAGTGGCTTCTCAAGTGGGCAAGCCATTATTCATGGACCTAGTCACGGATGGAAGAAATAGAGGTTTGTATGCCTGAGTCCTTGTTAAAATTAATTTTGCTCGGAATATTGTCTGTGAGACTAGCCTTGATTTTGATGATGGAGTATCACTTGAGTGCACTTTTCTTGTTGAGAATGAGCCCTTGTATTGTAAGGCTTGTTTCTCCTTTGGACATGATGATGTAGGGTGCACATTCAAGGAAAAGAGAGAGGTCGTGGGTGTCAAGACTAGGATAAGTTCCAAAGCTCTGAAGAGCGATGCTCGGAGAGGGGAACAACTGACCCGAGATGGTGGTCCCTTGGACACAAATGTTGAGAAGGAGAGATAAGCTGGGAGGGATAACCATCCAAGGAAGGGAGTCTATTTTTTTAAAACCTTTGGTTGCTTAGCATATGCCTCAACCATAAAACCTGGGAGAGATAAGCTAATGTCTAGAGCTCAAACCTGTATTTTCATAGGATACCCATATGGGACAAAAGACTACAAGTTACTTCATCTTGAAACCCAAAAGGTTTTTATATCTCGAGATGTGACTTTTCATGAAACAATTTTCCCCTTTTCCAATTCTTCTATTTCTAGTAACACCTCACCTTTACCTTTACAATTTACATTCTCAAGATAATTCAATTCCTTTATTTGAGGATTTCTTTCCACCTCCACCAGAAAATGACCAACACAATATACAAAATAATCCTCAACATTTTCCACCACTCCCTCAAAGGTCAAATAGACAGACCAATCTTCCAGCTTACCTTCAGGAGTATTTTTGACATTTTGTTTCATTAGACTTTAACTATTTTCCTTATGCCAGTATTCCCTTTTATGCCCTTTTCACATCTTCTCAACAAGCCCTTTCAACTATTGAAAATCTAGTAGAACCTATTTCATATGAGCAAGTTATACAATATGAAGATTGAGTTACAAGCCTTGGAAATGGGTCTACAAGTTGAAACTTAAGGCCGATGGTTCTTTAGAGAGATACAAGGCAAGATTGGTGATTAAAGGTTGTACTCAAAAGGCTGGGATAGACTTCACAAAAACATTTTCTCATGTGGCTAAGTTGACTAGCATTCGAGTACTAGTTACAACAGCTGTCAAGAAAGGTTGGATAATGTCTCAACTAGACATTAATAATGGTTTTTTGTATGGGGACATTGACAAAGAAGTCTACATGAACATGCCCCTTGGTTTAGCTCACATATTTCCTAACAAGGTATGTTGACTCATTAAAGCCTCGAGACACATGCTCGGCTATTACTATGGGCCAGGAAGGGCAGGCGCCTTGGGCCCCCAAATTATAGAGGCCTTGGATAATGAAAAATTTATCGTACAAATAGGCCCATTGCTTTAAAAAAGGCCCGTTAATGCTAAAGAAACCGTAATTGACTTAAAAAAAGCTATAATGAAAAAAACAAAAAGACTGGTTTCGGACAAAATCTCAATCGACGCTCTCTGACCGCTCTCTCTTTGAGTCATCAATCGACGCTCTTTATCACACTGAATCTCTCTTTGAGTCTTCAATCGACCCACCTAGACATTTACGAGGGCTTAGTCTAGACGAGGCCACACCATCCGACACTTCACCGTCGGACGACACAACATGGTCATCCGAGGCGATACTGTCTGATGCGGCACGCTTGTTCGCGGATGACGGACCCCACCTCCCTAGTATAGAGGAGACGAGTCCTAACCAGGAGGATTTGGACGAGGAGGAGTCTGTTGTCCCCGTGTCTAACGCTTTGTTTAGTGGTTGATCACAAGGGATCGACCGCAACAGAATATGGGATTTGACCATTGTGGGCGGGAGGTAAGTACGAAAACAACCCTTATAACTTTTGTTATTTTAAATCCGTATATTCTTAAATAAATGTTATAACACGTTTTACGAAATTTCGCAGGTTGTAGCCGTCGTGTCCAGTGTCGCGGTGGGCGACACACATTTGCACCAACCAACCCGACCATAAAGCGTCGAAGTTCAAGTTTGTGACCAATAAATCGAATACTCGTTGGTTTGACGCTTGGAGGGTAACTTTTAATTAATTCGCATTTAAGTTTATAAGTATAAGATTTATTTAATAATGTTTTTTTAGTTTTTCGATCTTAGATGCACTTTCGATGGGACGCCGCCCGACATAGACCTTCAGACCGTTCGGAACCTGTGGGAGAAATAGGTCAAGACCCAGTACAATGACAAGGTCGGGAAGTGCCGTAACTCGGGAAAGAAGCCCGATTCAATCTAGTCGGCCGTTTGGGACCTCTAGGTGGTGTATTGGAACACGCCCGCGAGTTCAAGGAGAAGTCTGCGCGTCAGAAGGCGAACCGACTGGTAAATCCACCAACCACAACAATGGTTCGAGGTCCCACCTCGAGACCATGCATTTATTGGTATGTTTTTTTATTTGTAGTTTTTGTGTTTATAGTAATTTATATTTTTTAGTTATTAACAATTTTGTTTTATTTCATAGCAACAACTTCGTGGTCGACCAATTACGCCTCTCGAGCTTCAAATCAAGACACACACGCAGGGTCCGGGTGGGCGTTTTATAGACCAGCGGGTCTGTAAGTACCGATATTTATTTAATTATATTATATATTCATATTTATAATTTGATGCTGTTATTTTTTTTATTTTTTTTATTTTTTCTTTAGGCGCGATCCCGAAAGATCATCTCCCGGGGGTCCTTTGACTTGGACACCCCGTTGTCCTTTCAAGACGAGTGTGAGGCCTATCTAGAGGCAACTGGAGGGGTGGGCCCGAGAGGCGTTGTCTTCAGGCTCGACAACGCTGCATCGGAGTACTATGGCTCGTGATTGACAATGTCGCGCAGACAACCTCCTCGGGTGGCGCATATGGCACACGACATTGCAGCCCTTCAACGCTGAGTCAAAGAATTGCAGGAAGAACTAGGGTCGATGCAATCTAGGTCAGATTGGATGGAGCAGTTCCTGGCGCGAATGCTCGAATGCACGACTTTAACCCGCAAGAAGAACTTACGTTTTTTTAGTACGTAATTTTTTTTATTAGATATGTTTTGGCGAACACTTGGTTGCTAACTTCACACATCTCGTGCGCTACGATTTTACATAGTAAAAGGTCAGATCAGGCGCTTACTTTATGCGATTGGCGACCAATTGGTTGCTAATCAGCGACCACATGGTCGCCAAATTAGGGTCAGGAATCGGTGACCACTTGGTCGCAATTGTCGGATGGTTGCTAATACTGATTAGCGACCGAACTTTTAGCGACCACAATATATGTCGCTAAATCGATTTAGAGATCACATATATTTTTGATTTAGTGACCACTTTTGTGGTCGTTAAATACGCTTTTTTTCGTAGTGCTTAAATTTGATAGTGCTAAACGGTCGTCTAGATTTTCCTCTTTTGATTTTGTTCTCAAGGACTCGGGAGGCAAACTCATCACGTGGGCAAACGACAAATGTGGAGAGCATCCAATAATCTTGGTAGGAGCTCTTGGCCTTAGGAATGGGGTCATTGAAGAACTCTGCTTAGGCTTTACAGCGATTGAGAGAAAAGGCAATAAGTTTTCTCTCGTCAATACCATTAATGGCAGTTGGGGCTGCTTGCGAAAGGTTGAGATCATTGTTGTGGACATTCTTGTATCTTTTCAAATGTTCGAAATGAGACGACCGACCCACATTTTCCTGAAAATAAGCTAGGTGGCAGACCACATTGCGAAGATGTCCCTTTCCGGTCACATCCCGTAGTAGGCAACACTTGAAAATCTTGAAGATCGGATGTTCTAGGTCTTTCTCCCAATTCCTTTCCTTATAAAAAATACTGATTTCTTTGCATATTATTGTTAAGATTTTAGTTTCTGTGTACAGATTCCCTATTTTAAAATTATGTAAAGTACTTTCTTAACTAAGATTTTGTTGAATATCTTATATACATATAAGAATGGGTTTTGCCCCCATTTATTGCACTCATTAATCATGTTCACAAATATTTTTATATAATTATAACTGCATAACGAAAATCAAAGAATAGAGTGTAGCACAATGGATAAGACTCATTTATGAGCCCAATAAGTCATGGGTTCAAATCAAGAGATTGATATTTTGTAGAATCTTAATGTTTTTTTTATTATATACATATAAGAATGGGTTTTGCCCCCATTTATTGCACTCATTAATCATGTTCACAAATATTTTTATATAATTATAACTGCATAAAAAAAATCAAAGAATAGAGTGTAGCACAATGGATAAGACTCATTTATGAGCCCAATAAGTCATCGGTTCAAATCAAGAGATTGATATTTTGTAGAATCTTAATGTTTTTTTATTAAAATGATATTTTGAAATAAAAGAAATAATTTTTATGGATGTATTCATTAATTGTTTTCATGTAATCATACTTGCAATCCTACATATATAATTGCAATAATTTTTTGGATCTATGAAATTTATTGTATATAATTTTTACTCCAATAATGTGATTTTTTAAAATATAAAATACGATTACCTAATTAACATTAGGTTAACACATTGATTTGTTCATAATATATATAATACGAAGTTAAAAATCTAAAATATACAATAAATCCAATAAAACTAGAATTTGGGTATACACCATCTATTATACATTATTCCTATAAATTTATAGAGAAAAAAGTGTTTAACCCTACAATTCATTTCCTAACTATCCAATTTCGTAACCCTACTTACATATCCCTTCATATTCATCTTTTCTAGATTAGCTCAATTTTGCAATATTTTTTTCTATTATTCCATAAAATATTTTTTTCTATTATTTGTTTAAGAAAAAAAAATAGAATTTGGGTCAACACTTTGTCCCATCCCAACCTCGGGACATTTAAATTGCCTAAATATGTATTTCTATTTTTTAATCCACTATGTAGCTATTTATCTATCTTCTATCTATCAACATATAAAAAACTTTTTGGGAAAAAACTATAAACTATAACCATATAAAAAACTTTTTTGGAATAAACTATAAACTATAAGAAAAGCTTTTTGAAAATAACTGTACTTTTTTTTAAAAGGATGGGAGATTACTGATTAGTATTACTTAAATTGGCATTTATTAAACATTATTGCTATTTTAGTGCCGTTTGAAAACTATTGCTAAAATTTGTAATGTCTTCTAATATTGTTGTTAATGCTTGGAGGTGTTACAAAAATCTACTAATAAGGCATTGAATAAATTAAATGTATTCAATGACTTTTATTACCATTTAAAGAATACTATACAAAATTTGATTATAAGAAGGGATCATAAACAACACCTAAACGTACTACACTCCACCCTCAATACAAATTTCAAGCAAAATTTTGATCAAATTCCTTTTCCATGTAGAGTACATTAGGTATGTATTTTGTTTTTATTTAATATAAAATCAAAGATAACTTGATACTTATAGTGATTGTGTGTAAACCAAAAGGTTAAGATTTAAATCCCTAATATATCATTTTATGTATATTTTTCCATAGGATTTGCAACCATAAGTTTGAATACAAAATTCACTTTTCCCATGCAAAGCAAATCCATTGTAAACTTAGAAACAAACAATAAATACATTAATATATAATTTTATTTTTAATAAAAATTAACAATTTTTTAATTTTTAACAATGAATAATTTTTCACAATGGTTGAAATTATAAAATGATTTATTGTGTGATTAATCAATAATTATTGATCATTATGTATGAAGTTTTACCCCTTCACATAATCGAAACTATCATTAAATTTCACTAAAATCCAGAATAAAATTTTGAAACACGCAAGACATATGGCTCAAACGATCGAGCTCTCAAAATTGATGGGCATCCTAGGTAAGTACCCAATTCTTAGAAAATGATTTTCCTATATGGATAATTCTTTGAATTACATCTCTCTTTTGATTAAACATAAATTTAAAAATGTTGGTGATTATGATGTGTTAGATCTGGTATGTAAAATTTTATGTAGGATTGCATGTTAAAGAGGCGGATTATAAAAGAAACTTCTAAATATAACAAGAGAGGATTGGATAAAAAAAATTCATATGGAAAGTTTTAAATGATTTTTTTTTTGTAAGGTACAAATTCATTGCTCGGTATTTCACACTCAACTACGTACTCCATCTCATGTCAACTCAATCCAACCTTCAAACATCAAATCCTTATAATTTATTCCATATCTATAGAAAATTTATCCTAAATTTAGTTTAGCTTTATTCCTATGAATAATATATAACTCATTACTATTAACAACATAAAAATCTAAATATATTCTTTTAAATAAAATTTGGTAGTATATTTTTCAAAATGCTCCTAATTGTATTTGTTTAATTTTCTCAAGACCTTATATAAAGGTGAGGAAAGTTATTTTTTGTCAAATAATAATTATAATTATTAATATTACTCTTATAGTCTTATGTATCAATTTGGTAGAGATTATTTTATCATTTTGATATTTAAAGGTGAGGAAATAAATAAAAACCAGGTCAATTTTTTTTTTCACACTACAAATGTCACAGAACTCATAAAATAAATTCATTTAATACCAATTAATATCATTACAAATTAAAACACATTTATTGCATTTAATATTCAAATTTTTACTCATATTTCATATCACACCCCTCCACATTCCAAATATTTTTTTTCAAATAATTGTTATTTTTTTAGTCTATTCATGAATAGTATGATTTTATAGAAGGGTAATCTAATAGTCTTCAATCATGTTAAAAGAAATAAAATTGAACTCATAAATACTTGGAACAAATATATATATATATATATATATATATATATATATATATCACAATATAAAATACAATCTAAGAACTCAATTCTTTGTACTTTAATGTTCTAAAACTCATTACAATTTCATTCACTACCAATTGATATGCAAATTGTCCTAAATAACTTTAAAGATTCCACTAAAACTAAGAAAGCGTTACCTACCCATTACTATTTTAAAATTATCCGGTATAGAAACATCATGTAATCAATTTTATCATTAGAATGTAAAAAGTATTAAGCCTACATGACAATAATAAGTGCTTTGTAAATGTAAAAGCAAGGTAAAGTCATTCTAACTATCAAGTATAAAAACATGCAAATAAGCTTAAAATTTAAAATATTTATGTAAGTAATTTTAAAAAATTCAAATATTTTTAACAAAAATAAAATAAATAACGTTGACCCGTGCGTAGCACGGGCATCACCCCTAGTTCTACAATAAAGTTAGTTTTGAAAATCAAAATACATTAATTGATTATGTTCAAGAAAAATAATGTCGGTCCAAAGTTCCAAGACTTGCATCCTCTACCTCTACATTAAAATAGTCCGAATAATATAGTTTTGTTTCAACACAGAGAATCTCTTCGGTTTTCGTTGGTAATAAATTTGTATGTTTGCCATATGTACACATTTTAGTAGGACGGAAGAGGTGAATAATGAATATGAAGCAGACCCTTGGAGGTTGTAACTTGTAAAATTGAAACCCAAGCGCTCTTGCCAAGACTCGAAATTTATGATTATGAATGCTCCTCCAGTCCTCCTTGCTATAAATTCGAAAAATCAGTCGACCTTAGAGGTTGTAATTTGTGCTTTTGCTTCTGAATTGTACTAGAGAAGAAGGAGAAGGATGGATTTGAGGGAGAGCGCATGCATAGAAGGGAAGACATTTGTAGTAACGGGGGGTTTAGGGCATGTAGGATCAGCACTCTGCCTTGAGCTCTTGTGCAGGGGAGCCTCTGAGGTTCGATCGCTTGATTGCCGAACTTCTTCTCCTTGGTCTCGCCTTCTCTCCGACCGCGGCGTTGTCTGCATTTACGGTATCTTCTCCCTTCCTTTCTTCATCATTCAGTTCTTATGATTCGGATATATATGTGATTCAAATCCTCTATTGCGTTGTGCTCACAGGAGACATCAACTGCAAAAATGATATCAACAAGGCCTTAAAGGGTGCAGATTGCGTTTTCCACTTAGCCTCTTATGGTTTGTCCGGCAAACAAATGCTCCAAGTAAGCCGTGTTGACGGGGTTAACATCAACGGGACCTCCCACATCGTTGAAGCCTGTATTGAGTTCGGAATACAAAGGCTTATATACGTCAGCACGTACAACGTCGTGTTCGGAGGAAAGGAAATCATCAATGGTGATGAAACCTTACCTTTGTTCCCCATAGATGAGCATGTTGATTCTTACGGGCGTAGTAAGTCCATTGTTGAACAATTGGTCTTGAAAAGCAATGGACGTCCTTTAAGGTTTGAATACCAATTAACAACACTTCCCCGGTTTCCAACTACATGTACTTGTTTGTTTGTTATGCATTTTAGTTTTTCATTGCAGAGAGAAAAATGGGAAATGTCTGTATACTTGTGCAATCCATCCTGCTGCAATATATGGACCGGGCGAAGAGAGTCACCTCCCAAACACAATTCGTCTTGCAAAGCTGGGGCTCCTTGCATTTAAGATAGGCTGCCCTGATGTCAAATCTGACTGGGTTTATGTGGATAACCTTGTCCATGCTCTGGTATTAGCAAGCATGGGGCTGTTGGATGACATTCCGGGCAAACAAGGGCCACCAGTAGTAGCTGGTCAACCTTATTTTATATCTGATGGTAATTTCTGATTTATTATGTTCGTGTTTTGATTCAGTGTATTCTACCAAGTACGGAGTATTGATTTTTCTAATTTTTGAAATCTATATGTTTGGCAAGATCTCCGGTGAATAGTTTTGAGTTTGTTCGTCCGTTGTTGGAAAGCCTAGAATATGAGATGCCGAAGGCTTCATTGCCTCTTCCGCAAGCACTTTTTCTTGGAAGGGTATTTTCATTTTTCTATACCATGATATTATACCCATGGCTGAACAAGTGGTGGATTCCTCAGCCGCTTATTCTTCCTACTGAAGTTTACAAGGTCCATTCGAATTCTTTTGCTCTATGTTTTTCATTCATAATCTAATATCCTCTGTTGATTCTAAGGTTTAAACATGTATTAATTAATCCGTTGCAGGTGGGCGTTACCCATTACTTCTCTCTGGAGAAGGCGAAGCAAGAACTAGGGTATGTTCCAATTGTGAGTGCAAAACAAGGCATGGATGCCACCATCTCATATTGGCAAAACATAAAAGGCAAAAGCCTTGATGGACCTACTCTTTTCACATGGCTATACTGCACAATGGGAATGGTTTCTCTATTCGCAGTTGCGTATCTCCCTTTGCCAGACTTTGGGCCCTTCAACATGCTTAGGGCATTTTGTCTTATGTGTTTTGGATCGATACAAACCGTTAGGACCGTTTTTCTGGTTAGCGCGGCTCTTCATGTGGGGGAAGTGGTCTATGCTTGGTTCCTTGCTAGGAAAGTGGATCCGACAAATGCTAGGGGCTGGTTTTGGCAGACTTTTGCACTTGGGATATTTTCTCTGCGTTTTCTCTTGAAGAGAGCAAGGACTAACTCTTACTAGTTTCTCCATTTCTATCTATTGTTGTCTGTAACGTTATGATCGATGCATCAGAACCAACTTAATTCATTTCAGTGATGGTAAGCGATTGAATAAAATTGGTTGGCAATTTACATTGTGATTTCTCTGCTTGTTGCTTCGTGCGCACAGTGACAAGTCTCCAAGATACTCTAGGTACAAGTAATTCTGAATTTCTTTTTTTTTTGGTAGAAAGTAATTCTGAATTTCTGATTACATGCAATGTACTTGATTTGTTTAATATGGAACTCTTTTTTAAATTATTAGGATTATTTAAAGTCTCATATGTACGGATAAATTTTCTATAAGGCTCTTATTTATTTTATTTCTATCTATATATAGAATTAACAAAAGAAGGATTTGGAGCACATAAATCACAACAAGCACGTACACACAAAGTTTGGAACACATTGTTTAACCTAATGCAGTGAGGCCTGCCATGTCTCCAACCGACGTCGATGAGTTGATTCGAGTGCTTTCTGACGGACCAATCACAAGAAGTCGAGCTAAGAAGATTGCTCAAGGCACAACAGCAATCTTGGTTCGATTGGCAGCGGTTATTGAAGAGCCTAGCAAGGCGAAATGGGTCTCGTGCATTTGACATCAATTGAGCCCGGATTCCATGGATTGATTATATGAGGGCCGAAATTCACTATTTCTTTATTTAGAAACATGTATTAATTTGTCTCACTTTAGGGCTGAATTTAGTAAGTGACATGGTGAGATGAATTGGTATATGGGTCAAAGTCAACCTTTTGACTTGACCATTCTAAATTTAAGAAAATATCTTATTTATTTTATTATGAACAATTTCTATTTATTTTTAATAATGTAGAGAAATTAGCCAATAGGATTATGTTAGTTGGTTGATCTTCTCTCTCCTGGTTGTTAGAGATATTTTTAGTTTGTTAGAGATATTTTGAGTTTGTTAGGATTATTTCCTTAAATAAATAAATCAGCCATGATTTATTTTATTTAAGAGAATCTAGTTAGATTTATTTAGATATTATTATATCTTGGGAAGCAAGCAAAGGAGACCTATTCTCCCCATCTAGGGCCGACCACTCCCCTCCCTTGCTCCCCAAGTATTAGCTTTTGTATTCTCTATAAATACTTTTCAGTTTCATTAATAAAAATCAACTTGAGAGAGATTAAACCCAAATTGGTTTAATCTATCTCTTGGGCCCAAAAACATATTTGTGAGAGCTTTGATTTCTGCATTGATCGATCATCATTATCTCCAACTTCTCTCTCTTTGTTCTTGAGTTTAATTCAGTTTGTTCATTCAAATTGATCAATTGATTAGTTCTAGTCTTGATTGTTAAAGATCAAACTAGTTCATCAATTGGATTTAGCGTTAGAGCCAATCCAATTGAACTATCCCTTTTGATTCAATCTTTAGTGTTCGAACCAGATTTGACTCCATTGAATTTCGAATTTGTTATTACTTGCATCACAAGGAATCTGAATTGAAAGCTTTTGTAGGATTGAATTGAGTTGCTGGCAAGAGCGGGACTTGTGTGGGTCATATACGAGGTTTCAACGGAGGATTCCGGGGCAATCACGTATCAAGTGGTATCATAATCCAGCATCTCGCCAAGTAATTGTTTCTTTCCTTAATTTGCTTTCTAGTTAATTTAATTCAGTTTTTGATCCCAAAGTTTGAACCTTTAACCAAGTTACTATTTTTGAGATCCAAAGATTGAATTTTTCCACAACCACCACCTAATTCCGCCAACCACCACCTCGCACCACCACTCTACACCACCAACTGGTGTCGCTCTTTGGAGCCGCACCACTGCCCACCACCAGACGAAACCAACACCACCATCCCCACCCCATTCTGCCTACCCTAAACCCTAATCGCCCTATTCTCGTAAACCCTAAAATTCGCGAGAAACCCTAACCCTAACCCTAATCTGGCGGCAGAAACCCTGACCCTAACCCTAGTGTTAGAAACCCTAATCCCAACCCTCGACCGAACCCTAAACCTAATCCTCCCAAACCCTAGAGCCGAAACCCTAACCCTAACCCTAGAATTCAGCCTTGATCTCCCAAACCCTAAATCCCTTAGTTGTTCCTTGCCCTACAAGCAATTAACCAATTAGGAGATTTTTATGGGATTTGTGCATGTTTATTGGCTGAATTGGTTGAGTTGTATTGCAATTTAGATTAGCAATTGTTTTCCTACAGTTTTATGAGTTTTCATTCATGTTGCATGATTGATTGCGATTCATATTGCTTGATTAATACTTGCTGATTTCTGTCATTGCATCCCATCAATTCGACCTACCCCTTCTTCTTTTTATTAATTTGGCTTCTAGTTGGTTTCATTGGTAGCAAAAATCACTTAGTTAAAAAAAAACCAGTCAAGTATACCCTTTTAATTTCGTCCTTTGCATTGTTGCATTGCTTTGCTTGTTTCTTCATTATAGCAAAAGAGTAGTTTGTGCATAAAATCAAAAAAAAAAAAAAAGAAAAGAAAAGTGATCTACCCCAGCTAGTTTTAAGCCACTTTCAACCCTAGTGACCGCTTGCTTATAAAGATAGCTAAGTAGAAATCACTTTGAAGAAAAAGAGTGACGAAATAAAAGTCACTAAGCCTACCATATTTTCTGTCCTTGCATGCTGAATTTTGGCTTTATTAACTTGCATAGAGTCAATTGAGAGATTGCATGTGTTTTAGAGCTCATAGAGGGACTATTTGCATTGCTTGTCTTATTGCATACTTTCCATTTGCTTAAGCTGCATATTTCCTTTAATTATCATTAGTATTCCATACCTACACTATATCTACCATTTTACTCCCTCAAATCAGCCCAAAAACTGAATTAAGTTGATTGGATTGCTTTGAGGCAAGTTTTGGCTTGATTAAGGTGTGGTATTGCTTGTTGTGATTTGCTTTAGAACACACTACTCTCTCTACTTTCTTGCTTGTTTCAGGAACAATGGTGATTCCATCAGAACCTAACCCAACTGAATTGAACCTCACTAAGGAAGCAATCGACTTCATTAGGTTGTCCATTAGTGATGGTGTGCGAGATGGCCAGGCTCGAGCTGTAGAACTGGCCACGGCTGCATTGGCTCCACAACTGAAGCGTTTAGAGGAGCAACTTGCAACATTGGTTGATTCATCTCAAGCAAGTCGTAAGAGCACCCCTGCAGTCAATCTTACAAGTGACCCAAATCAGGCCTCGGGTAGCGACAAAGGCAAGCTACAACTAGTTGATGAAGAGCATGATGTGCTTGCTAGCTACAACAAAGATAATGATCCCCCGGCTCACTACTCCCCCACAGCAGGCCGAGGTAGAGGAAGAGGCATCGGGTCAAGGACTCCACCGGTTACTCATCAACAATTCTATAATCAACCACAAAATCGGTATCCTCAAGCCACTCATCAACAATATCAACAATACAACAATTCTTTTGATGATGTGACGTATGGCTATCCCGGGGAAGAACGGAGCCCATGGCATCCTCCCCTAGATGATTTCTATAACCAAGCTGAGGTTGTAGAGGATCTCCCACCAGCTTATGGAGTACAAAGGCCGAACAACAACAACAACGTTAACCAAGCTGTAAATCAGATTGGGAAACGTGATATAAAGATCAAGATAGAGCCATTCAATGGAGAGCTTAAACCGGAGAAGTATCTAGAGTGGGAACAGGCTACAAATTTCATTCTAGATCACATGGGATATGAAGAATGGGAGAAAGTTGCTGTTGTTGTCATCCACTTTATTGGGACCGCTAGAAATTGGTGGTTTAGAATGAAGGAGGATCGAATTAGAAAGGCCTTAACACCAATTGAAACTTGGGGCCAGCTGAAGTTTGTAATGAGGAAGAAATATGTGCCTGAAGAGCATACCGAGCACATGAGATTGAAAGTTGTAACTTGCAAACAAGGCACCAAGTCTCCAACCGAGTACTTCAATGAGCTAGAGGATCTGAGTTTTAAAGCGGGAATTCATCATTCCCAACGGTCTCTAAGGACCCAATTCATGGCTGGACTGAATCAAAGCATTCAAGACACATTGGAGATTCAACAAATCAAGGATCTCAATGCCTTAGTACATTCAGCCCAACTACTCTATGAGCAGCAACAAAGGAAGAAGAAGGAAGCTTGGAATGCTCCAAAAAGGTATGGTTCTAATCCTAGTTCAAATTCCAATTCTTATTCTTCTAACCCTTCTATGCAGCACAAGGGAGCTTCCAGCTCACCTAAAACAACAGGTTTTCAAGGCCAAAGGCGTCCCACCAATGGACCTCCAAACCAGCCTAGGGCACGTGATTTAGTGTGCTACAAGTGTCAAGGAAGAGGTCATTATGCCAAGGATTGTCCAAATCTAAAGCAAGTGCTTCTCACAACCAATGGAGGATATGTGAGTGATGAAGATATACCTCCAAATCAAGTGGAGGAGGACAGCAATGGACAAGAAGAGGAGGGCGTAGAGGCCATTGAACCAGATTGCACCGAACAGCCTCTAACTTTGGTAACAATGCGTACTCTTACTTTACAAGAAACACCTATGCTAGATCAAAGGGAAAACATTTTTCATACTAGGTGTACAGTAAAGAATCAAGTGTTATGCATGATAATTGATAGTGGTAGCTGTTGTAACATTATTAATGCTAAGGTAGTTGATCACTTGCAATTAAAAACCCAACCAAGGGCTACTAGTTATGGTCTCAATGGAATTAATGATTCAGAAGGTCCTAATCTTGTCACCCATCAGTGTTTAGTCCGTGTTGCTATTGGTACTTATGTTGATGACATTATGTGTGATGTAGTAAACATGGAATGCACTCATATCTTGTTAGGAAGACCATGGTTATTTGATAGGAGAGTGATTTATGATGGCATGTTAAACACCTATTCTTTTAACTATGATGGGAGGAGAGTTTCTCTTCTACCCTTGTCTCCCCAACAAGTTCTACAGGATCAGGTACGTCGAGATCAAGCTAGGGCACTTAGGCGTGCCAAGGAAGAGAAAGAAGAGGCTGATTCAATGACCAAAGCAGCGGCCCGGCGTTCGGCGCCCGACGCGTCGACAAATCCAAGCGGCGTTTCCCAGTCTCCACCCGAGCGTTCTGGATCAAATTTTGGGACAACATCAAACACAGGTGGAGCTACTGTTTGGGACGAAAAACGCCGAGAGAATGTCCCTAAAACGTCCAACATGCCGAGCAACACTACCAGCAGTGCATCTGGGACGAAAACGGGGCTAACTCCCAATCCACTCGAGCGTTTTGGCTCAAATTTTGGGAGCACTTCAGAGATTCAGAGAGCTACAAATCTGGAAAAAGAACGCCTACTGAAAGAGCCAAAAATCGGCTTGAAAGGCAGTGTAGAAAAGCGCTCTCTTGTGACTCAGTCTAGTATTTCTTTCCCTAATTCTTATTGCTTACTTCTTATGAGGAAAGAGATACTTATTATTAGTCAAGATATTTCACATCTTCCAAAGTGTCTACAGGATCTATTAAAGGAGTTTGAAGATGTGATGCCTGAAGAGTTGCCAGAAGGCCTTCCACCAATTAGAAGCATTGAGCATCACATCGATTTGGTGCCCGACGCTTCTTTACCAAACCGTGCAGCCTATCGAGCAAGTCCAGAAGAGACCGCTGAGCTTCAAAGACAAGTGCAAGATCTCATGGACAAAGGCTATGTGCGTGAATCCCTCAGCCCATGCGCGGTTCCGGTGATTTTGGTGCCAAAGAAGGATGGCACATGGAGAATGTGTGTTGATTGTAGAGCGATCAACCAAATAACAGTTAAGTACCGTCATCCCATCCCTAGATTAGATGATATGCTTGATGAATTGCATGGTGCTAATTTCTTTTCTAAGATTGATTTAAGAAGTGGGTACCATCAAATTAGGATGAGGGAAGGGGATGAATAGAAAACTGCCTTTAAAACTAAGTATGGCTTATATGAATGGTTAGTAATGCCTTTTGGATTAACTAATGCACCTAGTACTTTTATGAGGCTTATGAACCATGTTTTAAGAAGATACTTAGGCAAATTTGTTGTAGTCTACTTTGATGATATCTTAATCTATAGCAAAACCATGCATGAACATGTAGATCATCTTAGGGCTGTTTTGGACACTTTAAGGTTAGAAAAGCTTTATGTTAACTTGAAAAAGTGTTCTTTTTGCTCGGAGTCTACCATTTTTCTTGGTTTGTTGTGTCTAAAGGTGGATTGAAGGTAGATGAAGACAAGATCAAGGCAATCAAAGAATGGCCCCAGCCGACTACACCAACAATGGTCAGATCATTTCTCGGCTTGGCTGGCTTCTACAGGAGATTTGTGCGTGATTTTAGCACAATTGCAGCCCCCCTCCACGAGCTTACAAAGAAGGATACAACCTTTAAATGGAGGGAGCAACAAGAGAACGCCTTCAACACTTTGAAGGACAGATTATGCCACGCCCCAGTGCTTCAACTCCCTGACTTCTCCAAGGCATTCGAGATAGAGGTGGACGCTTCTGGACATGGCATAGGAGGCGTTCTCTTGCAAGACAAGAAACCCATTGCTTACTTTAGTGAAAAGCTTAGTGGGGCTGAGTTGAATTACCCTACTTATGATAAAGAGTTGTATGCTTTAATTAGGGTTTTGAAAACTTGGTCTCATTATTTGTGGCCTAAAGAGTTTGTAATCCATTCTGATCATGAGGCCTTGAAGTACTTGAAAGGCCAATCCAGACTCAGCAGGCGACATGCAAGATGGGTTGAATTTATGGAGACCTTTCCTTATGTTGTGAAACATAAGAAAGGCAAGGAGAATGTGGTAGCTGACGCCCTTTCTCGGAGGTATGTGCTCTTGAACCAATGTGATGTTAAGATCCTTGGATTTGCAATGATTAGGGAATTATATGCTAGTGATTCTCACTTTGCTGAAATCTATAAGAATTGCATGTCTAGGGGTGAAATAGATACCTACTTTATTGATGATGGATACTTGTTTAAAGCTGGTAAATTGTGCATTCCTTCATCTAGTATACGTAGGCTTCTAACTAAAGAGGTTCATGAATCAAGAGGACATAGGGGTTTAGAAAAGACTTTAGAAGGTTTAAAAGAACACTACTATTGGCCTAAAATGAGTAATTATGTGCTGAGATTTGTCAAGAGTTGTGTTGTTTGTGCTAAAGCTAAGTCTAGACTTCACCCCCATGGTTTGTACCAGCCTTTACCTATTCCTAGTTCACCTTGGGAAAACATTTCTATGGATTTCATTGTAGGTTTGCCTAGAACTCGGAAGGGTAGAGATTCTATCTTTGTAGTGGTAGATAGATTTTCCAAAATGGCTCACTTTATTCCATGTCACACGACTGATGATGCTGTGCATATTGCTGATTTGTTCTTTAGGGAAATTGTTAGATTGCATGGCATTCCTTGTTCTATTGTTTCAGATCATGATGCTAAATTTTTGAGTTATTTTTGGAAGAGTCTATGGTCTAAATTGGGAACTAAATTGCTGTTTTCTACATAATGTCACCCACAAACTGATGGGCAAACTGAAGTTACTAATAGAACGTTAGGGGTTTTACTTAGAACTATGCTTAAAGCTAACCTCAAACGTTGGGAAGATGTTTTGCCTTTTGTGGAGTTTGCTTATAACAGGTCAATCCATTCAGCCACAAAAATGACCCCTTTTGAGGTTGTTTATGGGCTGAATCCGAGGACACCAATGGACATGACGCCTCAGCCATACAAGGGAAAAGAGAGCTTTGAAGCTAACAAGAGGGCTGAGTTTGTAAAGAAGCTGCATGAGAGGACTAAGATGCATTTGGAGCGAAAATCCTTGAAGTATAAGGCCCATGCTGATAAGGGTCGAAAACAGGTCATCTTTGAAGAAGGAGATCTCGTTTGGGTGCATTTTAGGAAGGAGAGGTTCCCAAATCAAAGGAAAAACAAGTTAGATCAGCGAGGAGATGGACCGTTCAGAATTCTTAAGCGGATCGGCCCTAATGCTTACCATGTCGATTTGCCTGGTGAGTATAATGTCCATCCGACGTTTAATGTGGCTGAGCTATCTCTTTATGTGCCAGATTTTGATTCCGACGTCGAATCAGAGACGATTCGAGCTCAAGTGGAGGAGAATGATGCAGTGAAGTCTGCCATGTCTCCAACCGACGTCGATGAGTTGATTCGAGTGCCTTCTGACGGACCAATCACAAGAAGTCGAGCTAAGAAGATTGCTCAAGGCACAACATCGATCTTGGTTCGATTGGCAGCGGTTATTGAAGAGCCTAGCAAGGCGAAATGGGTCTCGTGCATTCGACATCAATTGAGCCCGGATTCCATGGATTGATTATATGAGGGCCGAAATTCACTATTTCTTTATTTAGAAACATGTATTAATTTGTCTCACTTTAGGGCTGAATTTAGTAAGTGACCGGGTGAGATGAATTGGTATATGGGTCAAAGTCAACCCTTTGACTTGACCATTCTAAATTTAAGAAAATATCTTATTTATTTTATTATGAACAATTTCTATTTATTTTAATAATGTAGAGAAATCAGTCAATAGGCTTATGTTAGTTGGTTGATCTTCTCTCTCCTGGTTGTTAGAGATATTTTTAGTTTGTTAGAGATATTTTGAGTTTGTTAGGATTATTTCCTTAAATAAATAAATCAGCCATGATTTATTTTATTTAAGGGAATCTAGTTAGATTTATTTAGATATTATTATATCTTGGGAAGCAAGCAAAGGAGACCTATTCTCCCCATCTAGGGCCGGCCACTCCCCTCCCTTGCTCCCCAAGTATTAGCTTTTGTATTCTCTATAAATACTTTTCAGTTTCATTAATAAAAATCAGCTTGAGAGAGATTAAACCCAAATTGGTTTAATCTATCTCTTGGGCCCAAAAACATATTTGTGAGAGCTTTGATTTCTGCATAGATCGATCATCATCATCTCCAACTTCTCTCTCTTTGTTCTTGAGTTTAATTCAGTTTGTTCATTCAAATTGATCAATTGATTAGTTCTAGTCTTGATTGTTAAAGATCAAACTAGTTCATCAATTGGATTTAGCGTTAGAGCCAATCCAATTGAACTATCCCTTTTGATTCAATCTTTAGTGTTCGAACCAGATTTGACTCCATTGAATTTCGAATTTGTTATTACTTGCATCACAAGGAATCTGAATTGAAAGCTTTTGTAGGATTGAATTGAGTTGCTGGCAAGATCGGGACTTGTGTGGGTCATATACGAGGTTTCAACGGAGGATTCCGGGGCAATCACGTATCATAACCGCTGCTTATCTTTGTTTGCATTTTGACTATGATACCTAGCATTTACATCATCTCGAGCATTCTTCCTACAATTATGTTTGTAGTGACTAGCATTGCCACAATACCAACAAGTTCTTTGAAATTTCAACCCAACATACTTGCTATAACATGTCGATTTGTTGCGGAATAGAATGAAACAGTGTGATGTGACTATGCCTCACGTGCCATATCAGGGCCAAGTTGCCCACGGTACCGAGCTTCTTCATGACCCATCTGTCGTCGGTACCGAGCCACCCGGGCGCACCAGGCGCGCCACGACCAAGCAAGCGCAAGCAGTTTCTTCCATGCCCCAAGCTTATAGTCCCGAGCTACATCTCCACAGTACCGAGCCTCGGCATGTCGAGACCGACCCCTCCAATGCCAATGCCTACAACACCAAGACGCCTCTCTGTGTGCCAAGATGAAGGTGCCTTTAATGTCGGTTTCCAAGGGTCTACTACCATCAATTATGTGATTATAGCTGGTTTTGAAGAGTCTTTTGTTGGGAGCTTCTTTCTCTTAAAAGGGACGTTTTTCCCTTAGCTAAACATGTTGAATTTGATCATGAAAACACTTGTTTTGTATTGCCATGTTTAGGCTATGTTTTGAGGCGTTTTTGCCTTGAATAAAGTTATTTGTTTTTGTTTTCCAATTATTGATTCGTGAGTCATATCGGATCAATCTTGAGATCCAAGAGCAAGGTGCGTCACATCCTTGTCCTTGAATTTCGTAGTCTGAGTTTCGAGTGTGGTGAGTCATATCCACACCCTAAACTCATTCATATCCGTCACTTTCACAACTCCACCATCTATTACTGGTTTCACAACCCCTCACACGTCCATCAATCCATCTCCGAGGCCCATCCATCCAATTCCTCGCCAAGAAGAGAGCATTCGAAGTGGCCTTGCACGGACTCCATCGATTCGATCCTTATCATGTGGTATCAGAGCCATGCAAGGTACACCTTCCATATCTCTTCTTAGATCTGAATTTGCTTGAATTTTTCAAGTGTTTATCCTCACAAAAATCGTTCCCCAAAGGCCTTGCACTAGCGACCCCCTCAGGTGTCGTTACCGACCCTGTATTTTGCTTGTCTTGTCTTGTTTTGTGTCTTCGACCTTGGATGCCTAAACCTACCATTGAGGGACGACCAAAACTGAATTGAGAGGTTGTCTAAAGGTTGAAGAAGCCTTAACTCCTTGCTTGAATGAATTAAAGACCAAAAATACCAAGAGCCACCCTTTGGCCTTTCACCTTTTAGTCGTCTTTAATACCACATTTGTGCCTGAATTTTTCAGCTTCTTTCTCTAAAATTTCGAGCATGTTGGCATGAAATAAAACTGAATTCAAGCTTACAATATTGTGTAATCACTCGGGTTAGGATACGGGAAAAGTACCAAGTCATATAAAAACAAATAACACCGAGTAGGGGTGTAAATCCTTTGGTTGTCGAAGTCTTGTATGCTTGATTGTAAAAGGCTGAAAAGTGAGCATTAAAAGTTAAAAAAAAATCGGACTCGGAAAGAAAAAGAAGCGGGGCTAGAAAAACCTTGCCGGTGGCCAAAAGCCTAATAAGGGGTCGGGCCCAGAATAAGTCGGACCCCGTGAGAAAGAAATTCTGAAAAGAGGTCCTATTTTGTTTAAGCTCTTTTGTTTATCTTTTTGTAACTTGGTACCTAGTAGCTTCCTAAATTCGAGTGATAGAGAAACTTGTTGCTTGTATTGTATTGCCATTGCTTGTGCCTTTCTTTTGAGCCATTTCTTGTTCGTTGTACACCAAAGTCCTAACGCTTGCAAGTTTGGCACTTTTCGAGTCTAAGTTGAGAATTGGTTGTGTGTGGCTCGAAGTACCACTTGCTTGTTGGATTTAACTTGTTTGGTGAAGTTTGTGCAAGATGTCGGATGCAGGGAATGATGGTTCACCTCGGAATCGGGATGCTAACTCCGATTCATCCGTGGCTGCTATGCTACAATCTATGCAACAAGATCTTCGTTCTTTTTGTTCTAGGTTTGATGACATTGAGCAAAGGTTGACAAGGCATGACGAACACATCCAAGATAGTGCCACCAATGCACAAAGCATCAACCGAGAACCACCTTTGTCACTTGGAGTGAGCTCTCATCTAGAGTCGATCATCTCCACCACTCGAGGCATACATTTGGAAGAAGGTTCTACCTCCTACGTTCAACCAGCGTCACAAGGCCATCTTTTGGGGTCAAATTTCCACCAACCTTTTGTGACGTCTTCCGGGGTAAGGACTGAATTTGTTCCTTCTACTTTTCCAAATAATATTCCGTTGCCTTCGCACACTAACAATGTAGGCAATGAGCGGTATGGCTATACTCCTATGACGACACCGGCGCACACGGGCACGGCCCATCTCTACCCTCGGCGCGGAGGTGTCCAAGGTGCGCCTCATGTTCAAGCGGCCTATCGAGCTCCATTTCAAGAGGCGTGGCAACAACAGCCCGCTTATATTGATGGGCGCCAACAAGGGGGAGAGCGCCACCAAGGAATCAAGCTCCAAATCCAAACCTTCTCAAGAACCACCGGAGCCGACGCATGTCTCGATTGGATAGCTAAGACCGAGACCGTGTTTGACTATTATGGCTATGAGGATGAGAAAAGAATAGTCGTCGCCACCGTCCACTTCATCGACTTTGCTTACAATTGGTGGATACAATACAAGGTGGCTCGGCGACGTGATGGACTCCAGCCGATCCGAACTTGGCGAGAGCTTAAGCGTGCACTTCAAGAACGCTTTGTTCCCCTCGTCTCCACTGAGAGGTCCCATTCCAACCCATCGGTACCGAGCTCCAAACCTTTCGGTAACGAGCTCCAAACCGTGGCACAACCCTTCATCGAGTGTTACTCCATGGCCAGCTTCACCACGACATGCATGTTGGCCTATCATCAAGAGAAGTTTGATGAATTCAATTGCTACGCCATGGACTGACATGACTTCCAAGGTACCGTCGTGTATACCGTTCCTACTCAACGAGAGCAACGATGAGGTAATGCCGGAAATGTGTTCTTCGGATATCTCTGCGCAGCCTGGGAAGAATGGCCATAACACCCAGCTCTCTCGCTTTTTCGTGCTGAAATTTGGTAGGAGTCTAGTAGACTTCTTTATTTGCACGTGGGATTTGGAATCACTCAATTCCGAGTTCGGAGCTCAGAGAACGTCCTCAAAAAAGTTTGAATCAGAAGCTGTCCACAACACAGCCGGGACGATCGCTTGTCCTAAGATTACATCTCTCAGGGTAGTTTCCTACACTCCTCTCAACCATAAGCATGAATATGTGTTGGATATGTCACATTCAATTACTCAAATGATTTCATTTCGTGTTCATGAGTTTGTGACACCGAGGCCTAAGTATTCTTGTTTTCATCATAGTTCACTATCTCAACACATGTCATTTTATAAAATGCGTAGTTTCCATGCTTTCTTGAGTTGGAATTCACTATGTCCATTTGGGAGAAACTATGGTATGTTTCATGCATGTAGAATAAGACCCACAAAGTGTATAGTTTTTGCATTCATCGGATTATACCATATTGAACATGGAAATGTTGTTCTTAACTTGACTTTCATAGATTATACTTGCTTGTGCTTCCCTCGATGTGTCCTTCGTTTTGAAGGCTTGATAGATTCGAGGATGACTCCTTTTCAAGGGAGGGAGGATGATGTGACTATGCCTCACGTGCCACATCAGGGCCAAGTTGCCCACTGTACCGAGCTTCTTCATGACCCATCTGTCGTCGGTACCGAGCCACCCGGGCGCGCCAGGCGCGCCACGACCAAGAAAGCGCAAGCAGTTTCTTCCAAGCCCCAAGCTTATAGTCCCGAGCTACATCTCCACAGTACCGAGCCTCGGCATGTCGAGACTGACCCCTCCAATGCCAATGCCTACAACACCAAGACGCCTCTCTGTGTGCCAAGATGAAGGTGCTTTTAATGTCGGTTTCCAAGGGTCTACTACCATCAATTATGTGATTATAGCTGGTTTTGAAGAGTCTTTTGTTGGGAGCTTCTTTCTCTTAAAAGGGACGTTTTTCCCTTAGCTAGACATGTTGAATTTGATCATGAAAACACTTGTTTTGTATTGCCATCTATAGGCTATGTTTTGAGGCGTTTTTTCCTTGAATGAAGTTATTTGTTTTTGTTTTCCAATTCTTGATTCGTGAGTCATATCGGATCAATCTTGAGATCCAAGAGCAAGGTGCGTCACATCCTTGTCCTTGAATTTCGTAGTCTGAGTTTCGAGTGTGGTGAGTCATATCCACACCCTAAACTCATTCATATCCGTCACTTTCACAACTCCACCATCCATTACTGGTTTCACAACCCCTCACACGTCCATCAATCCATATCCGAGGCCCATCCATCCAATTCCCCGCCAAGAAGAGAGCATTCGAAGTGGCCTTGCACGGACTCCACCGATTCGATCCTTATCACAGTGTGTTTTGAGAAGGAAGAAAAGGAAAGCGGGAAAGAATAGAAAGTAAAATTCTGTATTAGATGATTCTGTCTCAACAATGATTACAAACATTTATACTAGTTGTAAACACACACCAGGAAAATGAAAAGTGCCACGTAGGCTACATATAAATCCCAATACCCCTTCTCAAGATGTAGACGAGTCTAGGAGTCCAATCTTGGGAAGAAACCGTTGCAAATGAATTCCTGGTAATGCTTTAGTCAGAAAATCTACTTTCTATTGAGACAAAGAACAATGATGTAAGGAGATGAGACCTTCCAAAAGTTTTTCCCGAGCAAAATGACAATCAAGTTCTATGTGTTTAGTCCTCTCATGAAACACCGGATTCTTGGCAATGTATATAGCAGCTTGATTGTCACACTTAACGGGTATAGGAGTAATGCCGTCAACCTCAAAATCATGCATTAATCTACTAAGCCAAGCAAGTTCAGAACAAATTATGCGCAAAGATCTGTATTCAGCCTCAGCTGAAGAGAGTGAAACACTCACCTGCTTCTTGGACTTTCAAGAAAACAAGCTTTGGCCAAAGAAGACAACATAACCACTAACTGATCTCCTTGTAAATGGACATGTAGCCCAATCTGCATCACAAAACCCCTGAAGCTTGAAATCGGAATCATAACTCAAAAGTAAAGCCTTGGATTGAGTACCTTTGACATAAGACAGAGCTCTCAAAGTAGCAGCAAAATGTGGTACTCGTGGTCTCTGATTGAATTGACTCAAAACTCGGACAGTAAAAGCCAGATCAGGTCGAGTATGAACTAAAAAATTCAACTTGCCAACAAGCTGCCTATAAGGAAGAGGATCTGATAGCAGAACCCCTTCATCAGGAAAAAGTTTTTGTCTTAAATCCAATGGATTAACAGCTGTTGCTGAATCAGAAGTAGGAAACTCTTGGAGAAGCTCAGAAATAAACTTTCTCTGACTCATCAAAAAACCATGAGATGTAGGAATGAACTCTATTCCAAGAAAGAAATGAAGAAATCCCAAATCCTTGATACAAAATTCCTGATCAAGAAATTGTTTCAAATCTGTGATCTCATCCTCATCATTGCCAGTGCAAATGATGTCATCAACATATATAGCAACAAACACTAGAGAAGTAGCTGATTTCTTCAAAAACAAGGAGTAATCATTCAAGGATTGCACATAACCTCTCGATCTTAGGCTAGCAGACAACCGGGCATACCACTGTCGACTAGCTTGTTTTAACCCATATAAAGATTTCTTGAGTTTGCAAACAGAATTAGGCTGTAGAACTGTCATACCTGGGGGAATCTTCATGTAAACTTCCTCATCCAAGTTGCCATGCAAGAAAGCATTGTTAATATCCAATTGGAAAATCTTCCAATTTCTTTTAAGAGCCACAAACACTAAAATTCTGACTGTTGTCATCTTAATGACTGGAGAAAAAGTTTCTGTATAATCCACACTAGCCTGTTGTGTAAAACCTCTGACTACAAGGCGTGCTTTGTACCTAGCAATTTTGCCCTCAGAATTTCTCTTCACCTTATAGACCCACTTATAACTGATAGCCTTTTTACCCTTTCGTAATGGAATAAGATCCCATGTCTTGTTGGCTTCCAAAGCAACAAACTCATCATTCATTGCTTGTTGCCAAACTTCATAATGACACGCATCTGCATAAAAGTTGGTTCTGTATCAGGTCTGGCTGAAGAGATATCAGTAACTATTGCAAACTGAATATTAGATGTCAGGGTATGACCACAAAAACACTCTTCACTTGCGGCCAAGGTGCAAACATAATCTGTCAAATAAGATGGAGGATGATGATCTCGAGTGGACCTCCTCAAAACTGGTAAAGGTGTGGGTGAAGATAAAGGTTGAGAGGATGGAAAACATGGATCATCAAAAATTGGTGTTTCAGGAGGGAACAAAGGCTGAGATGCTTGTGACAATTGTTGAGAATGATAAGGAAAGACCTTTTCATGAAAGACCACATCTCTAGAAAGAACAATTTTCTTGGTCTCAAGATTATAAGTCTTATAGGCCTTCTTTCCAAAAGGAAATCCTAAAAAAATACAAGGAGAAGCTCGGGCTTGGAACTTATCTCTCCCTTGCTTAAGAGTAGAAACAAAACACAAGCATCCAAAGGTTTTGATATGATGATAAGAAGGTGTAGAATGGAAAAGGATCTCAAAAGGAGTTTTATTGTGAAGAAGTTTGGTAGGTAGTCTATTTTTGAGATAGGCTGCAGTCAATATGCTATCTCCCCAGAATTGAAGTGGTAACTTTGAGTGAAAAATAAGAGCTTGTGCAATCTCCAAAAGATGCCTATGCTTTCTTTCAACCACCCCATTCTGTTGGCGTGTAGCCACACAAGACGTTTGATGTTCAATTCCCTGAGCTTTCAAAAATTCTGCAGCTTTGAACACTTGACCCTAATTCCAGTGCATTATCAGACCTGATTATCTGCACAAGTCGCTGAAATTTTCTCTCTACCATAGCTAAGAAAGTTTTGAGAACAGAGAAAGCATTCCCCTTAGTTGGCAAAAGGTGCACCCATGTTGATCTAGAGAAGTCATCAACAATGGTAAGAAAGTATTTGTGACCATCATAAGTTGAAGTATGAAAAGGTCCCCAAACATCTATGTGAATAAGCTGGAAGGGCTGAGTAGTAGTAATAGAACTGGTAGGAAAAGGTAGTTTGGTTTGTCTGGATTTGGCACACACTTCACAAGGATCAAGTGTGGTTTTATGTGGTTCAAAACTATGGAAAAAAGGTAGTGTTTGTAGTTTATATAAAGGTAAATGGCCTAATCTGTTATGCCAAAGATGCACATCAACTTGACAGACAACATGATCCTTGGCCTTATTGTGTTCCTGCTTGTCCCCAGGAACTAGGAAGAACAAATCCTTGTCTGCTTTACCAATCTCCACAGGCCTCCTCATAAAAAGAGCTTGCAACAAGCAATGTGTAGAAGTAAATAAAACCTTGCAATTCATGTCTCTGATAAGCTTGCCAACTGAAATGAGATTACACCTAAAGCTAGGTACCAAAAACACATCTCGTAGCACCAAATTATGAAGAACTTGCACTGTCCCTGATGTATGCACAATTGTTGTTTCCTCATTTGGCAGTGAGATGATAAAAGGTTTGGATAATGGTTGAGTTGTATCAAACAATGTAGCATCACTGCACATGTGACAGCTTGCCCCACTATCTACAATCCAGTTGGCATTACCAAAAAGTTTAGATGAAAGGAGAGTACCTGCAAAGCCTGCAAAATTATCTTGTGCTGTCTCTTTCCCTTTTTCACCTTTAGCATTTAATAAATGTAATAGCTGAACAATCTATTCAGTAGTCAACTCTGGTTTGTTGCTACTTTGAGAATTCTGCACATTTCCTGCAAACGTTTCGTCTTGACCTGAATTCTTAGGCTTGTTAGTTTTATAATCTAGTGGAAAGCCTATGATAAAGTAGCAACGATCAATTGTGTGGTTTGTCCTTTTGCAATTTGTGCAATAAAGTGATCTCTTCTCTCCATTTCTTTTCTGTTGGTTCTGAGAGGTATTCTGATGGGCCTGTGTTTTGCCAGAGTTCTGTGATCCTGTAGTATGCTGCGATTTAGCTACAACATTCATAGAAGAAGCAGATTCTGTCAACACTTGTGGATTGCTTTGAATCTCTCGTTGTTTCTCTTCTTGTAACAAAGTGTTGTAAGCAGAAGTAATGTTTGGCAAAGGCTGTATCATTAAGATTGCACCACGTATAACAGTAAAACGATCATTTAACCCCATCAGAAAATCGATAAGTCGCTGATCCTCTTCTCTCTTCAAAAACTCCTTTGCAGAACCACAAGTACATCGAGGAATGTTCTGACAACTATCCAATTCATCCCAGAGAGAGCGTAACTTTGTGAAATAAGTAGTGACAGAATTCGCACCTTGTGTGAGCGAGGTTAACTCCTTTTGGACAGAATAAAGATGAGCACCATTGATTTGATTGAATCTGTTCATCAATTCATTCCAGATTCCAGAAGTTGCATTGATATACAACACACTACGACGGATCTCTGGACTCAGACTGTTCAAGATCCACAACTTGACCATATCGTTACATCTGCACCACCGGCTATATATTGGATCTGTCTTCACCGGTTCAGCTAGGGTTCCGTCGATGAATCCAGTCTTGTTCTTCGCAGAAAGAGCAATTTGCATCGAAATCCGCCATTCTCCAAATCTTGTTCCATCAAAAGTCTGAGAAACTAATGATAATCCTGGATTATCACTTGAAGTCGAATGGAAAGGATCATTCGGATCAATGACTGGAATAGGATCGACAACCATTGTTCACAAAATTTGTGCGAAACGTTTTCTCAACAATCGGGAAAATTAAGAAGAGCTAGCTCAGATCTAAGCTCAAGACCTGAAAATCGAGCGAAAACGAGCTACGATCGGAACCGATTGCTCTGATACCATGTCGATTTGTTATGGAATAGAATGAAACAGTGTGTCTTGAGAAAGAAGAAAAGGAAGGCGGGAAAGGATAGAAAGTAAAATTCTATATTAGATGATTCTGTCTCAACAGTGATTACAAACATTTATACTAGTTATAAACACACACCGGGAAAATGAAAAGTGCCACGTAGGCTACATATAAATCCCAATATAACATGAATACACATGTTTATTGATCGCCTCTCGGTGCGAGGGTCTAGAGATACAATTTATAACCCGACCCCGTTGTAGCACGTGGTGGGTGTCGAACACTCGGGAAGTCTACTCGATCGATGTGCCTAGATACTAAAAAGCTAGAAAGGAGAGCGTAAAACAAAGGAAAACAAAGAAAACAGTCGGGACCGACACTGAGGTCACGTCGGGCCCGAGGTTGGCGACAAGAGGAAGTCGGGACCGAAACTGGGTAAGTCGGGCCCGAGGTAGCTGGGTTTGTCGAACTTTCAAGGATTAAAAGTAGATCTTGGGCTTTTGGGTTCCTTCCCTAGTAGATTAAGGCTTTTCCACCCCAATTCAAGCAATGAGTGATGATCGGACTAGGATCGAGTGCTTTCGCCCTCGTTCCAACCACATCTACACCTCGATCCATGAGGAAATCCCCTTCGAAGCAAGACCGTGAGATTGACACATGTTCACTTTCGCTACTTTGCCAATCTCAAGCCTTGATTCCCAACTTTCGCAAGGATATGTAGCTCTATGTAGAGTGGTTTCCTTAGATCAAACACTCAAGGCTATGGAATTGGGGTTTCTAGCCCAAACCTAGCTAGGGTTTTCCCCCATAACCCAAGATCAAGGAGATCTACTCCATGTGGCAAGCAAAGAAAGCAAACAAATCAAAAGGGAAAGCAATCAACATCATCAATCTCAAAACAAAGCAAAGTTTCATTCAAATCCAAAACAATCCACAAATTCCAATCAAGGGTTTTCAAATCCACAAGATCAAAACAAAGCAAAGCTAAACAATCAACAAAACCTATCAAGCCTTCCTCTCTCTTGGCCGATTCTCTCTCTCTTCCTCCTCCTCTCCTTTCTCCTTGCTCTCCAAGTATCCTCTTGGTTCCTTGCCAAGTGTGGGAACCCTTTTTGTGTGTGTGGGAGGGAACCCCAAATTAGAAGACAAGAGGGCCTTTTATAGATTAGATGAGGGGCAAAAGTGGAAGTCCCAAAATTCGTGCCTTGGAGCCCAAGTAGTCCGGTGACCGACTCGGACCGACACGGAGGTCATCGGGCCCGAGGTACTGTGCATCTCGGTCTGAGGTTGAAATCTCCCAATTCGGGCCCGGCGTGGTTGCAACTCGGTCCGGACCTCGTTCCACCTTCTTCTTGTTGGCTTTCCTCTTGTTCTTCTTCATAGCTTGCTCCTCTCTTTCCCGCTTTAGCTCGGCCTTTGCTCCATGCCTCGACCCTCCTTCAAATAGATCCTCGATTCACGCCAAATTACCTACAAAACACATAAAATGCGCGTAGTCTCCGAATCTCATAGAAATACGGGAACTAAGCTAAAAAGGAACAAAACACGCAAGAAAAGGGGAAAAAGAAACATATTTACAAAGAAAATCACATATGAAAACACCACCAAATAAAGAGACATCAAAATACCCCATACTTAAACTTGCTTGTCCTCAAGCAATAACAACGTAAGCAAGACCGAAACATAATCTTCTTCGGGCTTCCTTGAGAATACTTTCCGGATCACTCACAAACTCAAGCTCAAGTGTTCCTCGGGAGGAACGAGCTAGCATACACCTACGAAACAAAGACACAAACCAAAACAAATCAAAAACAAACAAAGGGTTTGGGCTATTCCCTCACCCAAATCACTACCAAAACAAAAGAAATTCACCAAATTGGCACTCAATGCACTTAGACTTCCCCGGCAATGGTGCCAATCTTTTGATCGCCTCTCGGTGCGAGGGTCTAGAGAATTTATAACCCGACCCTGTTGTAGCACGTGGTGGGTGTCGAACACTCGGGAAGTCTACTCGATCAATGTGCCTAGATACTAAAAAGCTAGAAAGGAGAGCGTAAAACAAAGAAAAACAAAGAAAACAATCGGGACCGACAATGAGGTCACATTGGGCCCGAGGTTGGCGACAAGAGGAAGTCGGGACCAACACTGGATAAGTCGGGCCCGAGGTAGCTGGGTTTGTCGAACTTTCAAGGATTAAAAGTAGATCTTGGGCTTTTGGGTTCCTTCCCTAGTAGATTAAGGCTTTTCCACCCCAATTCAAGCAATGAGTGATGATCGGACTAGGATCGAGTGCTTTCACCCTCGTTCCAACCACATCTACACCTCGATCCATGGGGAAATCCCCTTCGAAGCAAGACCGTGAGATTGACACATGTTCACTTTCGCTACTTTGCCAATCTCAAGCCTTGATTCCCAACTTTCGCAAGGATATGTAGCTCTATGTAGAGTGGTTTCCTTAGATCAAACACTCAAGGCTATGGAATTGGGGTTTCTAGCCCAAACCTAGCTAGGGTTTTCCCCCATAACCCAAGATCAAGGAGATCTACTCCATGTGGCAAGCAAAGAAAGCAAACAAATCAAAAGGGAAAGCAATCAACATCATCAATCTCAAAACAAAGCAAAGTTTCATTCAAATCCAAAACAATCCACAAATTCCAATCAAGGGTTTTCAAATCCACAAGATCAAAACAAAGCAAAGCTAAACAATCAACAAAACCTATCAAGCCTTCCTCTCTCTTGGCCGATTCTCTCTCTCTTCCTCCTCCTCTCCTTTCTCCTTGCTCTCCAAGTATCCTCTTGGTTCCTTGCCAAGTGTGGGAACCCTTTTTGTGTGTGTGGGAGGGAACCCCAAATTAGAAGACAAGAGGGCCTTTTATAGATTAGATGAGGGGCAAAAGTGGAAGTCCACAAATTCGTGCCTTGGAGCCCAAGTAGTCCGGTGACCGACTCGGACCGACACGGAGGACATCGGGCCCGAGGTACTGTGCATCTCGGTCCGAGGTTGAAATCTCCCAAGTCGGGCCCGACGTGGTTGCAACTCGGTCCGGACCTCGTTCCACCTTCTTCTTGTTGGCTTTCCTCTTGTTCTTCTTCATAGCTTGCTCCTCTCTTTCCCGCTTTAGCTCGGCCTTTGCTCCATGCCTCGACCCTCCTTCAAATAGATCCTCGATTCACGCCAAATTACCTACAAAACACATAAAATGCGCGTAGTCTCCGAATCTCATAGAAATACGGGAACTAAGCTAAAAAGGAACAAAACACGCAAGAAAAGGGGAAAAAGAAACATATTTACAAAGAAAATCACATATGAAAACACCACCAAATAAAGAGACATCATTTATTATTCATCTGAGCTTGGAAATCTATTTGTGAATGTTTGGAGTTCTGGACTTGGTTTTTCCACATTTTGTACACCTTTTAATTAGGGTACCGAAGTTATTTCCCACCATCTTGGTTTACCATCATATGTGTAGAGAAAATTATGTTATTACTACACATGAGCTTTACCTTTAGACGAGTGGGGAGCATGACTAGTACTCTAAGCCTTTTGGTGTACTTGTGTACCCAATTATAGATCTATCAACTTCCTTCACAAACTTATTTCCATAGTCTTTCTTGATTTCTTGAACCTTATTTACAGATGATTCATCCAATCAATTTTTTTTGCTTTCTTCATCAAGTTTAAGACTTTCTAACTCATTAGACAACTAAGCATTTCCTAATCTTAACATGATTTTTTATCCTTCTAGGTTAGAGACTTGTTTTTCTTGATCATCAACCTTTTTCATAAATTTTTTACAAGAATCACAAGTTTTAGACCTAGGTAACAAAATCTTTTCAAGTTCAATAGCTTTTTCTGATCGACTAAACTTTGTTATCAATATTTTCTTCCTTTTCTTTAAGTTTTTCATTCAACTCAGTGACCTGATTTACCAACTTCTCAATAACATCACACAACTAATATCTAAACTTATTAGGAAGAAGAGAATATAGATCAGAATTGAGTACCTTATTTGAAGAATCAATTCTTTAGCCATGATACGTACTTCATATAATTGAGTCAAAACACCATCATCATAATCATCCCAAGTAGCTAACACGATATTGTTTAACATAATTTCCCATGCCTTGATAGTTGGTAGCACACCACTTCTTTCAAGTCTCTGACTCGTTTAGAAGACTTGGTAGGAGGCTTGTTGTGATTACACAACCTCTTCATGGCTCCGGTGATGAGTGCGACATCATCATCAACATCAATTGTATCTTGATCACCTGGTGCCATGTCAAACTTCTTTTCAACCTTAAGGGCAATGTTCTTGACTTTCTCAATTTCAAGGCGATCATCTCGCCTTTTCTTGATTCCACCATACATGAAAAGTTTGTCAACAATGTCCTCTAATGTTAAACTCTTGGTTTCGATTTTAGTTAGCAATGCAGATGCAATACCGTCATACTTAATTCGCATGGAGTCCTTGAATCAACTTGCTTGTTAATTTGCTTCCATTTAGGAAGTTTTCCTCCTATAAACTCTAGTTAAGGAACCAAAGACTGGAACCTTGAGTGATAGTCTTCCACTGAATCATTCTTTCCCTCATGGATTCCTTCATAGTCCCTTTTAAGACAAATTATCATACCCTTCTTTACATCATCATTCACATGATGAAGTCTTTTGAAAGCATGCATCCTAAATTTCTTTGGAACTCTTGTAAGTAGGGGTGGCAAATTCTGATCCGACCCGAAATAATCGACCGAACAACCCGATTCGAGAACCGATCGATATCCGGAAAAATTACAAAATGAAATCTGAAACCGACCCGATCTGACCGATTCTAACCCGAACCCGAAAGCAACCCGTTTAAAAAAGCAACCCGAAACCGATTATATCCGAAAAGACCAACCCGATACATACCCGAATCCGAGCTACCCGAACCCGATTGTACCCGAACCGGTTGTATCCGAAAACCGAAACAATTCGAACCCGATTACTGATGTTCGCATTTTTAGTATAGTTTTTAGTAGTTTTTCTTTGCTTATTAGGTTTAGTTTTGTTTAGTTTAGGTTTAGTTTTGAGTGTTTTTAGATAGTTTTGCATATTTCTGTGAAAAGAGTGGAATCTACGCTATTTTGTGAATTTTGTAGGTTTTAGTGAGGAAAGGAGCTAAATGGAGTTGAATTTGGAGCATTACAGCGAGAGACGGAGGAGTGCAAGATTGAAGAAGTCAAAGCTCGAGATCACAAGAGGAAGTGTGGAAGAAAACAAATCCCAGGCTCGTTAACGAGGCTGTGAGGGCTCGTTAACGAGGCCACGAAGAAGAAGATTTGGGGTATTTATTTTATAATTCACCGATCCTGAGCGGGAATTTATTTCCGTGTCGGTTGAGTATCTTTTTAGAATCTTTTGGGGTTGTTAGAATATTTATTTTAGGTCTTAATATCTTTTAGATTTTATTCTATCTTTTAGGGATTGTTTCTATCTTTTTAGGAAAGTTTATATCTTTTAGCCTTATTAGTTTTTAGCTTTTTAGTATAAATACCCTTCTATCTAGCATAGAAAGGAGAGGCTTTTTGGAGAGAATTTTTAGGAGGAGATTTTGGAAGAGCCGAGAGAGAGAAAGTCGGATCGGAAGAGGACCGTCGAGGCTCGGTAGACGACAGTCACCGGGTTCGTTGGTCGTGATTGTGGTTCGGTATTTTGATGTTTTTCGGTTTCTTGTGAATTTGTGTAAGACGATATTTTTCTTATTAAATCGAGTTTTGTTTTGTTTCAATGTTTCTTTTGATTGAGATTTTTAGTTTCTTACAAATGATTAGTGAGTAGTTTCCTTTTCTAGGATCGGGGTTAAGCCCAGCATAGTTCAGCATGTTTGATGAGTAAGATTGAGTTGTGAATGCTTTTTATCTTTAATTGAGAATTGTTTGTTGTGCTTATACCAAAGCGAAAGTGGAGGTAATTTGAGTTTTTAACTGAATTGAAAGAGGAAGTTAGTAACTTGAAGGTTGATATTGTTTGAAAACGAAAGTTTCAAGCTTTAGATCCAAAACAAGCAATTAAACGAAAGTTGATGACTCTATATGTTTAAAGGCATGATCTTTTCTTCTTACGAGTTTTTATGCTTGGCTATGTTGTGGTGTCCCTAGTCCTAGATCTTTGTTTTATTTGAATTATTTCTGGTGAATTTTCGTTGCTGAGTGCTTGCCTCGGTATCGAATCTTTATTAGATTTTAATTAGGTCGTTATTTGTAGTTTTTGTGTTCGGTGGTTCGTTAACGACCCTGACAACGTCGTTAACGAGGCTGCTCGTGAGTGTTTTATTTGTTTTTGTCTGATTTTTGGTAGATTGATAGACGAACAACCTTGCTTCATGTGGAACGATCCTGACTTCGTTGTACTCAGCGGGGTCTTGACTTATAAATTTATTTGTTGGCCGAGAAACCCTATCAACAAATTGGCGCCGTTGCCGGGGAAGCAACGAGTTGTTAGTTTATCTTTGGGTTCGGGAATAGCCCGACCCCGTTTTTGTTTTTAATTTTTGTTTTCTTTGTTTGTTTTCTCAGTGTATGCCGGTAGGACGAAGAAGGCTTCAGTTTGATAGCACAGGTTATTACTCAGAACCAGAACGTTCCCTGCACCGTCGACTCCGAGAAAACCAAGCCATGGCCACAGCAGAAGAGATGGCTCGCGAGTTAGAGATCCTCCGGACCCAGATGGAGGCACTGAAAGTCGAGAAGGACGGCGCAGACGCAGAAGCTGAGCGTCAACGAGCTGACAAGGATTGACTACAAGAAGAGCTAGATGCCTATCCAAGAAATGCCAAGCAATACATGCATCCGGAACTGAGGGTGCCAGAATCTCCTATTGTGCTTCCAGCGATAGAGAAACCTTTTGAGATCAAGTCTCAATTTATATCCTTAATTAAACGGGCTCAGTTTGAAGGGAAACCTGCTGAGTGCCCTATGGAGCATATTAGAAATTTTCTTGATTTATGTGACACCATAGCTGCTGAAGGTGTCTCGTTAGAATATGTTCTATTAAAAGCTTTTAGATGGTCTCTTACTGGAAAGGCCCTGAACTGGTTGGAGAGCTTACCTTCTAAGTCTATCAGAACTGGTTG
Source organism: Fallopia convolvulus (assembly GCA_964016875.1). Lineage (NCBI taxonomy): Eukaryota > Viridiplantae > Streptophyta > Magnoliopsida > Caryophyllales > Polygonaceae > Fallopia > Fallopia convolvulus. The sequence goes on along the minus strand of OZ024720.1, from coordinate 47,614,832 downwards.
GAGAGCTTCCCTCCTGCCAAGACAACGGAGTTAAGGAAACACATCACCTCCTATCACCAGTTGCCTAATGAAACATTTGTTGAAACATGGGAAAGATTCAAAGAGATGCTTAGACAGTGCCCTACTCATGGGCAACCTTTATATGTTTTGCAAGAAATCTTTTTCCAGGGTATCAACGTAGAGACCAAGAACCGCATCAACACACATACTGCGTGCGGTTTTATAGAGATGAACCCGATAGAGGCGTGGGAACTGTTGGATAAGCTGGCGAATTACGATGCTATGTATGGAACCCAGCAGACTCCACAAACTCAAAAACGTCTCTATGTACCCAACCGAGATGAAGTTGACCCCGATGTTAAAAATCAATTCTTACAAGATGAGGTCAACCGTCTAAGGAAACAGGTAAGTTTTCCGAAATCCTCTCAATCATGTCAAGAATGTGGTTCTTCTGCACATAGTACTTCTGCTTGCACTAACATTGAGCAGGTTAGAACCGCTGAGACAATAGCTGAGATGAATTACATGAGAGGACCATACAGGAACCAGCCTAATTATAATGACAGGTCGAACAACTATCAACCATGGGGCAATTAGAATACAAGTCAAAACTATGCAGGGCCCCCACCAGATAGACGACCTGCACCATATCGACCTCCAGGCCATCAAGAGACGCCATCATGGGTTCAGGAGATAAAGCAGAGCATCAACGGAGTGAACAACAAAGTTGATGACGTTCAAGCCAAATTGAACCGACAAGATAAAAGATGGGGAGAGTTCGATATTTGGAAGAGGAGTGTTGATTCCCAACTAGGGGACCTAGCCGCACGGATTCCAAGACCACAAGGGCAACTCCCGGGCCGCCCTGAGGAGAACCCTAGGGGCCAAATAGCAGCGGTACACCTCAGGAGTGGGAAGACACTACCGGAGAGAATTCAAGCTGAAGAGAAGGAGGAACAAGATCTCGCCAACCGACTCGTTAACGAGCCAGCGAGAGCATATACCGAGCCTACAAACAATGATGACGAGGCTCCGAGGGTCCCTAACGACCCTAACCCAGGTAAGTCTACTGAACCGAGCCTCCCTCTCTATCCCAGGGTAGTTAACGACCCCACCAGGGTCGATAACGACCCGCCGAGGACATCAATCGACCCCAGTGTCGACCCGGTACTCTCACCTCTCGAGCCTAACTTGGTTCCGAGAATGGTGAAATCTCTTCCATTTCCTACTAAGAAATCTATGGACTCTACTAAGAGTAAGTTCAAGCATTTCGTTAAGATTCTTCAGGGCATTAATATCTCCATCCCATTCGCTGAGGCCCTAAGCGAAATGCCGGCTTACACAAAATTTTTGAAAGATATTCTTAGCAGGAAAAGGAATATTACAGAGTTGCAGGATGAAGTCAGATCGATAGCTTTACCGGAAAAGCTAGGAGATCCCGGGAGGTTTGCAATCACAATCGGCATAGGCAACCACAAGTTCAAGGCTTTATGTGATCTTGGTGCCAGTGCTAGTCTCGTTCCGCTCTCAATCTGGTCTAAAGCTAATATGGGACCACTGGAGCCAGTAGACATGAATCTGTACATGGCAGATGGGTCAAGTGTCAAAGCCACAAGAGTGGTGGACGACTATCCTATTCAAGTCGGGAAATTCTTTATACCGAATGATTTTATCGTCCTAGACATGCCTGAAGATCCTCATGTACCCATAATTCTCGGGCGACCATTCTTAGCCACAACAGGAGCAAGAGTTGATGTACGGAAGGGACTCCTCACTTTTGATATAAGAGAAGAACGGGTGGAATTCAACTTGGATCAAAAGGCCAACGACCCAGTTGGAGTCACACAAATAGAGTTGACTCAACCCGAACTCGACACAACAGTCCCTACCGAGCCACATCTGCCTATCACTGAGTCTCACGTGCAAGAGTTTAATCAAGGCCCTACTATAGGTATTACAGAAAAGTCCAAACCACCTTGGCTTTCGCACTATACTGACAATCTAGGGATATCGAGCGTACTGATAGAAGAAAAGGGGCCTAATTTAGCAACTCAAGCACACAGAGGCTGTAAGGCTACAAGAGGGGTACCTCAAGACCCCAACATTGCTATACATGAACCACCATGAGACTAGCAAGGGAATTCGTCGGGCTAACGACGTTAAACATAGCGCTTACGGGAGGCAACCCGCTTTTTAGAATAGGTTTAGCTTTTCTTTTATTTTCTTTTTCTTTTTAGATTATTTCTTAGCTTTCTTTTGTTTTTTTAGTTTAGTTTTAATTAGGATAGAAATTAGAATTTTTGAGCTAACAAGATTTCAGGAGAAAGGGATCGAAAAATCAATCAAAGAGGCCACGGTGGCTCGTTAACGACCCACCCAGGGTCGTTAACGACCCGGTCCGAAGACCCGACTCGTCAAGATACGGGGCAGGTAAGAATTCTAACCTAATCTATCTTTTTTAACCCTAGCCGCCGCCCCCCCCCCCCCCCTTCTACCCTTTCCCCTCCTATATAAACCCGTTTTACCCCTTCCCCTAATCTACCACTACCCTCTCAAATTCACACTCTCCCAAACCCAAAAAGCTCTCAATCCCTCTCCCTTCTCTCCCACCGAATCGGAATCCCCCTCCACCGACCACCGAGAGACCGTCGTTACCGGAGTTCGGAAACAGTTCACCGACGAGGCCAAGCTCGTTAACCACCCCGATTCCGACCCTTGTTCTTCAATTTCTCGATTCTCCGGTATGATTTCTAAACCCTTGCTCGAAATTGCATGATTGATTATCTTTAGGGTTGAAATTTCTTGTCTTGAATCGTGTTCTTAGAAAGGTCAAAATTGCATGCTTGATTTTTGTCCATGAAACTTCTTGATTATGCTTAGTTGTTCATTGTTTTAGGAAAGATTATTCATGTTAGATTATCTATTGCAATCCTTTAGTTAGGAAAGCATGAATTTTTCTTGTTCTAGATCTAAAAGTTCAACCTTTGCATGTCAAAATTTTGGGTAATTTTAGCATGTTCGGGATGGGTAATTGAGTAAGTATGGGGTGCTTATACTCAATGAGGAATATGTGGAAAAATATAGAAGATTGCATGCTTGATTTGTGCTGAATTTAAGGTAGATTAAAATTCGGAAAATCCTGGTTTTACTCTCGGCGGCTCGTTAACGACCCACCCAGGCTCGTTAACGACCCTGCAATGCTTCATCGGTCAATCCGAGCCCAGAATCGTGAACGACCCAATTGGGTAGTTTACGAATAATTCCGAGGTTAATTTTGAAACCAAGTATGGGGTCTCGTACCTATTTATTTTGAGTGGATCTTATCTTGGAAAATTCTTGATTATTTTGTAGGATCCATGACTAGTTCAAGCAGACCCGCCACCCGAGCTCAGAAGAAGAGGAGGAACCATAGGTCTCCATCTCCACCCCGAGTGGATGATGTGATTTTGAGCAGTCAGAGCCAAGTAAGGCGCTACCGAGAGTTTCTGGAGAAGGACCATTACACCCGATGGTTCTCGAAGTCTAGCGCTATGACCACGGAAATCTACACGGATGTCAAGGACGCTTTCATCATCATTGGGGCCACCCACCTTTTGAAGCAAGAGAACTTGCCACACTATCCGACCCTCACATCCGAGTTCTTGGCCACCTTGGAGACCAACTTCTCGACGAAGACCTCGGCGGGACGGATCGGTTCCGGCTCAGTAACGAGGACCATGACTTCAAAATGGAGGAGTTCAACGCAATCTTGGAGCTCCCAAACCCGTCTAGAGATTATAGCTTGAACGACTACCGAGTGACCCGCACTTGGAGCTACATCACCGGGGAGGTTCAATCCTCCACCGCGGCGCTATCCGGGGCAAACATCGTCAACCCCATCTTTCGGATTATCCTGAGAGTCCTCGCCGCAACATTTTGGCCGAAGAAAGAGTTGAACCGGCCTACAAGGACGGAGGTTGCTTGCTTCCGCACCATCCTCTTTGAGGAGCCCGGCCCCCTGAACTTGGGGTACGAATGGCTCTACTACCTCAGGAAATCTACCAAGTCCAAGGAGGTTTGGTGTGGCAATTTGGTTAGCCTCTTGGCTAAGAATCTTGGAGTTGATCTCACCCGCTACACACCGGCTCACGCACAACTCCTCAACAAAAACTATTGGTATAGTTCCGGTATCTTCGTTCAAGCCGAGGGAGGATACAAGGTGAAGGTTCAAGATCGAGTAGTTACACCCTCCCTCGACATGTACGAGCTTCTCTACGTACCGAATTGGTACGAGGCGTGGACGGGACATCCCTACCCATTGGAGCCAAAACCGGAGGACGAGCTTTCACTTAGGCCATGTGAAGCCCGGTTTGAGTGGGACGACGTGGATGAATATGAAGAAGAAGATGAAGAAGAGGACACCGAGGTAGTCGGCAATGACACCGAAGAAACCGACACCGAGGGCGGCACTGAGGAGCTCAATTTCGAGGAAGAAGACATCGACACGGAGGTTTTAGGCGGCAACATCTTCATCGACGAGCCCACCAGGCTCGTTAACGACCACTTCCAGCCGCATCCCAACCCTGTTAACGAGGCACCCAGCTTCGTTAACGAGGTGCCGAGAGCCCCTGTCGGCCCACCACCAGCTCCTGTCGACCCTCTTGCTTATGGACTCATGCCTTACAACCCGGTGATGTATCAAGACCATTTCCAGCCTCACTACCCACCACCTCCTCAGCCCGAGTACGCAGGATCAAGTATACCACCACCATGGGCCGAGGATCTTTCTGCATGGATGCAGCAGCTTCACCTCCAGCAGGATCACATTCATAGGAGGATGGATAGATGGGAAACTGTCTATTCCGCTCGCATGTCGAGGGAGGATGAGAGGCAGCGTCAGAGAGAGGCGGAGGAAGCTGAGCGTTGGAGGACGATGTACGACTTCATGGTGAACTTTGAGCACTACTTTCCTCCAAAGAATCGTTGATTCAGCTCAAGATGAAGTTTCTTTTCCTTGTTTCCACTTTTGTAAGTTTTATGTCTTTCTTTTTCTTTTTAATTTTTTTGTTTTCTTTTCTATTTCTTTTCCCTCTTCTTCTTATTTTTCTTACAGTGGGGACACTGTAATTTTAAATATGGGGTGGGAGAAAGTAGAAAACTTATGTCCTAGGTGTTTATGTGTTAGTGTTTATGTGTTTTCTATTCCTTTATGTCGAAAATTTTGAAAAAAAAAAAAAAAATTTGAAAAATCCAAAGAGTTTTAAAATTGATAGATATCCCTTCTTAAGTTCTATGATAGCAATCACTAGCTTAATCATATAATTCCTTGCAAGCATGTCTTTAAAAGTATAGCCGGATTCTCAACTTGAAATTATTGGTTTTAGAAGAGAATAGCATTTGATGAAATTGAGCACATATACTTTATAGCATAGATGATGCAATCCAACAAAATTTACCTTGTGAGATATTTTTGGCCTTATAGGGAGAACATCATAAATTCCCTTTTCTTTTCTAGTGTGATTTACTCTCTTTATGCATATTATCTCTTGGAATTGTGATGGTTATCTATTTCTTGAGACCCTTATAAGATTTTTTAGTTCATTACTTGTGAAGATCATATGATGGAGAATTTATTTTCATAAGCCCTATTATTTCCTATCTACCTTTACATTATTCCTTCTTTTTGATAACCAATTCTAGCCTGAAACCTTTTATTTTTAGCTCCACGAAAATTATTCCCTAGCCGAGATAAGCTTGACCCTATCCGGGAATTAGGACTTAGATTGGAGAGGTAGGTTTTTTGTTTTGTTAAAAAGAGAAGAGTTGCCTATATTTGCTTGAATTGAAGGGTATTTTGGGAAGGGTAGATTGGAAGTCTCTTGTTATTATATGTAAGAAAGGTCTCTTGATAAGAAAAAAATGCACACAATAAAGTTTTTGAAGGATGTAGTGAAAAGAGGAAGAAGAAGTGTACGGTGGATCGTTAACGACTCTGATATGGGCTCGTTAACGAGGCAACGAGTAAAGAAAAAGAAAAAAAAGAAGTAAAAAAGAGGAGAAAAAGAAGGAGAATGATAAAAGGGAAGTAAAGAGTTGAAGTGCATTTGAGATTACTAGATAATATCAGAGATTCTTTTAATTGTTATGAGACTTTCTAGGATGATATTGGGTGAGTGAAAATGAGTGTGCATAAAGACGAGTGAGTTTGGTATGTTATCTTATATGAAAGTTTTGGTGAGATGTGAGTTTTTAGGAGTCTTTTTATTCCCGGATATTATTAGCACCACATGACCAAAATATTTCCACGCCCTATTGTCTATAACAAGCCCCATTACAACCCGGCCGAATGGAAACTTCTATGAAGTTTTTCATTGAGCCCCCTAAGTTCTCTTGATGATTCTTTGCTTGTTTTGACAAATCTTGGGTGGAGAGTATTGGTGATATAAGTTCCAATTTCTATGAGTTTTTGCATATAAGATGAGTTGAGAGATTGAATTTATAAGCCTAAACACTTGAGAGTTGAGTGAAACACAATATATCCCTTGAGAGGTTGGATTGTATTATTTTATGTCTATTTAAGTGTATATATGTGTGAGGATGTTAATAGTCTTTTTCTATAATTTTCTTATGTGTAGATGTTGCTTTTTAGAAGATGGCTATGTCTTGATGAGCATGATTTGTTTTGGTTTTGGTTAGTGTCTTGTTTATTGCTTGAGGACAAGCAATCCTAAGTATGGGGTATTTTGATGTTCGCATTTTTAGTATAGTTTTTAGTAGGTTTTCTTTGCTTATTAGGTTTAGTTTTGTTTAGTTTAGGTTTAGTTTTGAGTGTTTTTAGATAGTTTTGCATATTTCTGTGAAAAGAGTGGAATATACGCTATTTTGTGAATTTTGTAGGTTTTAGTGAGGAAAGGAGCTAAATGGAGTTGAATTTGGAGCATTACAGCGAGAGACGGAGGAGTGCAAGATTGAAGAAGTCAAAGCTCAAGATCACAAGAGGAAGTGTGGAAGAAAACAAAGCCCAGGCTCGTTAACGAGGCTGTGAGGGCTCGTTAACGAGGCCACGAAGAAGAAGATTTGGGGTATTTATTTTATAATTCATCGATCCTGAGCGGGAATTTATTTCCGTGTCGGTTGAGTATCTTTTTAGAATCTTTTGGGGTTGTTAGAATATGTATTTTAGGTCTTAATATCATTTAGATTTTATTTCTATCTTTTAGGGATTGTTTCTATCTTTGTAGGAAAGTTTATATCTTTTAGCCTTTTTAGTTTTTAGCTTTTTAGAATAAATACCCTTCTATCTAGCATAGAAAGGAGAGGCTTTTTGGAGAGAATTTTTAGGAGGAGATTTTGGAAGAGCCGAGAGAGAGAAAGTCGGATCGGAAGAGGACCGCCGAGGCTCGGTAGACGACAGTCACCGGGTTCGTTGGTCGTGATTGTGGTTCGGTATTTTGATGTTTTTCGGTTTCTTCTGAATCTCTGTAAGACGATATTTTTCTTATTAAATCGAGTTTTGTTTTGTTTCAATGTTTCTTTTGATTGAGATTTTTAGTTTCTTAGATATGATTAGTGAGTAGTTTCCTTTTCTAGGATCGGGGTTAAGCCCGGCATAGTTGAGCATGTTTGATGAGTAAGATTGAGTTGTGAATGCTTTTTATCTTTAATTGAGAATTGTTTGTTGTGCTTATACCGAAGCAAAACTGGAGGTAATTTGAGTTTTTAACTGAATTGAAAGAGGAAGTTAGTAACTTGAAGGTTGATATTGTTTGAAAACGAAAGTTTCAAGCTTTAGATCCAAAACAAGCAATTAAGTGAATTAGACGCGAAAGTTTATTAATTTACTTGCTAAGTCAACGAAAGTTGATGACTCTATCTGTTTAAAGGCATGATCTTTTCTTCTTACGAGTTTTTATGCTTGGCTATGTTGTGGTGTCCCTAGTCCTAGATCTTTGTTTTATTTGAATTATTTCTGGTGAATTTTCGTTGCCGAGTGCTTGCCTCGATATCGAATCTTAATTAGATTTTAATTAGGTCGTTATTTGTAATTTTTGTGTTCGGTGGTTCGTTAACGACTCTGACAACGTCGTTAACGAGGCTGCTCGTGAGTGTTTTATTTGTTTTTGTTTGATTTTTGGTAGATTGATAGACGAACAACCTTGCTTCCTGTGGAACGATCCTAACTTCGCTGTACTCAACGGGGTGTTGACTTACAAATTTATTTGTTGGTCGAGAAACCCTATCAACAATTACACCCGAAACAACCCGAACCCGATTATACCCGAGACTTGGAATAATTCAAACTGAATTATACATTTATACATGACGCCTAGTCACACACATTGACACAAAGTAATACTAGTATGAAATAAACAAGATAATTTTGTAAGAAAAGCTTAAATGATTTGTCCCTATAATAAATTAATAATGGTCAAACCATTAATTCACTGCAATCAAATATAAAATAAGGAGTAAGTCAATAAGACAATAACCCAATTATGCTTCCATACTCAAATATCACACAACTAGTTGTCCCCGTCGTGCCCTGACTCGATATTTTTTAGATATACTATAAAAAAGATATTCATAAATAAAAATATAATATAAAATTTAATGTAAAATTTATTGGCCGTAATATGTATAAATATTATTTTTAAAATCAAATCAAATCAAATAAATATAGATTATTAAGTTTAAAATTGAGAATAAACATAGATTATTAACATAAAATAATTTACATTGCTCATTTTCCTTGACAATATTTGATAAATAGGTTTAATTTAAAAGAAGTTGATAAAATATGAAGAAAATAAAGCAAAAAAGATATATTTTCAAAATATGGAAGAGATGAGATTGAGCATATATATTTTATTGGCTTATAAGGAAAAAATTCAATCATTAGTTAAATTTTTTTAGTTAAGATATTATCTCCTACCAAAAATTAAGATATTATCTAAATTTGGGAAATAAAACTAAATTTTAATTAAGTGACAAAACTTTGCCAGGTGGAATATGAAGTGGGAAGAATAATTAATGTATATAGTAGATATGCTAAAAACTTCTAAAATACCAATTTGGATTCTTTCTAAAATATTGAACAATATTATAAGATTTGTGTCCAAAACTACCAATTTATTTGATAATATCTGTGAAATATTAGGATAATCATAATTATTCCGTGTATAAACTTTTTGGTTAATTCGAATATAATTTTTTTGTGCTTATTAGGGTAAAGATTGTATGGCGTATTGGCGTTATGGATCATATTCATATATATGGTAATCATAATATTCTCATATACGAATATTATGTGAAATATTGTCCCATAAAATAATTGTTCAAAATATTTTGTGAAATATTAGGGTAATCATAATTATTTTGTGTATAAACTTTTTTGTTCATTTGAATATAAATTTTTGTTTCCAATATATCATAAAATAATTAATTAAAAATATAATATTCAAAACTATAGGTAGAATATCTAACATGGTTGTTAGAATCAATTGAAAAGATATGTTTAAATATTTTTTGTTATTTTTACCTTAGATATTATATTGAATATTCTATATTTTTGTTTGATAATATTTTCTCCATTTCGGTATTATATTTTCTTTTATTTTTCAAGTGTATCATAAGATAAAAAGGAAAATTATCTTTTAGATTTTTCAAAAATTGTAATTTCAAAATAAAATATATGGATTAATATGGTGAAGACATGTGGCAAATCCTACGTGACATATTTTCGGAACGACATGTGGCAAATGATGAGGTGGCGCAAAGTGGAGGCTCCAATCCTTTTTACTTTTATATATATAGTAGATTGTTCGAGATCTTTCAATAAGATATGGATGTATAAAAAGAATAATGTATAAGTTATTATTTAAAAGCTTGACATTATTTTATTCTAGTAATGTCACGTGGCGCAATTTTTTCAACAAATATGGTTTCTGTTTTATAATGTATTAAGTAGATATCATCATTCATCACAAAAAGCTATATTTATTTAATAATAGTCTATTAAGATCTTATTTATTTATCATAGTTATACCAAAATCAATATGAGATTTTATAATATTTATATTTTGAGTTTTCAAAACTACTGGTTGATAGAATGTAAGATCTTATATGTTATTAATATGTAAGATCATATGAATATAACAGATCGTATAATCATTTATTTATAAATAGTGTTAGTTCTCGCACCTTTTACAAAATTTTATACAATTATTGTATTATGTATTTGTACTTGTTAAATTTTGATCAAACTGATGATATAAACAAGAATATTTTAGAAAAACTATACATATCTTATTTAAAAAAAAACCTATCGTTTCTAAAAATAATCATTAAAAATTGATATAAGAAAGGATATTTTCAGAATTATATATATATCTTATATTCTTATCTAAAAAATAATATTATCAAAAAATAAAACTAATATACTTTTTAATATATATAAATATTAATATTTAGAAATAATTCGATTAAATTTCAACTAATCAGCTTGATTTAAAAACGATGAATGATATATTAATATGGAATCATTTTATATATTATTTTAACCTCCGCTTTAGTATATAGTAATGATTGAATATTTTAATAACTTTAGAACTACTTACCATAGTCTCATATTGTCATGGATTCCAATATTATTATTCATCACAAATGATATATTTCTTCAATAAAATGTAAAGATTTTATTTATTTATGTATATGATCTTGAAATTGTATGTGACTCTAAAATTATTATTTGTGAATTGAGATCATTTTAAATTATTGGAGTATAACATCATATAATCATTATTTGTAACATGTAATTAGTTGATTGCAATATCATAAGAATTTTTTTTGTGAATATAAAATCTTACATATGTTTAATGCATACAATCCTTACTTGTAATTTGTGAAAATTGTATGATTGTATCTTATGAATTTGTAAATTGTGATCATCTATTAATTTGATTGAATTTTCCGGTCAAATACTAACTGATTTATTATACAAGTGGTAAATTTCATCTTTAAAAAATCAAAATTCAAATTCAAATTCAAATTCAAATACAAGTAGTATATTATAAATACAACAATTCTTAATATTATCATGGCCCATTCATTAAAATCATATAACTTTTATCACTTAAAATACAATTATTTTGAACTCTTAATATCTATTTAACCGAATACCGATTTAACTGAACTGATTTAACCGAAATCCGATTCAACCGAAACCCGATTCAATCGAAAATTACAAAAACTAACTCAACCCGAAATCGACTAAACCGAAATCCGGATTTGCTTGACCGATTTTGACCCGATAACCCCGATGTAACCGACAATTTACACATCCGACCCGATCTGATCCGACCCGAAATACCCGATTACCGATCATATCCGATACTGATCGAAACCCGAATGATCTAAAATCCGAATAACCCGACCGAAATCCGACCGATTTATCGAATTGCCACCCCTGCTTGTAACTAATGACTTTCTTTAGATTTGTTGGAGTCAGGGTGTTGTGTAGGACTTTCTTTTCTCTTGCAATATTCTTCTTGAGCTTCTTTGCTCGATCCGTTTTGTCTTTTTCAGTCTTTCCATCAAATTGAAGGAACGTCTATGAAGCAACTTCAATAACATTCCAAAGTTGTCCATCAAGTGAGAAAATATGAGTTTCTATTATCACAACCTAGTCATATTCTCCAAGCTTCAGAACTTAAGGTTTGCAGAAGGAATCATTGATAGCAATGTTAGTCAAAGACATCTTTTCCTGCAAAAATAAGTACTAAACAAAATCTTGAGCCTTGGCTCTATACCAATTGTAGGATCATTACTAAAGAAGTCACCGACCTGAGTATATGTAGCGGAAATAACTAAAGCAAGAACATGTACCAAACACATCGGTGTATAGTGAAAACCCTTAGTAAACCAATTAGTTATGAAGAGAAAAATCACTTCCTTAAGCTACTCACATGGTTGTAGTTCAAAAGTCATTAGGCTTGATGTATTAATTGTTCTTTTGAGTATGTTTTACAAAAGTAATCTTGGATCAACTATATATTACGCCTCTATATAGTTCGATCCACATCTATCCTTTGCCTAAACCCTATCTCACTCTAAGGCCTAGCCTAGAACTCTCCTCACATAAACGCACTAACACACAAGAGTAAAACTTCTAAACTTACACAAGATATATATATATATATATATATATATATTTCGACCAAAAAAAGATATATTTGTAAGAGATGCTCAAGCACACTCTAACTTAAACACAAGCATGTATTCCTATTCATATTAGAGCTACAAATCTGGTTCAATATCATTTTCTACTTGACTAAGGAAAACAATATCTCACCAAATCCTTAATGAAGTGTGGAATACAACGAAGGAACTTAAGTAAACAGAAATCGAAAGCAAACACAACCAAGCAAAGTTTTATTTGGATTTAAGCCTCAATCGAAATACCAGAGATCCAAGAGGAAGTTCAGAGGGCAAAGAGAACTGTAAAACAAAGCAAGTAATCGGAGAAAGAGAAGCAAGTTTAGAGAAGCACAACTCAAACAAATCGAATAATCACAAAGGTCTCCAAGGTGCTCTCATCTTCTCTCTTCCTTGTTTTGATTTTAGAGGGAGCTCAAGGTCACCGGCGTCGAGCTCAGGTAAGCAAAAGGCCGAGCAAACGCACTCAATGGAAAACCTAGAAAGCTCTCTGAATCATCCAACAAGAGGCGCAAAGGAGAAGAGTTGCCTTTTATATGGCACGCTCCAACCCTAGCTCCTCAACGACCTCATCCCAGTTAATGAGCACGAGTCACCAGAATTGGGCTATCTCGAGTGTTCAAGTATTGGGCCGTTTGGCCCAATAATGCCTCCAGCGAGAATAGGCCCAGCTTGGCAACACACACACATACACTAGATAATACATATTACAAGTCCAATGTCCAAACTTAGGAGATTACAAGCCATTAATACAACTCTACAATTTGCCCTCCTAATTCCTAAGTTTGCATCAGTAGTAAATCTTGTTTTCCTTGTTTTGTTGATCCCTGGTCTTACAATCTTTCTATCATCGGCCCATTATACCCTCTTCAGCTCTGTTCTGGCTCGATCACATGTAGGAAATCCCTGCAAAAGTTAAACTTATCAGTTGTAACAATTTTTATACCAAAATCTGCATGATTCTTCTTACCATCAATCTTTTCAACCAGAATCAATTTCTTAGCTACCTTTTGCCTTATGAAATGGTACCTCACATCAATATGTTTGGTCCTTTCATGGTACATTGGGTCTTTGCACAAATAGAGGGGACTCTGACTGTCCATATGCAATTTGGACATATAGTTTTTACCTTCAATTTCCCTTAGCAATCCTTGGAGCCAGATTGCTTCCTTAGATGCTTCAGTAGCAGCTATGTACTCTGCCTCAATAGAGGATAGAGCTACAATAGACTGTTGTTGAGACTTCCAAGAGATGCAATTTCCACACCAAGTATAGACATAGGAAGTGGTTGATTTTCTATTGTCATTATTGCTTGCAAAGTCAGAGTCAACATAGCCATAGAGTTCAGAAGGAGATGAATGAACACCATAGAGCAAACCAAAGTTGGCAGTACCAGCAATATATCTCAAACAAAATTTCATGGCATGTCAATGTTTTTCACATGGCTCAAACATATATCTACTCAGAACACTGATGGCAAAAGCAAGATCAGGTCTGGTGCAAATCATAGCATACATAACTGAACCAATTGCAACATCATAAGGGCTAGAAGACATTCTGCCCTCCTCCTCCTTGGAGAGAGGCAGCTTAGCTTTTGTTAAGTCAAGGTGCCCTCCTAAAGGCATGGAGGAGGGTTTAGCATTCAAAGCATGGAATCTATCAAGCACCTTATGCAAATAATCAGATTGAGTAAGCATGATTTATTTCTTAGATCTATCTCTGAAAATCTTAATACCTAGGATCATTTGAGCATGACCTAGGTCTTTCATGTCAAAGCTCTTTCTAAGGGCCCTTTTCACATCATTGATTTTAGAAATGGATTTGCAAATCAAAAGCATATCATCAACATAAAGCAAAACATAAATGGGGAGATCAGACTTGACATGCTTAAAGTACAAACATGAATCATACTTGCTAGACTGGAACCCTAAAGATTTCATGCATTTATCAAACTTTATATTCCACTGCCTAGGTGATTGCTTCAATCCATATATGAATTTCTTCAACAAGCATACATGATTAGGCTTACAAGGATCAACAAAACCCTTAGGTTGTTTCATATATATAGTTTCTTCAAGGTCACCATGCAAGAAAGTTGTTTTAACATCCATTTGTTCTACTTCAAGATCATAAACAGCAGACATAGCAAACATCAATCTCATGGTTTTATACTTAGCAACAAGGGAAAAAATATCATGATAATCTTCTCCCTCCCCTTGAGAGAAGCCTTTTGCTACTAGCCTAGCTTTGTGTCTGGGTGGATCAGTAGCAATGGCTCCCTCTTTGGGTTTATAAATCTATTTGCAATCAATAACTCTTGAATTCTTAGGTTTGGGAACCAGAATCCAAGTCTTATTGTCATGCATGGATTTAATTTCCTCATTCATAGCATTCAACCAAAGATCAGAATGAACACATTTAATAGCATGCTTAAACAGGTCAGGAGTATAAGCATTCAAAACATCAGCAATTATGAAAGCAAACTCATCAACATTGTTCACATACTTTTTGTTTGGAATTTTAACCCTAGGGGCCCTATCTCTAGTCAACTGATAATTATTCAAGTTTGGTACCTCATCAAACGGAAAATCCTCAATAGGATTATCAACATCATGCACAGAGTCATCAATATCATGCAAATCAAATACATGGTCATGCACAGAGTCATGCAAATCATCAAGAAGAGGCTCATGCATAGATGTAGAGGGTGAAGGATGTGAATTGACCTACCCATCGTGATGGTGAGGTTGCACAGCTAAGTGCACTTTAGTACTTGTTTGAGCATTCAAGTGCTCATTAGAAATACCAATGCCAGATTTTTCAGAATTTCCAAAATGAGATGGAGAGTATCCAATATCAAAGTCTTCATCAAATAGCTCATTTGGAGGTGGGGCAACATAGAATGGAGTATAAACTTGTTCAGACCTGTCTAAGTGCTCAAGAGAAGATGTGAGAACATTTTTGAAATGGAAGTCACTTTCATTGAAAGTGACATCCTTACTTACTATCACTCTATAGCCACCAGGCTGTATGAATAATAGTTTGTAGCCTTTTACCCGTTCAGGGTATCCCAGCATCATACACTTTTGGGCTCTAAGATTTAACTTCCCAACATTATTAAGAGCATAGGCAGTACATCCAAAGGGCCTCATATGAGTAATGGTAGGTAGGGGTGTCAATCGGGTGGGTCGGGTCGGGTCAATTCAGTTTCGGGTAAGTTTGGATTCGGGTCAAATTCGGATATTTTAAAATTCGGGTCAAATTAGGTTGGATCATTTCGGGTCGGGTGCTCAATTAATCGGGCAAAGTCGGTTTCGGGTCAATTTCGGTCGGGTCATTCGGTTTTCGGTCCAACTAGATTTCGGATAAGTTCGGTTTCGGGTTTAGTTAGATTTCGGATTTAGTCGGATTTCGGGTGAGTCGGGTTTCGGGTTTTTCGGATTTCGGGTTAATCTGATTTCGAGTAAGCCGAATTTTGATTAAGAAAGATTATTTTTTGAAGTTTAACTACTCTAGGGTCTAAATATTTAATGTAAGATTATAATAAATATTCACTATTATTAATATTTTAAAACATAATGTAATTTTCGGATGGTTTCGGATCGGGTAACTTCAGATTTTCGGATGGTTTCGGGTCGGGTAACTTCCAATTTTCGGATGACTTCGGGTCGGGTAGCATCCGATATCGGGTTGCATCAAGCTATTCTATTTGGGTATAATCGGTTTTGGGTTGATCTCGGTTTCTGGTTTTTTTGGATTCGGGTCAAATCAGTTCGGGTGAAACATTTATCGAGTATAAATTTTTTTATTTTTTTCTCGGGTCGGGTCGGGTTCGAAGTTGGGCGGGTCGGGCGGGTTTTTCGGATTGGGTCAAATTTTGTCAACCCTAATGGTAGGTTTAGTTCCACTCCACAACTCTTGAGGAGTTTTGAAACCAATGGCAGAGCAAGGGGATCTATTTATCAAGTATGAAGCTATTGTTACAGCCTCTCCCCAATGGAAATGTTTCATCCCAGCACTGATTAGCAGGCACCTAGCCTTTACAAGCAAGGTCCTACACATCTCTCAGCAATGCCATTTTGTTGAGGTGTGTCAGGCACATTTAAGTGCCTTTTAATGCCATTTTCATGACAGAAAGCAACAAAAGCATGATTGCAAAATTCAAGGCCATTGTCAGTTCTAAGACATTTTACCTTGAACTGAGATTGGCCCTCAACAGTTTGCTTCCAGTGTTTAAACATGTCAAAGACTTCACTCTTAGCCTTGAGCAAGTATACCCAGACCTTCCTAGAATAGTGGTCGATTAATTACAAAAAATATTTCTTGCCACCAACTGTGTCCACCTGGGCAGGTCCCCATGGGTCTGCATGTACATACTCAAGTGGCTTTTGAGCAACAAGTTTGGATTTGGTGAAGGGAGTTCTAGCATGTTTCCCAAACACACAATTTTTACACATGCTCAAATCAGAGGGTTTTTGACTTATATATCCATTCTTGAACAAATAATGCAATCCCTTGTTACCTATATGACCTAATCTAGCATGCCACAACTTGGTAGAATCAACACTCATACATGCATTCACTTTAGAAGACATAGTCATAACAGGGGAACCAATCACATGATAAAGCCCACGCTTTTTAATTCCTTTTACAAGGACTTTCCCATCCTTGGAGACATTTCTGACTCCATCATGGGTGTGGATATGACACTCAAGATCATCAAACATGCTTTCAGACAATAAGTTTCTCCTTAAGTTAAGTACCCACCTAACATTTTGGAGTATTCTAACAACACCATCATGCATTTTAAAAGGAACAGTACCAACACCCTTATAATTAATCTTAAGAGGAGAATGATCACCCAACCTAACCTCACCCTCATCACAAAGATGCAAGTAATCAAAGACATGCTTATGAGGTGTAACATGCATAGTGCATCCAGAATCAAGTATCCATTCATCATGATCAAAATTAACATGATGTGCACACATAAGCAACTCAACAGGGTAGGAAAGGTGTGACTCAACAATTGCAGAAGTACCATTCTATGGTTTTGTGGAGGCAACTAAGGCCTCATCTTTCTTCTTCTTAAAGCAATCATTAATCAAGTGAGTACCCTTGCCACAGTAGTGACATTTTAGGTTCTTTTTCTCAGATTTGTGTTTGGTATTCCCAAAATTGGAGCTAGAAGAGTCAGATTCCTTTTCTTTCTTCTTATAGCTCTTTTTCTGGTTTTTATTCTTTCCCTTAGTGAACATGACTTCATTTTTAGACTCTTTGTCATGTTTACACTTAAACACTTTCATAGTCTCATTTTTCTGAGTTATAGCATCAACAATCTTCTTTTTAGTTAGACCCTTTATGCCATCATGATTAAACTCAAGCACATCTTTAAAGTTATCAAATTGGGAAGGTAGAGAGTTTAGCAAAATCACATCTTGGTGAGATTCAACAACTTTATCACCACACATTTTCAAATCCTGGTTCATTTTAAGAAATTTATCTAGGTTGTCATTCAGAGACATAGAGACACCCATTTTGAAAGTAAAGATGCGAGTGAGCATGCTAATAACAGAGGGAAGGGATTTTACCTGATAGAGGTCATTCAACGCCTTCCAGAGATTCCTGGAAGAGTCTACTGCGACCACTTGGCGAGCAACTTCATCAGATAAGCGAATAATAATCTCAGAATGAGCTATTTGATCCATTTCCTTCTTTTTAGCAATATCAAATGATTCAGGCCAAGATTCATCAACAACAGCCCATCATTTTTCTTTAATCAGTATGGCTTTCATTTTTAATTGCCACATAGCAAAGTCAGAGGTGCCATCTAGTGGCTTTATGAGGACAGATGAATGATCAAACATAGTGAGCCTTGCTCAAAGAGAGAATAGCAACCCAGAGAGATAAAGAGACAAAACGTTTCAACAAGTGAGTCTCACAAGAGAGATTCTCACAACAAGTAACCTGCAACTACAAAAGATGTATGCAAAGAGATTCACAACAAGACCAACAAGACAAGGCTTTGGCTTGTTGCAAGTCTCAACTGGTATCAAGTGAAGTGGTTAACAAGCACAAGTAACAAACAAGTCACAAGTAAGGATCAGAAGCCCCAAATCAAGCTTTAGGGTTTCAGATCTAGACAGAGACGCTCTTTTGCAAGAGCTTTGTGTAGGATCTGACAACGGGATTGAACCAGCATAGTTGGAACCCAGTTTATCAAGGATCCCCCACGCCTTCCTAGTGAAGGTAAACGGAGATCTACCACTCAGAAGCAAAGAAGCAACTTGAAAACACTTGAAACAGTTGAGACTACAAGTTTTAAACAATTTTAAAGCAAGTTTCTTTGTGGATCTTATGGATCTGAGTTCTAGAGAGTCACTTGACTCTAGAACTTCCAAATCCAACCTAGAAAAGACACAGAAGAGACTCAAGACTTTCGATCCAGAGAGTTTCAAGCTCTCAGTGGAACGTAGCAAGAGAAACTTCAAAGCAAGAGAAGGAAAACGAAAAGTCAACAATAGAGAACTCAAGATCTGAGAGTAAGTACCCCAAATCCAACGAAGAGAGTCTCAGATCTCAAAATCCAACTCAAGCAACAACAGAAACAGACCCTAGATTCGAAGATCTGGGACTAGAAAGTCCAGAAACCTCGAACCCTAGATCTGTAAGAGCCAACCTGGCTCTTATACCACTTTGAAGTGCGGAATACAACGAAGGAACTCAAGCAAACAAAAAATCGAAAGCAAAGACAACCAAGCAAAGGTTTATTTGACTTTAGGCCTTAATCGAAATGCCAAAGATCCAAGAGGAAGTTCAGAGGGCAAAGAGAATTGTCAAACAAAGCACGTAATCGGAGATAGAGAAGCAAGTTTAGAGAAGCACAACTCGAACAAATCAAAAACCACAAAGGTCTCCAAGGTGCTCTCGTCTTCTCTCTTCCTTGTTTGGATTTCAGAGGGAGCTCAAGGTCACCGACGTCGAGCTCAAGCAAGCAAAAGGCCGAGCAAACGCTCTCAATGAAAAACCTAGAAAGCTCTCTGAATCATCCAACAAGAGGCGCAAAGGAGAAGAGTTGCCTTTTATATGGCACGCTCCAAGCCTAGCTCCTCAACGACGTCGTCCCAGTTAATGAGCACGAGTCACCAGAATTGGGCTATCTCGGGTGTTCAAGTATTGGGTCGTTTGGCCCAATAATGCCTCCAACGAGAATAGGCCCAGCTTGACAACACACACACATACACTAGATAATACATATTACAAGTCCAATGTCCAAACTTAGAAGATTGCAAGCCATTAATACAACTCTACACTTAAAATTCCCTAGAAACAAGATATGTGCACTAAAATTTTCCTTAATGTCTTGAGCGAGTCAAAGCCATTTTCTTCCTTTTTTGTCAACGAGATTTGCTTGATTCTTCCGATAAATAAGTTCTTACACCCAACCAAGATATTTGTTTACGCACTTTCCATAAATAAGATCTCGCCTGGAATTATGATATTCACGACTTCTTCACAAGTTTTCCGAGCCATGGGCTTCTGAAGCAAAACTCAAGTTGTGGACTTTGCTCAAGTTTAAAACCATCAAAACATCTATATATAACAATAAAAAGTTGTGTACATGGTGCATTTATTGCACTTGGTCCACACATTTTATTATATAAAATTTCTTGCTAAAAATGTCAAGATAAGCTATTTGGTTCAATTGCCCCACCTTGGGCCTTTGTAATGGAGATCTAAGGTTCGAGTCTCCACACACTTATTTTTGTAGATTTTTGTATTTTAAAACTACCAAGCTTGATTTTGTAATAAATTTATTTCTTTTGCAATTAAAATATTAATACATCACTAGACACGTTATTTTAAATATTCAACTTCGAATAGACACGTTTTCGATTGTAGATATGCTATGGTTGGCACAATATTGTATGAATATTAATCCTGAAATCTTATAATAACTTAATTAATATTTTACAACTTGTATTCGAATTTGAGTTTTTTTTTATTTTAAAACTACCAGGTTTGATTGTGTAAGAAATTTATTTCTTTTGCAATTAAAATATTAATACATCACTAGACACGTTATTTTAAATATTCGACTTCGAATAGATACGTTTTCGATCGTCCATATGCTATAGTTGGCACATTATTGTATGAATATTAATCCTTAAATCTTATAATAACTTAATTAATATTTCATATCAAAATTTGCTACCTAGGGAATTCTTTCATATTCCATTATACGTACACATTTAATACAAATAAATGCAATAATGTGGGAAGAATGAAAAAGTTGCGTTAACTGTTCTCCCTATTTCAAACTTTAGTCTAAGACACTCATATTGCTTAAATGTAGTCATTATCAAAAAAATATCATCCGCAAAATAAAAAATTGACTAAAAGGACATGTTTTAAGAAATAGAGGGAATATTGTTTTTTTATAATATAATATATATATATTTAGCTTGGTATTTTTAAGTTGGATCACAAGAGAATCTAATAAAGGGCTCAAATTTAATTTGATCCATTGACTAATAACAATAAGAGTCAAGCTTGTGGTTGAGTACGTTTGAAAAAAATTGGAAACATTTATCATATACTAGCAATTAAGTGTCATTGTGTCAATAGTCAATACCCCCATTTGCCTTTAAATACACTTCTATCACAAAAGTACGTTTTATCAACATTTTTTTAGGCCGCTCGTTTGCGCACTCCTCTTTTTATGTTGCGCACTCAACTATGGGCGTATTCATAATCCGCACAAGGAAAACCGGTTTTTTACCGAACCATGGACGGATCCTAAACCCGTACAAAAAACGACACCGGTTTTCGTAAAAAACCCGGCTTTATGGACGGATTCCAGATGCGTCCAAAAAAAGCCCCTTTGGGTGGGTTCTCGGCACGCCCATAATGGGCTGGTTTGAGACCCGCACATAAAAGGGTAGTTTTGGAAAAACGGCCCCTTTGGGCGGGTTCCCGGAACGCCCATATTGTGCGGGTTTTAAACCCGCACATAAATTAGGGTTTCAACCAAAACAACGCGTCTTTTATACAGCGGCCGAGTTTTTTACTATTCAGTTTTCAATTGTTAATTCCACTAAAAAAGAGAGCATATACGACAAAGTACATTCTCGTGAGATGTCGACTTCGAGTAACGGGTCCACAAAGACGTCATCGTTTAGCGGGTCATCCTATTCGTCGGATTCAACATCTTCCGTGGGCAATCTTTCTCTTCCCGATAATGAATTGGTTAGTATATGTTGAATCCTAAAATTATAATATATCTGTTTAGTTTATACTTTATTGGTTGTCGGTCGATTAGTAGCGTCGTGTCTAATTTGGATTATGAAATTTAAAATTTATTTCGTAATGATGATGATGATCATATTTTATTTGATTTTTTTTAATACTTGCAAGTTCGTAGTTATTACAGGCCTAGTTTAAAGGTTTTCGGTTTTATTCATAGGTTTGTCCGTATAGTGAGCATGTTGATCACACGGAAGTCGACTTCTCTACGTACTTTAATAGCAATGATGGATTTGATACAATGGAAGATTTGAGACAATGGGTTAAAACTATCGGTCTTGGTTTGTCTATGATCATAACGACCAAGTCGTCCAAACACGATAAGATCATTTTACAATGTTCAAGGTCGGGTAAGTATAGATCGGGGAGGAAGAATGAGGTGAAGAAAGCACGGGATTCGATGAAGACCGAGTGTCCGTTTGAGTTGCATGGGTTGTTTAGGAAAGGGAATTCGTATACACCCTCTCGTTGGACATTATCGGTTATAAGAGGGTTCCATAACCATGAGCTTCCCCCGGATTTGAAAGGGGTTAGGGGTGCACATCGTCTTAGTGCGGAGGAGCGCAACCACATAATACTTGGTAGTACGTCGAGTACAAAGCCTAAGTCTATCTTTTTGGAACTTATCCAAAAGAACCCCGAAAGCTTACTATCGAGGACACAAGTCTATAATTTCAAGGCGTCTCAAAGGAGGATTTCAATGGGTAAATTGAATGTGACAAAATACTCCTTGGCGTGGTTGAAGGAGAAGGGATACTTCACCGACACGATGAGCAGGAGGCAAAAAGATGGGGAGTTGGCGTTGAGCACGTTGTTTATTAGTCATCCTGACTCACGACATTTGTTGAGGATGTTTCCGAATGTCGTTATCATGGATTGCACGTACAAGACCAATAGGTATGTCATCTCGTTTATGTACCACGTTATTCCTATTGAGTTGTTTTAGTGATCATTAATTCTTTATATATAACTATTTGTTGCCAATGTCTAGGTAAGGATGGCCTTGTTTGGAGTTTGTAGGGATGACATCCACAAACTTGACGTATTGTATTGCTATTGTCTTCATGAGGAAGGAGAAGACGGAGTACTTCAAATGGGCACTCTTGCGATTGAAGTTCTTATTCGGCAACCAAAAGCCGCGTTGTTTCATGTCGGATAGAGAGCTTGGAGCATTGAAGGCGGTGAAGAGTGTCTTCAAGGTCCCCCACTTCTTGTGTCAAGTACACGTGGCTCGGAACGTGAGGGCATATGCAAAAACACAAGATATAGACCCGGAACGATTCACTAGTAGCGTTCGGCGAATTATGAGGTCACACACCGAGGAGGAGTCTGAGGCCCGACTTGAACATTTTCGGAATATATGGAACGGAAAAGGTGGAACCGGTTTGGTGTCATATGTTGAGAAGACATGGTTCACTCCGCATAAGGAGAAGCTAATGAGTGCGTGGTCCGATCATATTCTACATTTTGCAACAAGAACTACTAACCGGTAACCTTACCCTCCTATCATTTTTGTTCAATATTATTTATCCGATTTTTTTATATATATATTTATTTATTTTCGTCTTATAGGGTTGAGGCTCAACACTCTATGCTAAAAGACATGTTGCAATCTTCCGTTGGAGGCTTTGACACGATCATACAACACTTGGATAACATGTTTATGGATCAAGTTCGTCGAATCCAAGAGGAGATGGGAAGGAGTAGATCGGTGACACCGGTTGAAATATTAGATGGGCCCGAATGGAAGAAGGTTTTCTTCGACCTCATAGTGAGAAGGTGTTCGAGAGAATGCATTAAATTGTTATTGCAGCAAGTACAAAGAGCGAAAGATGGGGACATATCCGACGAAGTGAGTCCTCGAGACCGTTGGTGGAGTACCTCTATGGGATTGCCTACACCCCAAACGATCAAGGGATATGTTAAAGAAGGCATCCCGTTGGTTCCCGATGAAGTTGATATATATTGGAGGCAAGTCCGGTGGGAAGGTTTGGGGGCGAATGATAGATTGCCCGATGATGGGGTCAAAGTTTCGTACAAGAAGAAGATATTAGGGAAGTTTTGGTCCAAGTTGCAAGCGGGGGAAATTCCCAAGGATACTATCTTCAAGGTCGCCCAAAAGGTGGTGGAGTGTGAAGACCCCCGTTCGGCTAATTTACAAGACGCCTCTCGTGGTGAAGCCGATAAGGGAAGGCCAAGGGGGAGTGAAAAGAAGAGTAGTACTAAGAGGGGGAAGACATGGGAGGAGTACATTGACGACGAGAATAGTAAAGGCAAGGAGAAGACGATGACGAAGAGGAAGAGGAGGGAGGAGAAGAAGAATGAAAGGGAGGAGAAGAAGAAGAGGAAGGAGGAGGAGATGCAAAAGAGGGATGAAGAAAAGAAGAAGAAGAGGGAGGAGGAGGAGAGGCAAAAGAGGGATGAAGAAAAGAAGAAGAAGAGGGAGGAGGAGAAGAAGAAGAGGGAGGAGGAGAGGAAGAGGAGGGAGGAGGAGAGAAAGAAGAAGAAGGAGGAGGAGAAGAAGCGCACTGCTGTTGTATCGCCTAATTTGACATATGACCTTGATTTTGATTGGTGTAATGACACGATTGACCCCTTCATGTTTCAATACATATCTCGGCACCAAGATGTAGAGGGTGATGGTCATTGTGGTTATCGATCACTTGCCGTGTTACTAGGTGAAGATGAAAGTAAGTACATGGATGTTCGGTTGAATCTTTCGAATTACATTGTACAACATCAAAATAAGTTGGAATTGGTGTACGAGGAAAATGGTGGAATACCGAGACTTGTTCAGGAAGTGAGCATGACAACATCCCCATGCCGTAAAGAGGGTTGGATGGTAGTTCCGATGATGGGGTTGGTGTTTGCGACTTTGCACAAAGTGGCCGTCATCGTGTTGAGTAGATTTGGGCCGCACACATGCCTCCCATTGTGGGCCGATGAGGGAGATGAGCCTCCTTCGACTGTATATGCTATGGCACTTGTCGGGACCCCCAACGCTGGACATTTTGTACCGGTATGTTTTCTTGACCAAAAGCTTGATTTTAATCTAAATTTGATAGCATATTTTAATAATGTTACATTGTGTGTAGATTTGGTTAGAAAACGATAAATGTCCTATTCCCCCACCGCCTAGACAATGGACAATATACAAGCAACCGAGTGTGGATGGATGGGAAACGCACCACCGCTACAAGAGTCGAATGCAAGAGTATGAGGTTCGACGAGCGAGTTATGGACGAGGACCTATACATACTTAGGGTTGTAATTAATGTCATATATTATAGTTACACTTTTGACTACCATATGTAAAAATGAAATATTTTTATTTAAATAAAGCGTCGTCGTTTTTATATTAAAATCGAAATTAGAAACGGGGTCAAAACGCGACCGAGTTTTTTCCGCCCCGAATCGCGTATACCACTGTTTTGATAGTGTCGTAGAAACGCCCACATAGGCGGGTTTGGGACACGCCCTATGGGCGCATTTGCAACCCGCCCAAGGGGTTTAATCGCCCACTTATGGGCGGATTTGTAATCCGCCCATAAGGTTTAGGGTTATGGGCGCATTCGCAACCCGCCCAAGGGGTTTAATCGCCCACTTATGTGTGGATTTGTAATCCTCCCATTAGGGTTTAGGGTTTAGGATTTAGGGTTAAGTTTTAGGGTTTAGGGTTTAGGGTTTAGTGTTTTGAGTTTTGATTTGGAACACTCATATACGGGCTTTCTCGCATATAGGGTTTAAAGTTTAGGGTTTAGTGTCATTTAACCTCGCACAAAATGTATATGAGTTGAACCATCGTAAGCAATGTCTAGTAGAAAGCGTCAAACGCCACTATAAGCTCATCGTAAGCAATGTATAGGAGAAAGCGTCAAACTTCATATATCACTTTAAAATCTCATGTTTAACTATCAAAACTCATGTCTAATTTCATATATTACTTCTCTTAGACTCAATCTATTCATGTTTGTTTTGTATGGAAAGTGGCATAGGAGGTCTTCAACCATTTAATTAAGCTCATGTATGTTTTATTTCGATATTATTTTTAATTTGTATACCTTAAAACTCTAAACCATAAACCAAAACCCTAAATCCTGTTGTGCTAGTTTTAAGCACGGCCAATATGGGCGGGTTGTGAACCCGACCATATTGGCCGTGACATGGCTAATATGGCGCCAATATAGGCTGGTTCAAAACCCTCCCATGGTGCCAATATGGGCGGGTTCAAAACCCGCCCATGGCCCCATAATGGGCGGGTTCAAAACCCGCCTATTTTGTGTTACAAATTTTGTTATAACAATTTTTTTTATTTTCCTTTCTAAATTATAAATTTACCCACTTTTTGTGTTAAAAATTAAAATTAAAAATTTTCAAATCTCCGAAGAAAATCCAAGCGTCATAAGTCAAAATCATATCAAATGCAAGCATGCATAATATATATCAAAAAGATTCTTCCAAATTGAACATAATAAAATATACTATGATTTTTATAATTATACAAAAAGAGTCTTCCAAATTGAAAGAAATTGAAATGTTCAATTAATGCAAATAATATTTTTTATATGTGAACTAATTGTTATAGTTTCTTAACAATAACGTTAGAAAAGGATTAATTAATATATTATGATTTATACATTTCATACAATGTCAACAATCTAAAATCGTCGAAATCGTCATAACATAATCTAAAACAATCCATACAACGTTAACAATCCAAAACTAAATTCAAACAACAATCCAAACTAAATAAAAAAACAATCCAAACAACAATCCGAATATAGAATAACATAAATGTCAACCCGATCGATCCGCCCAATCGGGGTCATTTTCGGGGTCAGCCCAACCCCGAACCTCTCTCTCAACCTCCTCTCTCGCAGCCTCCTCTCTCGCCCGCTCTTCCGCCATCCTAGACGACTCCCCTCGTTCCCAAATGGATGGGACACGATCCCTGCGCTCGGCCGACCTCGACGACTCCGGCGGCATCTGCGATGCTCGACTCAAAGGGGGGGCAACCGGTGTAACGTCCAGCCCACAGAGACCTCCCAAGTAAGGTAAATCAATCTGAGCAAGCCCCTCTATGGCCGAAAGCACGTGTGCCCTAATCAGCTGGAAACGCTGCAATATAAAACGACATATGCAATTAGATCATATTTATATACACAACTCAAAAGTAATTCTTAGATAATATAAACACACTCACCCTGTGAAAATCGACAGCCGGAAGAGGAGCTCGAACGATGCGCGGCTGAACGGGCGCCCTCGGACACACATACGGATGCGAGATCTGCAGGAACCAGTCCAAGTACTCGTCGTCGACGTCCCACGGAGTGACAGCACGTGGCGACGTGAGGATGAATGGACAAATGTGGTCCATAACTGTACCCCACCCGTAATACTCGTCGTCGAAGTCGAGGATGTACCTTGACTTCCCCTTAAGAGACCACGGGCGATGAGAGACGCGTGGTACGATAACGTCCAAAGGTCGACTCTGAACTCGTCCCCACTGCCGCACGCATCTCTCCGGCATGTACGGCTCATAGATGTCGAGGTATCGGATGGTGCCCCAATACCTCGACGTCGGATACTGGAGATCCAGGTCAACCCGAGAATAGGGGGTCCAACAAACCTGAAATATAAAGAAATGACATCAGGAAACGTAAATTTAAAACTAACGATGCGCGAACAAAATATAAGAACGGATACGTACATCCTCCGGTCGGTAACAGTCGAGGATGTGCCGATAGTAGATCGACGTATCGTACGTCTGTAACTTTGTGCGATCGACCGGATAGCGACATGCTCTCCTATCATCGTCCTCCGCTCCAGGCAACGGGTTCGGGTTGCCAGGGAAATAGATGAAATACATCCATATCCACATCTATGGCACACCGAAAAAAATAAAATCAGTTCACTTTACGAAGATTTCGATAAAGACATTTTCAATCAAAACTACCAAATACCTGTAGAAGATATGAGCAACCCGCCAACTGAGCCACCCCGGCCCGTGAAGCCTCCCCGAGATTGAGGTAGAGAAATGCCAACATGTCGACGCCCCCATGCAGTCTCAACAACCCGACCCCAATCCTCAAACAACGCCAACATATCAACATCTACCTTGTTCGTGGATTTGTCCACGAACAAGCTGGTGGACAAGTAATGCCACAGAAAACCGGCAGTTATGCACTCTGGCGGGTAGTCGGAAGCTATCATCACAAGTAAGCGATCGAAGAAATCTCGGCTACGTAGATGACCCTTCTTAAGGCCCCTGAGGAAGTCACGCTCGCCGGGTAACACATAGTCGTCCGTCGTGCCAAACATATACTCAACCATATCAACGCACTCAGCAGAGGAGAAAGTGTGAGCTACCTCGTGCCCCTCAATCGGAAAACCGAGGATGATGGCAACGTCGTGGAGCGTAATCGTCATCTCGCCCCACGGAAAATGAAAATTGTTGGTCTCTGGATGCCAACGCTCTACAAAAGCAGAAATGAGGCTATGGTCGACGTTGCCGAAATCGAAGTACAATAGCTGTGTCAGGCCGGTCTGTCGAATCATCCATAACCACGAACCATGTGCAACATCTACGTCGGCCGACGGAATGTGAGCCCTCCATCGGCGAAACTCCCTCGGTCTGCTGTGACACGTAATACGTCGAACAGGTCCGTCCATGTCGTTCCTAAACGGGCCGAATGACCCCCAAATCAAGTCGGCGATGTGTATATGGAAATCCTGTAATACAGATGGATCGTCAAGCCCATACGGTGTCTGCTCGGGCAAGTCGGCATGTGGAGGCTGGCCCTGTGGAGGCTGGGCCTCCGTCCCCCCAACAGAATCTACAACCACCTCATCCAAATGAATCTGAGTCGGGTCGGAGGGCAAAGTATCAGACTGCGGAGGGTCGGACTAGGGCGGAGCCTCTCCCGTCCCAACATAATCCCGGTAAGCCTCTGTCGTCCCAACAGAATCAACCATCATATCCTCTAACTGAGTCGGTGGGACCTCATCATGGAGAGGTTGATCCTCTCCCGTCGCAGCAGAATCAGGACGAGCATCCGGCTCGGAGGTCGATTCTTCGTGTCGCCTCTTGCGACCCGAAGCCGTGACAAAACGATCCGCAGGTCGTCTACCATCAGCTGTAGACTGTCGAATATGTTCTACTACCTCTTGTTATTTAATATATTATTATTATTTAATAATTTTGCCTCATTTATTTTATTTCACTCAAACTAATCCTAAATTTTTTTTTATTTCTATTTAAGATTGTTACTACATAAAAATAACATTTCTAATTTAATAAATACATTATTTGTACGTTACGATTTCTAATTTCTATCATACAATTTTTCACTATGATATAATTTATAATATAATATATATAAATATTATTTCTACGGTATATTTTTTAAATAAAATATATGCTTTTTATATATAATATAATTTCTAATCTAATATGCATTTCATATATATTTCGCTAAATCAATTATATGCATTTCAAATAATATAATTTCTAATCTAATATGTATTTCATATAAATTCCGCTAAATAAACTATATGCTTTTTATATAAAATAATTTCTAATATAATATGCATTTAATATATATTTCGCTAAATCAATTATATGCATTCATATAACATAATTTCTAATATAATATGCAGTTCTATATATATTTCGCTAAATAAGGTATATGCATTTCATATAATATAATTTCTAATCAAACATGCATTTCATATATATTCCGCTAAATCAATTAAATGCATTTCATATAATATAATTTCTAATCTAATATGTATTTCATATAAATTCCGCTAAATAAAGTATATTTAATTTTATTTTGATATTAAAAAATACCTCGTCCGTCGGTCTTCTCTGACGCACTCGACGACCCGGATCCTCACCCTCCATCGTTGTCAATCCGCTCGGGCCCACTCCAGCCTCCATCTCTACCGCCAGCGCCATCTCTACCACCAACTCCGGCGCCACCTCCCCCACCACCGTCGGCGCCATCTCCCCCACCACTGGCATTGCCCTCACCCCCACCACTTCCGGTGCCACCTCCCCCACCGCTGCCGGTTCTCCTTCCCCGCTGCGAATCGCCGTGTCCGACCTCTGTGCGGGGCCGGAATCCACCGACTGGTGTGCGGAACCCAAACCCGCCGAAGAATGTGCCCCGGACGACCTCTGTGCGGAGCCCGAATTCGTCGAAGAAGGCGGTTCTGCCATGCCGGAATCGTCGAACTCATGGTTCTCCATTGCCGAATCCTTCTCACTTGCTCGAGATTCCATAGAAATTTGACCGGTTTTTCGCACTCGCTATCGCACCTTCGCTCGGAATTTGCTAAAATGAATCTGGAAAAATCGAAGTTAGAAGACGAAGTTGTGCGGCGCCCGTGTATAGCGAAGTTGTGCGGGTTTCCAACCCGTACAACTAGGGTTTTATGGACGGGTTTGAAACCCGTCCATAAAGCGTCAATTTTTGGTCAAAATTTATCGGTTCTTAGATTGAACCGGGTTTTTTTTATTTTTTTGTGCGAGTTTCGGATCCGTCCAAGAGAAACCGGGTTTTTTTTGTTTTTTTGTGCGAGTTTCGGATCCGTCCAAGAGAAACCCGGTTTTTTTTAAAAAAAACTGTGCGGGTTTATAATCCGCACATAGTCGAGTGCGCAACCTAAAATTTAGAGTGCGCAAAAAATTGCCTTTTTTTAACTGAAATGATGATTTAACTCAATATTACTACGTAATTATTATGCTAGGCGTTTTTTATTATTATAGTAGGCGTTTTTTTCCACTTGAGCGTTCCTTTCACTATAAATATCATTGATTCATGCATGTAAATTCACAATTATAGATTTTTTTTCATACATTTCCAAAATGAAGCAAAGTTGAAGAGCTTTGAGGTAAATTTGTATTTCATGTGAGTTTGAAACTTTGATTTTTGTAAAAATTTCTTGTTTAATTATCAATTATATTTACCACTTAGTTTGCATTAATGTGAGAATTAAAAAAAAGTTTATAATATTTTTTTAAGAAAAAGTTCATTTTATATATAAGCCATGTGTATTTGGAATTTTGTTTTACTATTTCTTTTTTCTTTTCTTTCATATATTTCCAAAATGAAGCAAAGTTGCAGAGCTTTGAGGTAAATTTCTATTCCATGTGAGTTTGAAACTTTGATTTTTGTAAAATTTTCTTGTTTAATTATCAATTATATTTACCACTTAGTTTGCATTCATGTGAGAATTTTTAAAAAAAGTTTATAATACTTTTTTAAGAAAAATTTCATTTCTTATATAAGCCATGTGTATTTGGAATTATGTTTTACTTATTTTTTCTATAAAATATGCATCTCATTGTAATTTTTTAATATAATTATTTT
Source organism: Fallopia convolvulus (assembly GCA_964016875.1). Classification (NCBI taxonomy): domain Eukaryota; kingdom Viridiplantae; phylum Streptophyta; class Magnoliopsida; order Caryophyllales; family Polygonaceae; genus Fallopia; species Fallopia convolvulus. The sequence continues at coordinate 47,583,957 of OZ024720.1, read as the reverse complement.
ATTACCTTTTTTATTTTTTTATGATATCAGCATACACTCCAAAATAAAGCTCATAACAATTGATTTTCTTTTTATTACAATGGTTAGATATTTATCTTAATACCAAAAATTGCACCTTATTAGAGCTGGATTGTTAAATGTAAATATAATTGGCACATATCTTAACTTTATCTTTGTTATCAATATTCCATATCAAATATTACTTATTAGTAATCCAGATTTATCAAAAAAAAAAAATAGTATCGGTGTACACAAATTCTTTTAACATCAAAGTTATAATCCATCCAAACAAGGCTTAGCCCATTATAATAGAAATTCATTATTATTTAATGTTAATATATTTATGCATTTTTTGTAAGGGGTTTGTTAATTTATTTAAATTTCAAAATATTAATATTAATAAATTTATGTAATTGAAATGTCATATTTCTGTAAATCTTGTTATTATTTAGTATTAATATTTTTTTCATATTTTTATGTATTTTTTAAAGAGGGCCGGTTAGTTTATTAGCAAGCAAAATATTACCAAGTAAGTAAGCATATAATTATTTCACTTGAAAAAACCTATAATTATGATACGCATAAAATTGCATGAAATTAAAAAAATGATAAAGTTTTCACATATACATTGTTAATTCATACACAAATGGATGTTCCAACTGCTCACTCAATCCGCAAAAAATACTAAAATAAGCACATAAAAAATACATGTCCCGTGTATATGCACGAGCCTGTTCACCTAGTAACATTTTAACAAATCTGGACAACGCGAGAGCAAAAGTTGTAAATCATGCATCTAGTACTTTTATAATGTGGACGGTTATAAATTCGTGTCAAAGTCGCTATTTTGAAACTAATGGCCGGAGATTGGAAGCGTGCATGATAGAGGAGAGCCGAGAGGGCGTGACAGCTACCAAATTCATGATCCTGGACCAAAAGTTAAAAAGATATTTTAATTTGATGAGTTTATTATGAGAGGTAGTAACCACCAAGTTACTTTTCTTTGGTTCTCAACTTACGGGGAGTTGATCGATCGTAAAAATTAATGTAAGAAAAGTAAAGTGAAGGAGATCAAGGAGCATGCGTTAAACTTAAAGGACTTGATCACGAGGATGTATATGAATGATGGATGATACTCGTGCGCTCTGGTGCATCTATCTCTCTCTCTGCTTTAATTAAGGGTTGACTTTTTAAACATACCCACGTGTGAACTATTATTTCACACCACCTACCCTAACCAAACCCTTTGAAATAGGCCATTTAAAATGTTGGATCTATTGTTTGGAGGAGATAAATGGATAAGGCGATCGATAATCATCACAGAAAATTTTAATATTAAACTTATGGTTAGAAACAAAATGGAAGTTTTCATCTATAATAAATTACTAGAGACCATTATATTTATTTTATAATTTCGACCAAAAAAATTATTTATTTTATAATATTACGAATATGATTATTCATGAGACAAAAGTGCTTGATCTTTTTTGAAGATCTAACAGGTGGATGAGTGGATCACGTACGCATATATAATGAGATCAATACAACGGTCAACAATTAATGATAATTAACTTTATATTATGAAACAAACTTGTAAACTTCTTGGCTAGCTAGCGAAAATACAACGTACACTTTTACCAAAGGAAAAAAAAAACAGAGTTTACGTACCCTCATCGAAAAGCTTGATTTAAGTCTGCCTTTCGATAGGCGGATAACCTAATACCTATATGAGCCAAAAAAGAAGAAAAGATATATCTAAAGTTATTTGGCAATGTGCGTACCTATAGTCAGTTTGCATTAGCACGAAAATATATCATTGAAACCAATGCTGATCAGTGGGTCTAATAGTAAAGCAGTGTTGGACTCCTTAAAATTATGTAAGATATTTGAGTTGGAATCTATTTGACGATATGTATAAAACGATAAAAAAAACATACTGTATACAAAAAAATAATTATTGATCACTTCTCATTTTCTTTTAATACTATCTTAAATTTCTAGCCGCTTGATGGCCAAAATCAATTTTCTCACTTTTCATTTTAATAATCTAAGTATATCTTCTATTTTATCTATAATGTCATTTAGCATATAAAGTCGAAATCTACCTTTTAACCTAAAAGCTTAAACCAACGGGTAGAGTTTTTCTCTTCCTTAGGCCATCTCTAACAAATTCTCTATAATTTTCTTCAAAATGAAGAGCCAAAAGTCATATTTTTCAAATAACATTTACTTTAACTCCAACAGCTTCTTCATTTCAGAGAATCTTACATTTATTAGTTTTATTTATATATAATTCTTTTTTTTTTATAAAATTTCATATGGCCAATCACAAGTTTTCATGTATACACTTTTAATTAATGCATTATTCAAATAAATTTGGAGAATTCTCTAAATATAGGGAAAACACTTTAATCTTTTAGAAAATTCTCTATTATAGAGAATTGGATAGGAAAACTGTTGGGATAAAAAAAAATAGATAAAATTCTTCAAATACACAATTTCCAACCATTTGAAAAAGCTGTTAGAGATGACCTTATACACTACTGATCTTTTCTCCCTATCACGGATGTGGGATAGGTAGATTTCCCAGAACAATACCATGTAAGCATTTTAATAATCGTAAGGACTATTTTATCTATAATACCATATGTAAGCATTTTTTTTGGTAGGAATACCATGTAAGCATTAATAAGAAAAATCTTGTGTCTAACTATATACATATACTTGGACTAGGGTTCACTTTTGAGCTCATGCATGGCTTGTCTGTGTATCGAATCAATATCCATTATTACCATCCATCGAAGAAGCACTTCATACGCACACGACACACCAGACAGTTGTTAAAAAATTAAATTAAAAAAAAACACGAAAATATAGCAATCCAATTAGAAGTCAAGATCAAATCATACAAATTCATTAGCACACCGACAAATAATTAACTCCTAGCTACCAGCTGCAAAACCATCCATAAAAGCAGTAGGTGCAAATGATATAACATACATCGATCGGCAGTGCATTATTAAATATATAATCGACACTAACAAATTAAAATGAAGAATAACCCATTTTCACGTACATACAGTACACTTACCAAAGCCGACCCAAATCCAATGATCAATTAGCGTGCATGGAAGCCATGGCAGTAATCCCAAGCTTCTGAAGATTAAGCTTGACAACCGTGTCGACAAACATCTTGGTATCCTGCGTCGTATTCCCCTCCGGAACATCCACAACATAGCTCTCCAAAACCATCGTATAACCGTCATCCAGCTCCGTCACGGACGTAACGGAGCGGTAGTTGGACAGCCTGTGCTCGCCGCCCACCACCCGAAAGCTAAGGACGCGCCGGCTATCGTCGAGCATCTCGAGCCGCTCGACGCTGGTGGACGCGGGGAGGCCCGAGACCACGGACACCTCGCGGATGCTCCCCACGGTGGCCCCGTCGCCGGAGGTCAGGCGGCAGCTCTTGATGAAGTGTTTGTAGCGTTGCGGGTTGTCGAAGCTGCGGACGAGCGGCCACACGGCGGACGCCGGGGCGTCGATGCGCTGCGTTATCAGGGAAGTGCACGTCTTCGACGGCTGTTGATCCGGAGGGAGCGTGTGGAAGGACCGGATCGTCGGCTCTAACTTTGCGTATTCCGACTCCGTTAGGCCGTGTCGAGGTGGCGGTTCCATGGCGGCGGGGGAGGCTTCACGCCGGTGGTTATGAGTTATGACTTATTATGAGAGTTGGATATAGATTTGTGGGTTGAGAATGGAAGAGTGGGATTTTGAAATTTAGGGCCACGGTTTGCAGGTTTCATATAGTGTTTTTTTTTGTTGACTTTGACTATATATCATGGTTGACTTTGACTATATATGAGAGAGTATGACTTTACAATTTACATGCAACTATAAGTTTTTAAGAGGTTCACTGCTCGTGATATGGTGGTTGGGACTGGGATGTGTTGTCCGGAACTTTGCTGCCGGAGGTGTTGTTGCTGCTGTCGGCGATCACGATCAACGAGTCTGATGTTGTTGAGGATACTATCACTTGGAAGTTTACTGCTGATGGAAATTATTCAGTTTCAACGGCGTATAAATTTTCTATCTCTGACGGCCCTTCTTACTGTAATGACAGTTGCATTTTCAGCGGTATTTGGCGACTTCAGGTGCAGGAGTGCATTCGTACGTTCCTCTGGTTGGTCGTTAGGGGGTGTATTTTAACGAATGAGGAACGCCGACGTCGCCACATTGCGAATAGCGCAATTTGTGGTATCTACAAGGCGAATGATGAAACTCTGCTGCACTTGTTCAGGGATTGTAATGAAGTTAACAGGCTTTGGGTTTCGGTCAATAAACCGGATGTTATTACTGATTTTTTCCTTCTTCCTTTCGCAGGTTGGATGAGAACCAATCTCATGTGCTCTTGGATCAACGGAGTCGGGATCGCGTGGCCGGATTTTTTCGCGACAGCGTTGTGGTGGATTTGGCGCTGGAGGAATGAGAAGGTTTTTGGAAGTGACTTCCGGGTTCCGGACGATGCTGGGTTCGTTAATGCGCGGGCCAAAGAGTATGCGCAGGCTTGGATTGTTAGGCCCCTGTGCAATCGTAAAACAATGAAAAATGTTTCGCAGATCTCTTGGAAGCACCCCCTGTCGGGCTGGATTAAGGTGAACACCGATGGAGCGGTGGATATGCAAGGACATGCTACTGCTGCTGGGGTTCTTCGTGACTCGGAAGGGTACTGGATTGGTGGATTCGTCCACAACATCGGGATGTGTTCGGTCCCTTCGGCGGAACTTTGGGGGATCTACCACGGCCTCAAAGTTGCTTGGGATAAAGGGTTCCGAAGGGTTGCTTTGGAGACGGACTCGGCGCTAGCTGTGAGCTTAATTAGCAAAGAGTTAGCTATGTAAAAAGTATCAACTCATTAATGAACAAATAAGCTTCTAAAACAAAAACCTAGGTACATAATATTTAAGTATACTAACCTAACTACAAAATATACAATTGCAAAATAAGCTTCTAAAACAAAAACCTAGGTACATAATATTTAAGTATACTAACCTAACTACAAAATATACAATTGCAATCTGCCTAGTGTATTCCTCAAGAAAATGAAAAAGAAAACTTTTGGCAACAATTCACACAAGCAAAATGGGGGATTTGAATGAAATTCACGACCTGAGTGAAAAGAAAGGGGGTGTATAACCAAACCAAAATAGATTTAATAGATAGATCAATTTTAAGAAGGAGTGCGATGTACTAGACATTATGGCTCAAGGTAATAAGTTTACATGAAATAAATCATAAGTTAACATATATGAAAAATTAGATCGAAGTCTAGTATGCAACCAAGTAATCCAATGGTTTCCGGATATTGTGAAAAAAAAACTATGCCTTTTCGTCCTCTAACCACTATAAAATTGTGATTGATATGACTAATTAATGGACTCATCACTAAAGCCCAACCTTTTAAATTTGAGAAAATATGGATGTAGAGAAAAGAGTTTAGGAACGTGGTCAAGCAAGCTTGGCATGTGTCCTTTCCTAGGACCAATATGTTTCAACTCGTTAAAAAACCCAACTATTTAAGGCACATGCAAAACAGTGAAATAAACAAACATTTGAAAATACCTTTGACCAATTACAACAACTAGAAAAATAATTGATCGATATCCAACAAACTATTCTTTTGCATCCTAGCCAGGACATAATTAAAAGACAACTTCACCTCATAAAGAAAAAACAAAGCATACTGAAAAGACACAAGCAAAAACCAAACATACTAAATTTATGGATACTAATGTGGGTTACTTCCACAAAATAGCATATGGAAGAAGAAATAGAAAAATTTTGGTGTCGAACATATTGTTCTAGGTTTTGGATATAATCATATGGGGCTTGTTGGAAGAACAACCTATTTCTCCGATGCCATATACTACACCAAATTACCACAAGCTCAACAAAAGTCTAGAGTTCCCAACAACTGTTTTAGCTCATTAATAATTATTGCAGCTGCTTTATCCCTTGTGTTGTACTCTCGTAAAATACTTTCTGTTTTTGCATTGAACTCTCTTGCAATTCTATGGGTATGATTGCACTTTATGAATATATGTCCAATATCTTTATATGTGCAATGACACATAAGGTATCCTTGTGGCGTTAGAACTCTTTTTTCTAGTAGTCTAGCTTTTGTGGGTAATCCATTGTGTGACATTTTCCATAGAAAGTTCATAACTTGGTACGTGTCTAATTTTTTTATCCAATTGCTTGGGTCAGGATATTGTCTATGGACATTTTTAATCAGTTCTATAGCTGAGGCTGTCGAGAACCTACCATTCTTGCTTGGTGCCCAATAAAGTTGATCCCTTATATGATTATTTGGAATTGGGATTGCTATGATTTGATCCTATATCTAGCGAGAGCAGGCATCAAAGAGCGTCCAACTGCCACTCTTTTCCGTTTATTATAAATTCCTCTACTAGAGTTTAGTCATTTACAACATTAGGATTAATTGCATAAATATGGAGTGTGTCCTGAAGCAACCATTTGTCTTTTCATAACCTTATCGACTAGCCATTTCCGACTTGCTAGATTATTCGTTCTTGGAATCCTGGTCGAAGACTCATTAGTTTTGACCATTGTCAAGATGTGTTGACTTGTTTTTGTATGAAAATAGGGCTGTATTTTTCAATTTTTCATTCACGAGTATAACCCAAATGTTATCTAGCTTAGTAAGTAACTTCCACAACAATTTCATTTACATTGCTTTGTTCATATGTTCAGTTTTTTTTATTCCTAGTCCCCCATAGTGCTTTGGTTTTTAAATTTTATCTCATCCATTTAGAGGTTTATAATTAACTTCTTTATTCCATAGGAATGTTTGATTAACCTAGTATAATTCTGTGTGTATGCTTGCAGGCAGCATGAAACTTTGCATTAGGTAATTTGGTTTTGCTACTAGGTTTGATCGAATGAGAATTGAACGTCCTTCTTGGGAGAGTGTATTAGCTTTCCATTTTGTTAGTTGTATTTTGGCTTTCCCGAATCTTTCTTTAAAATTTTCCTTGTTTACCCATCCGTTTATTATATGGCATCCCAAATATTTTTCTAGATCTCTCATTGTCGTGATACCCAGTGTTTGTTGAAACCTATGCATTTGTTGGTTGTCAACATCTTTTGAGGTTTGAAAAGCAGACTTATTGTAATTGACATTTTCCCAAATATTTCACAATACTCCTCAATGATTTCCTTGGTTAGTATGCATGCTCGATGAATTTTTTTTAGTAAAGATTTTTATATAATCTGCAGAGGCTATGAATGAGACCTTAGTCCCGGATCGAGCTAGGGCAAATCCAACTAAATGTTTAATTGTATCACTTGCTTGTTGGAGCATCCTCACTAGGATTTCTGTACCTAGAATAAATAAATAAAAAGATGATAGAGGGTCCCCTTGGTGTAATCCTCGTACAGGTATAAAAGGGTTTGTAGGGTTGTTATTTACCAAAACTAAGAATGACACTGCTTGGACACGTTCTTTAATCCATCCAACAAATTGCTTGTGAAACCCAAACTTTTCCATGATAGAAAAAAGGAAATCCAAGTCTAGTCTGTCAATGCTTTCTCCATATCCATTTTATTGCAATCCATCCCTCGTTTGACGTTTCCTTTTTTCCCTTTGAACGAATGAAATATTTCATGGCAATTAATACATTATCCTTGGTATCTCGTTGAACTACAAAGGTGTCTTGGAGAGGGTGAATAAGTTTATGCATCATACTTTTAAGTCGTTCTGTAGTGATTGTTGCTATTAGTTATATATGGTGGCACGTAGTCTTATTGGACGATAGTGATTTGTTCAATTTGGATTGTCTCTTTTAGGTATTAATGTAATGGAAGTATGACGTTATGAGGATGAAGAGGGTGTGGTCCGTTCAACAACACCCCTAAAAGATGTAAGAACAAACTGAGGAAATGGCAGAAGCCATCACATGATATCTATAAGTTGAACTTTGACAGTTCTAAGTTTACAACAACATTAGCTACATCAAGATACATGATCAGAGATCATTATGCAAGGGTTATAAGTCTGGGTTCCAAGAGGTATGGGGCTAACTTTGTTTTACAAGTAAAAACGATAACACTTCGCGATGGAATCCGAGAAGCAAGGAAACTGGAAATTTAGGGTGACAACCTTACAGTTATCAATACAGTCAAGGGCTCCCGGTAAATTTCCTTGGAAAATTGAGACGTTGGTGTCGAATATCTTGATTTTCCTTCACGGTTTGGACATTGTATGTTTGTTTTATTTTGTTAGGGAGTACAACGATGTGGCTAATAAAATAGCTAAACTAGGCCACAAAATCCTTGATGTTCAGTTTTAAAATTACATAAAATTTCAGGTTCCTAACCCTTATCTTATTAAAAAACATAGAACAAAATAGTTTTTTTGGTTATACATAGAACAAAATATTTAAAGATGGAATCCTTTACGTTCCTAAAAAACAAAAAGGAAAAACAATTGAAATACTAGGCAACGTCCCACTTCGCTTTCAATCTCCGACATCAATGCCTTCGGGTATTTCGTTCGATGGTTAAGACTTTAAGGTAGTATTTTAAGGTCATTATTTTGAATCTTCTTTGAATTGGTTAATAACCCAGTTGTTATATCTAGTGAATACTTTCGCGAATTCAAATAATACTTGCGGCGACCGTAATCCTTTAAGCCTATAAAAAAAAAAAATCTCCGGCCCAATCTCTCTCATACTGAGTCGTCTACAGGACGGAAACCCAGACTATAGAGAACTTTCCAATCTCTCACGAGATCAATTCGATCATTCTGCTCTTTCTCTATCAATTGTCTGCAATTCAGTTCGATCATCGCGTATATCATATTCCAATTGTTACTTCTGCTAAATCGAAAAGTCTTTACAATTAGTTTTGGCGCATGCTGGCAAATAGTCAAGGTTTTTGATCATCTCGCATTTGAGGATTTGTTGTTTTTACCTGTCGCTGTAGGAATTTTGGCCGTGTTCAGGGATTCAACAATGTTTAATCGGATGTTTGGTAAGCCTAAACAAGAGACCAGCACTCTCTCTACTCTCGACAAGTTGGCGGAGGTACAGAGCATGATTGTCTGTTCTTCCAGTTCTCTTTTTGGCTTTGGAACATTTTTTTAACTATTCTTTTCGATTGGATGTTAATGCTGTAATTTTCCGTACTGTAGAAGATTGTTTTTGTGATGTCATTTGGAAATAGTTTTCTTGCAAGTATATCGAATAAATATCAATCATCTTTGTCTGCTTCTCTATTGCCAGTTTGCTTGATCTGTAGTTACTAAATCTAGAGATTAGAAGATAATGGAATTCATTCCTCATCAAGAAGCCTTATCAGGAAGCAATTTGTACAAAAGGGAAACCAGAATGTTCTGTGCGAGCCTCTCATTACTATAATTGACCCTTAAAACTCGTATTTAGTGCATCACAAGATTCACAACATATCCTACATGACCTATGCACAACAAGTAGTAAGCTAGGCATCCAACTGCTTAGCAACTAGCACCTATATAACACTATGTGACCTTATAAACAAAAAGTCAACATGACTACCAAGCATACACTGAATTCCCATGGTCTTTTATTGCCTGAAATGTATTCTCTGAGAGATTATCATTTGTTATTCTTATTTTTGTTTGTTTTTCACATTCTGCATTTGACATTTTGTAGACGCTGGAATTGTTAGAGAAGAAAGAGAATGTTCTAACGAAAAAGGCTACTGAGGAGGTTGAGAAGGCCAAAGCATTTACCAGAGCAAAGAACAAAAGAGGTGTGCTTGGAATATAAATACTGCATTCTTTATCCTCAAAGGCATCTTTCCATCTTGTAAAAACAAATGCTCACCTTTTAAAAGCTTTGCCTTATTCCATGCAGATTGTAGACCCTTGTGAGTTATCTTTGGACTTTCTGGGTAGATCCTTTTGCAACTGCTAGACATCAGCTTCCTCTTGATTGATTAAAACTTATGTTCTTTATCCAGTGTATTTGATATTTGGCTAACTTGTATCTCTTTTCCTATTCTAGCAAATTCGTAACCAGCTTTTCGTCTTCCCCTAAATCCCTAATGTTAGATTTGCCACCTGTGTACTACATTCTACCGACAAGCTTGAGATTCCTATGCAGATGTTTTTTCTTGTTTGCACTGACAGTCTATTATAGGAAAAAATCTGATATATTTCAATTCCAGGAATTTTAACTTGTATTTGTTTGATCATTGAATGTTGTTGACTTAAGCTGCCATGAAGGTGGAAATGAAATAGGAAACAAAAAAGTTTATTTCAGATGTTCATGGCTTATTGATCATTGGTTTTGTCTAGTTTAGTACACTTAATTAATTTTCTTCCATCTGTTTAATCAATGTAGAGAAAGAAAGAATGCAGAGTAGCAGTTTTATTTTCTGGTGCATTAATTCTTCTTATGTCATGTCCCATACAGCGGCAATACAGTGTTTGAAGAGGAAGAGACTTTATGAACAGCAAGTTGAGCAGCTAGGAAATTTCCAGCTGCGCATTCATGATCAAGTAAGCCACGAAAAGTTTCCATTATGTGGCCCAGCACTGTAAACCTTTGAATTGTTATGATTCATTGTGCATGTGTCCATATTTTGTTACACAGTAGTTATTGTTGGGTCATTTTTTTCCCTTTCAACTCTGCAGATGATAATGTTAGAAGGTGCAAAAGCTACCACTGAAACAGTTGATGCTTTGAGAACTGGGGCAGCTGCAACGAAGGCCATGCAGAAAGCAATGTAAGTGAAATTCAATGTTATTACACTTCTTATTCCAACGTGATCCAACCCAAAAGCCTTCACTCAGTGATCAACGGAGTCATCATGAGTTTCTATTTCGTGAACGGATTGCTATTTCCCCAATTTTAGGAAAATTCTGCCAAAAATCAGATCCATCTTGAATATCACTGACTCACTTTCATGTGTACACTACAAGTTTATTTGTCTTCTAATATCTGAACTAATTTATAACTTCATACTTGAATATGTACTGACTTTCATAATACCACTGTGCACCTGAGTGCAATGACATCAGGAAAGGACTTCTTGAAACCTGATTTATCTTGCACTTGTAGTGAGTGGGGTTAAGAGCAGAGTCATTAATGAATCTAAACTGAAGTTTGTTTTGTGGCATTTCTATGATAGCATTAACAAGGTGAGAATAGAAAAATCATTTCATGAATATAAATACAATCTTGGCAATTTTCTATTGTGATGGGAGATTTTTTTACTAGCTCACTCTTTCGGCTTTAGTGTTATATCTGGTAATCTTCTTGAAATGGGAAACGTACTGTGTTTAGAGTGCCTAGATGTTGTATGTACAGTCAAAGATGTTGAAAGAGTATATCTTGCTTTAAACTTTTTCTTCTCTTAGGATTAATTCCTGGATCTTATTTCCTAAGGATTCAATCTCAGCAGTATGATGACCCTTCTTATCTCACTTTGAGTATCAGTAATATATGTTTAACTACAATATATTTTATGCATCTGTTGGAACTTCTTCCATTGTAAATGGAATTTTTAACCAGTAGTTTCAAATGAAATTTGTGATTGTTTTTTTTCCCAGGAACATTGATGATGTTGATAAAACAATGGATGAAATCAATGAGAAAACAGAGAATATGAAACAAATTCAAGAGGCATTGTCAGCTCCAATTGGTGCAGCTGCTGATTTTGATGAGGTCATTCCCTTTTCTCCTGTCTCTATTTACCGCAACTTTTATCCTTTCTTTTCCTGGGTTTATAATCTTTATGTGCCAGATAAATATTTGTTTTCAAATTTCCTTGCAGGATGAATTGGAAGCCGAACTTGAAGAGCTTGAAGGTGCTGAACTGGAAGAGCAGCTTCTTCAACCCATCTTGCGCGAGCCTTTACCTCATGTTATAGACCAACCAGGCAAACTATCATCTCGTCATACTCCTCAGAAGCCAACAGCTGAGAAGGATGAACTTGCAGGCTTGCAAGCTGAATTGGCACTTTGAGGCAATTCTTTTGCACTTACCTTTTTCTTTGAATCCACAAGTAATGATTTGTTGTATCAACAAAAAAAAAAACAATTTGAGAATGAAGAGACTGCACCAACAACTCTTACATGTAATGGCTTGACAAATTTTTATTCAAACTCTTGCAGGTCTTGTTACAGATGATTCAAACCTGTCCAAAAATTGGCTGAATTGTTACATGGGGGAAATTGCTGCCTCTGCTTTCATCATCACATATTCGCTCACACATTCCAGACTCTGTACATAGATGTGGTGTTAAATTCAATCTAATATTTAGGTGGTATCTTATTTTCTCCACCTTGAAAATTCGTTTTGTGATATTCTGCTCTCAATTGCTCAAGTGGCAAAAGGAACTACTATAGCAACATTTTCAGATGGATATATATATGAGATCGTGTGTCAGAGATGTCATTCGAGGCATCACACTGTTTGCTTCGTAACGGATTGTTTCCTAATAGTGTGGAAATTATGCTATTCTGAAGCAGTGAAGGGGGTCGTTTATGGCTTTATCATTATCAGGCAATGGGTTGTCCCTTAAACATAAAAGATGGTTAAACAGCAAGAAACTCAGAAAAAAAGAGCAAAAAACTCATTACATTGAGAACAAATGTACCAAAGAATTGTTTGGAACCCACAAACCCAGCATTTACAATGCTAAAAAAATAAGAACATCATTGAAACTCTTCCTTTGATGCAATTTCTCTCGGTCTCTCTCCAGAAAATCAGTGCATGATGTAAGTCAGCAAAAGAGCCACCATCATCAGCCCATAGGCTATTCCTTGGTCTATTGCTACTCCTGAGGAAAGGGGGAAAACAACGAAAACCAAATGATTAGTTGAAAGAGATAAGATTTAAAATCAACCCGAAAACACAGACAATGAGAGACCTATAGAGAAAGATAAAACGAACCATCGCTTGTAGGAGCAGGGGCCGGAGCAAGGCTTTGAGCATTGGCAGCGGAGAAAGCCAGAGAAAGAAGAGTCATGATGAAGTAGAAGACTCTTTGGAACTCCATTGATACAGGAAGAACTCGAAGAGAGACTCTAAAGAGAAGTTTTCCTTCCTTTGTTTCTCCCAACTTATTGCTTGAGAATTTGAGATATTGTTGGAGCAGAAATGGGAATGCAAGGATTATAAAGCTTTGAAAAGAGATGAAAGGCTATTTTAAAAACAAAAAATTTGAAACAAGTGAGCAAATGCCACCCTGGGAGTGAAGCAAACGGCTGTCAGATGAGTAAAAGAGAATTTTATTCTAGAGAATGTTGCCAACTTGAAGGGGGCCCAATCTAATTGGTAGCTGTGGACAGCTTATTTTTGTTGGGATACGCATACACTGGACATGTCACATGGGATGAAATCATTGGAAGGGAATGGTGTAACGGGACATTGATTTTTATATGAATGTGTTTTGCACACTTTGCTTTAAGGGCCTCCCTCTCGACTGCCGAAAATGATTCTGAATTGGACAGGCTGGAGGGGACCAAATGCTGTAACGGGAGAATCTGACGATTTTGGAACATTATTTAATCAAGAAAATTTCTAATGTGTACCCATGGCCGTTTAATCAGTGGGAAGGACTTTTTTATTGGTGATTGAGGGAGGGAAAATTGCTATAATAATCATTTCGCCCTACTACTATTTTAGTTGAAGATTTAAGAAATGAAATATTGGATACCCACGTAATTATAAAAGTCTAACCTTCAACATGTCTTTGAAAAATTATACGATAAAACTTTTAACTTGGAAAAATTGGTATGATAATAAATGGGAAGTTAATATTCATGAATCCAAGAGTGAAGAACAAAGAAAATGCAAACTGAAATGGGGGTTGCATTTTACATATTGAGAATAAAATGACAATACAAAAATTTTAGGTTAGAAAGCAAGTTATAAGACTTTTATACAAGGAATAGAAAGACAAAAATACCCTTAACACAAAATATCTATATTACCCTTAAATAAAACTACACCCCTCCTCCTAAAACTCACGATGCAGCTGCAAGGAGTATCGAGAGTTTGTCTACAAGAATCTGAAAACGAGGAATGGGGTGTGACTTAGTAAAGAAGTCAACAATCTGAAGAGAAGAACAAAAGGCAAGGTAAGAATGCCAAGCTTCAAGTGGCGACGGATAAGATGATAATCGATTTCGATGTGCTTGGTGCGTTCATGAAAGACGGAGTTATGAACAATCTCGATGGCACATTTATTGTCACGGTGCATAGGAGAGGGCTGAGAGAGGCATACACCCATATTACAATCGTAACCAGACGATCCCTTTGGTAGTAGATCACATAGCATGGTACTCAACTTTAATGGAAGATTGGTAGACAACACTTTGTTTCTTACTCTTCCAACAAATAAGAGAATCACCCAAGAAGATACAAAAACCAGTAATTGACTTTCTATCAGTAAGATCACGAGCATGATTAGAGTCAAAATATGCACGCAACTCCAATGAAGTTGTTGAGGGAAATAGGGAATAATAGTTGCCCAATGAATAGTAGTAGGAGAAGCAACAAATTGGCTAACAATTTGAACAACATATGCAATGTTAGGGTGAGTGATAGTGAGATAGACCAAACTACCAACAATAGTGCGATACAAAGTAGGATTGTCCAATGAGCATGCTCAATGATGTTAGTAGTAGATTTTGACTGAGAGAGAAGACACCCTTTTGGAGAGAAGGCAAAATCAATTCCATTAGGTCCTTCTTCTCAAATTGAGAAGCCAATGCAGACTTTGACATTTCAATGTCACTTGAATTGTCACAGGTAATGATCATATCACAACATACAAAGAAAGAATAATTTGACAAGCGTTAACACATTTGACAAATAGAGCTAAATCATGTTCACTAGAGAAAAACCAAGAGAAGCAATAGCAATGGAGAACTTCTCAAACCATGCTCTAGGAGGTTGTTTGAGACCATAAAGAGTTTTCCTAAGCTTGCAAACTTGGCTAGATTTATGAGGAACACCAAGAGGAGGGACCATATAGACTTCTTCAAGCAAATCATCATTCAAAAAGGCATTCTTATGATTCATTCGTTATATATGCCTTTGACGAATAAAAGCAAGTATAATATGAGTACAGACAGTAGTAATCTTTGCAACAAGAGAAAACATTTCCTCAAAATCCATACCATACTACTGAGAGAAACCCCTGGCTAATCATTTAGCCCTATATCATGCATTCAACAAACCCATCAGACCTAATTTTGATTTTATAGAAGCAGTGAGATCTGATAGTACATTTACTAGGAGGTTATTGTATCAAATCAAAAGTATTCATCTTTTGCAAAGCCAAAAGTTCGGCATCCATAGCACGATGCCAAAGAGGGTCAGTAATAGCCTCCTTATAGGATAATGTCTCAAAAAGACAATGAATAGAGGCTAAAAAGGAAGTGAGAGAATTGGAATAGCACGAGTATTAAAAGTTTAGTAGACTTACGAGTAATGGGGGATATCGATTAGAATCTACAATATCAAGAGGATCGGGAACAATTGTAGGCGAGGGAGAATCAAAGATACTACGCAAAGCAGTACTAGAATCATTCACTCTAGACTTGCGAGACTAGTTAAGAGGAAAAGGGACAATAGGGTAGGTAGAAGAACTCTACAACCGGAGAAGAGAGGGTACATGACTCTTTAGAGAAAGGATCAATATGAATAAGATCTGATTTTTTAAATTGTGAGTAGTGCCAGGAAAGGTATATGCTCAAGGACAACAACATGACGGGAAACATACAGTTTTTAAGACAAAGGATTAAAGCAACAATATCCCTTTTGATTGTCACCATAATCAAGAAACACACAAAGTGCAAACCGGGGTGAAAGTTTTGTACATTCTACACCAGGACGAAGAACAATATAAATGGAGCCAAACATTCTTAAAGAAGAATAATATGGAGTATGGTCATAGAGTTTTTCAAAGGGAGACAAACCTCAAGTGAGAGAAGACGAAATCTAGTTGATTAGGTGTACAAGAATGAGAACTGCCTCTCCCCAAAATTGGCTAGGGATAGAAGAGGACACAAGAGATAGCAAGTAATTTCAACAATGTGCCTATGCTTTCTTTCTGCAACACCATTTGGCTCAGGGGTATCTATATAAGAGGTTTGAAAGATAGTTCCATCTAAAGCAAGCAAATCATGGAATTTAGTTTAAGTATATTCACCAACTTGATCACATATATAACATTTAATGAGAGCATTATGTTGGGTTTTGACATAAGCTTAAACACGAATATAGATATCAAAGTAATCAAAACGATGTTTCATGAGAAAAACCCAACAAAACGAGTATTATCATCAATAAAGGAAACATAATAACGACATCCCCTTTAGGCCCAGCATTTTGGGTAGTTCGATTAGGGCGGCGGCCCATGGCACGTGACTAGTATATGGCCCAATTTTGAACTATGTAAATCATACATAATATATCATATGTATGCTTTCTTGGCCTAGTGACACATAGACTCTTTAAAATTGCTTTCAAGAATCTATACACCCAAGTTCGAACCACACATTTGCTACTTTGATGCATACTAATTAGTGGTAGTTATACTAATTTCCCATTACCTTTACCTAATATATTTAATACACTTTTTTCTAATTTAATTTTACAACTTACATAGTATATTTATCATATGAAACTTTCTAATAGTTCAAAAATAATGTTTTGCTGGAAAAAGAACCCCAAAAAGTTTATTTGTATTATGCTATATTTTCATATATCCCAACTATAATATTATAACTTATTGTTTTAAAAATTTTGTCTAGGCTACGCTTGGAAGCTAGGAGGCCCGAACTTATTTAGCTTACATCCCCGTCTAGATGCCGCGTTTGAAGCGTATAAATTACCTAGACTTAGGTAATTTTGCTTTGTTCAGGGACCACCTAATATTTTTGAGAACATTGAATATAACTTAATACTGCTAATTATAATAATTTTCTTTCTATTAAAAAATATATGCTAGAAGGCCTAAAATCGCCCAAGAGCCTATTGAAAGTCAAGACCGGCCCTGATCCCATTTTTGTAGCAACAATGGATGGCCCCATAGATCAAAATGAACCAAGTCAAAAGGTGCAATAGAGTAAGAAACGCTTTTACTAAAAGGTAAAGAAAAGAATTTTGCAAGCTTACAACCATTACAATAAAAATATCCTAAGCTTGCAAATTTCCTAAAATTCCCTTAGAATCTAAGAATCTTAGATGAGAATTCGACACATGACCAAGGCCAGACTGCCATAAGTAAAAGGTGAATGATGTAGAGGACAAACAAAAAGAAGACAGATCAACACTAGGAGCTGCAAAAAATGGTAACTTCAGCTCATCCAAAATATATAAACCACCTTGCCTACGATCGATCACAATTAGCTTTTGAGATTAAGGGTCCTGCACATGACAAGAAGTAGAGGAAAAGGAAGTAACTAGAGTCACATAATTGTCCAATAGATAAAAGATTTAGAGAAAGTTTAGGGATGGTGTAGACATTAGGATGAGATAAATGAGAATTAACAACATAAACAACACCATTCAATGACATAGGGGTTCTATCAGTTGTCATGGCAAGCATAGATGAAAAAGGAGACAAAGAAGCAAACGATTATGAATGGGGAGACATATGGTGAGAGGCTCCAGCATCTAAAATCCATGTGGAGGGAGTCATACATGTGATGCTAGTGGGTGACTGACTTACCGAAGATGAGAAGGACATAGACAGGAACTTTTGAAATTATTTTGAAAGAGCAGCAAGTGCAGAATCAAAGGGTGAAGATAATGTAATTACAACATTGACTTGTGGAGAAGGCTTGCATTGTTGAAAGGATTAATTTTGTTTTCCTTGGGAAGCACAATTTAAGAGCTTAGGATATTGAGCCTTCTAGTGACCCTTTTTAAAAAAAAAAACTAAATTCATTAATCCTAACCCTACATTCAGGTTTATTTTCTTGTTGCGAAAAGATCTAGGAGGCGCTACTAACACAAAAGGAATGGGCATTGAAAGGATGCTTTCCTCATTTGAGATTTGGGATGAATTTCATCTGCCAACAACTCACTAACAATTGAATCAATTGAAAATAGAGGATTGCGATTCAAAATGGAGCCAAAGAGACTCTCAAAGTCAGCATGAAGTGTCGTTAAGAATTGAGCCAATCGTGTTCCTCCATACGAGCAATATACAATGCAAATGCTCTTAGCTCGGCTGATTCAGTAAGAGCTAATTGATCCTACATCCGTCATAACTGAATAGAACTCTTGAATGCCGATATCTTTTTGTTCAATAGCTCTTATATCCGATTCCAATTGGCCTTGCTTTGGAGAGTTAGATTGTGTGAACAATCTTGCAAGGTGATCTGAAACTTCCTTTACCTTATCATATTTTGCTAGTTGAGTACTGATTGAGTGCTCTACAAAGTTGTTTATCCAAGTGATAATTTTTGAGTTATCAACTTCCCAATTTTCAAGCAGATCTGACTTATCACTTGGGGGTTTAATCACAATTCTAAAAACACGCCTTCATGGCTCCATATCCTCTTTTTTTTTCAAAAAATTGTTCATCATATTGCTCTAATATGAGTAGTTCTTCTTATCTTATTTCACACTAAAGGACTGAAGGGAATCATCTTTACTATTTTTCATTTTCACAAACGAAACCTACAAGGCTTACTCAACCAAAAGCCCCAAATCGGAAACCACAAGTGGATGAACCCTAGATCCCCATATTCTCAATCTCAAAAATTGCATAATAAAGAACGCAAAATTCAAATACCAATTGCATCTTCATTGTAGGCTTCTTCTGATACCATGAAAACAAATGGGAATCTAATATCCATGAATCCAAGAGTGAAGAACAAAAAAAAAAAAAAAAAATCAAATTGGAGTTGTGTTTTACATATTGAGAAGAGAAAGACAAGTTGAAAAGTCTAAGTTAGAAAGCAAGTTAAAAGCCTTTAATTTTTATACAAGGCATAGAAAGATAAAATTACCCTTAAAGCAAAATATTGATATTTCCCTTAAATAACACTAACAAGTTGCTCAATGAAAGCAACCATAGAAGTGGCATGGAGTCCCAAATCTATCAACAACCCTACTTCTTCTCTTCCCTCAAACTCAAAAGTGACGTCTTCCAATTGAATTTGATACTTCATCTTTGCTAACAAACACAAGTGTGAAGAGCCTAGAGGGGGATTCATACTTGAGTTAGGGCTGAGCTCAAATCGAAGTGCATATCTCCAATCTCATATTTGGATCTAGATTTATATATAAAAAAATTGAGGTTCGCTTCCTACATTTTCAAAGTTTCATATTTTGACACAAGTTCCTCTACTAATTTTAAGAACCTGCATATCAAGCTTGCTCAAACCCGATTACAACGAGCTTTTGATGAGAAGAGTCCAACACAAATAACTCAATCTTCTATTAAGGAATTTAATTCCTTTTATTTTTCTCTTATTGTGCAACAATTTTGATTTTTTAACGGCATGGTGGACAAATCTGTTAGTATGGTGGTTCTATGTTAAGCAAGGACGAAAACCAAAAATTTAATTTAGGGTATACTGTATTTATTTTGTAGGTGATATTTATCAATTTGCACTTATCCAATGCTAAATGTACTTTGATAGGATGAATTTACCTTAATTTAAACTTATGTAGTATTAAATTAATCTTAAATTCCACTTTTTTTTTAAATTTACCACACTTTTTAATTTTTGCGGTGGGCTAGAGTGGATCTTAGCCTGGCCTTGTATCCGTCCTTGATGCTAGGGAATCTCATTAAATCGAATTTTTTTTGCAATTTTTAAATACAAGGCGTGGTTAAGTGTAAATTTTATAAGAAAAAAGGGGTGATTATTATAAATTTTCCTTATGTATAATAATGTTTTACATATCATACTTAAACGCAATAATAGATTTGTTGACATTTTTAAATAAAAATACAAATTTTTCTAAATATATAATGAAAATCAAATAAAAAAGGATCATGAAAATAAAAATAAAAAGATTTGTAAAAAAAATACAGATAAGATAATCTTTTTGAAAGAAAAGAACCTTTAGATAAAGATAAATGAAAATACAACCTACATGCCAAAATAAATGTGCTGGCATCCAGCCTTGGCCTAGCCAAACCTTATCGGTTTCTATCATTGTATTTTTTTTAATTATTGTAAGATATGTTGCTTTATTTGAAATTATGGGCTTTTGGGCATGGGCCTATGTTTGCATACATGGGATAGTCTGAAAGTCTTTCTAGGGTTTGCTTGAGCCGCCTTTATATAAAGCAGCTAGAACTATTGTATTAATCACGTCCAATATGAATTATGCGAGATCTTGAGTTGAGATCACTCCTCCCCTTTGACCCGAGCGTCACCCCTTCTCAACCCTCTTCCCTCGCCCTTGTTTCTGCCTCATGCCGCCCTCGTTCACGCGAGAACAAGAGGCGAGTGGACCATCTTCCAGTGATTCATACTTATCCCGATTACTCATTGGAGAAGATCAAGGCACCTCGAGCATGGATCTTGGTGAATCATGGCTCGAACCCATCGGGTTGCTATCAATGTATCAAGCCAATATGACTCGTAGTGTGTCCTTTTTCCGGTCTTGCTTGCCTAGTCCACGACCTACTAGTGCCATGCGCTGATCTTGCTAGAGATTGGTCCTATCTTGCCTAGTCGCGGCCTACTGGTGCCCGTGTGACAAGTCCTCGCTTGGACTCCCGATTCGGCCTGCTGGTTTCAAATCTCCCTAGGCTTCGGTCACCCCATTGCTTAGGCGCACCATTCTAGTGTTGGTGTGTTGTCGCCGGTCTAGATCCGAGCCCCATCCCATTGTTGCATCCTACTCAAAACCCTAGGCCATGATCCTAGATTCTCGGCTTGATTGGAACTAATTTTTTGTTAGAAATCTTCCTTGATTGGTTGGACATCCTATCCTATCTTGGTAGTTTTTTTCTTGCCCAATTTGGCTCCTTAATTTAAAGGAATTGTTCTTTTGGATTGCCTATATCGATATACTTTCAAATTGGTTGATTATTTCCTAATTACAAGCCTAAAATCGTGGATCTTGTTGGTCTTAATAGGTTGTGCAAATTTTAGGTAGAATATCTTTTATTTATTACTAGCCTTGTAAAGATCATGTGTTATAAAAGATCTCATATCTTAAAAAAGGGGCTCAACCTGAAGATCTAGTCTAGTCATCAAGTCGTTCTTACATTGTGGCCACGACCGTATCAAGTTTGGCGCTTGCTATCGTGCCATGACCCTGAACTGGCACCGTGTCGAGCATGCTAGACTTGCACCTCTTCACTGCTTCTAAAACAGCCCAAGCCATCTCTCCCTAGACCAACCAAGCTCAAAGCGTGGACGCTTTGAATCCAAGGGGGGAAGAATTGGTTTAAATCATTGTATTTATTTATTAATTTATAATATGTTATTTTATTTAATATTATGGGCTTTTGGGTGTGGGCTTATGTTTGCATACATGGCCTAGTCCGAAAGTCCTTCTAGGGTTTGTGATACATTGTAGTTTGTACAGTGTATCTAGGACTTTGTTGAGAGGGTTTTCTTGACAACAAATAAATTTATAAGTTAAGACCCCGCTGAGTATAGCGAAGTCAGGATCGTTCCACGGGAAGTACGGTTGTTTGTCTATCAACTACTAAAAATAAGAAAAACAAAGCAAAACATGCAAAAACACCTCCGACCAACCTCGGTAACAACCTTGTCAGGGTCATTAACGAACTTGGAAAACCTACGGACAAAGAACACTTAACGACCTAAAACACAGGTTCAGTAACGAGGTATGTTAACTCGATAACGAATGATTCGAAAGCACTTTAAACTAATTCAATAAAATAAAAGATCTAGGACAAGGGTTACCACGACATAGCTATGCATAAAAACTCATACGAAGATAAAGATCATGCCTTTAAAGATAAATTCAACTTTCGCTGATTAACAAGCAAATCAATCAATTCGCATAAATCAATTCACTCTATCACTTGTTTTGAATCCAAAGCTCGAAACTTTCGTTAATGAACAATATCAACATTCAAGTTAATAACTTACTCTTTCGATCAAGTTGAAAACTCAAATTACCTCGACTATCGTCTAAGCATAAGCACAACAAGCAATCTAATAGATAAAAGGCAATCAAAACATCAACTTACTCATCCAATCATGCACAACTAAGTCGGGTTTCAACCCCGACCCTAGATAAAAAGACTACTCACTACTCATGATAATAAAACTAACAACTTTAATCAAAGAAGACATTGAAAACAAAACTTAAACTTAATTGAAATTAATAAGAAATTATTGTCTTACAAACTTCTGTAGATTCCGAAACAAACAAGAACACCGAGCAAAAATCCTGATCACCGACCCTAAGCTCTTTCTCTCAATCCAACCTGGCTCGAGATCTTCTCCTACTCGATTTCTCCTAAAACTAATCTGACTCCCCCTCTTCTAGACTTATAACAAGGGTATTTATACTAAGAAACTATCTATTAAAAAGGCTAAAAGATAAAAACTTACCCTACTTAAAAGATAACAAATAACAACCTAAAGTCGGCTATGCATCTACCGACACGGGACCCTCGTTAACGATCCCGCACAGGGTCAGTAGAGATTACAAATTCCCTCTGAAAAATTCTATCTTTTAGCCTCGTTAACGATCTTCACATGATCGTTAACGAGCCTTTGTTTTGGATTTTCTTTAACTTCTCCTCAACTATAACTTGAACTTCTCATGCAATCTTCTTCCTTATCTTCATGTCTTGCATCCTCCACCACAAGACCTCAACTTATCTCTAAAAGCGCTCCTTCCTGCTCAAAAACCTACAAAAAGACACAAAACGGAGTAGCTTCCATACTTTTCACAAAATATGCAAACTCGTCCAAAACACACAAAACTAACTCTAAAACCTACTAAAACTAAACTAAAAAAACTAAGAAACACACCAAAAACTAGACTAAAAACACGAACATCAAAATACCCCATACTTAAGCTTGTTTGTCCTCAAGCAATCACTATATAATAACCAAAACCCAAACAATCATGCTCATCAAGCAAATAGCCATCAACTCAAAAGCAACATCAAAAACATAGCAAAAAATAGCAAATGATTATTAACGTCATCACACATATATAAGCACTTAATAGACATAAGAAATACAATCCAACCTCACCGGGGATATATGTGTTTCACTCAACTCTCAAGTGTTTAGGGTTATAAATTCAATCTCTCAACTCATCTTATATGCAAAAACTCATAGAAATTGGAACTTATATCACCAAACTCTCCACCCAAGATTTGTCAAAACAAGAAAAAATCATCAAGAGAACTTAGGCTCAATGAAAAACATCATAGAAGCTTCCATTCGGTCGGGTTGTAATGGGGCTTGGTAAAGACAATAAGGCGTGGAAATTTTGGCTATGTGGTGATAATAATATCCGGGAATCAAAGACTCCTAAAAACTCGCACATCTCCAAAAACTTCATAAAAAATCATACCAAACTCACTTCTCATTATGCTTTTACTCTCACCTATTATATCCTAGAAAGTCTCATTAAAACATAAAAGAATCTCTGGTTTAACTCCTAAACACAAATACACATTTTCTTCTCTTCTTTCCTCTTTTTATATTTCATTTCTGTTGTTCTGTACATTTCCTTCTTCTCGAACAGCCTCGTTAACAAGCCAACTAGGTCGTTAACGAGCTACAACATCTACTCGTTTTTTTTCTATTTAAACCAACAACCTTCTTTTTCTTGTGCATCCTTTCTTATCAAGAGATCTTTACACAAAATCAAACAAGAGACTTCCAATCTGCCCTTCCCAAAAACCCTTTTGATTGAACCATACGTAACATTTTCACTCAACAAAACAAACCTCTCCCAACTAAGTCCTAATCCCCGGATAGGGTCAAGCTTATCTCGGCTAGGGAAAATTTTATGGAGCTTAAAAATTAAAAGGCTTCAGGCTCAAAATGGTTATCAAAAGAAGGATCATGTAAGGGTGGATAAGGATTAATAGGGCTCATAAAAAACAAGTTCTCTATCATCTGACTTTCACAAGTAATGAACTATAAATCTCATATAGGTCTCAAGAAATAGATAACCATCACAATTTCAAGAGATAATATTCATAAAGAGAGTAAATCACACAAGAAAAGAAGAGGGATATATGATGTTCTCCCTATAAGGCCAAAAATAACTCACAAGGTAGCAACTTTTGTTGGATTGCATCACTCATGCTAAAAGTTATACATGCTCAATTTCATCAAATACTATTCCTCTATAAAAACACCTTCATATCAAGAATCAGGCTATACCATCAAAAACATGCTTGCAAGGAATTATATGATCATGCTAGCAACTACTATCATGAAACCAAAAGAAAGGGTATTTATCCATTCTAAAAAAAACTCTTTTGGAATTTTTTCAATATTTCAATTTTTTGTGATTTTTTTTCTTTAAGCAAAGAACAACTAAAACAGACAAGACACAAAACAAACAAGTTTTATTTCCTTTCCCACCCCATACTTAAAATTACAGTGTCCCCACTGTAAAAAAACTAAGCAGAAGAAAAGAAAAGAAAGAAAAAGAAAAAAAAGAAAAACTTACAAGATTATTGAAGCAGAAAAGAAACAACTCGTCAAAAGCTGTATCAACGCCTTGGTGGTGGAAACTGGCGCTCAAAGTTCCCCATAAACTCAAACATGGCCTTCCAATGCTCCTCATCAACCCTCACCCTTTGTTCCATAGTCCACCAACGAGCATCTGCATGTTGATGCCTTGCATCATCCAAAGCCATACGAGCGGAGTAGACACCCTCCCACCGATCCATCCTTTGGTGGAGTTGTGTCTGCTGCAAGTTAAGCTGTTGCATCTGAAATGAAAGATCTTCGGCCCATGGAGGTGGAACAATCGATCCAGTGTAAGTGGGTTGAGGAGGTGGTTGGTAGTGATCGTAAGGCTGGAAGTGGTCTTAAAAAATCACCGGGTTATAAGGCATAAGATCATAAGATTGTGGCTCGGCAGGCGGCGGCGGGGGGTCGTTACCGAAGCTGTGTGCCTCGGTTGTAGCCTCGAAGTATTTGTTAATGACCTTGGGTGCGTCGTTAACGAAGCTGTCATTGTTGCCCAGAACCTCGGTATCGAGGTCGTCGTCCTCGATGTCAAGCTCTTCCGTGGATGCCTCCGTCTCTGCCTCCATTGCGTCATCATCTTCATCCATGTCATCTTCATCTCGAGCAAACCTTGATACACACGGCCTCAACGACGGCTCATCTTGTGGCTTATGTTCCAACGGGAATGCATGCCCCGTCCAAGACTCATGCCAATTTGGCACGTAAAGAAGCTCCATCTTTGATAGAGTAAGCGGGACATCTTGGCCATGAACCTTGGTGGCGTGCCCTCTCTCGGTCCGCACAAAGATGTTGGAGACGAACCAATAATTCTTGTCGAGCAATTGGGCATGGTTCGACGTGTAGAGTGAGAGATCAGCGTCGAGCTTGTCCGCCAAAAGACTAACTAGATTTCCGCACCACACTTCGTTTGACTAGATCCCTTGTTTCTCAACATATTGCAACCACTCGTACCCCAAGTTCATCGGGGCGGGATCCTCAAAGAGTATAGTACGGAGGCATGCAACTTCCGTCCGTGTTGGCCTATTCAGCTCTCTCTTGGGCCAAAATGTGGGAGCTAATACTTGGAGAATGATCCAAAAGATGAGGTTGATGATGCTTGCCCTGGAAAGTGCTGCAGCGGAAGGTTCAACTTCCCCGGAAATGTAGGTCCAAGTTTTGGTAACCTTGTAGTCCTTGATTTTGTAGTCCCGAGAAGGGTTAGGAAGCTCGAGATAGCCATTAAACTCCGCCATTGTGCACTCATGGTTGACATTGCCTAGCCGGAATCTTATCCTTCCCACTGAGGTCTTGGTTTTGAAGCTCGTCTCAAGAGTGGCCAAGAACTCGGAAGTGAGAGTCGGGTAACGCGGTGTCGCCTCTTTCTTCAACAATTGAGGCACTCTGAGAATGGAAAAGGCTTGCTTGACATCCTCATAGAACCCCATAGCCTTAGCACTTGACCTCGAGAACCACCTAGTGTAGTACTCCTTCTCCAAGATGGCATCGAAGCGATCAGCTTGTGCTTGAGTGGCCAAGATGACATTGTCCATGCGGGGAGGGGACGGGGACTGTTGAGTCCTCTTCTTCTTCCCGGCTCTTGTTGTAGCTCTGCTAATGCTTGCCATATAGACCTATAAAAGAAACATGAATTGCCCAAGATAAGATCTACTCAAACCAATTGAAAAGAGACCCCATACATGGCCTTGGAAATGCTCTTGACTTGCCTCGTTAACGAGCCAATTGGGTCGTTAACGAACCTGGACTCGTGTTTAAAATTGGACAAATTGCAGGGTCGTTAACGAGCCTGGACAGGTCGTTAACGAGCTTGGGCGAGAACCACTAACGATTTGTTCTGAGTTCTAAACTCCAAAATTTTCCAATTAATCAAGAATGGATCAAACACAATCCCATATAAGACACATAATCATGCACATGCACCTCATACTTAATCGATTAAGTAGTTCGCCGGTAACGAGCTCGAGGATGGAGGGCTCGTTATCGTGGTGTGACTCAAGAGTTAGGGACGGTGGTGCACCGATTGAAAGTGGTTAGAGATCGGTCGGATTCGTTTGAGATTTTAAGCTTTGGATTGAGATTTGAGTGTGGGATTTGGGAATTCTTTGAGAGGGTTAAATAGGAGGGGCAAGAGGTAGGGGAAGAGGCGACATAGGTAAAGATATAAGATATATTTTTAGGGTAAAAGAACTTACCTTGCTCGTTTCCCTATTCGGGTCTCGAAATGGGTCGTTAACGACCTTGGGTGGGGTCGTTAACGACCCTGGGTGGGGTCGTTAACGAGCCTGTGTGACCTGTTTTTTGGTGTTTTCCTGAGCCCAACTCCTGTATCACATTAGCCCTAAACAATTCTATCTTGCTAACTTCTAAACTACTAAAAACTCAAAAGAAAGCTAAGAAAAAGATCTAAAAAGAAAGAAAGAACTAAACTAAACTAAAAACCGGGTTGCCTCCCGTAAGCGCTATTTTTAACGTCGTTATCCCGACGTACTTACCTTGGCTAGTTCGACGTTGTAAGAGCCATGGTGACTCTAATTTCTTCATCTGGGTCGGGTTGCTCATGAAACTTTTTCAATCGATGGCCGTTAACTTTGAAGATAGCGCCTTGGTTATCGATCAACTCTACCGCCCCGTGAGGATAGATCTGGTGAACCACAAATGGCCCGCTCCATCTCGTCCTTAGCTTTCCCGGAAATAAACGGAGTCTAGAGTTGAAGAGAAGTACCTTGTCACCAACTTCATAAGTTTTGGGCACCAATTTCTAATCATGCCACCATTTGGTGCGCTCTTTGTAGATTTCGGCATTTTTGTACGCCTTAAGCCTCAACTCCTCTAGTGTTTGCAAGTCCATGAATCGTTTTGCTCCAGTTGCATCGAGGTTCATGTTGAGCTCCTTGAGATCCCATAATGCTTTGTGCTCCATCTCGGCCGGTAAATGGCATGCCTTGCCATACACTAGGTTGTAGGGGATGGTGTGTAGGGGCGTCTTGTATGCCGTCCTATAAGCCCATAGAGCGTCATCCAATTTAGATGACCAATCCTTCCTAGAGCGGGACACCGTCTTTCCAATATGCTCTTGATCTTCCTGTTTGAAACCTCAACTTGGCGACTAGTTTGGGGATGATATGGTGTTGCCACCCGGTGTGATACCCCATACTTAGCCAGAAGTGCTTCAAAACTCCGTTCTATGAAGTGAGATCCACCATCACTAATGAGGACCCTTGGAACGCCAAACCTGGGAAAAATGTTAGTCTTAATAAATTTGACCACGGTTTTAGCATCATTGGTCCTTGTGGCAACGACCTCCACCCACTTAGAGACAAAATCAACCGCAACCAATATATACTTGTAGGGGCCTGATACAGGAAAAGGTCCCATGAAGTCTATGCCCCATACTTCGAATAACTCGACCTCTAGTATCCCGGTTAGCGGGTTTTCATGTCTCCAAGTGATATTACCAAAGCGTTGGCATTCATCACATGCTGTCACATAAGCTTGTACATCTTTAAAAATGGTTGGCCAATAAAGTCCACTTTGAAGAATCTTCGTCGTGGATTTGAATCCTTTTGCATGGCTGTAGGATCGTTGTTAATCAAGACAGTCGGAAACTGTTCCAATGACAGTTCCCTTACGCAACGAAATAATACAAAACAAGACTAAACAGGAATTTAAGACCGGGACACAGTTCCTTATAGAGGAACCTCTTTAGCCAACTAGCTAAAGAGTAAACCTCTACCTCCCTTGGAGGATTTTGAACACGCACTATATTCTATTGATATATCTCAGGTTCCACAATACAAAGTCGAACTTCTCTATTGTTTGCAATCCCACTCACAAACAATACTAACGACTAAGACATAGTAGTTCCTAGATCTAAACACAAATGAATATAGAGAGTGAACCTTACACGTTCCTGTGCAGCTCCCTTTAGCACAGGAACAACCTTCTTCAAGTTGATGAAGATCTTCACGCAGTCTTCATCACTTGATACTTCCTTCCTTGAACTTTTGGATTGAATGTCTTCAATGAATCAACTCAGGCTCTCGATCTCTTTCTTTCCTTTTGTAGATCTGGTTTCCTTGTGTGCGAGAGCTCATTTAGACCTAGCGGCATCGCATACTATTTATAGAGTTTCCATCTTTAGTTCTGACGCCTTTGCCCTTCTTATCTTGGGGAGTACGACACTGTTCAAAAAGACTAGCGTACCCTTCTTCATCTCTATTCATTCGGAGTTTTGGCTTGCCGCCCAAGACAATATTGAAATGTCTTTCTTGTCCTTTAAATTACTTGCCACGTACACAGGTGGCTTGACCGGGAACGTTTCCCTTTGCTTTTCATGTAAACTTGCTATCTTTTCTGAGATCACTTTGTACAGGGAATTAGTTCCATTTGTTTGTCATTATCAAAACTTCGATTGCTCGAATGGAGAAACCATTGTTCCAGTGTTAGTTCCCTAACACTGTTCCAACAATTTCCCCCTTTTTGATGATGAAAAACCTTCATAAAAATGCAAGTGTTAAACATTCAGGGATACAGGAAAGATATGAGAGACTTAAACATCAATGACACAGGCAATTCTTTGTAGATACTTAATTCCCCCTGAAATGGACAAGCAGTTAAATTTTCAAGATTTTTAAGCTTATAGTTCCCCCTCAGCTTATGGCTAATTATTCTGTATTCTCTTAGACACAACGCATCGCTGCATTTTTCCACTTTTCCCCCTTTTGACATCATCGAAAAAAAAATCAAGTATAAGCATTCAAGAGAGAGCAAGTAGAGCACAATCATAACTAGAGAACAAAAGCAAGATGCATATCATTAAAACATTAGTTCAAAGAGGTACAAGACTAGATTCTTAAAAGCATCGAAGGAGGGATAAAACAACTAAGGATTGTTCTTGTAGGGAGCTTGTTCATGGGTTAGAGGAGGAAGAAGAGGAAGGCCGCTTCTTCTGGATATCTTGAAGAACGACAAGGATGTGATCATTGGTTCCCTTCGTCTGTTGGATGTCTAGAAGGACATCAAGTATTCGCTGAGTGACCCCACACAGATGGTTGAGAGCTTGAAGGACAGTTTTTTAATCTCCTTGTTCAATGAACACAGCAGAAGGAGCTTCTTCTTGTGGTTACTTGGAGTGCTTCATTCTCAGAATGTTGGACATATCCATCTCTTGTCCAAGCTCTTCTTCTTCTTGAGGATGATACACATCATTCCTCTTCATTAGTTCCTTCACCACAGCAGCACAGGGAAGGGCGTGAGACTCCTTGGCAACACACTTGCACATGTGCAAGATCATTATCTTGGGCAGGTTGATTCGCTCTTTGCGAAGGAACATATCCAAGAGAATAACATCAGTGGAGTTGAGAGTTGTTCTCTTTTCCAGTCTTGGAGTCACTACCCTAGTGATGTATTGGTGTGCCATCTTTCCCAGTTGACTCAAGCTGTGAGTCACTATCTCCTTCCCTTGTGCAGGAACATGGCCTAGGAGCCTTTGTAGAATTGCCTCTCTTCCATCAGAGTCTTGCCATGGGCGTTGTGGAAGCATATCAAAGCCCTCTCCAGGAACTTGAAGAATTTTCTTGATTTGGGCAGCGGTGAAGGTGAAGTCATCTTCTTCTGTCTTCCATCTTATGACAGGGTCAAGCTCGGTTCCCTTTTGTAGAGAGAATTTGGAGTAGAAGTACTTAATTTGAGCTTGATCCACCGTCGCAGGTTCAGAACAGAGCTTTTCCCATCCCTGAAACTGGATGAGTTCCTGAAGCTCGTTGAACTCATGTTCTTGTAGGAAGGCATCTGTGACAATCAGAGGAATGACCAACTTCCTCTCTTCTTTCTTCTTCTTTTCTTTCTTTTCCTTCTTCTCTTTCTTCTCTTTCTTCTCTTCCACCTTTTGCTTCTTGGAGCCTCTTGTGGAAGGTTGCCCAGTTGGCGGTTCCTTGTACCCAATTTGGAGGGCAGGCTCTGTGTATTCCTCCACTTCATCGTCGGAGCCCTCAACAGTGACGATCTCCGTTGATGGATTAAGAGCTCGAAGTTGCTCAGAGAGTAGAGGCTGAAGTTCCTCGTCTTCTTCTTCTTCTTCTACTTCACTCAATTTTCTGAGCTTTCTCTTCTTTGATCGTGGAGCAGTTGGATTTTGTGGAAGAGAAGCTGGAGAAGAGGAGCGGTTTGGAAGAGAAGAGGAAGATCGGGTTGTTGTGATGGGTGTAGTTCCCTGTGAAGTAGGGAACTCTTCTCTCTCAAATTGGGAGATGAATTGATCGAGAGTTGAGAAATCTAGTTCCTTGTGAGATGGAACTTGGATTGTAGGAGCATTTGGAAGAGATGAGTGAGCTTGGGTGCTTTGGATTTGAGGAGTAAGATTGTGAGAGGTTGAGGCTAAGGGATCTGGTCTGCGTTTGGGAGAAAGGTTGTCATGAATTTGAGTATGGTGTTTTGGAGAGGAATGTGAGGAGGCTTGTAGAAGAAGGGTAGGATTGGAATCATGGATTGTGGTGGGAACGCCCTCAATATTGATGGTGAGGGTTGAGGAGCCATCCGGTCTCGTAGTGAGTACCGGAATTTCAGATCTTGGTGTTTGTAGTGGTGAATTTTGAGGTGTAAGACTGGGTTGTCCATCTCTTTTTATCAGAATAGAATAGAGACGATCTTTGACATCGAAGATGTATTCAGGTTCATGGTGGTCAAGGTCGAGGTCTGTGAGAAGCATTTTCTTGAGATATTCGGGATCATGGTTGAGAAGATGCTCAATGAGAGGGTTTTTGTGATGGATGGAGAACTTGATGATAGGTTGATTAGGGTTGGCCATTTGAGCGAATGTGTAGAGTTTCAGAGAAAGATTGGAAGTAGAGATTTTCGAAGTCTAGGGTTTGGAAGAGAAGATGAAGGAAGACGATGAAGAGAAAAGAAAAGAAGGGGAATGGATTAAGTAGTAAAAGGAAAAGAAGTTGAAAGGGTGAGAGAGGTTACCAGTCTGTCGCTTATGATCTCTCCCTTTGAGGTAGCGAAGAAGATTTGTTATCCTCCACTCAAAGATTCTTTCCTACTCAACAGTCTCGACGTGGCAACGGATAAGCACGGGTAGAGAGATGAACGGTTCGGATTCACATTTCCCTTTCCACAGCCTGTCGCTTCATAGACCAGTTTTCAATGTCCTTTCTCTTTCCAATAATACATCTGAGAGACGCATTTGAATTTCAAACATCCTTGTAGTTCCTTTGTAATTTGAAGCGGTTCCTTTCCTTTCTAACTTCTCTTTCCATGAACAGGTAAGACAAGGCCATGTTTGGATATGTAAAGGATTTTTGTGAAAAGATTGAGAGAAATATCCAAACTAAATAGGGGTAGGTTAACAAGTGATGTTGTCATCCAGGTAATTGAATCCCGTAGAAGGGGGTTTTATTTATTGAGGTTCATAGGAAACGTTTACCTGGATGGGCTTTAAGAGACAAGTCTTATGATCAACCATCCTTTCGGCTTTTAGTGAGGGATAGATAAGATCAGGTTGATCATTTTGGGCCAAAAATAAACAAAGTGCTCTTAAGAAATCAGTTCCTATACCTAGTTATAAACATGTTTCATGCAATTTTGCAATTATTTAAAATGAAAGTTGCTAGACCATGCAGTTCCCTAGCTATACTGATACTTAACTAGTCAATCATTGAGGGAAAAGATGGACCGGGACTTGTTTAATGTAAGAGAATCATCCCTAAGAGCATTCTAAGATGCTCAAAGGGTTGTCTGTCCAAAGCTTTGGTGAAAATGTCAGCAACTTGTTCATCTGTCCTGCAGTGCACCATCTCAATGGAACCTTTCTCTATGTGATCACGCAGGAAATGGTGCCTAACCTCTATGTGCTTTGTCCTAGAGTGATGCACTGGGTTTTTTGAGATATTTATTGCACTAGTACTATCACATTTAATAGGAACAGTTCTAAGAGACATACCATAGTCTTTGAGTTGATACTTGAGCCATAGGACTTGGGAACAGCAAGCAGCTGCGACAATGTATTCAGCTTCAGCAGTAGAAAGTGCCACAGAGGATTGCTTCTTGGATCCCCATGATACCAGACAGTCTCCTAGGAACTGTGCCATGCCTGATGTGCTTTTTCGATCAACCAGATGTCCTGCAAAATTAGCATCTGTGAAGGAGACAAGTTCAAAGTAACTATTCCTAGGGTACCATAAGCAGAGATTATCTCTCCCTTTGAGGTAGCGAAAGATCCTTTTGACTTCCTTCAGATGTGATTCCTTAGGATTTGCTTGGAACCGTGTACAGAGACAGACAGCGAACATGATGTCCGGTCTACTAGCAGTAAGATAGAGAAGGGAACCAATCATTCCTCGAAAGAGTTTTTGATTGACACTGGTTCCATTCTCATCGGCATCGAGACGTGTGCTAGGTGAAATTGGAGTGTTGATTGGCTTTGCATTGTCCATCCCATATTTGGATATCATTTCCTTGATGTATTTTTGTTGATGAATCTTGGTTCCATCTTTTGTTTGAGAGATTTGAAGACCTAGAAAGAAATTGAGTTCCCCTACCATACTCATCTCGAACTCACTACTCATTTGTTTCTCAAATTTTTTTGTAAGCACAGGGTTAGTGGAACCAAAAACTATATCATCAACATAGACTTGCACAATTAAAATGTCACCTGATTCTTTCTTCAAGAAAAGTGTCTTGTCAATGGATCCTCTTTGATAGCCTTTGGATAATAGGAATGAAGCAAATCTATCATACCAGGCTCGAGGTGCTTGTTTGAGACCATAGAGAGCTCTTTCAAGAAAGTAGACATGATCAGGCTTGTTGTCATCTTCAAATCCATGAGGTTGCTTCACATATACTTCTTCTTGTAGATAGCCATTGAGAAAGGCTGTTTTGACATCCATTTGGAACAGCTTGAACCCTTTGTATGTAGCAAAGGCAATGAGTAACCATATTGCTTCAATTCTGGCAACTGGTGCAAACGTTTCCTCATAGTCGATTCCCTCCTCTTGATTATAACCTTGAGCCACTAATCTGGCTTTGTTTCGGGAAACGTTTCCTGACTCATCTAGCTTGTTGCGAAAGACCCATCTGGTGCCAATGACATTCTTGTTTGATGGTCTTGGAACTAACTTCCACACCTGATGTCTTTCAAACTGATGGAGCTCATCTTGCATTGCTTGAATCCAATCTGGATCTTTGAGAGCTTCCTGTATGTTTTTGGGTTCAACAAGAGAAACAAGAGCATTAAATGCACAAAAGTTATGGAGAGATGAACGAGTTTGAACTCCCTGTTCCAAAGGTGTGAGGATGTTGTCAAGAGGATGATCTTTTCTCTGATGGTAGTTCCTTGGTTGAGGATGAATTGTTCCTGGGATTTCCTCCTGAGCACTGGAACTATCTTCAGATATGTCTTGTGGAACCACATTAGTTTGATTGTTCCCAGAAGTTGATGCTTCAATTGTTACTGGTTGAGGGTCCTCTTCTTCAGGAAAGAGAGTTGAAGGATCATCAAATTGCTCCATGGTATCATACCCTTCATGATCATCTTCAACGTTTGGTTCTTGTAGGTGAGATTCACTTCCATTGATGTACTCAGAGTCATCTCTTCGAGGCTTCGGATTATCATCCTCGTCTATCAGTTCCCTTGTTGGTTCTCCTGGGATAGTGAATGGTTTCATGACTGTACAGGAGAATGGATTTTTGGATGAGGATCCATGATGGATAGGCTCTTCATCAAAGATGACATGAATACTTTCTTCAAACTTCTTGGTTCGTTTGTTGTAGACTCTATGAAGAGAGTATCCAGTGAAAATTCCTTCATTGCTTCTTGGATCAAACTTTCCAAGAGAATCCTTCCCATTGTTATGGATATAACACCTACAACCAAAAACTCTGAGATGGGAAATGTTTGGCTTTCGGCCTTTGATTAGTTCATAGGAAGTTTTAAGCAATAAAGGTCGAATCATAGCCCTGTTAAGGATATAAACCGAAGTTGAAATGGCTTCTGCCCAGAAATTGGATGGAACTCCACTCTCTAGCATCATGGCTCGAGCCATATTTTCCAGAGTACGATTCTTCCTTTCAACAACTCCATTTTGTTGTGGAGTTCTTGGTGCAGAAAAGTTGTGAGAGACTCCATTCTCATTGCAAAAGTTGACAAAAGTTGAATTGTCAAACTCTGTTCCATGGTCCGAGCGTATGGACTTCAGCTTAGTTCCCAGACTGACTTCTGTCTTCTTGATGAACACTTCAAACTCTTTAAACATTGTTCCTTTGGAAGACAAGAAAATGACCCAAGTAAAACGTGAATAATCATCTTTTATAACAAACATATACCTGCTTCCTCCATAGCTACATGTGTCCATTGGTCCACATAGATCCATGTGCAGCATTTCCAAAGGTTTGGAGGTACTGACATTCTTCTTTGGCTTGAAGGAACTTCGAGTTTGTTTCCCTCTGGCACATGCGTCACACAGTTTTGCTGATTCTGGATTTATCCTTGGTAAGCCAACCACAAGATCTTGCATGAATAACTTCTGGATGAGATTTAGACCTACATGACCAAGACGTCTATGCCAGAGATCGGTATCATTTGTAGAGACTGTAAGACATAGATTTCTTGGGGGTTGAAAGTCTTGATCAACAATGTAAACATTGATGAATCGTTTCCCTCTAAGAATAACTTTGTTAGTCTCTTTGTTCACCACAAGACATTCATTTGAATCAAATGTAACTATGTTGTTTCCTTGATCACAGAGTTGTGCCACACACAGTAGATTATATCCAAGATTTGCCACAAGATTTACATTGTTGACTTTGAGTGATTTGTTGAGCTTTACTTCCCCTGAGCCTTGTATTGCCCCTTTGTTTTTGTTGTCGAAGGAAACATTTCCTCCTTCAACTTGGGTGTTAAGCGAGGTTAGATTGTTCCTATTTCCTGTCATGTGGTTGGAATAAGCATTGTCTATAAACCACATACAGTTCCCCCTCGCTTTCACCTGAAAAAGAGTCAATGTTTGGTTACCCAGGCAAGGTGTCCCTTGCCTGGTTCCTTACAGGGATAGTAATCAACATAATCTGCAATGTTCACATCAATTGAATGATAGTTCCTGTAAAATTTTGAGTGAAATGTCCTGTTGTAGCTTCTATTTGAGAACCCTTTTGACTGACCAATTTTAGGGCATTGTTCCTTGTAATGACCATGACCTCCACATGTCCAGCAAGTTTTGTAATATTCTCCTTAATAATACTTAGGATGTGGTCTCTGGATCCTATTTCTCTCAACTGTTTCCTTATTTGGTCCTTTGGAACCATTTCCCTTAGCTATCTTGACATATATTTTGTGAGTTGTTCCTAGTATAGTAGTCCTTTTTTCCTATAGTTCCACTCTCTAGAACCCTGATCTTCTCTTCTAAGTGAGAATTCTTAATTTTTTCAGTTTGCAACTCTAGAGCTCTACTTTCACTTAGTTCCCTTAGAGTGAGAGTTGTTTGATCATTTCCAGAGCTTCTTTCAGAATATCCTATTCCATGCCTAGAGGGGACAAATGTGACCTTAGGAGTCTCTACTATTTTCTTTCCCTCGGTTATCTCTAGTTTCTTACTAAGAGTCTCCTTTTCTGAAGTGACAATGGCAAGAGTAGAGATAAGCTCATTTTTAGTAGACATAGTAGAGTCAAGTTCCCTTTTTAATCTATCACATTCAAAGCATTCAACGGATTCAGCATTTTTTAAGTCAAGTTCCCTTTCAGAAGCATCATTTTCAAGTTTAAGACAATGTTCTTCAATTTCACTTACTTCCTTTTGTAACTTCATGTTGTATTTAACAAGTTTAGAGAGTATACGAATGAGATCAGATTTAGAGTATTTATCAAAGCAACTAGTTAGAGATAGAATACTCACTTCCTCTTGAGGTTCCTTTGGGTCTCCATTGATTGCCATAGCACACATGTTTGGTGTAGCCCAAGACTCTGGATCGTCATCGTCTGAGTCATCCCATGTCGCTATGTAAGCTTTGTTCCCAGACTTGTTCTCGTCATTTCCCAGAGGACAAGCTTTAGCATAGTGACCCTTCTTGAAGCACTTAAAACATGTGATGTCCTTTGCATCCTTGTCTCCTGACTTGTTGTGGTCTCGTGAGTAACTGTTCCCTCCATAGTTCTTTCGGAACTTTCCCTTTTTGTAGAGGTTACGTAGTGCCTTTGTGATGAGCACTATGTCATCCTCTTCTTCATCTTCAGATTCTTCACACTGTTCGTGAACAGACTTAAGTACTTTCTCCAGTTTAAGCGCAATTCCCTTTTCAGGTTTGTCTTGTGCTTTATCGGAGTTCCTCCTATTCTCATAGGATTTCAGTTTTCCAAAGATCTCATGAAGCATGAGGTTCCTGTTGGATGTGTTTTCTCTGAAGGTTGTTCGATCATGAGTCCATTCACCAAAGAGACCATCTATTACCTTTTTGACTTTGATTCGTTCAGTGACTTCTCTATCTGAGATTCCCAAGTTCTCAAGCTTAGTCACTAGTCCCTGAAAGCGGAACTGATATGATGATACCGTCTCTCCAGGTTCCATTCTGAAGTTGTAGAACTCCTGTCGAACATCCATCTGATGATCTTCCTTAAGATCTGAGCTTCCTATGTGCATTTGTTCAATTGCAGCCCACATCTCCTTAGCGGTCTTTAGATTTCCCACCTTGGCTGAATCGATCTCACTCATGGAGTAGTTGAGGTACATCTTTGCCTTGTAGTTGGCTTCCATGCATTTCCACTCATTCGGTACCCATTTTGTGAGATCATTCTCGATCTCTGGATTGATGGTGAAGTTCCCTCTCTTGATCACAGCCCATGCCTGATAATCATGGCTTCGCATCCAATCCATCATCAACCCTTGCCATCGTTCAAAACGGCCTTCTATCAACCTTGGTGGTTTATCGCTTCCATGTCCAACGGCACTGAGTTCTGAAGACATTCCTGTAGACATCCTGCGAGTTTTCACAGAAAATCTAGAGCCAAGCTCGGATACCAATTGTAGGATCGTTGTTAGTCAAGACAGTCGAAAACTGTTCCAGTGACAGTTCCCTTACGCAGCGGAATAATACAAAACAAGACTAAACAGGAATTTAAGACAAGGACACAGTTCCTTATAGAGGAACTTCTTTAGCCAACTAGCTAAAGAGTAAACCTCTACCTCCCTTGGAGGATTTTGAACACGCACTATATTCTATTGATATATCTCAGGTTCCACAATACAAAGTCGAACTTCTCTATTGTTTGCAATCCCACTCACAAACAATACTAACGACTAAGACATAGTAGTTCCTAGATCTAAACACAAATGAATATAGAGAGTGGACCTTACACGTTCCTGTGCAGTTCCCTTTAGCACAGGAACAACCTTCTTCAAGTTGATGAAGATCTTCACGCAGTCTTCATCACTTGATACTTCCTTCCTTG
This sequence comes from Fallopia convolvulus, assembly GCA_964016875.1. Lineage (NCBI taxonomy): Eukaryota > Viridiplantae > Streptophyta > Magnoliopsida > Caryophyllales > Polygonaceae > Fallopia > Fallopia convolvulus. Next base: position 47,545,818 of record OZ024720.1, on the reverse strand, counting down.
AACTTCTGGATTGAATGTCTTCAATGAATCAGCTCGGGCTCTCGATCTCTTTCTTTCCTTTTGTAGATCTGGTTTCCTTGTGTGCGAGAGCTCATTTAGACCTAGCGGCGTCGCATACTATTTATAGAGTTTCCATCTTTAGTTCTGACGCCTTTGCCCTTCTTATCTTGGGGAGTACGACACTATTCAAAAAGACTAGCGTACCCTTCTTCATCTCTATTCATTCGGAGCTTTGGCTTGCCGCCCAAGACAAAAGTGAAATGTCTTTCTTGTCCTTTAAATTACTTGCCACGTACACAAGTGGCTTGACAGGGAACGTTTCCCTTTGCTTTTCCTGTAAACTTGCTATCTTTCCTGAGATCACTTTGTACAGGGAATTAGTTCCATTTGTTTGTCATTATCAAAACTTCGATTGCTCGAATGGAGAAACCATTGTTCCAGTGTTAGTTCCCTAACACTGTTCCAACAATGGCCTTCGGTAGGAAGTGTGTTACATTGATGGATCACACTCTATCTCCTCTTCTGGAATACAACGTCTAAAGAGATGATCACTTCCTTGCTTGAACAAGTAAGGATCGTCCCAATAGTACTGTTTGACATCATGAAGGAACTTCTTTTTCTTTTGTGGGGTTAGTCCCTCAGGGATTACACCTCCTACAAGATAGTTAGCAAAATCCGCAAACCAAGGGGATTTTGACCCTCTAATAGCATGAATTGATTTGAAAGAAGTAGAAGCAAGAGACAAGGAAGGAATTGAATTGAAATGAATGAGTTCCGGTTGAGAAAACTTACCTAACTGGGTCGTTGCCGAATATGTTTGGGTCGTTAACGACCCTGGAGCTGTTGTGTTACCCTCGGTAACGACCTCGCATGGCTTGGTAATGTTTTCCTGATTGTGGTGTCGATGCACCTCAAGTTATCGCCGTTGTGATATATGCTTTCCAGCCTCGGTGGTTCGTTAACGACCCTGAAGGGGTCGGTAACGAGGGCCTTGTCGAGTTCAACCTAGTTCAGCATGAGGTGTTCGTCTGGTCTGGAGTCATTTATTGGCACTTCGTTGTTGGATTCGGTGATGTGCTCAACCGACAACCTAGATATGTGGTCTGCCACCAAGTTTTCTGCCCCTTTTTTGTCTCTAACTTGATGATCAAATTCCTGTAATAAGAGTATCCAACGTATCAGCCTAGGCTTGGCATCCTTTTTGGCCATTAGATATCTAACGACCTCATGGTCAGTATAAACAATCACTTTCGAACCAACAAGATAGGACCGGAATTCTTCAAAAGCAAATACCAATGCGAGGAACTCCTTCTCTGTTGTGGTATACTTATTATGCGCCTCATCAAGCGTCTTACTTGCGTAATAGATGGTGTGGAGTTTCTTATCCTTCTGTTGTCCCAAGACTGCGCCAACAGCATAGTCATTGGCGTCACACATAATCTCAAAAGGTAAATTCCAATCCGGGGACTGCATAATAGTGGCGGAGACGAGGGCTGCCCTTAACCTGTAAAATGCTTCAAGACATTTTGGAGACAACTCAAACACTACATCTTTCATTAGTAGGTTAGTCAGTGATTTAGCTATCTTAGAAAAATCCTTGATAAAACGTCTATAAAAGCCAGCATGCCCTAAAAAACTCCTAATGCCTTTTACAGAAGAGGGAGGAGGTAGTTTTTCAATGAGCTCGATTTTTCCTTTATTTACTTCTATCCCTCTTTTCGAGACAAGATGTCCTAATACTATCCCCTCTTAGACCATGAAATGAGCTCGATTCCTGATTCTACTCCGATTACTGATTCCAATCCGATTCTAGGAGGTGTACCAAATAGGGCCTAATAACTTTCTCTTTTGATCAAGTTGAAAACTCAAATTACCTCGACTATCGTCTAAGCATAAGCACAACAAGCAATTCAATAGATAAAAGGCAATCAAAACATCAACTTACTCATTCAATCATGCACAACTATGTCAGGTTTCAACCCCGACCCTAGATAAAAAGACTACTCACTACTCATGATAATAAAACTAACAACTTTAATCAAAGAAGACATTGAAAACAAAACTTAAACTTACTTGAAATTAATAAGAAAATATCGTCTTACAAACTTCTGTAGAATCCGAAACAAACAAGAACACCGAGCAAAAATCCCGATCACCGACCCTAAGCTCTTTCTCTCGATCGAACCTGGCTCGAGATCTTCTCCTACTCGACTTCTCCTAAAACTAATCTGACTCCCCCTCTTCTAGAATTAGAACAAGGGTATTTATACTAAGAAACTATCTATTAAAAAGGCTAAAGGATAAAAACTTACCCTACTTAAAAGATAAAAAGATAAAAGATATAACAACCTAAAGTCGGCTACGCCTCTACCGATACGAGACCCTCGTTAACGACCCCGTACAGGGTCGGTAGAGATTACAAATTCCCTTTGAAAAATTCTATCTTTAGCCTCGTTAACGACCTTCACAAGATCATTAATGAGCCTCTGTTTTGGCTTTTCTTTAACTTCTCCTCAACTTTAACTTGAACTTCTCATGCAATCTTCTTCCTTATCTTCATGTCTTCCATCCTCCACCACAAGACCTCAACTTAGATCAAAAAGCGCTCCTTTCTGCTCAAAAACCTACAAAAAGACACAAAACGGAGTAGCTTCCATACTTTTCACAAAATATGCAAACTCATCCAAAAACACACAAAACTAACTCTAAAACCTACTAAAACTAAATTGAACAAACTAAGAAACACACCAAAAACTAGACTAAAAATACGAACATCAGACTTTTTAGCATTATCCATGAGTAGTTTAGGATACTTTTATAAGTGTTTTGTGGAAATCAAAGTCAAGAGCTAAAGTGAAGAAATCAAGAGTGTTAAGAAGATTTTGAAGTCAAGTGTTGATTTGGAGTTGTTTCAACCCTACTTTCTTGCAACACATCGTTCGGGAGCTACGGTGATCGGATGAAGCTGAATTTGGTGTCATTGGAAAGCTAACTTGAAGAGCTACAATTCATGTTTGTATTGCGAGTTCAAACTCCAACTCTAAGTCAGATTCTACAGTTCCGCCCGCAAAAGTCCACACCAGCAAATATCCGAGGCGACGATTGATCTATCTATCTATCTTATTATCTTAGTTTCTTTTTATTTATTATTTCGTGTTTTGAGTTGGCTATTTAAGCATTATATTTTGCTTTTGTTAGGACATCTTCAGACCTAATTCCTGCTTTGATTTTGTATTCTCTCTTTATGGAGAACTAAAATCCTTTGATTCTATTCAAGTTGAAGCTTTCGGATTCAAGTTTATTGTGAGATTCTTCTTCAAGTTTATTCCTTACAGTTTATTTCAATTATTTTGTGCTTAACCTATATTGATTGTGTTGATTTTCAGTCTTTTCTGGCCAACTTGTTGGAATTAATACTCTATATTGCTAGATCTAGGTTTTCTCGTAGTAAAACCTAATCTTTGTAGCAAGTCAATTGTTTTAGGAATTGTTGGACTAAAACAGTTGAGAAAGAGATTTGGATGCATGTTTATTGTTTTACTCGTTGGATTTCAATTGCATGTATCCTGTTTATCCTTGTTCTCATTGCTAATATCCCTATGATTTATGATCGTTTCATAAATTGTTTGGATGTTAAGTTTGCATGTCTCGTTGCCATGTTATGTATCAGATGAGGATAGGAATAGCCAAAGGAATAATTTGTTTCAACTTATGATCAATAACTTGAGGAATAAAGTGAATATTTGAATAAGATTGTTTTCCCAATTGATATAAACTCAACCTTTATTCTGTTTGTTTGCTTGCTTTGTTTACTTCAATTCCTTAGTTTTAGATTAATAATCCAAAATCCCCCCTTTGTTACTTTCTGAGTTTGATAATAATATTACTTAGAGTTGCAAGTGTCTCTTGGGTATGACCCCAACTTACTAGCTATACTAGTTGAGTAATTAGGGAATTATATTTTGACTTGGCAGTTTGCTTAAGCCGCCTCTATATAAGGCCACTAGAAATATTGTATTAATCACGTCCAATATGAATTAAGTACAAGCTTGAGTTGAGATCATTCCTCCCCTTTCGTTTGTTCGTCACCCCTTCTCAACCCTCTTCCCTTGCTCAAGCGAGCACAAGAGGCCAGCGGACCATATTCCGGTGGTTTGTACTTATCCTGGTTACTCATTAGAGAAGATCAAGGCACCTCAAGCCTAGATCTTGACAAATCGTGGTCCGACCCCCTCTCGAGTTGCTATCAAAATGGCATATAAAAGGCATGAAAATAGTAACCCATGTCTCACATGGCAAGGACAACCCATATTAGTCAACTAAACTAGCCAAAAAATCGTTCTTCCTAGGAAATAAATGAGGCTCACAGAAGTGAAACAAGCCTAAATTTTCTTTATGATATTTACAACCATACTTATTGTTGTATGATCGAGGGATTATAGAGGAAGAAACAAAATTGACCTCATATTTACAATTAGATCAAAGCTTCTTGAAAAAAACAAAAGTTCTTAGCAAACTACATAGCCCAAATAATTGCTTAAGCCTCAATGTTTAAGTAAATGCAATAGGTTTTGAAAATTTACTCCATAGAACAATTAAAGAGCAATAAAAAAAGAAAGAACACATCCAATGTATGGCTTCTCATAAGAGGATTGAATAGCATCACATGTAAGATGAACTATAAATTGTTGAATGGAAGAAGCATGTACCTGAAAAGATATAAACATTAAGAACAAGAGAAGGATTCAAGAGATGTTTATATACATGACAATGAAAAGGAGGCTAGCTATTGATAAGAGAAAAATTGCAACACTTGATAAAAACCTTGATGCAAACCGTCAAAACTCTTAGAGTTTCTATTTTTTCTTCCATAACGACCAAATGTTGATTGCCCAAAATTCCAAATCAAAGGGTTGTGAAAGCCCCACAACAAAGCACCACTAATGTAAAGCTCGGGCCCTTAGAAGCAACATCCCATGTGACAAGAGCTTTCAAAGAGGTTACCCATCTCGGTTGTTATCTTTCCCTTGCACGCTTAATTTTAGAGCTTTTTTGTCCTCAATCGAACCTTAACAAGGAAGAGCTCTTGTTGACATGTGTAACACTTCAATTCTTAATAAATCACTGGGGTGTTACAATTTCCTCCACATTAACACTCGATGTCCTAGTCAAGGCCCAAATAATGCACTCCGGGTCGAGTGACCACCTTTCGGGCTATGTCAACCTGTAAGCCAAAGTTGGATTTAATACCATTTGTAAAGCTCGAGTCCTTTGAAGTGTCATCTCATGCCAACACAGGGACTTCTCAAGAGGTCGCCCATCACGGTTATGCTCTTGCCCCTACACATATAATTGCATATCTTTGTCCTCGCTTAAACCTTGAAAAGCTAGGAAGATGTCTTATTGAAATGAGTAGCACTTCAATTCTTAATAAATCACTAAGGTGTTGGAACTAACCCCAAAAAGAAGTTGACTTCAAAGCAACCACGAAAATGTCCCTAGGCTTTCACAATAGCTAACTGCCAACCATCTAAAAGATGTTATAATGAAATTTGACCTTCATGATCGATCAAGAATAGGAACCTAACACACGAAATAAACAAACATCGATGCATTCGGGCATCTAGTCAAACGATTAAGCCTTCCTAGAGATTTTCGACTCCACTTTCATGGTCAGTATCCTTCACTAAAAAACCTCAAGCTCGATCTTAAGGCTCAACACAACAAAACACCACATGCTCCCGTTTTGACTTTGTTCGATCAAATAGTTTGTTTCGTTAATGGGCATTTATTGAATTTGGATTATTTTTTACTATCATCAATAGGGAGCTTATTCTTTTGACACATTTTCTGATTAATCTACAATTCTTACGTTGTAATGTCTAAATTTCATAAACTTTAAGTAACAGTTTGATCGAACTAATGAAATTACTTGGCCCCATGCCTCAATGTGGTCGAAGACAAAGATTAAAAAAGGCCTTATTTGTCTTATAACACGGAGCAAGAACATCATTGAAACGTTTAAGAAAATAGAATACAAAAAAATTAATAAACCTTATTAATATTATCACCACTATTTATACATAAATAAAACCTATAAACCATAGAACATATTATGAGAGTCATAACTTTCATGACGACAACGATCCTACCCAATTGTTTTCAACCAAAACATTAACAAAGATAAAATTAACTTAGACATTAACACTACTTGCATACTATAATTGTCTTTGATTGCATGGGATCAGCATAGTTCAAGATTTAAATATGCAGCAACAAGATTCTTGCCGGCTCGCGGGATCATTTCCAAGGATTCTGCAAGTGGATTCTTCTGATCTGCATCTCCTACGACACTCCCAATCCTTGCAATTGAGGTGAGGGTGACACCACCTCGGTATCGCTTCCACAACCACATCATCAACAACCGTAGGTTTCAAGCCATCGGTTCCTAATCACGAGTAATTACAAAACCCTACTGTCAAGGTTCATTTTATTCACTTTGAAACTATTTTTAAAGCTTAGAAGAATTTGAATGCTGAAAAGTCATAAAATGTTGTCATTTTATGAAAACATGATATGGATTATGTAAATTAAAACAAGGCTGGAGAATTTTAATTTATTCATTATTACCATTGGAAGTGAGAAGAACCAATGCCAACACAAGGAAGAGAATTGTGGAACTCTTTGTCTTCATCTTCTTAGTTGAGACTTTGTACCACTACCAACTACGTACCGAGGGTTTCTTTTGTGTTTTGTTGGCTTTTATGGAGTAAAATTGGATGAATTTGAAATGAAAATTATTAGTAGTAAGAAATAAATAGGATTGATTTATTCAATGAAATAGAGTCAGAATAACAATATGTACCAAGTACGCTGAATGGGATTAATTAACCTTGACTAGAAAAGATTCTGAAATTATTTCATTGAAATATCTTCTTCTTTTTTAAAAAAATATCTTTTCTGTGAGGAAATTAGTGAATTTATAGAATCAACTTTGATAACATTTCCAAATACAATGGTTATCAACTTTGATGTTGTAGATCATGGGAATAAATGATTTTTTCTGGAAATGGAAATAAATGATTTTTTCTCGAAATGATATCTCATGAAGTTGATAATTAACTTTCTACTCTCGAAATGGAAATAAATGAATTTTTAATTTCGAATGATATCTCATGAAGTTGATAATTAACTCTCTACTAGTAAAGTTTACAAAACTAAAAATAAATTTACCTTATTTAATTTTACCTTAATATTCAAAACTAAAAATAAAAAAAATTGAATAAAAAAAGTGATCAAACTTGAATTTTATTTTAAATATGTACTTATACCATATTCTTTCGGTTGTCGTAAACAAATATCAAGAGTATATACTATACTGTTTCAACTCAAACATTGTGTATATTATTTTTTATCCCATCAAATTTAATAAGCGAGTCTTACATTAATGAGAAGTGGAAAAATAGTGTGAAATCGTTAAAATTGGAAAAAGAAATAGTTAATCTAGAGCAATACCTTGAAAATCGTTAAAAAAATATTAATAAGCGAGTCGTGAATCGAAACCGAACCAATAAACCGAAAATATTTTTGGTTCGGTTAACCAAACCAAAATTTCAAAAAAAAAGTCGGTTTGGTTAACCTAAAAAATAAGCGGTTTCGGTTTTTTATGGACACCCCTAGCCTTTAGGGCATAGATTAGAAAAATCGTACTTGATTTTATTCTATCTTGTGTATTTTGTTCCAATCTTATTCTTTAAGATATCTACTTTACCTAGATAGAAAATCTTAATTCTCTTCTCAATCTCGTCTAAAGAACATCAGTTCACATAAATCGCTTTCGCATCGCCATTGGAGACCTACTACGCAATCAAAGTCGCAGATCTTTCCCGTACTTGCAACCTTTCAGGGACGGGTAGCCGGGGTAGGGTTGGGCACAGTCAGGTCCGGACCGGACCGAGTGTATAACGGTCCGGTCCTCGGTCCAGTTTTTTAAAATTTCGGTCCCGGTCCGGTCCAGGTCCAGATCGAACTTTAAATATTTATTATATATATTTTTTTTAATTAATGTTTAGTAGTACTTTTACTAAATTACTCTGAGAAAAAGACTAGGGTATAATTTTTAGAAGTCCTTTTACTAATGTTTAATTATCCTTTTATTAATATATATTTTTAGTAGTCCAATGCTCAAAAATTCAATAGGTAGTTTATATAAATAAAATAAAATAGGTCCGGACCGGTCCCCGGTCCATTTTTTCAGAAAATCGGTCACGGTCCAGTCCGGTTCTGGACAGATGCCCAGCCCTAGGGACGGGGTCGCATCAGAGTTACTCTAGGTGGCGATGTAGGCCTTTTTGTTTGGCTTCCTCTCTTCAATTCGAGCAATTTTACGCAAAGTGCCCCTTCTTCTAGCATGTGACATCTTTGAGTCCTTCTCCGAGGGCTTGTTGTTGAAGTTGTTATTGCTGTGTTCTCCTTCGTTGTTCCTTTTGAACTTTCCCTTCTTATAAAAGTAACGTAAGGCCTTGGTGACAAGAACGATTTCCTCGTCATCATCTTCTTCTTCTTCTGAGTCCTCCTATTATTCTTGTTTGCCTTGTCCTACTCCTTGTCATCTTGTTTCCTCTTCTCAAAACTTAACAACCTCCCAAAGATCTGATGAAGCATGAAGTTCTTATTCTCTGGATTCTCCTTGAACATCGTACTTTCGTTGGACCAATCAACATCTACTTTCGTGAGTTGCCAACACTGTTCCAACAGGCTCCAATGGCGGATCCAAGATCGAATGGATGGGGGGCGGACCTTAGACTTGTCAATCGGATCGGGTCGGGTGGGTTCGATCATTTCGGGTTCGGGTCAAATCGGGTTCCGGATCGTTATGGGTCACGGGTCTGGTTGTAACGGGTTTTCGGTCGGGTCGGGTTGACCAACGGGTCTAAAATCTACTTTTTTCTTATGATTATTAAAATTATTTTTAAATTAAATAATAATATTTAATTATAATACGTTATTTTTATTTATTTTAATAATAAAATATATTATAAGTTTCAAAATAAATTTAAAAAATTCTATAAATATACTAAATCGGTCAAGCCAACGGGTTTCGAGTTCGGTTTATTTCGGTTTTCGGGTTCAAATTTACGGGTCTTGACCCTATAATTATCGGGCGGGTCAAATTAGCGGGTTAGATCGGTTTTTGACAGCTCTAGCGGACGTTAAATTGTGTAATAGAAAACTTTTTTTCGGATTAATTAAACAACAATTAACCTATCAAAATTAATTAACAATTGAAAAAAAATCAAAGGCTTTTGTTTGAAAAAGAAAAGGTGTTATAAATTTGAAAATGTTGCCAATTTATAACGTGAAGCATAAAAAAAAGGTTCGTTTTTACTTTCAAAATCGACCTGAATCTTTTCTTTTCATTAAAAAGAAAAATCGAGGCATTCAGCCCAAATTGTTTTTACCCAACCGGCCCAAGTTTGCATTCAGCCTTATTAAAAAAAAATAGATTAAACTGACTAAAAAAATCGCTTTCAATTGAAACGACGAGTTTCCATCCATTATCTTCTTCAATTAGGTTATCGACCTTTGACTGCAACAATGGCAGCCGCCCGGAGACTCGCAGGCCACAGCCAACCCACCACCGCCTGTCCGCCCCTCAGATCAATCCTTCTGCCCCCGGATTGCCCCTCAATTCTCCTCCCCTCAAGGCATATTCCGCCTGTCCGCCCCCCCCCTGCCCCCCCCCCCCCCCCCCCTAAATCCGCCACTGCCAACAGCCTAAATAAATTGTTTCGCATAACTTTTGAAATACATGAAATCATACATACATCGAGACTCCAAAACTGAACTCAATCGAAATAAGCTATGAACTACATAAAATAATCTTAACCATATCATGTAGCTATTTTCAACTCTATTACTATAATATGTATAAACTAAAAAGTACTCCAGATGCTTTTTACCATCAAAACCATCATGGTATTTTAAGTCTGAAATATAATTCCATTCCGTTCGTAAATCATACATATTTTGGACCTATACACGTATCTATACCGTATAAAACCCACAACTTTATAAACTCAGGTCAAATTTTCTTCCCGGGCTATGGTCGATTTCCTTCCAGACTTTGCTCCTGCCTTACCAGGTGTGATTATTTCCCATTTTCCTCTAAACATTTTACTTCTTCCTTCCTGTCAATCATCGGTGATCGCGGTTGATCACTCAGCTGAATATTTACTTCTATAGGCTTTTCCTCTGATCCATTAATCACTGGTGATTGTTGTTGTCCTGCTAAAAATTCTGCTTAGCAAATTACAACTCAAAAGAGTACACCAGTGTTATCTAGCTATGAAATACTGTGAAAGAATACCTGGCTCTATATCTGGGCTTTCGGTATCCCTACTGCAGCCTTCATCATCGGGTTTCAAGTGCCTACAGCTTGTTGAGTTTCCATAAGAAACCCAATCATGTTGAGAGTAGGCCGATTTAACTCTTTCATAAATCTCCTCCCTTCCAGTTGCTTCATCCTGCTGGTCCATTTCTATAAGATCCTGCAAGCAATAATAATAATCTCAAACTCAGCTAGTTTTTTTTTTTTTCCTGAACCTGATGGAGTTGGTTGTAATGGAATATTTCGCACCTGGGCAGCAATATCCTTGAAAATAGGCAGAAACCTATGCCTGCAGTACTCGTTGAAGAGAAGGGTGCATATGATCAATACAACAGTGAAGCCCACACAGACTGGTGACGACTTTGTTACAAAAACTCCCAGGGCCATAATTTGTGCCAGCACCATTGAGAATATTGTCGTGTTATGAACAATCGGCCAATATTGTCCTCCTGTGTCGTACTCGAAAATATAGACGTTCAAAATCTGCAGGAAATGTAAGAAAAAAAATGTTTTCTTTGTAAGGAATTTGGAATGTTCCCTAATAAACTCAGAAACACAGAAGTGTATAGCAATCATGCAAAACAATTTGTAATATAGTGGCTTGGAAAAGGACGAGTAACCTGGTTACGGTATATGACGAATGCTAGGCAGAAGTAAATCAGCAGCAATGGCAGTATCAGGGGTGCTAATATAGCAAAACTGAAGCCGAGGAGGCCACATAATAGGACGCGTGGGACTTCAGTGTGGAAGGGAAAAGTGAAACCTGCACCAAATGGGCCAGCGTTTTTCCTTAAGATGTACTTATAGATACTGTTGACTAGAAGAGGATAAAGTTGTACAAGCTCAATTGCTAAACTCGCCCATCCAGATGTCAGGACATAAGTCATGAAGAACTTAACCTGAAAATTGAGCAACACATTTGAGAAATCACATGATGGGAAAAAAACACGCGAGAATTTCACAGACAATGGATTCTCTGAAATTATATGGAAAGCAACAGACAGAGAGTTGAGCGTATGTATGGAGCTTATGATGTAGCAATTGGATTCTCCAAATAGCCCCAAAATAAGGACACAAGAAACCAACATTCTATTTATTTGAATGAATTTTGATGCAGGTAGAAAGGACACAAATTAAAGGAAAGTAACAAGTGGTTAGCGACATAGACACCTTTATAGTACATCTTAGACAGGAATATTACAATAAGTATATCAATGTAACAAAAACAGAATTTCCAAATGAAAGAAATAGCACGTTTAACAAGGATTACCAAGGCTGGTACTGCTCTGGTGGCCAGTTCCTTTGGTATATCCCTTGGATTTGATAGGATGGATAATTGGTTGGCAATTGTTCCAGAAACAAGATTAACAAAGAAGACATTCCAGATAGTAAAATACAACACTTTCAAGGTAGCAGCTTTTTTCCTTCCACTGCGGGAGATAGACCCCTCAATAGTTGAAAACAGTATCATTAGTGGTGGAACAATTAAGAGGAATAGTATCAATATCACACTTGGTAAGTAACCTGTAACCACTTGATTCACCGTTGGTCTGCAAAAGAGCAATACAGAAATGTTAATTCAATATATATTATAAGTTAGATAACGCAAAACTGGCGATTTTATAATTACTTCACAAATAGACACGAAAAAATTACATCGTTACAGAGCAATATTGCATACAAAAGTACTTACTTTTTTAAAAGTCCTTTCAAGAAGGGGAATGCTCGTATGAACTCTTCTAAATTTGCCAAACTTTGCACGATGGTTACAGGAGCAAGAAAGAAAATCATGAATGCTGTAGTTGCCATAAGTGTACCTATCTTCCGCATCCAGAATTGTTTATATGGCACACATAGGTTTGACCAGTACACATCAGACGGTTCTGGAGCTAAATCAGTGACCCACAACGTAGGATTTGATGACTGACGAGCCTGTGCAATAGTAGCAGCATCATAGCGACTCTTAAAAAATACAAAAGCAGCTCCGCACTCCTGCAAGAAAAACAAGCTACAACTTTATACTTTGTCATTAAATAGTAAGTTAACCAAGTCAATGGAAAATGTTTAACAAAACATCAATATACGCTTAAATCGGTATACTATAGCATGAATAATTAATACAGAAATTTTGATGTCTCTGGATCACTTCATTAGCAAAAAGGTAGCGATTAGTTTGCATAATATGTGTCATTGCTTGATGAACTGAAATGCTCAGCATAAAATGGGAATTTCCAGTACATCTCTCAACCTCCATCAGTTATCAGATGATTCAATTTTCAATTCATTGAGCCAGTGAATAATCAATGTCATATTACTGAAAAGGGGGCGGGTTGCAAAGTTTATGCATCAAGTATTGACCAAACCAGCCTAAAACCAAAAAGAAAAAGAAAAATTGAATGCAACTTAGTTCTTACCTTTCCTGTTACAGGTGTTTCCTGATTATCACCATTAAACTCAGTTTTCTCATTTGCCACTTCTGGTTGATTGGAATCTTGCCGCTTAACACAGTGTTTGCAAGGAGCACAGTGTGTTGCATGGTTATTGATTACGAAGAGATCATACATCTTTTCAGCCTTTTTCTGCATTCAGGTATAGCAAATTGCATAAAGGATCCAAGAAGCTCACTCTAGAAAGTTGTACAAGATATTGTGCATAAAGTTGTAGGGAGTACAGCAGTGCATGCAAGAGAATAAGGACTATAGTGTTTCAGCATAAGCACGAAAAATAACAGTTTTCAATTTCTGTGTACTTTTTCAAATTTGGCAAGGGGTTAAGTTGGGGTGTTATTATGAAGTTTCTTCAGCAAGTAACTAGAGCAGCTACGGTTGACATCTGAGAAGAAATTTTCATCAAAATCACAGATCAAATTTGGTGAAGTATGTGGGGAAAAAATGTCTACTTTCCTTTGAATGGTCACAAAGACAAAATAGATGCAAGCACATAAAGGCCCCCACCACAACCATTAGCTACAAACCAATAAAGATAAAGTTAATGCATTATAGAGCCCATCAAGTAATTACGTACCATCAACTTCACAATTTTACCGCATCGAAGCACCATTTCATGTGATAAGTAACTATTTGAATAATATTTTGTAAAAAACTGTTCTACTGAAGAACTGTAATTCTCTTCAGAAGACAATGGGATACCACGAACAAGCACTGTAAAATGGCTTGATTTCTGGATGGATTCACGAAGATGTATCAACCTCAATTTGGATACGCTCTTATACTCCTGCAAGTAGAGAGGTAGCTAGTAATGAGATGATTGCTCATGAATCATGATAAAATCATGAAAAAGCACCATAATTCATAGCTAGGATGGTTCATTATCCTTACAAAGTAAAGAAGAATGCAAGCAGAGCAACTAATGATATATAAAGCAAGACAATGCGCCCAAAGCCTGGTGGAAACAAAGAATAAGAAAAGAAGAAAACACAATTAAGTTCACTAAAAAGTTACATTTTTTAAGGAAGCGAGGACTATCAACATGGACAAGAAATTGCCGCATGTTGAAGTCATATATTCATCCATAATTTTCAAAAAAACAATGAATGACCTTACCATCTTGATCCTTCTTTGACATTTTGAATTGTGAATACTTCCAGTGACTCTGAGTTAATACGTTTGTGTTGTATATCTTTTCCATAGTAATTCAGAGGAAGCACTAGGAACAAGCAAATGATTGAAGCAATGGAGAAAATTCGTATGCTGCAAATAAACAAGTATATCCTTCTGTCAGCCAACCTGAAAGACCTTTAAGGACACATTGAAAATCTGATATATGTATATACATAAGGACAGTTAACTGCGATTCTTATATCAGGATGATCACACAACCGAAAGTTATGAATAGAAAGTCGATTATAAGACTATCAGCAATTATCCAATAAATCACAAGTTAAATAGAAGAGTGCAAGTATTGAAGCATGTGGCCTAAATAATAAAGTAGATAAATGAAAAAACGATGTAGAGTGGTTATGCATAAATGAAGACTGATGCATAAGTAGAGCGTTGATAAGTATAACCACAAAGAAGGTGATAATCCACCTGAAAACAAGGGCCTTCACAAATACAACGGCATCCAAACCGCCAATTTTCATTGTCTCGGCCTCTGTCAATTCCCAGGCCTGCAGTATCCATCTAGGTGAGGGGACAAATCTGTCAAACCAGTGAGGATCATGGCGTTTTGTTCGCATTTGTGCTAGAGTACGTGCAAAGTAGACATGCTTATTCTTTGGCTGCTTTCTCAGTACTGAATATATAGAAAAGAAAAGGGCACATATGCCCATATTGATCCCAAGTGATGTAAGAAGGCCCGATATTTGCATTTTTACCGCAAAGTATCAAGAGATGAGAGATCTTGTATGTAGCCGTAATCACTAATCACTAATTACTATAGGGAAAGAATGCAGGAGACGGTTTCCATGAAGCCTTGAAACATCAACTTCATCTGGAAACTAATCCAACATCTGCAGTAGGAGCAAAAGCTTCATGAATTGCAACAGTTTTTTCTGAAATAATGGAAATTCTAACAGTTTTCACAGCCATGAACTAATCACAAGTAAAAGTATAAATTTAGCATCTGGCTAGAGCCTAAAGAGGCCAGCAACTTCCATGATTGAAGCTATGAAGAATACACAGCACCCAAAAAAACAAACACTGCAATTAAGGCCAATATTTTGCGTTTCTAAATTTGTAGTAGTCCTTTTCCCCTTAACCCTCAGGAATCCTAATTGAATGTCAAACACGGGTTTACGCAGTGAACAAGAACAGTTACTTTCCCTCTCTGTCTTTGTCGGCCTAATTTGATCTTTTAATCAATTCTAGAAATAAAATATCTCCAAATTTCATAGTCAACGATAATACTAAAAAGGAAAATCAAGCATTTTAAGCAAAGTATCAAAGCAACAGCAAAAATCCGAAACTGTTACCATGAAAAGAGGGAGGAAAATCAACAAGACAAAAGGAAACAAATCACGTATTCACCTCAATCATTAAATCCGAATCAGTAAGCGCCTTCCTACCAATTCGAACTCTCTGCAACGAGATTGCAAACTTGAATACACCAAACAAAAAGGTATATTCCCTTAAACGCCAAATTATTCAGCAATCAATGCTTCACTTTCACTTCAAAAAAAAAAACAATCGGCCAATTCGCAGCAAGGCTCGCGACACCTGGCCGATCACGGTGGGAAATTCTTAAACCGACTGATTAAATAACGCAACGGAACTTTTATTCCGGTTGCTGTTGAGCGCCTATCGATGATGACGGGTGAAGAGAGCAGAGACAGTGCTAGAAATTAGAATCGAGCAATCGCAAAAGGCCCAAAGGGAAACTTGAACAATTGGTTGATGAAACTGGAGGATGAAGTAACTGAATCTGCACGTGAAAGAGAAGAAATATGACCAGAGCACCGGCGTAGTGATAGGAAATGATTAGTTGGGGTGTATCGTGGAAATTAAGGGCTTAACAGCGTATATCTTTCCGAAGCTATTTTTTCGGAGAAGATATAGCAAGTAGCAGTAATATTTGAGAGGCCAAGGATTTTGATGCGATTAAGCGAATAAGTTGTACTAGTTTTATTTCTTTTCTTTTTTTTCTTGGAGGAAATAATAGTTTTGTCTCTCTGGAAAGCACGTTTTTCGTGTTCAATTTTGAAATCAGTTTACTTTTTCGTCTAGTTGCTGATTTGTTGTGCTCAAATTCACCTACCCTTTCTTCTTTCTTAGAATTAGAATTATTTATTAGTCACTAATCTTCTTTATTTGATTTTTTAAAGTTCATACAATTGTGTTAAATTAGAATAACTTAATATTTATCTTATATTATTCAAAAGAAATCACCATCACCTGACCAAATCATTCGGCATACAATATACTCCCTCCGTTTCAAAATAGTTGTTCATAGACAAAAGTGCACACATATTAAGAGAAAAATTTCTTCCAAAAATACCCCTATAAAATGGTACTTTCTACTCCAAAAAGTTTCTTTGGGAAGAGTGTATGTTTAGTGTGGTGTAATTATTAAGGGTATAAATGAAAAAAATTATTATATAAACAACTATTGTGAAACAAGAAAAATTGTCTTTATGGACATCTATTTTAAAACGGAGGGAGTACCTTATAATTTGATATTTGAAGATTTAGATTTGTATGGGTACGGTTTAGGCTAAAGCGGTTGTTCTTGAAAGAAATAAGGTCCAACAAGGATCATTGGATATCAAAAAAAATTAATAGCTTAGCAAATACTAGCATAAGTACCCCGATACTTTATATGGGTTTATTCGAATATAAATTATTCATTTTAAAAATAAATTAATTTAATTTTTATGTCAATCTATAACTATATATTAAAGTTATACCTTTTCGAGTCACCAGAACGATTTTAGCCACACCTTATATTTAAAAAGTTAATTTTTATTTCTATTATTATAACTTCTTTCTATTAAATTCTTTATAGCTATTTAAATTTATCTCTAACATCAAAAAAATATCTATTTAGTATAACAACTAGTATGTATTCTTGTACCTTGTACGTATTTTTCTTAAATAAAATATTTTTAAATATATTTATTATTCTAGAAAATAATCATGTATTTTTGTTATGATCTGCGTAAAAAGATTAGTCAATTATCTTTTCATATAAGGTAACAAATGATTGAATTATAATAATAATCAAATTGGCAAGGAGATTGCTAGTAATAAATATGTGGTTACAAAGATAATATTCAATTAAGATATCTTAGTTAAAAACGATTCTATCTAAAAATAAAATAAATATTTTAGAATTTGTATGATAGCATAAAAATATCCTAATAATCTTCCTATCTATCATATCCAAAAATAAAAGATCGTTTAATAATGAAATTTTCTATCTAATATTCTAAAAACATGGATAAAAATTTATCATATCCAAAAATAAAAAAATAATTAAAAAAAAGGGTGATGTGGTCCAATCTAAAAGTGACACATGTCGTTTAATAATTTTTTTAACCTCCGCTTTAGGTTATAGTTATGATATTTTTTGAAAGCTTCCTTATACACGCACTTAAAATTAAAGATAAAATATTTAAATATTTAAAAATAAATTTAAATATTTTATCATATATCTTTTGACGAATTTATATATAGAAATATAGTTATTTTATTTTATAAGAAAATCAATGAATAAATAGTTAAATTTTTTAAAATTATTAAAAATGGATAATAAAATATTTAATAGATATGATAAAATCTAAATTTACTTACATGAAAAGTAATAAAATAGGAAGAATATAAAATAAATTACTTATATTATATTTTTATTTATTTATTAATATCTTATTTGTAATGTTTATAAAATATCGAATCGTAGTCGTACATGGTACGACGGGTAAAACTAGTATGATAAAATTTAAGCATTATTTTAATATGAGACTCAATATTTTCTTTTTTCCTTTACTAAAAGAAAATGAATTAATTTAACAATTTTTAAATTTGTACACATATGTTTAAATTTAAAATCTATACATCATAACTATATACTAAAGTGGTGTCCCTTTTAGATTGGACCACACCACCCTTTATATTAAAATCAATCTTTGGTAAAATAATTAATTTTAATATAAAGATAGTATAATGTACGTACAATCTTATATCATTGTAATCAATAGATAGAAAATCTCATTCTTAATTTTTAAAAAATAAACTCTTATTTTTGGATATGATAAATAGGAAGATTATTAAGATATTTTTATGCTATATATTATAGAAATATTAGGATATTTATTTTATTTTTAGACAGGATGCATATGCTAGGTTTAGATAACTAATTTTAATATAAAGATAGCGTAATGTACATACAATCTTATATCATTATAATTAAGTTTATTTTGAACAGTTCCATGTATATAAAATATTGATAAGTTTTTATCTAATGACTTATCTATTTTCATAATTAAATAAATTATCATATTTTGGATATTAATTTAATTCGTAATACTAATAAATATTATTGTTTCAAATAAACACCTTTTATAGTTTATTGATTTTAAATATTTATTCAAAATTTATATTTAAGCATTTTTATGATTATTTTTCTCGGATAATAAATATATTTTAAAATATTTTATTATTAATATTTTATTTAAGAAAAAACCGTACAAGGTACGGGAATATATACTAGTATAATATCAAACAAAAATTTAATTCTAACCTATATAATTTTTTCATTATAATATGAGATTTGAATATATGATTATTAAATAAAATATATAAATAATCAAAGTAGACTGAGATAAGACTGAATCTAATATTTAGCTATTACTTTGTAACAAACCTATATAAAAATAAAACAAAATAATTATAAATATTTTTTTTTAATTAGTATTAATTTTTTTATTATTATTGATGATGTGGCGCTACACGTGCAAATTGAATATGGAGGCGATACATAGACAAAATGAATGTGAGGCCGACATGTGTCAAAAAAGTGACTTCTTTAGTATATAGATAGATAGATATATAGATTCGTCTTAAATTTGTATCAAAATTAACTCTATGCACATTAAACTAATTATTTATACATCAATTTTTTTTAACCTTTAGTTAAGTAATGAATACTATAATTAGCTAGTTTTTTATGCGCATACTATTAGTTTCGATGTACATGCTAAACAAACAATCATTTTTTTTTGTTATTTTGGCACACATATGATTAATTAATTTTAATGCACATACAGAAATATACATTGGTGTGCATCGGTTTCGCCTTGGGTGCTCATCAAAATTAACTCTATGTACATCAAACTTATTGTTTATGCATCGATTTTTTAATGCATATTGTGCGTTGATTTCGAAAGTTTTTTACGTTTTATTTTTTAACTTATTTATGTACACGAATAGATTTTTGTTTGTAACATAGTTAGTTTTGATGTACATAGCATTAGTTTTGATGAATAAGACACACTTTTTCGCGGTATTTCACTACTACAAAATAACCCAAATACCTCGGGCATTTCGCCCCAAATACACCGGATCTCGCCCGAGGTAAAGGTTGCTGGGGTATTTGATCAATATCCTAATACACCAGATCCAATCCTAGTTATACTCTCATTAAATTTATCCCCCAATCTACTTATCCGGTGTATTAGCAATATTTAATACACCGGATAATCTTTATCAGGGGTATATATGAGTATTTTTTATCCGAGTTATTTAGTAACAAAGATACACCGGTTGTTGTTGTCCGGTGTATGCGCATACAAGTGGTTTTGATGCACAAACACATATATAAGATGCTAGTTTTGATGCACAATCTCTCAGTTTTGACACACACACACTCACTCACACACACACATTTAGCCAATTTTAATGCATATTTAAGATGCTAATTTTGATGCATAATCTACTAGTTTAGCACCTCTACCGGACCCTATTTATTTTTGCAAACACATTATAAAACACTTCCACACGAGTTTTGTAATATGTTTGCAAATATTTTGTGAAGTGTTTACAAATGTTTTGTATTACATGTATGGCTTTTTCAAATAAAATCCGACCATGCTAAATTTTTGTAATTTTTTTTTTCAATTTGGTGAACGGATGATCGGACGGTTCCTAAGCAATATCATTCCTTACCTACCCGCTTGTTTTCATATGGCTAGGGTAGGCCCGTGTGCGTGTCACACGCGGGGACATTCTATGTTACATAGCACCACAGTTTAATAATGTGGTTTATGGTATATTACTTCACTACGCAAGTGCACAATTCAAAAAGAAAGAAACAAGAATTCTGGCTCAAAAAATTTAGATAGTAGACAGGACACATCAGTGTGGATCTTTCACTGATGGAGCTATGCCAATGCTGGACTTGGATCCATACCACATAAGTATAATTTTTATGCAAATGATATACCAAGGGCAAAGATAGATACTTTTCAAAGTTGCAAGTGAAGAAAACTTACTAGTACCCTAATTTGCTAGTTGGCATTTTTGTCCCTTCCATATATAATTATCAACTAATCAGATCAAAAACTCGTAGTATACTAAGAAAACATCATCTTGGAGTTATCCTTTAGCTGGCTATTTATATAGAGGTAATAAGTCATCTTTGGATGCAATCCTCTTGTCAACCAGATCACCATCACAAGTGAGAACCAACAAATCCTCCGACTTCACTCTCTTTATGTTACCCCGGAAAAAAAGGGCAAAATTCCAACCTTAAATTCCTACAATGTCATATCAAAAGCAAAGAATCAAAGATCATCTCTAACAGAAAGTTGTCCTATAGACAATGTATATTTGAAACTAAGACGTAAACTTATTTTACCAGTCACGGTAGCAGTTGGTGCACATGGCGTGGCAGCAATTGGGCAAGACCATTTTGGTGCAAGGCTCTAAGAAAATCCCACACTCATCTTCCCTCTCAAGATCATTATCGAAAAACTTTCTCTTCTCCTCCATCCTAGTTTTGACAATGATGTTTGAGGAGGTAACTTCAAATGCATCATTGCATAGCGCAAGCATGTCACCATGAAAGCGTTGAAGAAAGCAGTATAACAGCTACATGTCACATTTATTTTTGGGTGAGTCACTCAAAAAAGTGAAAGAAAAAAAGTAAAACTCCAGACATAGACATATTATAATGTTAACCATAAAATAAAAGGAACGAGTGAAGATTCAAGGGAGAATAAGTACCATTGAAGCTTTATCAATCTCCTTTCTTGATCGGTTTGAGTTGTCATTGTGAAGATCGAGAACTGGGAAAAAAGTAGAGACCAATAATCAGGGTTAGATAAATTTAGTAGTCTTCTTAGTACTTTGTTAAACCAAATTTAGCAGTCTTCTTCAATTTGAGTTTTTGTTCACAGCTTCAAATGGTGCTTCAATTTGAGTAATTGAGGTCTTTCTCTTTGCTTGTTGTATGCAGGGTTCATTTGAATTACATGATTTAGTTAGTTACAACATTCTCGAAGAAACATGTAATTTTTATGAGCAATAATACATGTCCAAAATAAGGACTTTAATCAAACAAATTGTGAAATTAACCAACAACAAATTGAACAAATTCTATGAGGACTTTAATCAAACACTTGGTATGCAAGTGATTAACACACTCAAATTTGAGGAATTATGTAATTCAAATTCACATGAGAAAGCAACACCAAATATGATAGTAGAGAATAATTAACAACTAATTTGAGTAATCAACAATAGCTCCATTTTAGCCCACAAACATACCCAATCCTTACTAATCCAATTCCCTAGCCTTAAACCTGAAATAACAAACTGAATTTACCCAAATTCCAAACAATCCAATCTCAACCCTAATTTCGAATTTAAACCTAAATTTACAAATTTATAAGGGGTAGATGGTAAGTAGCCCACTTGAAATCTTCAATGCTCAAAATGATAGCAAGTAACAACTTGAATTGATGGTCAGAAGTAAGAACGGATGGAAATGAAGAATGTAAATCTAAATTCACAAATCAAGTAAAAAAAAAAGAAGCCCAAATTTAAACCTAAATGTACATATTCGCAGGGAGAAGAGGATAAGAAGCTGACCTAAAATCTTCGAAGCTTTGAACTAATAGCCAATCAGAACTTGAAGCAAGGAGACATGATGGTTCAGGTTCAACAGTCTTCGGCGGTGGCGATCAGGCTGGGCACCGAGCTACAACGGGGATGATGATACGTGATCGCCTCAGATTACTCCTCGTTGACCAAGTATATGATCCACATAAGTCCCGATCTTGCCAGTAATGTGAATTTCGAACCTACAACTGCTTAATTCGATTAATGCCTTGCGTGACAAGAAATGAAAACGAATTGATTATGAATGACACGAAACTGATTTGGATAAATTGAAAGGATCAACTTTGATAGTTCAATTGGATTGGCTCTAACGCTAAATGCAATTGATTAACTAGATTGATCTTTAACAATCAAACCTAGAACAATCTCGATTGACTAAATCAATCAAACCAAATTAAACCAACAAAGAGAGAGATCGAGAGAAGGATGATGATGATCGCCGAAGTTGATGAGGATGCTTGAATTGTTCAATAGCAAACACGAGTTTTTGAATGGCCCAAGAACTAGATAAAACCAATTTAGGGTTTATCTAATTCCAGGCTAATTTTATTGAATGGAAATTGCAAAGTATTTAAAGGCAATACAAAGTGTCTTCCTTGGAGAGCAAGTAATATCATGGTCGACCCTAGAAGGGTAAATCAACCCATGTCTTACTTCAGAATATATAATAAAATATCTATCTATAACTGACTAGATCTCCCTTGAATTAAATAAATCAAATAAAGACTTATCTGATTTATTTAATTAAGGAAAATATCCTAACAAACTATAAATATCTTAAAGATAGAATAAAACATATGAGAGAGAATAATCAACCACTAACATATGCCCATGGTCGAAATTCTCCAATTATTCTAGCATAAAAACGTCCATAAATAAAATAAATAAAGATAGAAATTTAAACTAAAGATAAGATTCTCGTAAGACTTGAACAGCTCTCAGTAAATCGCAATTTCCGCCTCTTTGCTGTTGGATTCTGGATTCAACGTAAGCTACAAAGTTGTATATCTTTTAATTATCTATCCAACGCAATTTGAATGGACTTGAGATCAATTTTCTACCCCAAGTTATGACCATTTTACTGAGAATTATTTTTAATTTGACGGGCTTCTTAACTTTCCGAACTTTCAAGACTTCATCCTTTTCCTTGGTGGCCTTGAATGCCATTGATGAATATCTTCAACCTTGGTGGCCTTGAACGCCATTAATGTAACAGTGTTATCAAATGTAATGCTCATGTAACAAATGTAATTGGTAATTATTAGTGCATGAAAATTCGTCTTTAATACACTAATGAATGTTCCTCTTGATTCGCCTTTTCACCTTCCGTTTCAAACTTCTCTTCAACCTAGAACCTACAAAATAATGGACACATAGGGCGGGGTCCCCGTAATCCACCTCCGATGCCTAAGTCAAAAGAGCAGTTTGTTGAATGAACATCGAGGTAAGGGTAAGACTATGAGCAAGCTGAGCGCATATCAGCTTGTATTCAATGTGTTCACCGTACATGGCGATCCCTTGTATTTATAGTGGATGAAAGGGAGAGGGAAGATCGAAAACTCTCTCTCTAGGGTCGGCCGACATGTCTTGTTGCCCAAGCAAGTGATATCTTACTCCACAATTCGCAAGGAAACTCTATCTTTTAATTAAGATAGAATCCTCCATCATAATGATAAGAAAAGAAATAATAATAAGAAGAAGAAGAAGAAGAAAAATAAATAAGGTAGTTAAGGAAATACTTATATAAAATATTTTTTAATTAATTATTTACCCGCTCGCTTACATTAACTGATTTTTTCCCTATTGTAATGGTTTTGACTAAAACCATGAAACTATTACAATAGATTAAACATATATTACATTAGGTCTAGGGTAATGCCATCTTGGATAGTGGATTAATAATTTCGAAAAACTGTTACACTAGAATTATTGTAATAAATTTTAACCTTATCGTAATAATTTTATGTCATTACAATAAGCCCGTGAGTTCGTAGTATCATGCATGAAATTCTCTCGATTATATAAGTTTTTAATCTTTGAAATTGTGTGTGATATTCTTTTTGTGAAATATTGGGGGAGAGAGAGCTGAGAAAGCAAAGAAATCTAAACTGATTTCGTTGATCCATTACAATGAATTGTACATCCCATTTATAGCCAAAGTTTAGCTTGCATGACAAGTTCAGCCGTATAAAGCTGAAAGAAATTGAATACAATGATTACTGTAATGATTGTCATGCCTAATAAAACAAAGCTGCCTAATAAAACAAAAGTGCATAAAGGCGTGCATAATGATGAATGCTCATCCCTTTACGACTTTGTCTCTTAACACTCCCCCTTGAGTATTCATCTTTTCATTTGGGGTTATCTATATGCTGCCTCGTTAAAAACCTGGCTAGGAAAAACCCATTGGGATAAAAACCATAGCACAGGGAAAAAGAGTACAACTTGTCTTATACGTTTTCATAGTATTGCCTCATTAAAAACCTTGTCAAGTAAAACCCAGTGGGAAAAAACCTGAACGAAGGGTAAAAGAGTGCAATGCGTATACTTCTCCCCCTGAAATCAACGTACTTCTCGAAATCTGCGCATTCCGATCTTGTACACAAGTTCTTCAAACTTCTTGGATTGTAAGGATTTTGTGAACAAATCTACAACATTTTCACTTGATCGTATTTGTCGGATTTCGATCTTGCCCTCCTTCTCTAGATCATGAGTTGAGAGCAATTTTGGTGAAATGTGCTTTGTCCGATCTCCTTTAATATAACCCCCTTTGACTTGTGTGACACATGCAGAATTGTCTTCATATATCATGGTTGGATTGGCTGCAATTGATCTAATTTTGCATTCTTTTTTAATATATCCAATCATTGACCTTAACTAGACACATTCTCTTCCTGCTTCATAAAGAGCAATTAATTATGCATGGTTTGATGATGTAGTAGTAAGTGTTTGCTTTGTTTACTTCCATGAGATCGTCGTATCTCCATATGTGAATACATAACCCTTTTGAGATTTTGCTTTGTGCGGATCTGATAGATATCCTGCATCCGCATATCCAACAAGAGCAGCATTTGTATTTCTATGATAATATAACCCAAGGTCAAGAGTACCTCTTAGGTATCGGAACACCTGTTTGATTCCGTTCCAATGTCGTCTTGTTGGTAATGAGCTGTATCTTGATAACAAGCTTACAGCAAAAGCAATATCTGGTCTTGTATTATTTGCGAGATAGATTAATGCACCAATTGCACTTAGGTAGGGGATTTCAGGACCCAGAATTTCTTCATCATCTTCTCGAGGTCTGAATTGATCATCCTGTACACTAAGAGAACGAACAATCATGGGTGAATTCAATGGATGTGCTTTGTCCATGTAGAACCTTTTCAAAAAATTTCTCGGTATAATTTGTTTGATGAATGAAAATTCCATCATTCAAATGTTCAATTTGTAAACCGAGACAAAATTTGGTTCTTCCAAGATCTTTCATTTCAAATTCTTTCATCAAGTATTTTGCAGTATTTTCAAGTTCATTGGACGTACCGATAATATTTAAATCATCAACATATACTGCAATAATAGTGAATCCATTTTTGGATCGTTTGATGAAAACACACGGACAAACGGCATCATTTTGATATCCTTTTTTAAGAAGATATTCACTAAGCCGATTGTACCACATCCTTCCAGATTGTTTCAGACCATATAATGATCTTTGCAATTTTAGAGAAAACATGTCCTGAGATTTTTCTTTATGTACCTCGGGTAGTTTTAATCCTTTAGGAACTTTCATGTAAATATCACTATCAAGTGATCCATATAAATATGCAGTTACGACATCCATAAGTCGCATCTGTAGTTCCTCTAAAACAGTTAGGCTAATTAAAAATCTTAATGTAGTTGCATCAACTACAGGGGAATATGTTTGCTCATAATCTACCCCAGGTATCTGAGAAAAACCTTGGGCAACAAGTCTTGCCTTATATCTTACAATTTCGTTTTTCTCATTACGCTTTCGTACAAATACCCATTTATAGTCTACTGGTTTCAAGCCCATTGGCGTGGGCTTTATTGGGCCAAAAACATTACGCTTTTCAAGCGATTTTAATTCAATTTGCATAACCTCGTTCCATTTTGACCAATCGTGTCTAATACGACACTCATTAATTGTTTGTGGTTCGATGTCACCATCATCAACCACTATTTCAGTTGCAACAGAGTATGCGAATACCTCATCAGGGATAATGTCTTTCCTGTTCCACTGTATTCCAGAATAGACATAATTTACTGCAATTTCGTAATTATCAATGCTTTTGTCATTATCTGGAACAATTTCCATTTTGTTCTTATCCGGAGCATTCTCCGTTTCTAGAACAGTTTTTATTTTTGACACATCCCCCAGATTTTCGAAGGTATGTTCTCCCCCTGAATGGGAAATTGGTGCAACTTCATTTGCACTATTCTGCCGCCTATTCTTTCTTGGTTTTAGATCTTTTGATCTAAGCGGGCGGCCGCGTTTTCGGCGCGCTATAAATTCCTTTTCAGGACTCTTATCTAATTGTCCTATAGGAATTTCAATTCTCTCAAGGGCATTTACAGCTGGCACATGTGACTTTGTCACTTTCTTTGTGTTTGTAAATGAGTAGGCCTGTCAAAACTTGAACCGATCCGAGAAATCCGACCTGACTCGTCCGATCCGACAACTGACCGACACCGAAAAGAACAAATAAATATATATATCCGAGACCGACCCGACCCAAACCGGTTCAACCCGAACCTAAAAACGAACCGAATCCGAAAATGAACCAAATTCGAGTATATCCGATTGGATTAGTTGATATTGACCCGAAATTGAAATGAACCGACCCGAAACCATTTGAAAACTCAAAATCAATTGACCCGAAATTATATGAAAACTCAAGATTAACCGACCCGAAATCATTTGATAATAATCATCTTAAAACGATAATTAATATAAATCAATCTTCTTAATTTTAGTATTTAACTTATGTTAAATGTATTTGCTTAATTAGTTATATGCTACTCTTGAATTTTTTTGACAAAATGAAAAACATTAAGTATCGCATTAAAACAATCGACGGTTTTTATTCATATTCACATAAGAAATTATAACACTCATTAACTTTCAACTAATTTATTTTAAAATATATCACTTACATATTAAACCAATTCTGTACATGGAACGAGTATATATATTACTTCTAAAAACAAAACAAAGTCCACAAATTTTGTAGTTTGACACTTTTTTTTAGATTATTATAAATATTTTTTAAAATAATTAATATATTGATATATGTTTTTATCTACTTAATTTAACGCACTTAAAGATAGTTTTATCAATAATTTACTTTATCAACCCCTTTTATTAATATAACAAATTAGCATTATGCTATAACTATTTAATAAATATATATAGTCATTTTAATTTTGTTTTTAGGTTTTAAATGTTACATGAAACTTTAAGACTTAAGAATTAAAACTTAATCCGAAATATATTGTACCACTAAAACTTGATACTCATTTAATTAAAATTTGATTTAATAGAAACTCAATCAAATTACAACCCGATTAACCGAAATCTTATTTAGACCAAGATTTGAACTAGACCAAAATCCGACCCAACCGAAATCCGAAATAACCAACCGAACTTGACCCGATACTTCGACTTAATCCGATAAAATTAATATTCGAACCGACCCGACCCGACCCGGTCATATCTGATTTGTCACAATATCCGACTTAGATCCGAATCCGAATTGATCCGAAATCGAAACAACCCGACCCGAACCCGATCTGTTTCAACCGATTGACAGGCTATAAATGAGTCAGGCAATTGATTTGCTATACTCTGTAAATGTACAATCTTTTGTACTTCTTGTTCACACATTTTTGTATGTGAATCAAGATATGATAACGATGAAGCATTCCAAGTAATTTCTTTATGTCCTTTGCCACCAAGATTTGGAATTCATTTCCATTAAAATGACAATCATCAAATCTCGTTGTAAATAGGTCACCCGTGGTTGGTTCAAGATATCTTATAATTGATCGGGATTCAAAACCAACATATATTCCCAATCTTCTTTGGGGACCCATTTTTGTGCGTTGTGGTGGAGCAATAGGAACATAAACTGCACAACCAAATATCTTTAAATGTGATATATCTGGTTCTTTACCAGTCACTAATTGTAATGGAGAATATTTATGATATGCAGTTGGTCTTAATCTTACCAGAGCTGCAGCATGCAATATAGCATGTCCCCAAACTGATGTTGGCAGTTTAGACTTCATCAATAATGGTCTAGCGATTAATTGCAATCGCTTTATCAGAGATTCAGCAAGACCATTTTGTGTGTGAACATGAGCCACCGGATGTTCAACTGTAATCCCAATTGACATACAATAGTCATTAAATGTTTGGGAAGTAAATTTTCCTGCATTATCAAGCCGGATTCTTTTGATTGTATAATCCGGAAATTGTGCTCGTAAGCGAATTATTTGAGCTAGGAGTTTAGCAAAAGCTGTATTTCTTGTTGATAAGAGGCTCACATGTGACCATCTTGTCGATGCATCAATAAATACCATAAAGTATCGAAATGGTCCACATGGTGGGACTATCGGTCCACAAATATCACCTTGTATTCGTTCCAAAAACGTTGGATTTTCAGTCCCAACTTTATGCTTGGACGGTCTGGTGATTAGTTTACCAAGTGAACAACCTTTACAGTTCAAATCACTTGATTTAAGGACACTTGCTTTCCTTATTGAGTGCCCAGTTGAACTTTCAACTATTTTATGCATCATTCCATTACCTGGATGACCCAAACGGTCATGCCATAATGTAAACATCCTTTTATCATTTAATTTCTCATAGGATGTTACATTTGTCTCTATTGGACTTATATATGTCTGATAAAGTCCAGTAGTATGGGCAGGAAGTTTTTCTAAAATTTGCTTCTTGCCACATATTTGTCTTGTGATGCACAAATATTCTTTATTGTTTTCATTTATGGTTTCTACATGAAAACCATTATGACGCACATCTTTAAAGCTTAGTAAGTTCCTTTGAGACTTACTTGAATATAATGCGTCATTTATGATCAATTTTGTTCCTTCAGGGAGCAAAATACAAGCTCTTCCGGAGCCTTCGATCAATTTTGTCACACCAGAGATTGTTTTAACATTTGCTTCAAGCAAAGTTAACTGAGTAAAGTACTCTTTATTTCTCAAGATGGTGTGCGTAGTAGCGTTGTCCACTAGACATTGATTCTTGCTACTTGATATATCTTTAATCATTTCCATATCTTCAAGATAAAGAAAAACATAATTAAAAACATAAATAACAGATAATAATACAGAGATATATATTATAGTAGTTGATATTTTTCATTGATTCCAAATTCATCATCTATGATGGAATCAGAGATGTCCAAACTTGGTGTAAGTTCAGTGTCGTCAACAAAATGAGTCTCCATATTCTTCCCTTTATCTTTTTAGGAAGATTGGTACAACTCAACCAAGTGTTTGGCTGTGCGACACATCCTTGCCCAATGACTTGTCATACCACATCTATAACATATAAATTTGGGCTTTTGGGAGGATCCTTTAGGACCCTTCTAAACCATTTGCTTATCATTTCCTTTGGAAATGGATGCATCACGAGATTTATTCTTCTGATAATCCCCCTTGGCCACATCTTTGACCATGACCTCAACTTCGGCCATTGCCACGGTCACGATCGCCATCGTGTCCATGATTATTTTTGATGCCTACTATCATTTCTTTGAGAGGCATATGTGGCATTTATTTCAAGGTACAGTATAGTACCAGTTGGCCTCAAGTTGTAGTTTTTCATGAGCAGTTCATTATTCTGCTCAACTACAAGTAGTAGCCTGTATCGAATCTGAATACCATTTAAATTCCCTTTGTTTGTATTGTTCTTGTAACAACACATTAGTAACATGCCCTTTCTTTGTATTGTTCTTGTAACAACACATTAGTAATATGCATGGTTGAATAAGTTTTATTCAACATTATCTCTTTAAAGATTTTCTGCCGCATAAATGTAATTGAGAGCTTATGCGAAACAGGGCAGAATTATAATCATTGACTGACTTGAGGTCTTTAAACCTTAAATTAGTCCAATCATAATTTGCTTTAGGGAGCAAAACTTGTTGGTGCCCTTTTTGTTCTGGGCTTTCCCATAATTCTTAATTTGGGATTTTCCACCAACAGATATTCAGATTTCAGGCTTTCATGTATATGATGGCGAAGAAAGATAATCGCCTTAGCCTTATCATGTGGGGAAATATTTTCATTTTCCTTTATGGTCTCTTGTAGACCATTTGTTTGGAGGTGAGCTAGTGCATCAACCTTCCATTCCAGATATCTCTGGTATTTTTATTTTTTTTTATGGTCTCTTGTAGACCATTTACTTAGAGGTGAGCTAGCGCATCAACTCTCCTTTCCAAATATCTCTGGTATTTTAATTTTCTTTTATGGTCTCTTGTAAACCATTTGCTTGGAGGTGAACTGCCAGTACATCAACCTTCCATTTTAGATATTTTTGGCCTAATAAGTCGAGAATATCAAATTCCCGCTTTGCAATATTTGTCATTAGAACAAATAATCAATTAACAATATAAACATGAATATTAATATATATATATATATATATATATGTGCGTACGCAAGTATGCAAATATGGAACATGTACTTCCGACACTTGTACATATATATAAATAAAAAGTAATATTATAATATAACTCTTATGCTAATTTATCTAGCATGCAGACATATTTGAATAGTCAACATGAAAAGTCATCATGTAGTCATGTACGTCATAAAACATTAACATGTATTTCAAATATATCATTACGTATAGAAAGTAATATAATAAATTTATATTTAAAAGGGCAAATTTTTTTCCAAAAATTCTTCTATCAAGAAGTTTTTACATACATGAAGAAGAAGATAGTATTTTCAAGATATATGAAGAAGAAAGCCAAGTTTTTATATCATCGAGCCATTAAAATAATGATCCATAAAAATTATGGTTTAGAACATTGAAAGTAGTATAAAGTGTGTACTACTTTCAAAAGATCTAGCCACTCAGTTGGTATTTATTTTAAGAAACTCTCGTGCTGATAACGTGTTGTGAAATATTGGGGGAGAGAGAGTTGAGAAAGCAGAGAAATCTGAACTGATTTCGTTGATCCATTACAATGAATTGTACATCCTATTTATAGCCAAAGTTTGGCTTGCATGACAAGTTTAACCGTATAATGCTGAAAGAAATTGAATACAATAATTACTGTAATGATTGTCATGTCTAATAAAACAAAGCTGTCTAATAAAACAAAAGTGTATAAAGACGTACATAATGATGAATGCTCATTCCTTTACGACTTTATCTCTTAACAATTTTATAATTATTGGATACGCTTATTTGTGAAATAGTTGTAGGTAAATGTAACACGTGTGATCATAAAATTGATAATGATCTTACTATAATAGACATAATGAAATGTGGTTTTGAGTTTTAATTATAATTTATTTGTAAAAAAGCATCAAAAAAATTTGATCGAATTTCAAGAAAAATTTGCAAAAAGTGTCAATAAATTTGATCATCTACGTCTTAAAATCAAGCAATAAGAGAAAAGTTTATTTTCACATGATTAAAATTTTTAATCAGATTTGCTTATTTATTTTAATTATTAATATATTTATTTATTTTCATAATAATTAATATAACAGAAGAAGAATGAGCCGAATTAACAAAAGCAAGAGACAATGAAGATGGATGAAGAATTGATCTTAATAAGAATTCATGTTTGTGTACCCAAAGTGTTGGGTCAATTCTGAATCCCACATAGAAAATTCAAAGAATCCAAACCTAGTACATAAGATAGATGAGTTACTTTTCCTACTGTCAATTAGTTTAGGATGGAACATCATTGAACTTATATGTTGGGCTTGGTGGTTGGGTCCATTAAGAGTCTCTCCCCTTACAACAAGTGGTATCATAGCCGACGATTCGACATGGGACTGGTTGCACCAGGTTGAGATAGATTCCATGGTGCCAACCAATGGGTTAGTCTCTGACATGTTGCATGATGGTCTCATTTCCATGTGTGAGCAAACAATGCGGAGTGTGCAAGTCAAAGGTATTCTTGATGGATTCGGTGCGTAGTTGGTCTGGGCTTGTGAGGAATTCACTAGTGAGACGGATCAAATGATGTTAGACTTATGTGTTGGTCTTGGTGACTAGGCCAATTAACATCCTTTTCTCCAAGGCTACAACACAAAGGTTGTTAAAAGAGTATTGTAGCACATGTTTTAATCTGACATGTATAAAGACAAATAAACCCTTGAATTTAAACAATTAAGGTAAGAAAACACACCTGATATTAACCCGCTCTAAATTTGTATACAATTAAGGTAAGAAAACGCACATGTATAAAGATCAGCACATCGGATGATCTTTAAAAAATGCAACAACAAATGATAATGAAGAAGCATCTCCCAAAAACTACTGACATAAGAATCTTTTAAGGCAGACACTATAATATTTTCAAATAAACCACCTTTCATAATGTAATTTATTCAACTGAACCACCTATTTTTATTTTCTAGTGAAATTTCATATTTTATTGACCAATATATTCTTCATCCATATATATATATATTTACTTTTTAAAAAAAGAATTACAAAACCATCCTTAATATTGTATTATTTTTCCAAAAACCAAAATCATGGTATATTTAAAAAATATTTTTTTTCAAAAAAAAAAATCACCAAAAACAACTTGAAAAGTTGAGATATTTTTATTTAATTTATAAACATTGTTTTATTGTGTATCTCTTAGTTACTATATTAAATCAATTAATATGTGTTTTTAACTTCTTAAAATGATGAAAATGTAACATCTTTTTTTTTGAGTTACCATTTGATATGTACATGCATATAAATATTAGATGATTTGATAAAAGTGCAATAAATTAGGGATAATTTAATGAAACATGTAGCTAAAGATATTTTGGTCTAGATTTTATTATAGGTGGTTCAACTTAACATAATATATTATAAAAAATAATTTTGTTTAAATAAAATTATAAAAAAGATTTATTAAAAAACACCCTTTTTAAAATATGATTTTTGAAAAATAATCTTTTGTAAGCAATCGTTAAAAAACCTAAAAAAAATGCATATAATTAATTATAGAAATCGATAATAATAATTATTATTGATTCCTCTCGTATTCGGTTTATAAAAATTAAATAAATCTCTGGTCCTTTAGAATTTTCGGTCTTTTTTTGGTGGAAGTTCGGTCTTTTTATTTGTGATGGAGAAAACGTGAATATCAAAAAGTCCAGTGGAGTCGGAGAAGCCACGTGGAAACGCGTTATTGGGAAATTGTTAGGCGGGAATTCTGGTTTCAATATTCCAATCCCAGTGGCCAAGTGGGCAAATCAGAGTGCATGAATTGGCATGTGGCAGGCAGTTAATATACCAGCGGGGCAAGCTTAATTTTGATGTTTTATGTTTATAAGGTGGATCATCAATCCATTTGCCGACTAAATCTTGAAAGGGGACCCGCTAGTAGTTACCTCTACCATCCGACTCCTTACAAAATACAAAATTTTCAAATATTTAGTGCCACTGAATTTCCTAGTCAAGTAATGTGACCACTGCTGACCCCAGTAGTCTAAAAACCTATAAATGCACCAATGTTTGCTTATGAACAGTGTGCTTGCTAAAAAAATATATGCCTAAAACTTAAAAATCCTCTCTATCCTGCAAAGTCAACAAAAGCACCCCTTTTACCAAAAAAATAAAAACAAAACAAAAATACCCGCTGCTTAATTTTTTTATTGCCTTTTATGCCCTTACCGTCTCTCTCAATTGCACCTGCTCCATCTCCCAATCTCCAGCCCTTCTGCGTATCCCTCTTCTCCTCCTACCTCAGATATGCAGCACCTAGATTAACTTGCGCTCCGAGATAAATGTCGGTGAACTTTCAACAGTACCTGGTTAGTGCTTTCTGATTTTGGTCTCAGGGTCAGGTCTGTTTTGCGATTGGGTTGCCTAGCTTGGCAATTTATGAGTTAGGGTTCCTGAATTTGAATACTCTGAACATGGTTAGGACTTTTTGATTCGTGGTTCATGGTAAGGTATGTATTGAAATTCAGTTTATTTGCCTGCCCATAGTAAGAGATGTATTGGAATTCGGCTTTTTATTTTCGTATGGCACCTTAGGTGTTCGATGAAATGTGTGAAAGAGCATCTTAGACGTTATTGGCACACTAAAATATCATGATTTCTATCTCCTAATTCTCTCTTACCAAACTGATTTAAATTTTATATGCATCCCTAAAAAACATTTATTAGTGCAATGTGACTAATTGTGTTGTTTATACTGTTTTGATGGGATAATTTTTCAGCTTAGCCTCTTGGTTTTATCATTAGTCATATTAGATTAGTATGCAACCTAAGGTGTTCGATGAAATGTCCCGAAGAGCATTTTAGACGTTATTAGTACACTATAATATCATGATTTCTATCTCCTAATTCTCTCTTACCTCGGTGATTTAAATTATATATGCATCACTCGAAGGTATTAGTTTAGCGCAATTAAGGCAATTGTTGTCAACTGAGCCATGTCATAAGGATGTCAAAAACTTGCAGCTTCTGTTTCTTTTTGTTTGTGGAATTGTGTAGCTTCGGTCATATGGAATTAGGTTTATGTAGGTTGTATCTTCAGATTAGGTAGGTTTACAGGGTCATGGGTTTTTTTGTCGCCCGAATTGCCGCTTTGCACTTTTGAGGGACAAATTGCCTCTTTGCACTTTTGAGGTTAGGGAATTTGGGATCGTGGGTAATTTTTCATTGCAATATCAGGTAGCATCCTTATATTTTTCAAGTATTCAATTGTGTGAACTTGACTTTGTCAAAGCAATAAAATAGTAATTATGAGCACTTCATATATGTAATCAAGCGATTGATCATGCAGCAGTTTGTTGAAGCATCCTTTTTGCTTCTTATCCTCATCTTTAACTTTTTAATTCTCATCTTATGTTGCCACTAATGAACAATTTATGAATGCACACATAATACCCACAGATGTAAATTGTAGTTGCTTTCAAGGGCCCATTTTTTTGTATTTTTCCTGATTGGTGGAGCATCTGCTTTTGTTTACTTAGTTGTGTTTGCTGATTATGAAATGATGTTTATCTAAATCACATCTTTAATTGTTTTTTGAACACGGCTTACTATTTATGTTTTTTGGATATGTAGATTAGTAAAGCTAAGTAATGGGGTTTGAAGGTGTCAATTGTTCTAATCGAAAACTTGCTTTCTGTGCTGCTTTTGGAAGTTCTTCTTTTATGGTGGCATGTTGTTTTGTTGGGGTCTAAACTAATCCTGTGTGGTTATAAGGCTGGGGCTCAATTGCCTTTCAAATCTGCTGATCTGGGTACTTATCTTTGCTCTTTGATTCTGGGTTTGAGCTTTGTGAGTTGGAAAGCTTTTTTTTTTTAAGTAGCAAACCTCAATTTGGTCACCTTTTAACTGAATAATACGATGCATTTAATATTTTATTTCGACGTGTAAGGAAATAAATATACTTATGTGATGGGAAATGCTTGGTTGTGGCGTTTTCCATACCTATTAAAAATTAATTTCTGATTTTGTTACAATTTCTTGTTGAAGTAGAAGATTTCAAGAAGGCTCAGCCTGAAGCTATAGCACATTGTTCTACTCAAATTATAGATCGTGTAAAAGCTACTGGTGAAAAGAGTGTTAATGAGTTCACAAGTCTGTGCTGGAAATGCAAGGGTATTCAGGTAGAGGTAAAGCATTTACGTACCCTTGTGATTACTGTTGGCTGAACGTGACAGAATGCTTATAGTGAGCTTAAAACCTCCTGGATGTCATGCTACTGAAATTTTCTTTACTTTCCTCCACCTATTCATGTTACTGAGTGATGATGATATAATATAACGAAAGTTGCATTACTAACTTCATTTGTGATTTGATAGATTTCATCTTTTTTAGCAATGATTTGACAAATTTCTACTATATATTGGAATCTGTTGCGGGAGGCATCTCCCATTGGTATTGAATTATTGATAGCCTTGACTTTGATTTAAGAGTTTAGAGTTCATTTTGTTCAAGCCTCGTCAACTTTTCTATTGGAGATGATGCATCAATAAGTAAAAATTTCAGTCAATGACTCAATATGAGTTGAACTTGTAGGGTGACAAAAGCCAATATTAGTATCTAATAATAGTGTTATATAATTGCCCATTAAATACTTCTGCAATTTAGAAAGGCAGTAAGGAAGCTCTTTATTTACATGTAGCATGATCTTTGAGTCACTTTGTATTGCAACTAGCAAAGCATGACATATAATAATTGTTCTTACAAACAATTCGTAGCATTTTTTCTATTAATATGTTTCCATAGATTAAGAATAACCTGATCTTTTCAACTGCATCTTCTATGTACTGAAACAAATTTCTTCTTTTGCAGCATTTGATGTACTGAAACCGAAACTTTTGGCGTTAGGATGTTTTTCTTTTAGAGAATCTCTTATATATAGATTTTGTGATAGGCATCAACCTTCTATAGAGGTGGAGCCAGCACTGGTTTTTTTGATAGGCATCAATCTCTTAAGTATTGTTGTTAGGCAATCAGCTGAATTTTGCTACAATTCTGTTTTCTTGGTTATTCGTGATGGTTGAACATATTGATGCCATAAGTCAACCTGAAATAACTCTTTCTTAATATCGAATTCAAGGTACTTATATGTTTTTATACCTCAAGTAATTACTAATATTGCCCCGCGTGCGACGCGCACGCGGGCCCTTAACTAGTAATTGAAAATGATTCGCTTGGATAATCGTTAATTCTGGATGTTGACTCGATCAGATTCTGTTATGAGCTCGAGTGGTCTCGGTCATATTAATTTAGTTATGTTTAAACAATATTATCAAACTTATTTTTTTAAAGGCACTACTCCAAAGGAAAATTTTATTAAAAATAAAACGGGCTAAGTAGAAATTAAACGGGGGATGTTCCTACACCTAACATCAAGAGACAATAAAGAAATAGCATTCTTCGGCTGGTCAATAAATACATGAGAACCTAAATTGAAAGAGAAAGCATAAGAAGTTAAAAAGTCAGCCACACTATTGGCCTCCCTATACGCATGACAGAATTGAACAACCTAATCTCTCTTGATTAAGTCATGGCACTGAGAAACTAGACTGAATAAGGGATAATAACGCTCTACAAGCTTACCTAGAAATTGAACCACCAATTGAGAATCAACTTCTAGATAAACCCTCCTGAAACCCTGTCTGTCCCAAGCTAACTTTAGGCCAATAATGACTCCCAAAGTTCAGCCATGGGATCGTACAACTTCCAATATTACGAACCACACCAGTAACCCAACACCCGTCACTATCTCGTAGGATCCCTGTCACCGCCGCAAGGCCTCCCATTGTAACAGCCCCATCAGTGTTCAATTTAATCCATCCCTCCGACGAACGGGTCCATGAGAAAAACTCTTCACTCCCTTGACTGCTACTATCCAAACCCTGGAATGGTAAAGTCGACTGCCAATACTCCATTACCTGGCGCCGAATAAAATCAGCTTTGCTCCCCGAGACTCATCCTGGCCAAACACATAAGCATTTCGTCATTTCCACAACCACCAAATGGTAGTCGCAAAAAAGGAGACCCAAGCAATATTATTATCCGTAGAATTAGGATAAGAAATATTAACATGTATCCGATAAGAAAAATCCGAAACGAAAAATTCCCTGGAAAGATCAAGGGGAAGATCATCCTAAAAACTTTTTGTAGAATCACAATCACACAAGAGATGAAGCGACTCCTCCTCCTCAGTAGTGCACTTAGGGCAAGACGCATCCGAGGCAAAGTGACGTTGAACCCTTTCTTGATTCGTTAGCGAAACCCCCATTCAAAGCAAGCCAAAGAAAGCCGTTGACACGTTTTGATGTTTTAATCTTCTAGATAACCTGAAAAATACCACGACCAATGCAAAAATCCAAGCGATCTTGTTGAATAAGATCATAAGCCGACGCCACGGTATAATTTCCACAAGGTGAGGGGCACCAACTTAAAACATCAATAGCGACATCTCCATCAACCACAACAACTGAAGCAATCCGAAGCAAAGTACTCGATGGCAATAATGAAGAAAATAAGGCAAAAATGAAGAAAATAAACTTCATCTCCACCCAAACGTCGAATCCCAAAAATGACTCACCGGAAGAAAAAGGTTGTCTTGACTGATAGGCATCAACGCAATATCACATAGTTGAACATCATCCAATGATCGATCGACCCAAAAGAAAATCAATTTTCCATTCCCCACACACCATCTGGATTCCTTCAAGACAACCTTAAGGACACCTTGTTCAGTACTACGCCATACGGGAGAAGTATTCGCACGTTCCTGCAAAGATGGGCATACATATTTAGTACGTAAAACATCCACCCACGGTCGATTATTTTCTGTCAAAAACCTCCACCCTAGCTTGCCCACGAGGGCTAGTTTAACATCTCTCATGCTACGAAAGCCCAACCCACAAGTGGCTTTGGGCTTACAAATATCGGCCCAACTAAAAAGATGAGTCCGACGTTTCTCAACCAAATCACCCCAAATAAAACTGCTAGTGATGGAGTCGATTTTGCTTCAAGTTTCATTTTTGCTTCCAGTTTCATTCAGAATCATGAATGTGGCCATAAAAATAGATTGGGATGGAGGAGATAATAGTTTTAGCAAGAGTGACCCTACCCGCCATGATAAAAAAATGCCCTTTCCAACCAGCCAAACGAGACGTAATACGGTCTAGGAGAGGTTGAAACGTTTGATTAATCACTTTTTGATGACATAAAGGAATACCTAGGTACTTGCCTAAATCAATGGTGACTTGAAAACCATTCACCCGTTGAAACTCCGACGCTAAGTTCGGACGAACATTACTAGAGACAAAATTTTCTAACTTAGCCAAGTTTGCAAAAATCATTAAGAAAACTTCTAATAATACCAATTTGCTCCACATAAGCCTCAACAAATAGCATAATATCATCGACAAAAAAATATACGACAACTTAGTTCCACCTCTAGAGAGACGAATCAAAATCCAATCTTTAGAGGCAACCGCATGATTAATCATTTGGCTCAGACTCTTGATACAAAGAGCAAATAGATAAGGGGATATTGTATCCCCTTGATAGACCCCTCTTGAAGGGATGAAATTCTCCGACGCCTCACCACTCCACAGTAGACGAAAAGTGGTCGAGTGCAAACACTCACATATCTAACCAACCCACTTTTCAGAGAAACTGGCATCAACAAGAATATCTAAAATGAAGTCCCAACAGATCATAAGCTTTCTCAAGATCAAGTTTAAGGAGCTTCCAACCTTTACGCCCCTGTTTGCGTTTCATGGAATGGACCACTTCTTGAGCCAAAACAATATTGTCTTGAAAAAGACGTCATGGAATAAAACTTCCCTGATTATGCCCAATTAGCTTTCCAATCACCACCAACATTCTGGAAACCAAGACTTTAGTGATGATCTTGTATAACACATTGCGGAGACTAGTAGGACGAAAACTTCCCTGATTAGGCCCAATTGCTTCTTAATTCTCTTCTCTTGCTTCTTAATCCGCGTGTTACATTTAACTTTAAGTGTCGATCTCTCTGGTTTGAGGCTGCCTGGTTAACCCACCCGGAGTTCTTGAGTTTCTTACAACACCTTGCGTTTTGAGCTCAATGTGGTTGCGGCTCTATCTGACTTCAAAGTAAAGTTGCTCCATTGGTTAAGACTATCTTTGTGCATATTTCACGTCAGAAAGATCGCCTTCTACAACTTATAAATGAAGTGCAATCTTCAATTACCGTATCTCCTAATACTACGTTGCTTATGAGGGAGGCGAAACTTCAACGAGAGTTGACTGTTATGCTGGCAGAGAGGAATTGTTTTGGCTTCAAAAATCCTGAATTCAGTGGTTGAAGGAAGGAAACTGCAATACTACTTTATTCCATTCTACGACTATTACTAGACAAAGAAAGAATAGGGTTACAACTCTCAGAAACTCTGATGATGATTGGATTAGGATAGCGCTGCGTTAGAACTTCATGCATTGTCTTTTTTTCGTTCCCTTTACACACTTCATGTGGATGAGAATTTCCAATTCACTATTTTGCATGGAGCGTTTCCTTTGGTGCATAGGGCCGATTGAGTTTTTGTAAACTTATTCTATGTACAATACATCAGAACTAATGTAACACCCCCATTTTACAGACTTATAATGGGATGATACTGCCGGCGGACTTAGACTTTCCGTCCAAGGCCGTTGAGGCTTAAGAAACCGTAAATGAATAAAGACATGTTTTGACAACATAATCTGATAAAACAGATTTTTATTGTCTTATATTCAATAACATGGTTACAAGAGTTTACAGCGGAATACATAAAACATGAATCGTTGTTTCTGGAATTACTTTCAAAATCTTGGAAACGCCTGTGTGGACACAACACGTCTTCCAAAGCTTCCTTCCTTTCTTCTTTCTTTCCTTTCCTATTTGTCCTTTCCTTTCCAGCCTTCCATGGTCTTCAAGCTTGAACTTCTTCAGTTTTCTTCCTAAAACCTGATATTTCCATAGAAGACAGAAATACCAGCCGTATAGAATCGGGAAGAAGTAAGGGTATCAGTCTTCGAAGAGACTAAGCAAGTAGGAGAATATGTTTTGGTTCACAAAGACAAGGCTAAGACGTATTAAAACCATAACCCGAACTCTAATGGGTAAAGATATAATAGTCCAAAGGACTATAAAGAACAGGTCGACAATAATATGAATGTATGGCAAACCGATCAATGGCTTGGAAATTAGGAAACTACCAATAGTAGTTCCTAAGAACGATAATGTGCTTGGATATTTGTTGGGAATATTATTAACACACATTTAATTTGAAAAGGGTGCATCCATCAACTAATCAGATCCATAACCACCCTCATAGAATACGTGTTGTGCATCTCCAGAGTGGAAAATGGGAACTTTCATAGCGAGGAGCCAGAGTGGCGTTTCCAAGTTGTACTTTACCACCCTGCAGATTATCATTACTATGCCCCAGGCACTAGTCTTTTATTAGTCATAAAACTTTGCATTACAGTTATAGATTTTTAAATGCCGATGCTCAACTAGTGAGACTTATACTGACAAGAGAAAGGAATAAAATTCCTTAAGCACTCAAAGTGCTTCACTTTCTCACAATTGTTGAGAAATTAGGTCATGACCAGTGTCGGGCGCAAATACCAAAGTATACC
Organism: Fallopia convolvulus; assembly: GCA_964016875.1. Classification (NCBI taxonomy): domain Eukaryota; kingdom Viridiplantae; phylum Streptophyta; class Magnoliopsida; order Caryophyllales; family Polygonaceae; genus Fallopia; species Fallopia convolvulus. Next base: position 47,504,465 of record OZ024720.1, on the reverse strand, counting down.
TCCTAAGACATGTTATAGAGAGACTCTCAGGGCATATCCCTAAGATCCCTAGTTCTAAAACCTATCCACAACAAAGAGATCTCAAAGGAGAATCTCCAATCACATAAGAGCACGATCAACGGCCCTAAACAGTACTAGCAGTATGAATAATATGAAATAACGAACAATCGTTAAATCTAAGCAGTAAATAAACTTAATTTATTTATTTAGCAAGCAAGTATTCCCAACATAGAGATGATAACGGAACTCAGGTTCCTAATTATCGATTATTCCAAAAAATAATGATATCTAAAACAAAGTTTAAAGATATCGAGTTCAGAAATGGGTGAACCACCAACTTGCCTTGAAAAGCGAACTTAAGTCCCATCAAGACGATAAAGCTAAATCCTTATAGCTTTCCTGGTAAGAATAAATATAACAACATTCAAAAAGACATTTTCCGAATAAAATCCTTTAACTGTTTATTCAATTTTTAATGTCTTCATGCTACCGTAACGACTTATTTTCATATATATATATATAAAGTTATATATATATATATATTACCTTTATAACGTAGTTACTTAGGCTCAGATTTTGACAGCATAACGTCCTATTTTTGGTAATTTCTTATAAATAAAAAGTGTTCATTTATATCATACGTACGTGGTCATCTGGTAGTGTCTTTCGTCTACAGCGTCGCGAGGCTAAAAAATACTGATTTTTCATTCTTTTTTGTTTTGTTCGGGTTTTAAGGTTTTCTAGCAGGGGATTCGAGTTCTTTTCGTTACCTTATGAGGCCCGTTGGGGTGGGATCATCGTCTTTCATGTTTGAGGGGGTGCCCCTTGCATTGTTTCTAGGTGTCGTCGCTGAGAGCGGCCTCAGAGACATTCTAGTCCTCCACCCTTCCTTCTTGGATTGTGTGAAGTTCTTGAGGAAACTTAATCGTTTTACCTTCCCTTGATTTGATGTTTTCGCTTTTCGGTCTATTTCATATTAATTTTATTTTGGCAAAAATGTATTTCTTGAGTGTTGGAGGGAACTTTCTTTAGTATTGAGACATCACACTTCTTTTTCTATCTTTCTCCTCTTATGTACCCTTTTATCTTTTTTCTATCTTTTGCTAAGTGCTCACTTTTCCTGCGCCCTGGACTTCTCGCTTTTCTATGTCGGGGATTTCTAGTGAAGAGAATGATTCTCAAAACCCGCGCTATCCATCATTTCTAGGTAGCGCCTTGCCTTCTTTCAAAACCTCGGTCTTATTGATGATGGAACGCGCACATCGGTTAATGAAAGAAACTGCCTCGACCTCGGGTGAGGAGTGACTTGGCTTTGAAGCGCGCTCCTCAAAATCCATAGAATAATACAAATTTCCCAATTATTACATAGAGGGTCGTACTTTTGCGGTTCCTCTCATCTTTGAGAGGAGTATCCCTGTGATTGAGAACCTAGATCTTGGCATGTATCTACCTAATGGGTTAGCAACAACGATGGATTTGGGCACAATGGCCAATATTTCTCTAGATTACACATGGCGCTGCCCGAGGGAGAGGGTATTGCACTATCACAACCTTAAGTGCGGTTTTCGATTTCCCCTCCTGGTGCACATTGTTGAGTACATAGAACTTCTGTGTATCGCTCCTTCTCAGTTGTTTCCAAAGGCGTGGAGCTTTTTTTTGTGTTTACACAATAAGGTGCCTTGAGATATTTGAGAAACCAACTATCAACATGATGTGGTGTCTCTTGATGCCTAAGACAACCCATGGTTTCATCCATCTTAGCCTTCTCAACTTCGACCTAATAACAATGCCCTCCAACCTAGGGGATTGAAGGGATAAGTGGTTCTTGTTCCGTGATGTCCGAGACAGTCTCTTTAACATCCTCACCGCACCACGCTCTTGGCATAAACCGAAAGTCATGCACCAAGCGGACATCACCAAGGCCAAGAAAAGTTTACGCGCGAAGGGAGCGAAGACCATGAAAGAGTGGACTGGCCTTTCCTCAGGGTATTGCGGCCTTTCTTCAGCGTGCGTTGTCTTCTTATAATTTGAATTATTGCGTTTCTTTTAGATCATGCATGTTCATTTGTAAGCATGTTTTCTTTAACTGCGTCTCGTTGTTTCTTGCAGGGATGAATGCCACCGAAATGGGTGAGAGATAAGAATGTTCTCAGCGCAAGCGGAACGAATAAAGAGACAATGACCATGAAGCCGACACCAGCCAAATCCACTTCACCAGCCATTGTAGGCACTCGTCGTGCCTTCCAAAGTTGCTCCTTTTGCTACCAATGGGCGGTGTAAAAAGGAAAGCTCCCTTCACCCTCCTTGCACCGGACAAGAAGAAATCGAAGGCTGGGGAACGAGGCAAGAAGAGAAGGCGATATTGGGATCCTCATTTCAACGAGGCCCTGCAATGCCATGGGTATATTCAACCTAGAGCCGAACTCCTCCCCGTCGAAGAAACAAAATGCAGTTGTCTAGGGCCTCAAACGCAATGCACGAGGGCAACATGGTTTTCCCCTACCGCTTGGAAATGTGATGGGCTAAGAGCCTTAACTTTATTAGGTTCTTTTTTTCTTACTTTTCTCCCTTTCAAGCCTACTTCTTCACTCGCTTTAATATGAACAGGGTGAGGAATGATAAGAAAAGGAGGAGTGGAGACAACCGCAACAAGCCCACTTCTTCACTCAAAGGGGATTGCGACAGGTGAAGGTTGAAGTCGTTAGTATTAAAGCCCAGGGGAAAGCTTGAAGCTAAGAGAGACAAGGCGCACTCGGAACTTGCCAAAGAGAAGAAAGAGAGTGATAAAGAGCGCGCCATTCTGGTGGCTGAAGAGGGTGAGTTGAAGGTGGCCATAGAGGAGGTTCGTCGCCTCAAGAAAAGAGTCGAAAAGCTTGGTGAGGAGGTCAAGCTTGGTGAGGAGTTCATGAGGAGCTTCAGGCTAACCTGGGTGTGTATCGACAAGCCATGCACATAGGGGTTAGGCAGGCCATCTACAAGTATGGCTATATTGATCTGCGCATAGTCTTTTTCATACCAAGCTGTGCCGAGACCCTGGACGAGCTAGTAGAAGAACCCAAAGGTGAGACTGGGTTCTTTTTGAAGAAGGATTATCATGCAGTTGTAACCGACGATCAACATACAACCTATCTTTCTTTTTCCGCATCATGTGGGGATAAGGCCCTTATCCACCTATTCTTCCAACTACCTTCTCCTTCCTAGGCCCAAAGAACCTCCCCTCCAAGGATAAAAAAGTAGCACTCACGCCAAGAAGCAAGGCTCCTAAGGCTACACGATGTGCCCTTTATGATCTTGTATTTTAAAATAGTATTTCAGTGGCCCCTCGAGGGTGTATACTTGATATTCTCCCATGATGTATCTGAGAGGCTTTTTAAATTGTGTAAAGTTTTAAATTTTCTACCTGTTTTTTGGCCTCGTTTTTTATGCTTCTTGATTTCGTGAATCATTTATGTAGGATCATTAGTACGTCTAGGTTGCCGAACTCAACAAAGTCGTCGACCTCTTAATTAAATGCAGCGTAAAGAAACTACAAGAAATACTTACTTGCACACAATGATTTTTATAGTGGAAACACTTGATCGATGAACTCTATCAATCAGGTGTGAAAACCACTCCCTTCCAAGTTCTCGCTTGAAAGGATTAAAGGTTGTAACTTGCTTTATTGATCTTTTGAACTGTTTACAAGAACACCCTGGATCTAGACCTACTTCCGTATCACTCTAGAACTCATTGTGAACCGAGTAAAGTCAACCCTCAACCAATCTAACAAGCCTACGTCTCTCGGACTCTCAAACTATCGTTTTCTTTCTTAACACAAATGGAGTATGAGTTCATGTAATGTCTAACCTAAATCATTAGATTAAATACAAAAAAACTAGGTCAAATAAGAGAGATTATTATCTTCCAATTCAGTTTTGGAAAGATAATATTTTCCTTATCTTTACAATCTCATCCTAAGAATATAATAAGATACAATAAAATATAGCTTAGGGCAAAGGCATTAATCGACTAACAATATTATCCACGGAAGATCTTCCCTAAAACAAGATTATACTATCCAATCTTCAAAGATCACACGCATCTTCAAGATCTCCGATATTTGCCTTCAACTCATGTCAACTACCTGACCGACGTTGGTGACTCTACTCACAGACTCGAGATCGTTCACGTGAGAGACGTTTGGAACCATCAAAATCAAAGCATCCTACTTTTCTAACAATTTATTTTGTTTGTTTACCCATCCTACCCAATGAGATTTAATTTTTCAAAGAGATTTAATTTTGCTTTTTGAACTTAAAACTTATGCAAATTAGTTATTATTCACATATATTCAAAATTTGGTGAAACCGTTACCTCTTTTTGGATTCAAAATTTAGCACGGATGGTATTTTTCTGCGCTTATGTTTAATACCTCTCGAGCCGCGCGATGTTCCATGTTTTGGTCACAATTCGTGCCATTTCGTCTTTTTGAGCTTAAAAGCTCCTAGGGCAACTTCTTCTTCTAGAAGATATGTGATGTCCGTGTTTTTAGCTTACTTTTAGTGTGTTTTTCTAGGTGGTTTAGTCTTGTTTAGTTGTGTTTTTGAGAGTATTTTGTGTCTTTCTAGTATAGTTTGCATATTTTGTGAAAATTATGGAAACTACTCTAGTTTTGTGCATTTATGTAGGTTTTGAGGCGGGTTTGGATGCATTCAAGGACATTAGAAGAGAGGACCAAGCTAGGACCAAGAAAAGAAGAAAGCTATGGAAGGAACTCACACAAAATCCAAAGAAAGGAAGGAAGAATGGGAAGAAAACTAGTCAAGATTAACCTCGATATCGACCCTCTAGGGGTCGGTACCGAGGCTCCCAGTGTGACCGACCTAGTGATTTTATTGCTTTTATTCCGTAAATCTTTTACCTTTAGTAGGCTTTATTTTTATGGAAACTTTTTAGAGGGATGTCTTAGTATAAATACTCTTGTTTAGACAAGTGGGAGGGAGATCTCGCCCCTTCGTTTTTAGATTGACGCAAGTTTAGGTTTTTTAGAAGACAAAGTGTTGCTTGGGGCACAAGGAAGAAGATTGTGGAGATTTCTTGTGTTCTAAGTGGTGTTCTAAGACAATTCTGTGTTTGAATTCAAGTAAGCTTTTAGGTTTTAGTTCAAGTATGATTTCTTTCAATCTCTTTTCTTGTTTTTCTTCCATCATGAGTGAGTAGTCTCTTATTATAGGGTTGGGGTTAGAAACCCAACATGATTGTGCATGAATGATGATGTGATGAATGAATTGAATGCCTTTTATCTATTTTTCTACTTGTTTGTGAAAAAGCTTTGACGAAAGTTGAAGTAATTCATGGTTATGACTTGATCGAAAGAGAAAGTTGTGAATTTGAATAGAGATGAAGTTTGAGATGAAAGTTGAGAACATTAGATCAAAATAAGTAGATTTAGTGAACTGATTAATGAAAGTTGATTGATTTCCTTGTTTATTCAACGAATGTTGATGACTTAAAGACATGATTTTTATGATTGATATTGTTTGAATTGCATGATTATGTTGTGGTGAACCCTTATCCTAGATTTTTCTCTTATTTGTGAGTCGAGTTTTATTTCTAGGTTCCTCGGTAACGACCCTACCTAGGTCGGTACTGACCTGCAGATTTTCTCTTTGTTTTGCTGTTTACTTAGTTTTTCTTCTGAAATTGCACCCCGATATCGACCTTGACAAGGTCGATACCGACCCCTTTCAATGTGCTTGTTTGGTTACATTGCTTTGTTTTGCTTTGTTCTTTGCTTTGTTTTCTCTTTTGCTTTTTATTTTAGTAATTAGACACAACCTCGCTTCCCGTGGACAATCCTCACTTCACTATACTTAGCGGGGTCTTGCATATAAATTTATTTTTTGTCGAGTAAATCCTTCTCAACAATATGTGTATTCTTAGTTAGGATTTAGTTTCCCTCTTTCGTCCCTTCTTAGTATGAGATTGCCAGTCGTATCTTCTTGTCGTGTTAAACTACCACTCTTTGTTTATATTCTACATATCGATTTCAAGGCTGCTACCCCTCGTCGCTCATCTCTTAACTGCAACTTTGCCTTTGGATCGTCCTTCTTGTCTTTGACTTTAAAATAAAAAACCCAAGCGGTTGGAACCAAGGCTTCGACTGATAACAAAGCATCTACACCATATGATATGGAGAAAGGAGTTTTAGAGTGGCCCTTCGAGAAATGGTGCGGTAGGTCCACAACACTAGCATCAATAACTCGGCCCAACTCCCATGTGCGATGCCCAAGCATTTCCTTAAATCCTCTAATATTTGTGCGTTTACATTATCAAGTCGGGCATTAGATTGCGAGTGGGCAACGAAGGAGAGATTTAGTGCGATTTCCAAAGTAGAGTAGAATTTGCGCGTTTCTTCGCAATCCAACTAAAGTAATCCACAATGACAAGGATGTATTGCCCTTGCCCCACGGTCTTTGGGAAGGGACCCAAGATGTCCACCCCCACATTGCAAAGGGGCAAGGTGCGTGGATCGAGCACAAGGCCGAGAAAGGAGCATGTTGGACGTTCACGTGCCTCTGACACTTATCGCATCCTTGGACATAGGACTTCGTGTCCTATTTGAGAGTTGGCCAGAATAATCCCAACCGCACAATCTTGTGGGACAAGAAGCGCCAGCCGGGATGGCTGCCGCAAATTCCCTCGTGTTCTTCGCGCAGGATTTGGTCTTGCGGTTTGGCGCTTACACACAAAAGATCAAGTTCTGCATAGCCTTGACGATAAAGCCGGCCTCCAACCATGCAGTAATGCATGACCTTTAGCTTGAGCTTTCTTGCCTCAACGGGATGCTTAGGAAGAATTCCATCGGCAACATATCGGATGATAGGGGTCATCCATCCTTTGGCACAAATGGAAATAAAACTGTCGGCGATACTACGCGATAGTTTTCTCTCCATCATTACCCGGTTACCGACCTCCAGCGGGAGAGACGATCCTAGCCTTGCCAACATGTCCGCTTTGGTGTTGGAAGTGCGTGAATGTTTCCAAATAGGATACCAAGGGCTTAACCTTTTCGCTGTACGCAGGCAAGAAACCTGTTTTAGATTCGTGTTGTCCACTTAGTTATCGGGCAACTAACTCCGAGTCGGTGTACACCCTGATCTTGCGGGTGCCACTTAGCAATGCCATTTCTATAATGCGATCATGGCCTCATACTTTGCCTCATTGTTGGTGTTGTCGAATGCGAAGTTGAGGGAGTATTCTGTTTCGATTGAGGGTTCGGCTAGGACAATACCAACCCCACCACCCGCGTCGAAGCGCGAGCTGTCTACAAAAACCTTCCAGTCCTCCACGCTTTTTCCTATTTCAGGGAAGTTTACCTCTACCATGAAGGTGTCGAGGGCTTGCCCTTTCATGAAGGTTCTAGGGAGATAGCCGATGTTGAACTCGAAGAGCTCAACCCCCCAATTGGTCATTCATCAAGAGAGCGCGGGATGATGGAGAATTTGGCGAAGAGGGAGATCGGAGAGGACCTGAATGGGGTGAGCATAAAAATAGGGGCGTAAACTCCGCGCAGCGGTCACCATTTCCAAGGCCATCTCCTTCGCTGGGGAGTATTGTTGATCCGCAAGATGGAGTACGCGGCTAACAAATAGACTGGGTGTATCGATTCCCTTGTTAGTACCGCGCTGAACGTTTCCGGGCTTACGACTATATATAGTTGTATATCCTCCCCTGCCCTTGGTGGCGACAAGGTTGGCAGCTTTGATAGGAAAGCCTTTAACTCTGAGAACGATCTCTCCAGCTCGTCGTCCTAGACAAAGTTTTTTTTCTTCTTAAGTGCCGTGAAGAATGGGAGCAACCGGTCCGCTAGGCGGGAGTAAAACCTCCCTAGATCAGTGTTATTAAAGTCGAGATCCGGATCTTAAAATTGTGAGATCCTACGGTTCTGTATGGGATTCTGATCCGAATCGTGCATTAAAATTGAAAAATCTGTTAGAATCAGTTTGGAATCGTGTTAGAATCGTATAGAATTGTATAGGATCGTACAGGATCTCATGAGATCAAGTATAAAATCGTAAGATCATACCCAATCTTTTACTTTGAGCTTATAAAACTTATTTTAACACCAATTGGCTTATTTATTAGTGAAATTACATTGCTTAAATGCTCATTTTGTCTCTTGTAACCTCATTTACCTTCCAACCTCTTCCCGACTCCCAATTGCTGAATTTACAACATTTTTTCCCTAATAAAAACTCATAATTTTTCCTCGACTCTTTATGTGAGCATATTTTTTTTAAAATGTGATTCTTGTGCATATATAAGTTTGAAATGTCAATTGTCGACATTGTGATCATTAAATTTTAATAAAATTATGTATTTTTGTTTATTGCCTATGTTTTTTTGTATCATATCTATATTATATTAGTTTTAGTGATATTACAAGGTCTTACGATCCTACGATCTGATAGTTCACCGCGCCGTTAAATCGTTGCACTTCGGTGCGAGAGCGGGGTGATCGCATTAACATGATTGAGTCAATCTTGGCGGGGTTTACATCTATTCTCGTGCATTGATCATGAATCCCAGGAACTTCCCAAACGAGACACCGAACACATATTTTTCGGGGTTCAAGCCCAGTCGGCTTCGCATGAGCGTCGTGATGACTTATGCAAGAACTGTCAGGTGATCTTCTGGGGTTTTACTCCTTACCACGATGTCATTAACGTAGGCCGACACGTTCCTTCCTAAGTGGTCTTTGAACACGCAGTCCATAAGACGCCGACAGGTGGCTGTACTCGTCTCGTGGGTTCACGGAGACTAATTATACCCCGAGTATGAATCGAGGAAAATCAGAACCGCGTGGCCTACCATGGAATCATTCAACTCGTCGATTGACGATAGAGGATAGGTGTCCTTGGGCAGACTTTTTTGAGATCTTTGAAGTCGATGCACATGTGCCATTTGCCATTAGCCTTCTTGACCAAAACTACTCTGGACAGCCACCTGGGATGCTGAACCTCGCATATGAACCCCGCGGTTAGCAACTTTCCAACCTCCACATTCACGACATCTTCCCTCTCTTCATTCATCTCCCTTCTTCTTTGCACCACGGGGCGCGTGGCGCAATCGATGTTTAGGGAATGTTGCACAACAGTCTGCAGGACCTCGCACATGTCGCTTGCCATCCAGGCAATAATGTCATGAGATTTGGCCAACAAGGACTCCAGTAGTAAGGCCAAATCTCCAGTGAGACACTCTCGGACGTAGAATTTCTCACCCTCATCGCCGAAGGACATGAGGGCGTGAGGACCATTCTTTCGAACACGAGGCCTTGAACTGCATGCTCCCGCACTTCAAGGTCGGTGCTTTCTTTCACCTCAACCATATACACCGGGCTTTTTTGCTTTGTGGAGGTTGCGTAACATGCACGACCCTCTTCCTGGTTGCCATTTACTTCTCCGATGCCATTTTCCACTGGAAACCTCATCTTCAAATGATAAATGGAGACAATGGCCTGAAACTTCATCAGGGATACCTTCCCGATGATCGCATTATACACCGATGGGAACCTCACCACGGTGAATTCTATCATTTCGGTCCTCCTAGTCGAACCCATCCACAGATCGATGAGCCCTGCGACATCCACCTCGTCACCCGAAAAAGGTGTCAGCCTCCCCAAATACGGTTTTAGGGATATTGAATTATATCCCTAACAACTCAAAGGCGTCGAATTACATGATGTCCATGGAGGATCCCGTGTCTACTAAGACACGCTTCACCATTTTCGACTCGAGTTTGGTGTGAATTACCAAGGGATCAGTGTGTGGCATGTGCATTTCTTCACTGTCCTCGGAGGTGAAGGTCAAACTCGTGTGCGTTCTCGAAGATTGCTCGACATTGAAAACTGAGGGCTCGTGGTGACTCTCCTTCACATACCTCTTTCTCTCCTGCTGGCTGGAGCCAGCGATTGAAGGGCCACCCGAGATAGTGTGGATGAAACCATCAAGCGCTATGATTTGGCCTGAGAGAGCTTGTTTGGCTAGGGCTTGTTGCTCGATGTTGTCAGTCCTTATCGGGTTTTGGCCTTGCGGCACATTATTTGCACCCGAGGCGGGGTTCCTTTGACCAGTGTTCTTCGGACAATACATGGGACCACCCTTTCCCCAATAAATGTGATGTCCTCCTCCAATTAAGTTCCAGCCTTTCCTCGCATTATTGTTCGGGGTGTTCTGGTTGGCCTAAGGATGCTGGTTAGCGGGGCTCTGAGTCTGCGTCATATACGCGTCTTTGGCGTGTGGCTCGACCACTTCTGATTTGCCTTTGGCCTCGGTCGCAACCTTCTTGTCTATTCTAGGCTTGGAACTTTGATTTGTTGCATCCTTGGTGTATAATTGGGCGGTGACCTGGGCGCACAAGTCGTCATACGTCCTGGGGGACTTCAAGAAGATGTAATTTTTGAAGGCCACGTGGCATAGGTTCCCCATAAGGGTATCTTGCGCTGATGCCTCATCAACATGCAAGATTTCGGCCACCGTGGTTGTGAACCTCGTGAAAAAGGAACCCAAAGTTTCCTCCTCACCTTGCTCGACCCCGCGCAAGTCGCACATGTTCTTCTTGCGTTTCCTTGACCCATTGAAATGTCCAACGAAGGACTTAGTCATCTGGGCAAATGAAGAGATGATTCCGGAGCGAAGGATAATGAATCAAGTCATCTCAGCGTTCTCTAGGGTGGTTGGGAACACGCGGAAAAAGATCGCGTCATTGTAAGAGTTGATGTTCTTTTGAACGTCAAAGTGTTTGATGTGTTCTTCGGGATCCGTTGTCCTGTCATAGAACCCCATTTAAGGCTTATGGAAGCCTTTGGGCATTGGCTTGCTTTGGATCTCGTTGACAAATGCTGAGAAACCACCTCGTTCCACACAGTGGCAATGCCTATCTTTCGGCGCCACCATCTCAGATCTTTCAAAACGTCGCGACCGCGACCATCGCGAGCCAGACCATGATACTTGCATGGGATCCCGAAAATGCCTTACTTTCGAAGAACCGTTGGTTGATTCGTCCTGCTGTTTGATCATGGACGCCTCGTACCTGGTTGATATCCAGGGACGTACTTGGGCACATACTTGGGATGCAGTTGTCCATATCCCGAGAAAGGTACATATTCGGGATGCGGCTGCCCATAGCCGTGAACAGGTGATGGGGCAAACCCTTGTTAAGGCCGCACATAACCTGGGAAGGGGTTTGGATTGGGTTGGACGCTGCCCTCCGCGTAGCCTGGGAAGGGATACGAATTTGGGGTGGCCGCACCTTGGTTTGCATACCCTTGCAAGGGGTTCGGATTTTGCGGGGTGTTATATGTCCATCCTAGGGGATCGCCATATGGCCAACCTGGCTGCGGCCCGCCGTTGGCCCATTCTTAGGCATCACACATGTTGTTCGTGTGGAGGGGGAAGAAGTTGTTCGGGTGGGCCATTGGAAATTGAAAGCGAAGGTGATTCTGCTTGTCGAAGATCTACTTAGGATGAAAAAGTTCCCAAAGATGGTGCCAAAATTGAAACCCAAAATAAACCAACGCTAAGATCGAGGCACGAGATTATAAAATTGGACCAAACAAACCCTTGCTTTAATTATAAATGCAATTCGATATTACAATTCTCAATTCTTTCGGGATCTTTCTATTACAACGGGATTGTAGTTACTTATTATTCAAGATCTTTCTATTACATCTTGAGATTATAGCTACTGCTTATTCAAGATCTTTCTATTACTGGTTGAGATTATAGCTACTACTTATTCGAGATCTTTCTATTACAGCTTGAGATTATAGCTACTGGACTATTCGCGATCTCTTGATAGATGTGTGCAAGTTGCGTTTTGATGACGTAAGGTCTTTTTATTGACCTTCCCTTGATTGTAGTACGGTGTTAATGATTGCTTCGATATGTCGATCTCTGCAAGCAAGATAGATCTTGAGTTATAGGTGTTTTTCGACCCTTGTAACATTCGAGCTCTTCCCCTACATGTAGACATTTGGGAAGTGGAGCTTTCATGTTTATCCAATGTGGGACGTGCTAATCATCTGATTGGTCAAGGGAGAGGCGGTCTTTCGTCGGTCGGAAAAGAGGTGGCCTTTGATTGGCTAAGCAGGGCGGTAATCCCATCTTTTGATTATGCGCGATTTTCCGCCCTGCAAACCTCCTTGCCTTGGATCGCTTTGCTCGTCCACTTTCCATCTTAGTAGAAAGTGCGACATTTGGCCTTGCACCCATCCTTGCCTTGGATTGCTTTGCTGATCCACTTTCGACCTTAGTGGAAAGTGCATGATGTTTGTCCTTGCGCCTATCCATGCCTTGGATTGCTTTGCTGGTCCACTTTCCACCATAGCGGAGAGTGTGCGATGTTTTTTCAAATGGGTGCAGGAAAACCTTTTGGACATATCCCCCAAGGGATACCAGTGGGGCGACATATCCCCCAAGGGACACCCGTGGGGCCGACCTCGAACGTCCCTTTCTTTGGCTTATTTTGTCCGTTTGTCCGTTGTTAAATTTGTGCACCATCATCTTTGACACCACAACTTATGCTGAATTGCTTTAAACATATGCCATCTCATAAAAATTGGTCTCACAAGTTTGGTAAGTTGAAGCAATTTCTAAATGGGTTATTATTCAATTTCAATTTATCATTGAGCTACTTATGTTTTTGTGAGATGTGTTTAGGTTTTCTGCCCTGCAAACCTCCTTGCCTTGGATCGCTTTGCTCGTCCACTTTCCACCTTAGTAGAAAGTGTGCGATGTTTGGCCTTGCACCCATCCTTGCCTTGGATTGCTTTGCTGATCCACTTTCGACCTTAATGGAAAGTGCACGATGTTTGTCCTTGCCCCTATCCTTGCCTTGGATTGCTTTGCTGGTCCACTTTCACCATAGTGGAGAGTGTGCGATGTTTTTTCAGATGGGTGCAGGAAAACCTTTAGGACATATCCCCCAAGGCATACACGTGGGGCCAACCTCGAACTTCCCTTTCTTTGGCTTATTTTCTCCGTTTGTGCGTTGTTAAATTCGTGCACCATCATCTTTGACACCACAACTTGTGTTGAGTTGCTTTAAACATATGAAATCTCATAAAAATTGGTCTCACAAGTTTGATAAGTTGAAGCGGTTTCTAAATGGGTTATTATTCAATTTCAATTCATCATTGGGATACTTATGTTTTTGTGACATCATGTTGAACGTTGAGCCAATGAAGTTAAGCAGATGCACTGATCGGGAGACAACTGGTAGCTTGCATTTAGGTATAGCTTAGGATGCATATTATGTTTATTTTGCATGGTTTTAGCTTAGTTTAGTCTAGTTATCAGGTTTTAAGGTTTTTTAGGAAATTCGGGATTTTGCACTTGTTTTGTTCGGTTTTGCAGTTTTTTAGGTAAACAAGCGTGGACGGGATGGATCTTAGTGGACTATGGAGGAGTTTGATAAAGTTTAGAGTAATACAAGTGATGATAGGAAGAACCAAGGTCCAAGAGCTTGAGGGAAAAGAACACTTAAATTCGGGCTATGCATTGAAGGTCTGGTTTTGACTCCTCTATCTTGCAATGCTTGGTTTGGGAGCTATAGTGATCGGATGAAGCTGAATTTGCTATCACTGGAAATCTAACTCGAAGAGATACAATTCATATTTTTACTCTGAGTCCAAATTCCAACTCGAAGGGGGTGAAAACAGCCTCTGAATTGTCGCCTGAAATGCTGAACTGAGAGTGCCGCGGGCTAGGAAGACATGTGCCGCGGCCGCGCCACACAAGAAGAAGACTGCGCCTCACATTCTGCCGCGGGAGAGTTGGGCCGCGTGTTTTGGGCTTCGGGTTGGACTTTATTAGGTCTTTTCCGACTAGTTTAATGTAATTTCGGGATATTTTTATCTTTGGATATCTTGTGGGGTATTTAAACCTTGTTTTTAGTTTTCTCTCTCAAGGGTGTCAGAACTTGGATCATAACTTTTGGAGGTTAGGATTTTTCTCTCTAGAGGCAGACTTTGAACCTCTTGTAAGTTTTACTTAATTTTAATTATGAACTTCTAAATTTATTGTATTTGGCTAGTTATTGAAGTCATGGTTTGCATGAGTTGTGAGGTTTGATTTGATTCTCAACAAACTTGAATAGAGTTTATTCCCTGTGCTTAATTGAATCTAAACTAGGGTTTTATTAGATTGATCACCTAATTGAATTTCTAGTTATAACTGAATCTGATTAATTACCGGTCGGAGTTAATTTGATCAAGAGTATACTTTAATCAACTTAGTACCGGTTGGACAAGTTGGTTAAAGAAGGGAATAAATTCACAAGTCACTTAGATGTCTGGTTGCTCTAAGTGTTTGTTTCTATTGATAACTTGAATCGTCATGCTGTTATTTAATTGAACCTAGAAGGTTTTCTAGGTTGTTATTTAATTAGGGTTGTTAGACTGGTAGTTCTATCAACTAAATCTGAAGTTCGGGTTTTAATCCTTAGTAGGATCATTATCCACAATAGATTATTCAAGTGAGAAGAGAATCAAGAGAATCAATGATCAACAAAGCAATATCATGATGGATTAACTAGTTGAACACGTTTGTCTTTCATATATTTAGATCATCCTTGCATTCATATTTATTTTTATTCTTGCATAGTAGCGTAGATAATCATTCATAAAACCCCCCCTTTGGTTACTTGGCATACAAGTAATAACACAAATACAAGAGTTTTCGTGGGATCGACCCTTACTTGCCGCTCTACTGAGTTGGTTAAGCTAAGTTTTCTTTGATAGGTATTAAACGACCACTGAAAATACCTCATCAAATTTGGCGCCGTTGTCGGGGGCTCGTCGCTATTTGTGTTTTTACTTTGTGTGCTATTCTTGGTGTTGTGAACCTATCTTACGGTTCATAACACTCGTGCTACTAATTCATGGTTTTGTTTGAATGTACACAGCTGCAGGATGAACACTTCCATGACTATTTTTCTAGATTTCAAGATCATGTGTTCGAGATTGGTGCTTGGGGAATACGATACAGTGATAGAGAGGTAAACATGGGAGTTATCCATGGTATGAATTTTGAGACAAGGGGATTGGACGACTACATGAGCAATGAGAGGCTTTTGTACATGGGATCTGAGGAATGCTGGGATTTCTTATGTTTCATGAGCCATCAAAGCTTTCTGGTTGAGTCATCTTCTCAACCACCCCAACTGGTTGATAAGTCTCTTGAGGATATAATCAAGGATATCTCAAAAGGGGAGGATGCTATAATCATGGAGCACTGTGAGTCATGTTCTTCAAGTTTTCATTCCACAATCTCATGTCCTTTTGAGTTGTGTGGAAAGGGTGGTGGAATCACATTGGAGTCAAACGATCATGAGTCAGACACTCAGATTCAATTTGAGGAGCAATCTACTACACTTGATGGAGTTATGAAAATGAATTTGATGCCCAACATGAATGCACACCTATAAGGCCAGTTGAGCAGACCATCACAGAGCCAAAGGAAGTTTGTGCTAGCATAGAGATTCTTACAGAGCTTAGGGAGCCTGAATCATCTTCACTCACGTGGAGTAAATTGCTTGAGGGTTTTACGGTTTTGGAAGAAGACTCTTTTGTCGACCAAGATGACTTCTTTATTGATGAAGTAGACAACCATGAGGGAGAAAATCAACATGATATACCTGTTAAGGTTCCCGTTGTCATGGTGCACCCGATGTTAGGCCTTGACATCCCATGCTTTAGTTTCCCGACCTTCTCACATTAGGAGCTTATGGAGTTTCAAGATGAGGAGCCAAGTCTACAACACAAGGTGAAAGATGGAGAATCTATGAAGTTAATCATCTTGGATAAAAGTGGTATTGTTGACAAGTGCTTTGATTCATATTGTAAGTATTTTCTAAAGCCACCACTTATGCTGAATTTATTTGAGCAAATGCCATTTCATGCCAACTGGGCACACATGTTTGATAAATTAAAACGGTCTTTGAATGTTATATTATGCTTCATTGATTTATCAATGTGTTACTTATGCTTTTCTGAGATGTGTGCAGAGGGCTTTGACAGGTTATTAAGGGCATTGACAATGTCTAATCTTGTCTAATCATGCTAAGAGTCAAGCTAATGACGTTAAATAAGCGCTTCTTGGGAGGCAACCCAAGGCTTATAGTAGTTTTGTTTTTCTATTTAATCTTTTGTTTTTTTAGGTAGTTTTGTTTGTGTGTTAGATATCTTAGGTCTAAAGATTGATAACCCGAAGAACCACTACCCACCGGATAGCTAAAGTTTTGTAAGTTTTTTTCTCTTTCCTTTACTTTTTACTATACTTTGGAGACAAGGTATGTTTTAAGCATTGGGGAAGGGAAATACTTGTTTGCATTACATGTAGTTGCATTAGTTTAGGTCATGTTTAAAATTTTTAGATGCATTGATTAAATTTCTTGAATAATGAAAAAAAAAATCAGAAAAATTTAAAAATACAAAAATATTGCATTTAGGTTCTTATTTTCCCATTATTTGATACCTCTTGTTTCTCTAAGTTAAGTATGAGTCCTAACCCATGATTTGCATGATATGCTGAAGTTGATATGATATGAGCATGATCATTGATTCATTACCTTGATTATAGGATGGAGCATGTATTTAGCTTGAGTATTTGATTCATTCTGAAGTTCTAGACAAAAATTTGCCTTGTGAGATATTTTTTTTGGCCTTTCATGATATATTTGTTCTCTACATTCTTGAGTGTATCACCATGACTATCTAGCTCTAGAATTTGCTTTATGACCCTTTGTCAAGACTGCTTATATGATTGAATGCATGACATTAAAATGATTGAGGCAATGTTTCTTATAGCCTATTATTTCCCTTCCTACCTTATAAGATCCATGTTCTTGATACCCCTATTTCTTTGAGATTTAAGCCTATTTTTATGAGCTCCACAAAATTTTCCTAGCCTAATAAGCTTGACCCATAATCCGGGATTTAGGACTTTAGGTTGGTTGTGTTTTGTGTAAGTTTGATGTAAGTATGGGGGAGTTGGAAGAAAAGGTGGAAAAAGAGGAAATAAAACTCTTGTGTGAGCAAAGTGGAAAAAAATGAAGATGAAAAGTTTGTGCAAAGCAAAAGAAAGAAAATTTAAGTTTAATTGTTAATAGTCTTCATTAGTGTGAAAGAAAAAGAGTTGAAGAAGAGGCAAAGAAAGAAAGAAAAAAAAAGAAGAACAAAGTATTTAATTGTGGTTATGGAGTTGAGAAAGAAAAGTTTGGGAGAAGTAAGAGAAGAAAAGTGTGAAGTTTGGGTTTAGGATTAGTTCTTTATCCCGGATGTAGCACCACAAGCAAAATATTATACCTTCCAAATTTCTCTTTACCCGACCCCATTACAAGCCTTAAAAAGACCTCATGATTTTTGTTATGTGTTTGATCCCCAGCGGTGGAGATTTAGAACTCCGATGCAAGCATATGGTAGTCTAGTTTTCATGGTTGATTTTGAGTGAGACACATACCCTTAAACAATTGAGAATTTGAGTGCAAACACATTTACCTTGGTGAGGTCTAGAATGAATGGATGGTCTTTGCTCTTTGCTTGTTATAATGCATGTTAGGAAGTCTTGGTCGGGTTCTTAGTTATATGTGAAATGCTTGTTTGACTTGAGATGGATGTATGATTACATTTCTATGGCGTGATTTGGATTTATGTCTTGCTTGAGGACAAGCAAGGGTTAAGCATGGGGGAATTTGATAGCTTGCATTTAGGTATAGCTTAGGATGCATATTTATGTTTATTTTGTATGGTTTTAGCTTAGTTTAGTCTAGTTCTCAGGTTTTTAGGTTTTCTAGGAAATTCGGGTTTTTGCGCTTGTTTTGTTCGATTTTGCAGATCCTTAGGTAAACAAGCGTGGACGGGATGGATCTTAGTGGACTATGGAGGAGTTTGATAAAGTTTAGAGTAATACAAGTGAAGATTGGAAGAACCAAGGTCCAAGAGCTTGAGGGAAAAGAATACTTAAATTTGGGCTATGCATTGAAGGTCTTGTTTTGACACCTCTATCTTGCAATGCTTGGTTTGGGAGCTATAATGATCGGATGAAGCTGAATTTTCTATCACTTGAAAGCTGACTCGAAGAGATACAACTCATATTTTTACTCAGAGTCCAAATTCCAACTCGAAGGGGGTGAAAACAGCCTTTGAATTGTCGCCTGAAATGTTGAACCGAGAGTGCCGCGGGCTAGGAAGGCATGTGCCACGGCCGCGCCATACAAGAAGGAGACCGCGCCTCACATTCTGCCGCTGGAGAGTTAAGCCGCATGTTTTGGGCTTCGGGTTGGACTTTATTAGGTCTTTTCCGACTAGTTTAATGTAATTTCGGGATATTTTTATCTTTGGATATCTTGTGGGGTTATTTAAACCTTGTTTTTAGTTTTCTCTCTCTAGATTGTCAGAACTTGGATCATAACTTTTGGAGGCTAGGGTTTTTCTCTCTAGAGGCAGACTTTGAACTTCTTGTAAGTTTTTCTTAATTTTAATTATGAATTGCCAAATTTATTGTGTTTGGCTAGTTATTGAAGTCATGATTTGCATGAGTTGTGAGGTTTGATTTGATTCTCAACAAACTTGAATAGAGTTTATTCCTTTTGCTTAATTGAATCTAAACTAGGGTTTTGTTAGATTGATCACCTAATTGAATTTATAGTTATAACTGAGTCTGATTAATTACCGGTCAGAGTTAATTTGATCAAGAGTATACTTTAATCAACTTAGTACCGGTTGGACAAGTTGGTTAAAGAAGGGAATAAATTCACAAGTCACTTAGATGTCTGGTTGCTCTAAGTGTTTGTTTCTATTGATAATTGAATCGTCATGCTGTTATTTAATTGAACCTAGAAGGTTTTCTAGGTTGTTATTTAATTAGGGTTGTTAGACTGGTAGTTCTATCAACTAAATCTGAAGTTCGGGTTTTAATCCTTAGTAGGATCGTTATCCACAATAGATTATTCAAGTGAGAAGAGAATCAAGAGAATCAATGATCAACAAAGCAATATCATGATGGATTTAACTAGTTGAACACGTTTGTCTTTCATATATTTAAATCATCGTTGCATTCATATTTATTTCTATTCTTGCATAGTAGCTTAGATAATCATTCATAAAAAAACCCTTTGGTTACTTAGCATACAAGTAATAACACAAATACAAGAGTCTCTGTGGGATCGACCCTTACTTGCCGCTCTTCTGAGTTGGTTAAGCTAAGGTTTCTTTGATAGGTATTAAACGACCACTGAAAATACCTCATCAACAACCAGAGGTATGTTTTCTTTTTCTTTCTCTTTGTTTTTGGTCTAGTTTCCTTTCAATCTTGTCGGGATAACTTCTAGGTTCTAGGTTCGAAAGAATGTTCCGGTGAAGTTCTACGATCACGGATTCACACTCCACGACCGCGGAATTACTGTTCATCGGTAGTTACTGTTTCGGTGCCCGCAGATTTAAAAAAATTTAGGGATTCTTTTTCCGAACTCTTCTTCTCTTTCCCCTTCTCTTATGTCTTTCTTCTACCTTTCTTTCCTTCTCCCTTCGTCTTTCTATCTTCTACCTCTCACCCCCATTCACATCCCATCAATCTCAAAGCCTTTCCTAAGGGAAACACAACAATCTCTTACATTCACACCTAAAATTTCCAGTCTTCTACATCTCCATAAACCCCCATAATCCTCTCTCCACACCCTTACTTTTTCCACAAACACATTCGTTACCAAGATCACCCCAAATCCGTTTCAATGGATTAGCATTATTTTCAATGGATCACCACAAACACTTTTATTTTGAGTGCTTTTGAGTTTTAGATCAGCTTCCCTACTACTGCCTGTAGACCTTTGTTGCATTATCTTGCTTGATTTTATTTTAAGTATGGGGAATTATACACTGTAGTTTGTAGAGTGTATTTAGGACTTGTTAGCATTATTCATCAGTGGTTTAGGTTTTTTTTAAGTATTTTGTGAAAGTCAAATTGAAGAGCTAAAGTGAAGAAATCAAGAGTGTTAAGAAGATTTCAAAGTCAAGTGCTGATTTGGAATTGTTTCGACACCACTTTCTTGTGACTCATCGTTCGGGAGCTACGGTGATCGGATGAAGCTGAATTTGGTATAATTGGAAATTAACTCGAAGAGCTACAATTCTTGTTCACTGCAAGCTCAAATTCCAACTCTAAGTGGTTCAAAACCGCCTCTGAAAGTATCGCCAGAATGCTGTCAAGAGAAGATCCACGATTGCGGGCCCCATTTCTGCGCCCACGGATTCCCAACTGAGAGGCACCACTTACAGGTCCGCGACCTCTAAATATCATTTTGCGATCGCCGAAGTCTCCGACTCGGACAGTGAAGATCAAGCAGATCCGCGATCGTGGATCTACAATCCGCGCCAACGGATTTAAACGTCAGCAAACCGATGCAGAGATTTTATTCTATCTTTTATTATTTTGTTCCTTTCTTTAATTCGTGTTTTTTAGTTCGCTATTTAAGCTGTGTTACAGACTTTTTTTGGGGGAATTCTTAGACTCTTTATCATCTAGTATTCTATTGAGACTTTTGTATTCTCTCTTCCATGGAGAACTAAACTTCTTAATTCTATTCAGGTTAAAGCTTTCAGATTTAAGTTTATTATGAGATTCTTCTATTCAAGTCTATTCCTTACATTTTATTTCAATTCTCTTGTGCTTACTCTATATTGATTGTGTTGATTTCATCCTTTGTTGGCCAACTTGTTGCAAAACCTGATCTTTGTAGCAACTTAATTATTTTAGGACTCGTTGGACTGAAACAATTAAGAAAGAGATTTGAATGCACGTTAATTGTTTGACTTGTTGGAATTCAATTGCATGTATCATGCATATCCTTGTTCTTATTTCTAATGTCCCTATAATTTATGATCGTTTCGTGTGTTCAATTGCATGTCTCGTTGCATGTCTCGTTGCCATGTTCTATATCTGATCAAGATAGGAATAACTAATTGACTTACCGACAATACTAGTTGAGTAACTAGGGATTTATTTTTGATTTGGCACGATGACTTTCAACCAGTCATAAACCCTTCCTAGTTAAGGAGTTTAGACCAATATCATCTTGTAATGCTTTTCTTAAAGTAGTCTCTAAGCTCCTTGACTAGAAAATTCGGCCTCTCCCCAATACCATTATCTCAGTAAATTAGGGGGCGTTTGTACTTGGGAGAAATATTTGGCACAACACTGTGGTTGCTTAGGAACTGACTAAAGGATATGAGAGAAAGGGTGTTGTATGATCCAAGTAGATTTGCAAAAAGCTTATGACTGTGTGAGCTAGAGTTACTTGGAGAAGGCCATGAAATTTTTCTAGTTTCTTAACTTGCTTATTAAATGGATTATACAATATGTTTCTTCCCCTTACTCCAACATCATCATGAATGAGGAAGCAAAAGGGTTTTTCCTTGGAAAAAGAGGATTGAGGCAAGGCGATCCGTTACCCCCCCCTTCCTTTTTGTGTTCATTATGGAAATGGTCCACAGGAAAATGATGCTCCTTAGTAAAAGGACATGCTTCTGCTGGCATCCAAAATGCGAAAAAATTTAGCTTAACAACATTGCATTTGCAAACGGTCTACTCATCTTTTGTAAACCTACTATGATCACTCTAAAGCTTGTAAAATGATGTTTGCTTGAGTTTGGGGTAGAATATGGCCTCAATGCCAATC
Source organism: Fallopia convolvulus (assembly GCA_964016875.1). Classification (NCBI taxonomy): domain Eukaryota; kingdom Viridiplantae; phylum Streptophyta; class Magnoliopsida; order Caryophyllales; family Polygonaceae; genus Fallopia; species Fallopia convolvulus. Next base: position 47,482,751 of record OZ024720.1, on the reverse strand, counting down.
CAGCCAAAAGTAAGATTTTTTTAGGAGTTAAGAAAAAGAGAGAGTCAATATGCTAATGGGGATTGATCTTGGTGTTTTCCAAATCAGATACCTTGGCGCTCCCTTACACTCTAAGGCCCTGTTTGGTTGTAATTCATGGAAACATAAACGGAATGGAAATGAATATAGTCCATTTTAGTGTCATGATACATTGACAAAAATAAATCAACTTGTTTTGCACAACCTCTTATACATTGTAAAAAGAGGCTTACTCCACCTCAATCATTCTTCCATCAATGGGGTGGGTAACAAAATGGCGGAATCACTCTCTTCTATCTTACTTTTACGATAGACAAGTTGTTGGATGCTTTTTTATATAAATGTGTTATGACACTAAAAATGGTCTAGATTCATTTCGTTTCCGTTTCCGTTTACGTTTCCATATGTCATAACAATCCAAACGGGACCTAAAAAGCTAAGAATAGGGGATTATGCACCCTTGATTAGCAAGATTACTAGTATTATACAAAGAAAGAATGTGAGGAAGTTGTCCTATGCAGGCAAGGCTCAAATTCTTAGATCAATGATTGAAGGTGCTTTGTCTTTCTCGATGCAAGCCTTGATCCTCCCAAAAGGACTGATTAAGTGGCTTCTATCTGACTCGTGGTCCGGTATTTGTGACAATAAAAGAAGTCTAGTAGCTTGGTCAAGAGTGTGTAAACCTTTTCATGAGGGGGGATAAACTTCAAGGAGTTGCTGTCCTAGAACAAGACTCCGTTGTTCAAGCTAGGTTTGATATTGTTGCTAGGAGACGCGACTTGTGGACAATATGGGCCAACCAGAACATTTTAAAGAGAATGAACCTCTAGACTGTAAATAGAAATGTTAAGGACTCTTAGATATGGAGGGCTATGTTCAAGATGAGAGATTATATGATTCATTCGTTGAATGTTACACCTAGCCGAATATGTAACACCCCGACTTCCGTCGAGGCGCTACTGGAAAATAGACCTTACAAGGTACTATTATTTAGGTTGACAACTACACTGTAGGACCTTACAACTCGGGCACGACGAGAAAAACATAATAAAACATCCAACCTTTATTTAATAAAACTTAGAAAACATAATAATGCATGAATCCCCGAAAATTATAAATATTCAAATACGTCACAATGCCTACTGAAACTGAACTATCTGAACCAAAAAGATAATATCCGAAACAACATACCAACTCCATCTAACAAATATTAAAATCAATATTCTAACTAATATAAATCAACTAACATAACCAATCCCACTATGACACGCGCTCTTTACCGCTCCGGCCCGCCATCTTGCCTCGGTTCCTGCACGGCTCCCTGATTCATACCTGGAACTGAAAAATGTTCCCCGAAGGGTCAGCGTCTAATCTACCAAGCTAGAAAGAATACGGAAATTGTAGACGTTTTGGCAATCAGTTATCTAAAGTCAGTATACAAATCCACAACCGCAATCATAACTCTAAAGGCCAATACCTAAATTAGTTATATCAGTCACACAAGTCACATACGCATTTACAATCACAATCACACAACAATGCAATTCTTCCTTTGTCCACGATCCGACTTCCAAGGCGCTCATCACCGCGCCGAGTGCAGAGGCAGGCCCTCCCACTCCACTTCACAATCTCCCTTCTAATCCCTGGCTAAGCCTCCACTGGAGCGCTTGCCAAAAACACACAGATAATAATTTTCGTTTTGAAGGGGTACAATTTTCCCAGTCACACGGGTCAAAGTAGCCAACTCTTCCTCAACACCAGCTACAATGGGCCGTGTCGGAAACGGTACCAACACAGAGAAAACGTTCCAAAATATTTTTTGATAAAATACATTTAAAATCATTAACGCACACAACACACAAGGAGCTCAAAACAATTTAAAAGGGTATTCGGGACTAGTTCCCAAAACTCGTCCTACAATAACGATACGCAATCTAACGAGGGAGAAAAGAATCGAGCAAGTCGAAAAACGACTTACCTCGAACGAAGGATCCTCGGAAAGACGGAACTACGATATCAAACAGAACAATTCCCTAAAGAATTATAAAGGAAAAGATTAATTAAAATATAACCCGAACCAAACTAATTCCAAGAAAAGGCTACTTCTAATTTTTCTTAAACCACCGATTTTTATTGAAAAATTTCTCATTAGTATATATTAGAAAATCCTGCTCACCTAACAATTTTATCCCATAATCTAACACCTAAGCCCAACCATCCAATTTCCCACCTTCCAATCCCTTGCCCATTAATTCGGCCCAGTCCAATTTAGAAGAATAAAACAATCCCAATTTGAATAACAGTCTCCCAACCCAATAATTTGCAACTAACCCACCCAAATTCTGGCCCAATACCCGAGCCCGTCTCCCTTCCTAATTTTGTTTGATCGGGCATGAGATTTGACCAAAACTCGCAGGCCCACTCCACGCCTTCTTCAATCTCGCGAGAACCGCCCGACGCCTCTGGTGGCAATCTTCCCCCTGGCTCCGTCTTCCCCGCTCGACTACTCCGGCGGCGGCGACTCTGCGATTACACCCCACACCACCAGTCACGACTCCCCCGCCTCTCCTCGTCTTCAACCTCGCGCCTGCAACTTCGGATTTGGCCCTCTGGTTTTCGCCTTCGCCGGCCTTCTGCAACCACGCCACCACCTTCACCCAGCCTCCTCCGTTCCCTTTTTCCGACACTCCACCAGTCCCAAATCCCCGCCTTCGTCACTGTGTTCCCACCCCTGCCCGACGACAACGACAACGACGGAGAGGGAAAGCGCCATCGCCGCCCCCGTTCGCGCCCCGCCGGCGTTCCCAGGCGGCCCCGAACCATCCGTCTCCGGCGACTCCATCTCAGACCCGACCCAAAAACAATAACCACATAGAGAAAAAAAAAACAGAGGCGAGTAACTCACCGGTTCTTGACGAGGCGGTGAACTCCGGCGAATTTCGACGATCCCCTCGGCTTCGAATGGCGTCGTCCGAATCAGAATCGACCGGCGACGATGTTGGTGGCGTACACGGCGGCAGAGGCAAACAGTGGGATCTCTCGGCCTCACAATCGGAGTCAAGGAGCGGACTTTGGTGAAAACAAGTCGATCGAGTAAAACAAATCCGAAGAGGGGTTCGAGTTTATAAAGTCGTTCGGTTGTGAGATCCGAGGTTGGGTTTCGGAAGATAGCGAGAATAGGGATAAAAGATATGGAATTTGTTAAAAAAAATTTAATCAATTAATCAATAGCTGGATATATCTTAATTGGTTATGTTAGTTGATTTATATTAGTTAGAATATTGATTTTAATATTTGTTAGATGGAGTTGGTATGTTGTTTCGGATATTATATTTTTGGTTCAGATAGTTCAGTTTCAGTAGGCATTGTGACGTATTTGAATATTTATAATTTTCGGGGATTCATGCATTATTACGTTTTCTAAGTTTTATTAAATAAAGGTTGGATGTTTTATTATTTTTTTCTCGTCGTGCCCGAGTTGTAAGGTCCTACAGTGTAGTTGTCAACCTAAATAATAGTACCTTGTAAGGTCTATTTTCCAGTAGCGCCTCGACGGAAGTCGGGGTGTTACAGAATAAGTGTCCTTGAATCTATCAAAGACATCACTAAGACATATGGTAAGTTGAAATGCAGCACACTCTATGACATGTTTAGATTTCACTTACCTTAAGCTGAATGGAGTTCTTTAATCTGGAATGGTGTTCACTCAAGGAAATGGGCTTTCATTTGCTGGCTAACAACATTAAAAAGACTTCCCACTTCTGATAAACTTCACAGATGGGGGGTGATTCAGGTAAAGAAATGTGTGTTGTGTGGTATGGATGGTGAATTAGAGGTCACCTTTGGTTCTACTTCCCCTTTGTGCAAGAAGTTGCTAATCTCATTTGGAAATGGCTAGGGGTCAATATCAGATTCGATAATCTTCATGATTGATGGCAATGGTTCCTTGCTACCCCCAGTCAGAAGAACAACATTTTCCAATCTAAACTTTCTGGACTAATCAACATTGTCTACTTCACATGGATTTTGAGGAACGAAGCCATATTCAGAGGGGTTAAACCAGATGTCAATACTTGCGCAAACATGATCATTAAAGAATGCAAGCTTCGTTTCACTGTCAAACCAAAGCTGAAAGGGAGAAAAGGTCGGGCTCTAAGGAATATACTACATTTGTAACTCCTCTTCCCCCCTTCTTGGTTTTGGGTTAGGCTAGTTTTTCTTTGGGTGTGAGAACAATGCTCTCTCTCTCTCTCTCTCTCTCTCTCTCTCTCTCTCTCTCTCTCCCCTTTGCTGAGTGATTTAGCTGTAGCTGAATATTATCAAGCAACTGAGAGGTTTGACCTTCATCTTTGCGTCGTGTCTCTTGCACGGAAGAGTGCTCCCCTGGCATTACGACAGTGTGTTTAAGAGGCCTTGCTAGGTTTAAGGCTTGTTCTTGAGTTCCTTGTTCGTGTAAGTGTGAGTTTCTGCTGCTTTGGGTGGGCTAGGAGATGAGGGCTTTGGGTAGATGCTGGTAAGCATTTTCCCTTGTTCTCTTCCTTGCTGAGTGTCTTTGTTGAAGCAAAGGCATGAGGAGGCATGGATGGACATGTTCCTATGCTTTGGCATTGTGTCCCCTTTGATATTGAGTGCTTTGCCTGTTGACATATTAATTGTAGGGACCTTGCTAGGATTTTGGGAAATGTCTAGGTGATGATTGTATTTGCTATCTTATTACATTATACTCTTTCCTCTCTTCTTTATAATAGTTTTACCACTTGCAAAAAAAGTATGACTACTTTTTAAAATTTCTATCAATAAGCATATTAATTTTTTGTACTAGTTTTCTATGAATAAGTATGACAATTTTTTAATTAATGTTAGTATAGATATATTGTGTTTTACAATATATTAATTTTCTATTCATAAGTATGTTGATTTTTTATATTACGGATCTCTTAATAAACAAATAAAAAATTATTGATCCCTTAATGTTAAACCGATTAATCGGGTCGGTTCAATCGGGTTTATGTTGTTAAAATTTAGGAATTGATATGGTCAAATCATTGCGGTTTTTGTGCGGGTTCAGGTCAACCCAATGAGTTAAGAACATCAACTTTTTTATGAATATTATTATATAAATGTTACAAATAACATTTTTAAGAATAAGGTAGTATTTGTATACATTAATAAAATACATTATTATAGTTAACTTAATTATTTGTAATATTATTTTTATTATATATATTATAATACCTATATCGTATTTAAATATAATATTATAATTTTAATTTAAAAAAGTTCCAAACAATGCCCTTGTCATCAACTAATTTCCAGCCTAAGATGTTGCACTAGACATTGAGCATGCAGTTGTATTGATAGATCTAGGGACCATGTATTGGACAAAGACAGAAATAACAAAACCAACGTTAAAATCAATCATTTTATTATGATATCAGAGCTGATATGAGTCAAGAGCCTATCGGAGTGAGGTTCACTTGTTCCTTAATTCTAACCTCTCGAATATCTTTACTCTAGAGTACATATAGAGACCATAGACACGCACAATGCATAAACTCTTCCACCCAAAAAAAAAGTCAAACTCGTTCGATTAACTACTTGAAATTGAAGAAATTAAACATGCATGCATACTATATATGAAGCATCCAAAATAATTCAAATACACGATCAAATCACTTCAATCCTTGTTATGATGCTGCCCATATGGCGAGTCAAAACCCGGGGGAGGAGGCAACCCCGGCGGCCCATAGTATCCCGCTGCCGCCGCCGGAGGGTGATGATACACCAATTGAGGCTGATGAGCAACAAATCCATGATTAGGACCATAATCATAATTAGCCCGGTTGGCGGGGGCACGGGAATCGAGGGCGCCGGACTCGAGGTCGCGGTATCGGTGGAGGAAGAGAGAGAGAGGGTCGACGTAGGCGTCGAAACCGAGCTTAGACATGGCGTAGAGGACGTCTTCAGCGGTGATGGTCTTGCGCTGCTCGCGCTGGCAGCGGTCGTTGGCTTCACCGGTGACGAAGCCGATGAACTCGGACACGCACTCTTGCATCGTCTCTTTGGCGTCGTCGGAGATCTTGGCGTGCGCCGGCACCATTCTTCTCATGATTCGTATCACGTTGGCGATCGGCATGAACCTGTCTTGCTCACGCACCTTACACTCCTCTTCTTCTCCTGCATTCCTTGTTGACTTGTTCTTGTTGCTCTTGTTGTTCACGTTGATGGTCGGGTGATTATTCATCTCTGGTTAAACACAAGAAATTCAAATGTAATCAGCAATAAATATGGATCTTGTGTATATTTGTACGTACCATATATCACGTACCATATATCAGCTAAAGAGGGAGAGGGAGCATTTCTTTCATCTTTTCTGTTTATGTTTTCCTAACTAGAAACCAAACGAGCCCTAAGCATCTAATACATTTTGAAATCATGATATGGGCCGGTAATGTATTTGGACTGACCGATCGAACTACTCTAACCTTTGTAAAATTACATTTTTATTAGGTGAACTTCACGAAACCACCTCTGAAATATGGACTTATACACAAAAGTGCTCCTAATATTTTTTTATATATAAAACCATTCTTAAGTTGTGAACTTTTATCTCAAACCACCCAAAAAAAAATAAATAGAAATTGTACAACCCACCCATGAAATATATGATTTCAAACCAAATTACCCATAAAAATAATCATTCCTGAATTTCTTTGTTAATCAATAGCCTCCCTGAGATTTAGAATAGATATCGAAGGCCCTAAAATGATGAACTGACCGGGTTCATTGATTTATGTCGACAAGGTTCATTGATTTAAATGATGAACTGACCGGGTTGAATAATAATTTTTAATGACTCAAACTTGTTTTTTTCTTGAACTCGACCCTACTAACTCATTTGGCAAGTCTTATTAATACTTGCTTTAATTTGGTCATCCTCCAATGCAACTCCTAATATTTAGAGCACCAACTAAAATACTCTTAAAATCTGGGGAATTCAGCTAGATGTTTTTGAATTAAAGGATAATTATTTCAAAGTTTTAATCGGAATGATTCGCATATGAATTTGAGTATTTTAGGTATCGAATCCTATTAATTTGATGGTGAGAAGTACAATAATGGACTTTAATTTGATCAATTGGATCCGAAAGGGCTTAAATTTGATATTTTGTTTTATCTTGAACAACAAATCCAAAACCTAAAGAACATCAACCAAAAAAGCAAATATTTAGAGCCCCAACCAAAACATTTATAAAAATATGGGGATACTAACCGCAATTTCCCTATAGTTAAGATACTAAATGTCATTTTGAAAAATTAATCTAGAGACTAGAGGGTTAGCTACATGAAATCAAGATTTTTTTATCTAACTTAAAATTACAAACTTTTTAAAATCTGACCAATAAATAATTAGTTAAATACTACTACATATTCAAACGTACGTAATTGAAAGAATTATAACCTATATCTAGGACTGAGCATCGATTTAAAACCGAACCGAACTAACAAAAACTAAACTGATCGAAAATCAAATTTTCATTTAAGGTGAACTGAAAACTAATCCAAATTGGTTTGATTTCGATTTTTATCATTTTTAGAAAAACAAAAAATTATTTTTTAGAAAATTCCAACCGAATTTAACATAGACCAAACCAAAATTTGAAAAAATTTTAAAGTAAAAATTAAACCAAGTAATATCAATTTCGGTTCGATTCAACTTACTCAAGCCTTCCTACATCACTAGGTTTGACCAGATTAAGAGGCGTAGTGGTATGGTACTAGGAGAAGGCAGAAAGAGACACGTGGAAGGGGGAATTAGGAAATGGTGCGTTTTAAACGCACAAGTGCATGCATGCCACTTGGGAGAAATCCCTCCTAGCCTGCCCAATAATATTGCTTTGATGCTTTCCTTTTCCTTCCTCGATTCGTTTCTCCATTTAGCTCATCCCTTACAAGTTACAACACACTCTAAAGAGCTATTTCCTCAAGAAACCGTGGGTCAAGCACTGATCGAAATTGTAATTCAATTAGGCTACAAACTCCTGATTTCCGGCTAACTTAATTAATTGTTTTTCTTATCAAGCTTGTACATTATTCTAATATGTACGTATGTCTATTCAAGCATTTGTTATGGCAATTTTGATGGGCAAGGACTAGATAGAGTAACATCAAACTTACTTTTTTGCATGCAAGATCTAGCTAGTAGCATCGATCAAATGAATGAGTCAACTTGCTCCCACCAATCACGGTAGAGACATTTATGTATTTATATGTATAAATTTAATCAAAAACGATGGAGCATATGAAAAGTTGAAAACCAGAATGGAGTAAGTAATTAAAGTGAGTGGTATGAAGAAGAAACAACTTGCCTAAAGAAGAAGATGAGGATGAGGATAGGGTTGGGAGCTTGTGGTGGTAACCATGCAAGCCTCCACTTTCCATGCTTTTCTGCTGCTGGATATTTTTTTTGGGTATTCGATCAGAAGAGAGAAAGCAATTAAGCTGTTTAATCATTCACGGTTCACGTACAGGCCAAGAGTGCCTTATATATTGATGTTGTTGCTTACCTAGAAATAAGAGAGAACTTGACAAGGGAGAGAGCATGAAGTGAACATGTATGGTGTGAACTGTGAAAGGAGGAGTGTGCAATTAAAATTGAAACGGAAAAAGCACAAGTCTGACCCCATAAATCACACCCCACATGGCATTTCCCTTTTTCCATTGGGCCCCACTCCCACCCCTTCCATTGGCCTTGCCCCATGCTTAATCCTCTCTTTTTTCACTATTTTTATTCATGTATGAATCTGTTTCACCAGACTTCGAATTCCATTTTTTTAATTCCTGAAGATTTGTTAAGGCCGATTCATTATGTACATAAATTTTTCCTGTGTATAAGAAATTGACATGATTTATGAAGAGTGTGCGCTACGAAGCGCTTGATTTGCGGGTGCTCCAGAGTATGCCATATTTCATGAAGCGAGCCACTCCATAAAAATTGTCGCGGACGCTAGATGCTTCATCAAGCGTCGCCCTTCTTTTTAGTAAAAACAAGTTAATCCTTAACTGTGTACAATATTTTTTTTTCAATTCAAAAACTCCCTTCATCAATTACACAAAGGGAGATTCCAATAAGCACATCTTTAAAAAAATCTGAATTCGCATATTTGCAAATTACAATGGCATCCATTGAAACACCATTTTCTGATTCATCTTGTGAAGAAGAAGAAAATTCATCTTCTTTTGAAGAATAAGGAGAAGAGGAAGATGAATACACAAATGGGATATTCAAGTCTGATGTACGTTCTGATTTACATTGATTTCATGCGTTTATTTCAAAAAATGCATTAGATTCGAATTCCTTGTTCATAAATAGTTGTTTATAGAATTGAAATTATTTTTTTAAATTAATATACATATGTACATAGGAAAGATTTTTGGGTGAATTTCATAACGATATTGTGTGGAACAATATTCATGATGAAATGATTGATTGGGCTACGCAAGTTGGTTGGGAAATATTAATAGTGTTACCCATAAAAACCTCGCACGCAAAAATGCTTATACTAGCATGTCACAAGAATGGTAGGTATAGACCATCTAGCATGCGCACACTCTAGAGAAAGTGTGATTGCAAATTTGAGTTGCTTGGGGTCCAAAGTAATTCAACTGGAGAGTGGGCAGTAAAGGTTGCGTTTGGAGTTCACAACCACGGCCTCCCAAATAGTCTACTTGGTTGTTCATTTATGGGTCGAATGATAGTAGCCCAAAAGGAACCGGCCAAGAATTTGAGTTATATATACGTCCTCCCAAGTTATATAGTTGAGTAGTTGAGAAACCTTTACCCCGGTAATGTGACCTCGACAAAACAAGTTTCAAATATGAGGGCAAAGTATCTATTTGAGGATCGTGGAAATTTGACGGTGACCTAATATTCGCTGCATTTTTTGAAACAAAACAACTATCGAGTATTCCCGAAGAGGATACAAGGTTCGGATCAAATTGATATCCTTTTCTTTGTCCACCCGACCTCATTGCATCTATTGGAGTTGCTTTCGTATGTCGTCATTATGGACATCACACATAAGAATAATAGGTATAATCTTCTAAAATTTGAATCATTTATCGAGCCAATTATTTTTGTTATAAGTTGTTTAACCGTTTCATACGTTGACAAGAATGACATGGTATTGCTGCAGATGGTTGGGTTCACATGCACTGACATATCTTTCAACTTCAGTTTTGCATGAAGTGGGGACAATGCCAAATGCGATTGTTGGAGATGGTTGGGTTCAAGCACATCATGTTAGAGCGTTTCAAGTGTTTGTTTTTTAAAGCGGGGACAATGTGAAATGTGATTGTTACAGATTAAGAAAAGGCAATCATGAATGCAAACGATATTGTTTTAAAGGAGAATATGAAACATCTCCTACATTTGGCGCATGTTAAGACAAACATTAAAGCATACGCACTTGATGTCCTTAAGGACCAGAAAACTAGGAAAATGTTTCTAATAGATATTGGGACATATTTATGTCAGTGATGGAAATTGTGGAAATGTTTTCTAATAGATAGTGGGGCATATTTATGTCAGCGATGGAGGCAACCTACGAGGACAAGCTCCAAAAAGTCAAAGAGCATTGGGGAGGGATCATGAAGAATGTGGAGAGGTCGTAGCTTGGGCCTTACAAGCGATCGATAGTCAGAGCATGGACCAAACATTGCCTTTACTTCCATATGAGAACATCAAATAGGTAAAATTATTCCCATTTAAGTAATTCGATGTAAACATTTGTATTAAATACATTATATAATTATATGTTTATTATAGGGTCGAGGACATGCATCATATGCGGAAAAGAATATTTGATAGTTCTCGAGGAGGCTTCAACACGTTGATTGGAAGGATCCACGATCAGGTTGAGTTCCAAGTTGACAATTTGAGGGGCAATTTGGAGATGTCATATACCAAGCTTTCCAACCAATTTGGATGGTGTCCTTAATGAAGTGAGGGAGATATTCATTGGCCTATTTTATAGTGTAAACACATATGCTAAATATCTTGCTAGATGTGTTCTACAAGCTGAGAAAGGAGATGGATGAGGGAAAGTTGGAGAAGGAATGTGTTGATTATTGGCGGAGAAAGTGCATGGGTCTTAATTGTCCTCATAGGATTGCATTGTGCGATCATCAACAAGCAGCCAAGCATTCCAAGTGAGATTCACCCATTTTGGCATTAGGTTGTATGGGAAGATATCAATCCAAAAAACATGCCCATTGAAGACACAATGTCCCTCTCACTTGACCAGATGAGATGAAGAGAGATGGAGGAGAATTAAAGGAGAGGTAAATTGAATAAGGAACACAATAATCGAGACTTTTGTAGACCTAGTGAATAGTGATGCCAAAAGAATCTTCTTTGATTGAGGTAGTAGGAGCTATGAAGAGTGGATGACCAAAGGGTTCCACCAAGGGGTACAACAAGAGGAGTAGAACTTTACTTGAGCCATAGGTTGATTGTATACGAGCAAGAGAAGAAAGACAAAGAAAGTAAGGAGACTGGAGAAAGGGAAAAGAAGATCACTTAGTCAACCTCGTTGACTGGGGAAAAAGCGTGGAAGGCCAAAGGGCTCAACCAACAAGGATCGTAAAATAATTGCGGCAAGTACCGGTGCACAATGATTGAGTGACGACTTGATGAAGCTGGGTGTGAATTTTGGAGTTGACAATGTTGACCATTTCATGTTTTCATATATCGAGAGGGCTAAGGATTTAGAGGGAGACATGTATTGTGGTTATCGATCCTTCGCAGAGTTGTTGGGATATGGATAGAGGGACTACCGTAGAGTTTGATGGGAGTTGGCCATCGAATTGAGGCAAAATAGAGGCATATATGAGCGTGTGATGAACTCCCCTTATTGAGGACCAATTGTAGACTATGCCCTATCCGGTGAGCCCTTGCACGGGAGCATATTGACTTGAGATGTCCATGGTTGGGTTGATATTTGCTACATTACATCAAGTTGCTCTTTTTTTATTTTATTTTGTGGAACAGATCTCACACCTGATTACCAATGAAGGTGAGAGGGGACATCCCGTACCCTCTGAGAATGATCTATGCCATAGCCTTGGTGGAACACGTAAGCCACTTCATATCAGTTACTACCTTTGATGATGAACTAATTGCCATATATTTGTTTCGTCATTTATCATTTATTTTTTTTGTATGTGTGGTTGATTGATGACACTTATCTTCTTCCTCCTCCTTCGATGAATTGGACAATGAAGCATGACCCCAATGTTAATGGTTGAGATGAGTTGTTAAGATAGATGATACAGACGTGGTGTGAAAAGCAGGTTTGTAATGGTCTAACCCCAAAATGTAGGATGTTAGAGGTTCATTTTGATTTATGTAATATAACATTAGTAGTATGATCTTGCATTGGATGTTTTGTGACTAAGTAATTTTGAAATTATTTTCCTCTATTGGACATGTTTTGCTAAATGAAAAGAAAAATTAGAGATATATGGAAAAAATGAATGTCATATATACAAAAGCGAAAATAGCTAAAATTATAAAGATAAATTGAAAATTGAGACAATGACTTCCTTCTCAACATCTAATCAAGCACAAATACAATCTGAAAATTAAAAACTATGCGTATAAACCCCGTCAGCTACATGAAGAGATGTCATTTAGCTATATAACTAGTTCCACGTCTAGAAATATCAATAAACATTATGTGTATGTACAAAGATTTTGTAATGGTCAATATCAAGAATGTTAACAGTAGAAGAAAAATTGCCCTTATTAGTTGTCTTATAATTGAAAACAAAACACACTCGCCGAGAGAATTGCAAGTAAGTGACCATCGAATAAGGAATATTCCCTTGAATTCCAATAACTCAATCCAAAGATTCCTCGTGAGCACCGGATAATAAACAAAGGGAAATCTAAATCATTAGAGATGGATAAGATTTAGACATCAAGAAAAGTATATCTAGTGCTTTTTTAGGAGTTGGAAAACCAACAACATAATCACTTGCCACTGATTAAAGGATGACTCGGTGCTTCTAAAACAGTCGACGTTTTATCCGGATCTAGAATAAACATATTATCAAGAAGTTCTTTAAAGTTGGCCAACATTTTTGGATCCTCGCCTGGATATCCTTTCATGATTGTACCAATCTTGGCAATTAACCTTTTGATGGCCTGAGAAAGAAAGGAATGAAATAATAAGACACAAAAGTAGAAATGAAAATCAATTGATACTTTCTTAATCACAAGACCTTCTTGAATGGAAAGAAAATTCAAATCGTGATAAAAATGTTGATGAGTAAAAGCTCCCTGAAAATATAAGAGGGAGAAAGTTAGGAAATACATACGATTCCATAATGCAGTTACATCAAACATAAATCTATTTAAATGGTCTAAACAAAAAAAGTTGGCGATCTAATTGCCCATATGTGATACATCAAAGCAATTTTTTAAGACAATAAAAGATCAATTTCAACTCGAACCTTGAGAAGGATCTTCTTTGGGAAATGATCTTTGAGTTAGCGACTCATGGGAAAAGAACTTTACCTATGTAAAGTTCATACAAATAACATCCTACTGACCAGATATCCAAAGGATGATCATAATTACGTATTGCCATTTCCTCTAGATCACCATTTCATACTTAGAGATCTTTAGCACAGACTACTATTGAAAAAGCACCTTTTCCCGTGTGCAACTTTAACTTCAAAACGACCATGCAAAACTTTCCTAAGATAATAACCTACAAAACAAAGTCCTTAAGTTAGATATAAAACAAACTAAAGCAAGATGAGAACTTAATGGACATGAGTATGCAAGTAAATGAAGAGAAAAGGCCTATTATGAACTTCCATAAAAATCACCAAAATCAACAAATATGACCTATTGTAGATTGTAGAAAGCACATAAATGTTTTAGCCTCTTATATAGCCATACAAAATTGCAAACATTACATTAATTTAAGTCAAATAGCATACAATTATATATGAGCAATTGATAAATAAAATCAAACCAAGAGATGAAACAAAATGACAAATTAAGAAGAAGAAATAAATAAATTAACATCCACAGAATAAATCAAAGCCACACGGTGAGAATCAAAAGGGAGCCTAGTGGGTACATATAGCATACCCACTAATCAATATACATCACACAAGCACACATTTACCAATCATTACACGAATAACAAAAACGAAAAAATGACATCAACAATGGAAAAAATATACCATAATAACCCTCTAGGTCATCCCAATTGTCATGAAGACCAATCCTTTCCACAAGTAAGCCTCCTTTTCCACTTGAAAACAAAAAAAAACATAGTTCATACAGTTCAAGCTACCACACATAATTTAGGTGTAGGCTCAATCATATTGTCCATGAAGTTCTATAAAGCCCGAGGCCTAAGAAGCGCTATCTCATGCCAAAGTGAGGACTTCCTAGACGGCCATCCATCCTGGTACTACTCTTGCCCTTGCACGCTTAACTTCTGAGTTCTTTGTCCTCACTCGAATCCAGAAAAGCCAACTCGTAACCCGAAGTCGGCTCTGATACCATTTGTAAAGCCCGAGGCCTAAGAAGCGCTATCCCATGCCAACACGAGGACTTCCCAGGAGGTCACCCATCCTTCTCTCACCCTTGCACGCTTAACTTTTGAGTTCTTTGTCCTTACTCGAACCCAGAAAAGGAGGAGCTCTTGTTGACATGGGGATCACCTCAATCCCTGATAAATTATCGGGATGTTACAATCTCTCCCACTTAAGCACTGGACGTCCTCGTCGAGGCCCAACGACCGCCCTCCGGGTCAAGTGACTGCCCTCCGGACCAAGCCAACTCATAACCTGAATTCGGCTCTGATACCATATGTAAGGCCCGAGGCCTATGAAGCGCTATCCCATGCCAACGCGAGGACTTACCAGGAGGTCACCCATCTTGGTACTACTCTCACCCTTGCACGCTTAACTTTTAAGTTTTTTGTCCTCACCCGAACCCAGAAAAGGAAGAGCTCTTGTTGACATGGGGAGCACCTCAATTCCTTATAAATTATTGGGGTGTTACAAGTTCTCAAACATTGTTTGTTCCATCTAATTTTTAGGAGTATAGGTTTCAAAATCCATTGACAGAAAATCTATTACAGTCTTTATAGTTTAAAGTTAAAATCACTCCAAAAAGGGGCACAAAACAATTTGACTAGTATAATCGAGAAGCGCGGATCAATTTGAAGAGCACTAGAATTTGAGTAGCTTAAAGTTAAAATCAAAACACGTACCATGAAGAGCACTAGAATCTCACTAGTAATCTTGAAGCACAAACAAAATTGAACATGTATTGTAGACAATAGAATATTAGAAGTATAAACCAATTTCTCAACCAATGAGATGCCTAGAAGGGTTTGCCCAGACTAATTAATCCATAGACTAGTGTAGCAAAATCAATCAAATATCAAATGGAAAACCAATTTCTCAATTGACAAAGTATACAGGATAAAGCTTCAACCAACTTTGGAGTCGAGGTTGTAAATGAGCTTCGATCGACTATCCAAGAGGCACACAAAATGTTTTGGTTTTATTAGTTTAAGTTTTTACAATTTTTTTATTTTTGAGAAAGGTGCTCATACTACCCACACACCAGCCAATTGCTAATAATTCTAAAAACTAACCTTGTAAAATAGTAACACAATCTTGACACATATAAATGCAAGAAATTGCTACACAAATCGTCACAAAAGACTAAACGGCCTCAATAGCTTGTCTGCCACAAAACACCGCTTTAATAGGTTTAAATGCCGCAAATAACCATTCCAATAGGTCATTATTGTAATAGTGTTTATAGACTTATCCTTTATTTCAATTAGACATGAAAATATCCGGGCTTCGGTCATGCACGGGCCAAGCCAAATCTGAAATTTTTCTCGAACTCCCGGGTTAGACCAAGCTCGACCTGCCCATTCGGGCTGTTTAGTCTATCTGTATTGGCCCACAATACGCGTCTTGTTGTCCGTCAGCCTGGCCCGCTATCAAAATTTGTTATGAAAAGAAAATTATTGAGTTCTAACATAACTAAGCAACCAAGCAAAATTATAGATTATTTTAGGCAAAACAATATTAACCTAGAACAAAAACTCATAATGTCATTACAAACACAAAACCCACCATAAACTTGGCATAAAGTATACAATCCTATTAGCAAATAGCAATCATATCAAAACAAAAAGAAAAACATCAAATGCTCTTAGGCAAACAACCGAGTGAACATATTGTAATATAATATATAGTTGAGGTGTTCTTGGGAATAATAGAAATTAAAAACAACATAAAGAAACATTATAAACCAATAATCATCCTAACATTCTTTTTGCTTAAAACACCGCCTCTAATCGTCTTCATCCACAATATGAGGATCATCGCCGATTTTGAAGATACTTGCGAATCCTTGAAATTTATGAAAAAACATAATACAATTAGATTAACTCAAAAATGAAAAATATAAAGATAATATTGATTGCATACTAACTTGGTTCAAGTCCTTTTGTAGGTAACCAATTCGTAGCATGCAAGTGCTTCAACTGTTGAGGATGAAAGAGAGCTTCGAGATGAAGTAGTAATTGTTTCCCTAATTCCAAAGCTCATTCTAAAGGATTTATTGAGATGATGACACTGAGAAAGTCACGAGCCAAACCTAAAATTACACCAAACCGAGTAGTATCATGCTTTTAGTGTTGTAATATCACGAAAATTTGCGAAATCATCACAAAAAATTTCCTGTTGAACCATAGAAAGCAATGTCGAAGGTTGTTATCCACAATGAAGGTTGATATGTGCAATGAGAGCATAGAATCCAAAGAAGGGATGTATTTTGAAACCATTGAAAAATATGAGCAATTCTACAAAACTTATGCTCATTGTGTGGCATTTAGTGTAAGAAATATTGAGAATTTAGTCCCATAAGGAACAAAACGTCAAGGTAAGTCACGTTAGTGTTATTAAAAGAGTTCTTTTTGCTAAAAACCACCTTTTAAAATATGATTTTCTTTTAAAAAATCACCTTTTAATTTTTTTAAGTAAAACACCGTTTATAATACAAACACCTAATTTCAATCACTTTAAGTAATTTTTCGCTGAAATTTTATCCTTATTGGACCGAAATCCCTTTTAAAATTTATCTTTTATCTTTTTAACTATTCATTTATACAAAATAGTAAAATAGAAGTTTAAGTTCAGTATAAAAAACTCATATTAAATGGATGTTTAGTAAAAAAAAATCAGATTTTAAGTTTCAAAATTGACTTACTAAAAATAGAAGTTTAAGTTTCAAAAACAATAAAAAGAAAAGAAGATAAATTTAAAAGGATATTTCGGTCCAACAACTAGGGTAAAATTTTATTGAAAAATAACTTAAGGTAGTTGAAATTGGGTGTTTATATTATTAAAGGTATTTTTATGTGAAAAAATAAAAGGTGGTTTTTGGAAAGAAGAAAACATTTTAAAATGTGTTTTTTGGCAAAAAAAAAAAACCCTTATTAAAAATAACCAAATTCACATAGCTTGATAACAAGGTTAATCAAACATTTTTGTGAATCTATTATGAACAAGAATCGTCGTGTCGAGCAAGCCTTATTCGGGTCTGGCTGGGCAGGCCAACAACCTCCTACATCCTATCACTTATACAATAGTTTAATTGTAAAAATAATTCTAGACCTACTTTATTTGGAGATAAATCTAAAATTCTACATAAGTCTAGTAATCTTAATCATGAGTTGAATCATAAAAACAAAATAATGCATAAATCAAATATTGACACTACAAAAAAAGTGAATTTAGGGACCATATAAATGGTCGCTAAAATGCAAAATTCTGGTCGCTAAATGCATTTAGCGACCATATGGTCGCTAACATTAGCGACCATGGTCACCGTGGTCGCCAACAATGCGGCGACCATTCTGGCGACCACAACGACCATATGGTCGCTGCTTTTAGCGACCATATGGTCGCTGATTGTAGCGACCATATGGTCGCCAAGTGTTTAGCGACCATATAGTCGCGATTTCTGGCAAAAAGATGGCGACAATTAGCGACCATATGGTCGCTAAAAGCACCAAAAAAACGCACGGGGGACGCCTTTCTCTGGTTCAAAGCGCACGATCGTGCGCCTTCGGGTGCACGATCATGTTGTAAATTAGCGACGAAATGGTCGCTAATTGTTTTAATTTAAAAAAAAATAATTACGAAATATTATAAATAATTACGAATTAATACAAATATTTAATATTTAATGATTCATTAATTACTAGAAATTCATTAATTTCCATAAATTTCAATAATTTCAATACATAAATTCATTAATTTACATAAACATAATTAAACTATGCTAATCTATACGGCTGCACCGGAGCTGTCGTCGTCGCCGGAGCCGTCGGGACCGGATTGGCGGGACCCACCCTCACCCCCGTCGCTCTTGCGCATCCACTCTTCGAACTTCGCGAACTTACTCTTGAGCTCATTCACATCTTGCCTAAGGCTGATGTTTTCCTGCGATAATTCCACCACACGAGGAGGTGGACGACGTGGCGCCGTCAATCGGTGTTCGTAAAACTCATGGACGGCGTTGCCAAGGCCGAAGACGGCACCTCCCGGGCCCACCCCCCTAGCGGCCGTAAGAAAGGCATCACACTGGTCCTCAAAGGACGGCGGGGTGCCCGTTTCCGCCGACCTCTGGGTGAGGATCTCCTGAGTCCGCGCCTAATCACGCAAATAATTAAATCATTACAACATCAACAACAAATCAACAACAACAACAACAACAAACAACATCAACATCAACATCAAAAACAAACATCAACAACAACAACAACAACAACAACAACAACAAACAACATCAACATCAACAACAAACAACATCAACATCAACCAACAAACAACAACAAACAACATCAACAACAAACAACAACCACATCAACCAACAAACAACAACCACATGAACAACAAACAACAACAACATGAACAACAAACAACAACAACATCAATATCAACAACAACAAACAACAACATCAACATCAACATCAACATCAACATCAACAACAACAACAACAACAACAACAACAACAACAACAACAACAACAACAACAACAACAACAACAACAACAACAACAACAACAACAACAACAACAACAACAACAACAACAACAACAAACAACAACAACAACAAAAACCAACAACAACAACAACATCAACAACAACAACAACAAACAACAACAACATCGATATCAACAACAACAAACAACAACATCAACATCAACAACAACAACAACAAACAACAACAACAAAAACCAACAACAACAACAACAAAAACCAACAACAACAACAACAAACAACAACAACAACAACATCAACATCAACATCAACAACAACAACAAACAACAACAACAAAAACCAACAACAACAAAAACCAACAACAACAACAACAACAACAACAACAACAACAACAACAACAACAACAACAACAACAACAACAACAACAACAACAACAACAACAATTTCTCAATCAAACTCAACACCAACACAACACCAACTCCTTTTCAAAATGAGGAAAATGAGGAAAAATAATCAAAACTTACAGCGATTAAGGACGACCGCTCGTCTATAAAATGCCGATCGGCACCCTGCGTGTGCGTCTCGATGAGAAGCTCGAGAGGCGTGATGGGGCGTTGCAGGTGTTGCTTCTACGAAATTCATTAAGGGTGTTACGAACTATTAAAAAAATTAACTTAATTTAAATTTAATCAAATTAAAATAAAATACTTACCAAGCGACGCATGGTTTCGAGGTGGGACCTCGAACCACTACTGTGGTTCGCCGGATTGGCATTCCGGATTGCCTTCTGGTGGGCACACAACGCTTTGAACTCATCTGTGGCCCAATCCGTAGTCTTCCACTTCTCCCAAGTGGCGGATTCGATGAAGTCTGGCCTCTTCCCGGAATTTCGATGCTTCCCGATCAAGTCATCGTATCTCTTCTTTGCTTTCTTCTCCCACAGCAACCAGACGGACTCGACGTCCATACCCGGCTTGGAGTCATCCCATCTAAAGTGCGTCTAATTAAATCCAACAAATAATTAATTAAAAATAGTAATTAATTAATGCGGAAATTGTAAAAAGAAATACAAAAAAAATAAAATTTACCTTCCAAGCATCAAACCAACGTTGCTTCAACGCGGCAGAGGCAAAGTCGAACATCGACGCCCTATTGTCGGGTTGACTTTGTATGATACTTGTCGACCACCGCGACACAACGCCCGACGGCTGCAAGCTGCGATATTTCAAAACACATATTATAACATATTTAAAAGTAAAAAAAAACTTAAAAAAAAATTAGACAAATTGTACGTACTTCCCGCCGGAAATAGAAAGATCCCAAATGCGATTGGGATCGAGCCCTCGACTCGATCCCGACGAGGACGCGGGCGTAGTGGCCAAGGACTCCTCCGCTTGGGTGTTCGCCTCCTCTATACTAGGTGTGTCCGCTTGGGTCTCCTCGGACGAGTCCTCGTCCGGTATCCGGGACGAGCTTGGCTCGTTTCTTCATTTTTTTTATATTTTTTTTTTTTCTCTTTTTATTTTTTATTTTTTTTTTTTTCTCTTCTTTTTTTTTCTCCTCTTTTATTTTTTTTGTTTCTCATAGTGGCCAAGGACTCCTCCGCTTGGGTGTTCGCCTCCTCTATACTAGGTGTGTCCGCTTGGGTCTCCTCGGACGAGTCCTCGTCCGGTACTCCGGGACGAGCTTGGCTCGTGCGGGCGAGGACCTCGTGCATGTCGACGTGATCCACCGGACGAGGGTCCAAAAGCTTTAGGTGAGGGTGAATGCGTGTTCCCCCACGACTTCTAGTGTCAAACCACGAACAATTAAAGACAATAGGACGCCTTACGGTTGGAGATAGGTAATGCAGCTCAATGATTTCATCTAGCACACCATAGAAGTCTTCCTCGTCGGTGCTGAAGCTTTGTCCTAGAACACAAACTCCACTACTGTCAGTGGCTCTTGTTGATGCGTGTGCCCTCGTGTGGAATAGGTAACCATTGACAAAGTAACCAGGATACGTCCTCACTTTTTTAGAGGGTCCACGAGCAAGTGTTGCAATATTAAGATCTGTAACTGCCGGACTGTCGGCCTGCATGCAATTTTAAATCAGCATGTATATACAATTTCGGATGCAACATAAAAATGTACATTTTGAAACTAAATAGAAATTAATATAAGAAATCCTTACATGGGAGTAAAACCAGAGGCGAAAGTGTCTTTCCAAAATGTTTTGCTCTTCAGCATCGGTTATTGTTGGATTTGACGACCGCACGAAGTTTGTCAAATAGTACCCACGACAGAGTAATTGAATGAAATACATACTTTATATATATCGAACCAACTTTAGTTGAGATTATAGAAACGTACTCAATATAGGGTTCCACTTCGACGCAGCTCATGAGAATGTAAGTTTGGATCACATGGAATTCATCATCTGTGAGGAAACGACCAGTTGATCTGCCCAGGGTTCGACCAGTTGTTGTGAAAATAGACAAATCGCCCGGATCAACCCCAACTAGAAGTGTGCAACTGACGTTGCGGGCGTTATCCATATGAGTACTCGCCACATGTGAGCTAAAATAATACGAGCAGAATGTGGAGGTCTCCTTAACGAGAGAGGCACTAAAATTGACCCCTCAACATGGGCTTTGTTGCCAACTGAGGCCTTCAACCTTTTTAAGAGCCTACATGATATACATTCAAAACCATTAATATTTATTATACAAGTTAATTATTTGAATCCAAAACTGAACAACTGCATACAACTATACGTACCTTTCTTCTGGATACATCCATCTATAATTGACAGGGCCACAAAGTGAAGCTTCCCATGGCAGATGAATAGGCATGTGCTCCATTGAATCAAATAACGCAGGGGGAAAGATGCGCTCCAGCTTGCACAAAATTATTGGTATTTCCTTGTGCAACTGCGTAACCACCTCAGGCTTCAGCTCGTAACACGTCAAGTCTCTGAAGAACGCACTTAGCTGAGCTATGGGCTCCCATACTTTGTCATCAAGAAATGGACGAAAAGCAACAGGCATCAACCTTTGCATGAACACATGACAATCATGACTCTTCATCCCAAAGAGCCTAAGCTTGTGCAAGTCAATGCAGCGGCTCAAGTTGGAGACGTAGCCATCCGGGAATTTTACGGATCTCAACCAATATAGAAGCACTTGTTTTTCATGACGATCTAGTGCATAGCAAGCCTTTGGGTACCTATTGTCCTCCTCATCAGGTTCCAACTCCGGACGCTTGCACAATTCCTTCATATCCTTTCTAGCCGACCACTTGTCTTTCGACTTCCCCGGAACATCGAGAATGGTAAAGAAAATATTATCGAAGACATTTTTCTCAATGTGCATGACATCTAAATTATGTCTTACCAGCAGACTAGGCCAGTAAGGTAGGTCCCAGAAAATGCTTTTCTTCTTCCAACCCGAACCTCTACTGACCGCGGCATTGTGCTCCTCAGCTCCCACTTCAGTTATCTTCATCAAGCCCATATTGTTTATCTGGTCTAATATCTCGTATCCATCACGAAGTACCGGGGGACCACGACGCTTCCGTCTACCTTTCTTGAAATCAGTCTTGTTGTTTCGGAAGCGATGATCAGGTTCTGTAAACCTCCTGTGACAATCGAACCAGCACATTTTGTGTCCATGTGTTCGATAAAATGCATCGGTGTCCTCCTTACAATAAGGATACGCGTATTTCCCAGAAGTGCTCCAGCCTACACAAACATATATTTTGTATCACACATTAATTAAAGTTCACAAATCATATATATGCATTATTATTATATATAATAGTCTCAAATTAATTAGCACATGTAAAATTAACAACATACCAGACAACATCGAATATGCGGGGAAGTCACTAATAGTCCATATAACAGCTGCACGCAACACAAAATTCTGCTTCCTCCAAGAATCGTATGTGCACACCCCATTAAGCTACAGATCCTTCAGCTCGGCTATCAACGGCTGCAGGTAGACGTCCAACTTCTGCTTCGGGCTCTTCGGTCCAGGTACAATAACCATCAAAAACATAACCTCTTCTCGCATACACATCGACGGCGGAAGGTTGTAGGGTGTCAGAATCACAGGCCAACATGAGTATTGGCGCCCGGATGCCCCGAACGGATTGAAACCGTCCGTGCACAAGCCTAGTCTTACATTTCGTTTTTCTGATGCAAAATCTGGCCACATAGCATTGAAGTGCCTCCATGCCTCTGCATCTGAAGGATGTCTCATCACCCCATCTTGTGCATGCTCTGCATGCCATCTCATGTGTTCGGCAGTCACCACAGATGCGTACAACCTCTGCAACCGTGGAGTTATTGGCAAGTAAAACATACGAGAATAGGGAATGAGCTTTGTCTTGCCTTGCTTCCATCTAGGATAGTCACATATCTTGCATGCGGCGTATTCTGCATTTGCACCCCAATATATCATGCAAGAGTTTGGACAACAATCAATCATCTCGTAAGGAAGACCGAGACCCTCAACCAATTTTTTCGTGTCGTAAAACGTGGCTGGTAATGTCGTCTACGGGTGAGAAACGCATCCGCAAAAATCCGAGATCATGTTATATCCGCGCTCTGTCATCCTCAGCTTAGACTTTATGTTCAGTAGCTCAGTCGCAGCCTCCAATTGCGTCATATCACATCCATGCCACAAAGGCCTATTTGCGGCCGACAACATGTCGTACATACGTTGTGCATCGGGATTGGGAGCTTCATTATAATATTGCTCCCTTTGCTCATGCCTTATATCCGCATTCTGCACGAGATCCTCAACAGTGTAATCACTTCGGCCATAATTAAAACCATCATACACCATCTGTTCCATTCGATTGTCATTGCCAACATTTAATGGTGGTGCTGGATCGGAACTGCTACAGCCTTCGTGTTGTCTAGACTCAGCCAACAATGCAGCGAACCTTTCATCTGTCTCCCCGTGCGAAACCCAATGGTAATAGTTCGGAACAAAACCTTCCTTAACAAGGTGATAATGCACATCATCCGCAGATTTCATTTTCTTATTCTTGCACCTACGACACGGACACCTTAATTCGGATGGGTTATAGGACGGCATAGATTTGCAGAAATCCAGAAATTGCTTTACGCCAGCTAAAAACTCGTTGTTCAAAAAACCATTTATATTACGCATATACATCCACTCACGCATTTCCTTCCTGCATTTCAAAATAAGAGTACAATTAAATTAATTCAACTGCATTTAGCGACCATATGGACCCTAATTAGCGACCATATGGTCGCCAGCTTCAGAACAGTAGAATAGACATTTACAAAATAACCAATTGCTATTTGCGGTAAAATTCTGTAACACAATCTCGTATAAATATATAAACGAAAGCTTTCTACCTTCAATATCTTTCTAAAACAATATAATGACAGAATGAAAAATTAGGAATAAGATTTAAATACATACCTTTAGCGAGGATGTCGGTAAAATTTGACGGAATTTCTTCCTACAATCAATTCACAATTGTGGTTGATTTTTTTCTCTTTTCCGAATATTTTGGAAGAGATCGGAATGAGAGTGAAGTTGTGTTGAAGCGGAACGAGAGTGCATTTTTTAGTGGAATGAGAATGCAATACATGCTGAAATGGCGGGAATTTTACTAATTAGTGTTTTTAGCGACCATATGGTCGCTAAAAACGCGGGCTATTACCTGCCAAAATAGATGTGGTGCGCCAAAACATCTGACCAAGTCTGCGACAACTTGGTCGCAAACTTCCGCGACCATATGGTCGCAGATATGTCTTTTTGTTTTTGCGACCATATGGTCGCAAATTGTAGTGACCATATGGTCGCTATAGTGTTGGAGATATATGGTCGTTGCAATTGGCGACCATATGGTCGCAGATATGTCTTCTTGTTTTTGCGACCATATGGTCGCAAATTGCAGCGACCATATGGTCGCTAAATGTTGGAGGGAAATTCCCGCGCACCTTTTGCGACTATAAAGGTCTAGCAACCACGTGGTCGCCCAAAATTAGCGACCATGTGGTCGCTAATTTGGTTTTATTTTTTTTCCCATTTTGACGTCCAGATTTGCGTCCATTGGCGTCCATACGGTCGCAAATTAGCGACCATATTTCGTGGTCGCTAAAATATGGTCGCTAAATCTGCAGAATGGTGTAGTGTGAACATCCCCACAAACTCCCACTAAACCAAAGTGTCATAAGAATACTAGTACATATAAGAGCAATATACTCATAAAAGACTTTAGGAAGCAATCCTTTGTTAACAAATATGATATCATGAAGTTAATACAATCCTAAAAAGTTTTGTTTTTGTTAGAAAAAACATAGATGTTAATTAATGTGTTTCTCCATCAAACAAAGATTGTTGTTATTAGAGAACAAGAAAACCATTTATTATCAAAGTAACACCAATTGGTTATCGATGCTATTGAATGGACTTAATGACAAAGTTATGCAAATTTAGTACACAATTTTCCACGGTATAACTATTCTGGTCAACATAAAATCATAGTCTTAAGTACATTGTCTACTATCTTAATTGCTAATGAAATCAACATTAGAATACCTAATAATCTTCAAATTATTTGATTTTATTTACGTTACAATAAATTCCTTCATTCTTTATAAAAACACAAATTGCATGACCATTTTTATTACTTTCTACAAAGGTGTGTATTTAGTATATGTCAAATAGTATAATGTAATACATTATATAATGTGTACACACTAAATAAAATACTTAATTTCACACGATGTAGAGGGATGTTTTAATTATCTTTTAAAACTTAGGATTTCCTTTAAGGCACTAACTAAGATTAAAGTTATCATGAAAATAGTTTCACATAAATTTTTTGTGACATCTGAATTATATCTTGAAAACAATCTCACAATCCCTATTAGCCTAAAATAAGATAAAAAATCCCAAGATCTTTCATCTATAAATTTCTAATGACAAATTTCTTGATTTTGTTCAATAGGTGTATACCCTTATAATCTATGTATATATATGTCATTGACATATAATACCAAAACAATATACTTGCACCCACAAAATTTGTGATATACGCTTATTTTTAACTTTATATACCATAAAATCAAATGGATAAGCACTTGATATAATTTACAATTAGATTGTCATGAAGCCCTTCAAGACCATAAATCAAACTATGTAGGAATTTACTTGACAGCAACTCATAATTAAGGGTCGTGTTTTTTTTAGAGAAAATTGCACTAAACCACCCGTTAAATAGGCGAATTTACACTTAACCACCCGTTATACACGAATTTGTTTTAAACCACCCAAAACTTTCATTCCGTTAACAAATAGCCACCCACGAGCCTTTTCCGTAAAAAAATCTGTTAAATCGTGTACAATTACTACTTTGCCCTCAATTTCGCCCCAAATTGAAACGAGTTCCTAACCCCCGCCTCCAATGGCTGCCGCTTCAGCCCCACTCCGAGCCCCTTCCTGGGTCTGTTCTCGCCGACGCTTCGAGGAGAAGCTTTCCGACCTCCACAAGTGCACTAATCTCAGCTACGCCCTGCAAATCCACTCTCAGGTATTCAAATTCGGCCTTCACGACGACCTCTTCGTCGTCCCCAAGCTCATCTCTGCTTTCTCCCTCTGTCGGGAAATCGGATTGGCTGTTAGGACTTTCAATCAAGTCGACCGCCCCAATGCGAATCTCTACAATACGCTTATTAAAGCCCATGACCAGAGCTCTAACCCATCTCAGACATTTTCTGTTTTGTTCGATATGCAGAGGGCTGGGGTTGGCCTCAATTTCGCCTCCGCGCCTCCACTCACGAGCTAGCCCACATCGCCGGCGGCATCGAGTCCGAGATCCAGGCCGGGATCGACCGCGAGAGCCTCCACAATCTCGTCAAAGCCCTCGCCGAGGGGGAGGCGGAAGAGGAGGCCGCGTTGCTTCATCTGCTCGCCCAGTTCAAGACCCACGTCTCATAAGGGTTCAATCGCCAGCTCCAGAACCTGGTGCTCAAATCCAAGGTGTTTGGCGGCCTTCAGAACCTGTGTGATTGGCGAGCGAGGTTAGAGGCCAGACAAGACGTAAGAAGAAGAAGAAATGATGAACAGTTGAGGGAAAAACTGTCAAAGGATAGGATTTAACAGATTTTTTGACGGAAAAGGTTCGTGGGTGGCTATTTGCTAACGGAATGAAAGTTTTGGGTGGTTTTAAACAAATTCGTGTATAACGGATGGTTAAGTGTAAATTCGCCTATTTAACGGGTGGTTTAGTGCAATTTTCTCTTTTTTTTTATATCTCATTCTTGACATTTGGCACAATCTTTTCAACATATCCAAACCTTCCAGAATAGAAGCAAATTTCCTTATTTTTCTTATTCTACTTCTTTTGTACAAACTCAAATAAGCTTACTTTGATAACCTTAATTTTCTTTTATTTTGCTCTTTCCTTTAGATGTTAATCGACAAGAGTCTTATAATTGCCAAATTGCTTCTAGTAAAACATTGCTCAATCCCAATCGAAAACACTACTACCTCCGTTCTATTCTACTTGTCTTTCTATCTTCAAAATTTTGTTCAACAAAACTTGTCCATTTAGGATTTGTATTTAATTAATATGTTGGAAAGTGTTCATAGTGACTTTTCTCTCTCTATCTATTGGGTATAAAGGGTAGTTAGTAATTAATTGGTGATTACATTTAGAAAATTTTGGATTTTCAATGATATTTTTTATATTTTTCAATGAGTTTCTTAATATATGTGAAAAATCTAAAAGGACAAGTAGAATACAACAGAGGGAGTATAAGATTTCTAATCTCTTCTTCATCTCTTAAATTTTATCGCAATGGTGTTGTTCAATATGATCATATGATTGACCTTAAAAAATACAACGCATCCACATCTCGTTAATTTTCTTTTCATAGAAAGAGTCAAATTCCTAGGAGAAGGGGTTGTTCTAATATGTACTACAAACTCAAGATCCATATACCCATAAAATTATTGAATTTATGACTCAATTCCTTGAAGTTGGTTTGATTACGGACTAAAATTTAAATGAAATTAGTAGATACTATCTAGTATACCAAAAGCAATATAATTAATCATTTGAAATGTGAACATAAATAATTGATAATAAAAAAATCAAACAATTATACTACCCATATCAAGATACATAAGGCTTTGGTACCCCACTAAACCGTCGCATCGGTAGGAGTCTCCACAAGAATATTGCCTGACCCAATGTCAAGAGTGTCACCCCATCTCAAAACACTAGGAACCTCCACTGAATCCTTGGTGTCTTTTGTCGCCGCCTCTTCCGGCATATAATGTCACATTGTCCTTCTCCGCGTCGACCACATCCTCTCTGACTGCCTACATCATCGTGGCCAGTCATGTGTGAAGGTTGTGAGTCCATGGTGGCTAAATTTGAAGAAAATTAAAACATAAAGGGAGAGAATTAGGAGATATTTAGAGAGATATATATAGAGAGTAATGAAATGAGAGAGATCTAGCATTGGAGGAATTTTTATCATCATCACCGATTTCGAAGGGATGAAGAAAAAAGGAGGAAAGAAGAAGAACACACACACACACACATTCAGTTTTAAACCCTAAAATGCACGCGTTCAGGAGGCGTGTGCATCTAGAAAGGGCACACCTCCTAAATGGTATTCGAGTATCATTGCGTGCATTTAGGACACATGCCCCTCCGAAATGCGTGCAATTAAGATGTGTGATATGTTGTTTTTCATATAGCATAACCAGGACTAATTAGCACACTTTTTGTATAGAGTTTAGGTCTTTTTAGTGCTTTAATGAAGATTAATAAGAAGACCGAATCCACGAAACAAGTGTTTAAAAGAAGCTCCGCGAACACGAAATTCTAGGTGCGATCGGTGGAAGTCGCCGACTCAGGAGTCAAGAACAGTTAGATCCGTGATCGCGGACCCCATATCTGTGCTCGCGGATTTCCTCGTCAACAAAATCGAGACGGAGATTCTATCTATCTATTATTATCTAGTTTTCTTTATTTTCCTTCAGTGTTTTGAGTTGGCTATTTAAACCATGTTTTCATACTTTGTTCAACTTCTTAGACTCTTTACTATCTATTATTCCACTTTGATTTTGTATTCTCTCTCCCTATGGAAAGCTAAACTCCTTTAATTCTATTCAAGTTGAAACATTCATATTCAAGCTTATTGTTAGATTCTTCTTCTCAAGTTTATTCCTTCCATGTTATCTCAATTCTCCTTGGGCTTAATCTATATTGATTGTGTTGATTTCTCCTTGTTTGGCCAACTTGTCGGAATTGATACACTCTATTTCTAGATCTAGGTTTTCTCGTATCAAAACCTAATCTTTGTAGCAACTCATTATTTTAGGACTCGTAGGACTAAAACAATTGAGAAAGAGATTTGAATGCATGTTTAATTGTTTGACTCGTTGGAACTCAATTGCATGTATCTTGCAGATTCTTCTTCTTATTGCTAATATCCTTGTAATTTATAATTCATATCTGGTTTTGAATCAATTATCAATGACTTGATGAATTAAGTTGATACTTGAATAAGATTGTTTTTCCCTAATTGAATACATATTCATACTTACTTGCTTTGTTTTACTTTAAATTCCCTATAGTTAGAATTATAATTTAAAAATCCCCCTTTGTTACTAATCTAAGTTGATAAGAATAATACTTAGAATTACAAGTGCCTCTTGGGTACGACCCCTACTTACCCACTATACTAGTTGAGTAATTGGGGATTTATATTTGATTTTCCATCAATGATTTCTATCTAGTCAATGTGTATATTGATCTCTCATTCTCCATTTATTACATTTAGGACTCATATAAATCATACTCATATTTTTGTACAACTAATGATGATGTCAAACTGATTTATACGAAGTGTTTGGTATATATGAGATATCATATCAAATTGATGTAAATGTTTTATTTACATATCTCTCAAAAAGTAACGTTGTTAAAAATCTCACTCATATAAGCATATTCATATCTAATAGATTAATATCAGTACTCATACTTAAAGCAAATGATTCCTCAGAACATAACACATACATGCATGAAATCCAAAAAGTTTAGCCAAAGTTAGTACTACCTTTAATATGCGATTTGTTTCGATTGTATATCATTTCGTATGTAATAAGAATAAAATCACCTTTTACTAATTAAGTAAGTAATTTCTTTGAGGAAAATTAAGTAAGTAATTATCCATTTTTTTGATGTGAGATATCTATAGTATGCAATGTGAATTAAATCCAACTGTATTTCCATGAATCTAAATTAGGCTAAAACTTTTATTCAAATGTAAATCCCTATAGTTTCCCTATATTCTTGCTCTTTGTTTAGATCATATATTCTTACTCAATGGTTATTCAACTACGTACAATGCATTAATTGTACGTATTTGCATAAGCACTGAGTAAGAATATAGGCACAATACTCACTAGTGATGAACCTAAACCAACTAGTATATTTTTTATAAGGTAAAGTTTAGGGAGAAGCTACTAATTAATAGTATAAATAATTTACCACAACACACTCTAAACAACTAAAAAGTTGAAAAACCCACCGATAATATGACTTCTCAATTTTTTTACATAAAGAACAATGAAATATAAAAAGGTAATTTACATAGATTTCACCTATGAGGTAATTTTAAAAAATGGATATTTTTATAGTGATTTACAATCAAAGAGTTTGGTTCAAATGAAACAAACTCTTATCTTGAAAAGAATGCACTTTTTTTAGTTCACAATCCATTTTTCCTATTTAGGAGTGCATTTTTTATACTTTGCAATGCAGTTTTCGTACTTTTTGTAGTGCACTTTTTTGGATTGCACTTTTTGTATTTTGCAATGCACTTTTGTATGAAAAGTGCACGAAACACTAGAAAAAGCGCATTCGTTTCACGTTTTAGGATAAGAGTTTGTTTCATTTGAACCAAACTCTACAATCAACATATATAATAAGTGCAGTACATATACTATATGCATGCACCTGCTTTATTAACATTGCACTAAGAATTGAACACTAAAATTTCCC
This sequence comes from Fallopia convolvulus, assembly GCA_964016875.1. NCBI lineage: Eukaryota > Viridiplantae > Streptophyta > Magnoliopsida > Caryophyllales > Polygonaceae > Fallopia > Fallopia convolvulus. Next base: position 47,451,557 of record OZ024720.1, on the reverse strand, counting down.
TTCCAAATTCACAAATTAAGATCTAGAATATTTAGTGATAGTGTTACTCGATTTATACACAATACCCACTTTTTCGATCTCTATCCATTCATGAACAATCTCGATTGGTTGACCTATACATTTACGACCTATGTCTTTTCTCGATCCCTAACTTCCTCATATCAATCTCAAAACTAGATTCCCCTTCAATTTTCACCGAAATGGAAGGCGCACAAGACAATCATAAGAAGCTTGCAATGGCGTTGATGGCATTGTTGTTGATCTTTTCAGCACTAAATTTTCCTCATTACATGAGCGGAACAGAGCCTCCTCTGATTTTTGCCTTCTTCCTCTCCCTTGTTCCTTTGTTGACACTCTTGTACGCATTCGTTATGGCTCTCTTCTTTTGGTAGTAGTCTTCTTCAATTGCGTCGTCAAAAAGAGGAACAAAATAATCGATTTGTGGAATTTTTCTCGTGATTTAATATTAAACCCTAGCTTCTAATGCTTTCATAGAATAATAGGTCGTCGATGTAATTGTTATATTGTTTGATTCGAATTCTATGAATTGTTAGTTGTATGTTGTTGTTTTGAAAGTTTAATGATCAATTAATGGGGAGAGTTCTGTCTCGAGTGTTCAAGTTTGTGTTCTGAGTTTTGTGTTTGCTTCCATCAAAATGGGCTCAAATCTTATGGACCAAAGTGTAAAAGTGATTGTTCTCATTAATTAGACCTATAAGAATTATATGGCCCATTTGGAGCCCCTATCCAATATTAGTTGTAATAAGAATGACAAAAATTAGAGAATCTAGATTGTAGGGAAGAAGGAAAATAACAAGAAAGTGAAGGAAATAGAGCAATAATAATAATAATAATGATGTAGTGATAACTGATAGGTGAAACAAACAAAATGAAGTTGATTTTACCAACTATAAAAAAATAAAATAAATTAGCAAGACCCGTCATGTCATGCACCACTACGACTTGAAATATTTTGCTCAATTAAAGTTTCAAGTGAGAGTTATTATAATATGTAGAGAACATAAAAAGTATTTAATTATTTTCTTACTTATTAATAACATTGGTGATATAATTTTTCATTCAATAGTTGGATTTGATAAGTAATAATAACAAACTAGTTTATACCAAGTACCATGCATGAGAATTATTTAATTTTTAATCAAATTACAAGCTTATATGATATACAATATGGGATCAAATGAGGTCAACTCTTAACATATAAAATGACATATAAAATGAGATCAATTCTCAGCCTTTGATTTTATGAGATTAATGGTTCAGATATGTTAATAAAAAGGCGTGTCCCTGATATTATTTGTTATATGATATACGATATGGGATCAAATGAGATCAACTCTTAACATATGAAATGAGATCAATTCTCGCCTTTGATTTTGTGAGATTATTGGTTCAGATATGTTAATAAAGAGGCACATGCCTGATATTATTTTTGGAGTTTGAGGGGTATTTTCATCATTTTACAGTCTTTTATCTTCAATCTCAATATTCAGCCCAACTTTATACATTCGTGACTTCCGATCCCATCTTCCTTGTGCTCTTAATCTCCTCCTTCAAACAAGCCTCCTCATTTTATTGTAATCTATCTTCATTTCAAGCGAATTCTCTTTCAATTCTCTCTTTATTAATGGATTAGGTATGATTTTCGTTGATTTAGGTTTTCAATCTATGTTCATGGGTTTTTATGGGTTTAGGTAGGATTTTTCATCATTATTCATGGATTTTGGTGAAGAGAACCATACAATTGATGGAGATTGCAAAATAAGGATTAGTGTATGTTTTTTGCTTTGAAATGTTAAGGATTTGATTGAAAATAGAGTTTGATTTTGTATTGTTGTTTGATTGTCCACCAAGTGTTTGATAAAATGCCTTAATAAACATGATTTCGAAATGCGAGAAGATAATAAAATTAAATCTGTTTTATAAATATGTGTGTGTGCATTTTTGATCGATCCTATTCAAATAATATCCAAGAAGCTTATTGCGTAATGTTATGCCCGATTACAATCCAAAGTTAGTTCAGTCCGATTCATCATGCCCTGCATTAATTTACATGAGCTGTGTCATCATTTTCAATTAACCTTACTGTTTAATGTTATGAACCACAATGAAAATATTTGTAAACCAAAAGAAAAATAGTATTTTGCACATTTTATTGCTCATTATGTGTTTTCATGTTGTTTCTAAATTAGCTTCATTTTTACCTTTTTTGTTGTAGGTTGTTCACCAAGAGTTTGATAACATGCCTTAACACCTGTAGTGCATTAATTTACATGAACCGCATTGTCATTTTCAATGAACATTACCATGTAATGTTATGAACCACAATGACAATCTTTGTGAACCAAAAGAACAGTCGTATTTGCATATTTGTATTGCTCATTATTTGTTCTATGTTGCTTATAAAATAGCTTAATTTTTCCTCTTTTTTTTATTTTAGGTTGTTCATCAAGCTTGGGTCATCATAACGTGTTGCTTCTAAAGTATATTGATGTAATTAAAGATTAAAGGCCACATTTGTGGCCTGTTAGTTCATAGATATGGAATACGATGCAGGAACAATCGACAATATCGATCAAAACATATAATCAATTCTAGAGCATTGATATACTGTTAGATTGCTCTTCCTAAGAGCTCTTATTGGTTCACAATCTGGTGTTTCTAAGTTGTGTTTTTGTTAATAGCTTGTTTATAGCCTTTTGTTTTGAAGTATGATGCTTTCCATGGCGGATTTTGCTTTAATTACTGAATGTAGATCATCTTACTATCTAATGATTTGATCTACTCAAATACTAATGTTTTTATTTCTTTCAAGACCTCCATTAAGCATGGTATATACTGTCAGCAACTAGGATATCATGGAAAAGATTTGGCATTACACACTCTATAATGAGATTCATGTTGCATCAAGCTTTTCACTAAAGATGTCATGGATGAGACATTCAATGTTCCTGCCGTATATGTTCTTGTTGACTCAAATTATATCTTGTCGTTGATTTATTATATTCTCTAGAGATGTCTTTGCAAAAGGAATTGGTTGTTTGAAATATGAGCAAATTAGGCAAGAATTAAGATTTGATTTACAATGCCCTACTCTTTTGTTGTATACTCTAAAGTTACACTTTGTATGGTGTTTGTGCAAAATCACTATTAAAGCCTATTAGCTCAAAAGGAAGAGCAATGTGTTCATTGCACATGATGTTAGTTCGAATCCGACATAGGTTATGAGAGTAAAATCATATATTATCCTTTGATATGCCTCCCAAATCATAACATACAAGAGACGAAATCATGCATATGATAAAAGATATGAACTATAAGAAAAACAGTTATGAACCTAAGGTTAAAAAAACATGAACCGAAAGAACAACTGTCATGAACCAAAAGACATGAAAGAACATAATAATAATTATTACTTAAAATAGATGAACCATAAGAATAATTTTGATGAACCTAAAATTACAAAAACATTAATCAAAAGGACAATTGCTCTGAACCGAAAGGCATAAAACAAAATAACAACTATTATGAAACTATATGAAGAAATATTATTAACCTTTATGACAATGGTTATGAACCTAAATGTATAAATACATGAACCACAAAATAATAGTTACATGTGAAATAAGATAGTAACCGTAAATAGAGTTAGCCTATGTGGGATTTGAACCCACTTCTATGTGCACATACACATTGCTCTACCATTTAAGCTAATAGGCTATCAAACAAATTTCCAAACAATGCTTATCGTTGCCCCAACCGAACCAGTTCCATCAATAATTGAAACAACAGTGGCCAAGGCACGAGGGTTACCTCCAACCGCATTGTTCGATCAAATGTCAAATGCAACAATAGTTGTTATAGTGCAGAAGGCACATTCACAAGTGCCCATATATAAACAAAAAGAGAATGTTCATGAGCATTGAAATGCTGCCATATATGTTATACAGTATAAGTGTAAAGATTGATAGTGAAAAGAACAAGATGGAAGTTACAACTTTAGCTTCAATCATGTTATAGATGAATCCAATCAGTATACCTCCAAAAACACATCCAATCTATAAGATTGTTGATAGCATCCCAGTTGTCTTGTGTGATAAGTACACATCAACAACAACTTCATTCACGCATAGGAAAAACCATTAAGTCAATCATCATCCATAAGATGAAATTGAAGAAAGCTTGGTGGAATTGTGTATACCTATGTGTCTAATGTAGAATGGTAACCAGTAGAGAAATATGTAGCATACAAGCTTTGAGAAGAAGATGCATATGGAGTAAGATGCCACTCTTGGTAACACTAAGTAAATAGAACACAATCAATGAACCGTAACTTACTTTGAACCTTAATGTACAAAATTATGAACCTAACCAATTAGTTGGCACTCTCTTAATACTTGGAATCACATTTCAAGTTGCAAATCCGATAAAGAAACCCCTCTATTGTCTTCGAATCCCACAAAGCAACCCCTCTAATATCTAGATTACTAATTGACTATTGCAATGGTAAACAAATCTAACAACCAAATAACGAAAAGCCAAAAGTATTAACTTGGCCGATGATTGTATCAAGTTACTTAGCACAAGTCTAATAGACCAAGAGTACTGGATATACAAATCTAACAAACCTTCAACACAATAGAAAAAACTTATCTAACTCAATCAATTTGTTCCAATTTTTGAAACGAATTCTCCATTCAAGTGAAATCAAACATAAACATTCAAATTTCAAGTGTAGCAAATTAAAATACCTTCGTTCAAAACAATGAAGCTACAATCAAAACCCTAAACCCTAGAAAGTAAAATTGGTTCATACATTCATCAATTTCTTTCACCATTGTTTATTTAAATCATTAATCGACCGAAATTGAGCGGGGTAGAGAAAGAAGGAGGCGAAATCGATCGATCGAGTGAGCACTATTCGGTGTTTTTTCGGCCTCCGTTCTAGAGAGATAGAGAGAACGAGATTTCATTGAATTTTGGCATATTATGTCGGGTCATTTTTATCCTTGAATTAAAAAATTAACAAAATTACAATATATGCCACCGCATCATATTATCTTTTTATTTCCAAACAAACATAATTTAATCTCCACCATCCATTTTTCTAATCTGATGGCCCATATTTGTTCTCATTTTACAATATAAGATTATATAACACCAAAATTGTACTCTATAAACTTCGAAGATAGTCATGCCTTGTTTATAAATATTATTTAAAAAAATGACATTCATATATTAGAAATAATAATTTTTCATTAATCTTACAAAATAAAAAACATAAAATATAAAAAAATATTAATTTTTTGAGAATGGCATTCATATATTACAAAAAAAAATGGATAAAAAATTATGTTTTTTTTTGTTTATTAACATATATAAAAAATTTAATTATATATTATGGATATTATTTACAACATTCAATTTAACCGTAAAGATATTCTCTAGATTAATTTTACATAAAAAAGAGATAAAATAAAAATAAAAATAATATATATAACAATATTTTCAAAAATAGGAAAAACATATATAATAAAAGTAATAAGATATAGTCAAATGATATATATATCATCCAGATTAAAGAGATAAAATATAAACAAAATAATATATATCAAGATATTTCCAAAACTTAAGGGATCTCGAGTTATGCTTGAGTTCATATTATACTTCCGTTAAATTTTTCTTTTTAACAGGTGGCGTATTTTTCACATCTAACATTGGTAGCTTTGATTCTAGAGGACAGAACACATTATGAAAAATAAAATAGAAATCAAGTTTTAGTCATATATGGTTTATCATTTTGTTCAATTCTTCCTTGCTTATTTTTTTGTTTTCATATTGATTTTTCTAGCTACATATTTTAATCAATCTCTCAATTTATTTGATGTATTTGGCTTAGAATTGTCAAAACTCAACCTAATGCGGCAACTAAACCTTAATCACCGAATTATTTAGGGTCAAATTGCGACTCGAACTCGACTGACTTAATTGAAGTATTCAACTAGGTTGACCTGACTAGTTGTTTTTGCAAACATTTCAATATTTTTTGAAATATTGTAGTATAAATTATTAATAAAAATATTAAATAAAAATGTTTAATTACAATTTTACTTAAGTAATTATACGTAAGTTGTCACTCTTGACTTGTTGGGTAACCCAAACCCACACGAAACTTGCAACGACCCATCCTAATTGAGTCATAAATTTTAATGACCCGAACTTGTACTCAACCTGTGATGCAGTGAAACCAGCCATGTCTCCTACCGACGTCGATGAGTTGATTCGAGTACCTTTTGATGGACCAATCACAAGAAGTCGAGATAAGAAGACTGCTCAGGGAACAACATTTATCTTAGTTTGCTTGGAAGCTATGGTTGAAGAGTCCACCAAGAAGAGATGGGTGACTATGATTCAACATCAGCTGAGCCCAAATTCTATGGATTAATGTTAGGGGCCGAGTTTCACAATGAATGGGGTGCCAATCTGTTTTGTTGGGCCTTGTTCACCATTATTTCCTAATTTAGATTCATGGAATAGCTTGTCTTACTTTTGGGCTGAATTTAGTAAGTGACCGGGTAAGATAAGTTGTTACATGGGTCAAAATCAACTCTTTGACTTGTCCAATCTAGCGGAGGAAAATATCATCTTTATTATTTTGAGTATGAACGATTTTTATTAGAGTTTGTTATTGAATTTTCGGCCAATAGGGTTTGTTAGGGCTGATTATTATCTGTCCTATATTTATTGTTATCTTTTAAGAAGTTAGGAGTTTCCTTATTTAAATAAGTCAAATAAATCTTTATTTGATTTATTTAGCATAAGGGAATTTAGATAGATGCTTTTTCATTATTTTATATGTTATCTTGGGAAGCAAGTCATTGGACAAAATTATCCTTGCTAAGGCCAGCCATACTCCTTGCTCTCCAAGACAACTTTGCTTTGTAATTCTTATAAATAGTTTGCATTTTCATTAATGGAAAATCGGATTGAGATTAGATAAACCCCTATTGGTTTTATCTAGTGTTTGGGCCAAAATAATTAACGTGTTCTAGTTTTCAACATTGGAGAAGTCGACCAACATTGGAGAAGTCGACCAACAACATCATCATCCCTTCAGCGAAATCATCTTGCATCGCCGCTATCACCCACGAAGATCTCCCATCTTGTACCGCCACTACTACTATGGAACACGCCACTTGACCACAACAATATCAAGTAGACTTTCGATACAGGGCACCATAGATCTTCAATCGCCAGGTCACATTGAGGGTCTCCCACACAACACTACCAAGGACTTGCGCACCCACGCCATCGAGCTACACCACTCTACACCCGCGTGTTCCAGCACTAAGTCTTGGGTTCCGTGTTTGTCCCAGCCGAACCTGGCTCTGATACCACTTGTTGGGCCCGGGTCGCCCCCTTGTTGCGCCACACACACACATAGCTCCACATTAGTATGATATTGTCCGCTTTGGGCCTAGCCCGCACGGATTTGTTTTTGGGCTCCTTCCCAAAAGGCCTCATACTAATGGAGTGTACTTTCCCTTTAGAAGGAGGTCTTCACTACCTTATTTTTTCCATGTGGGACTTGGATTGCATACCCAACAGGAACGAAGTTCTTGTAATATCCAAGTATTTTATCCTATTAGGGTTTCCTTACCTAGCCGATATTTCTAAAATTATTAAATACTAATCCTTTTAAAATATTATAAGAGTCTCAATTTTAAGTCTTATTGTAAAATTAATGGAGAAATAAACACTGGATCACTAGACTTATTTCAGACAATGGATACACACATTATCGTACCACCTTATTTTGATTTCAATATACGTTAGCATGTTTGATATCTTTAGAATGATAAGATTAAATGTCATCATTAACATCAATATTTGTATTATTATTGTTTTCCACC